>JARHVA010005532.1:0-682500 GCA_037957365.1 Torreya grandis | reverse complement strand
TAGATTCAATGTCTATATTTTAAACCCTTTTAATATACTAATGAAATTTATAGTTTAAAGGAAATAAATGCATACGTGTGTGTGTATAGCACACCTTGTCTTTATGGGCCCTCAACTTCAGGGCTTTAAAAAATAAAGGGATTTCTTGATGTTGTTGTAAGTTAAGGATATATAATCCTCCCAAGGAGGAATGACTACATAACCAATCCTCACAAATAATAAAACATAAGACCCTAAATTACACTAAAATTTGGTTGTGACATTAATTTCATGATATTAATGAAGGAAATAGATGTTTTTAAATAAATGAATAGACTAAAATATATCCTAAATTAGTGAGTTGAGTTTCCAAATATCAAATCTACCTTCCCTCTATACATTAGTGATAAAAAAAGATTCACATTTGAAATCTTTTTTTTAATTAGAAAATATTTCCAATGTTAAACCTTTGACTAACACTTAAGCTTTTACAAAATTGGATTTTTCCCATGAATAATGGAATCATAAAAATAACATGTGGTGACCCAAAATTAGCCCAACTACATACCATGCCCAATTAAACTAATAATAAAACACACACGCACACATGCACGCACGCACACACACGCACGCACGCACGCACAAGCACGCACGCGCACGCGCGCACACACACACACACACACACACACACACACACACACACACACACACACACACACACACACACACACACACACACACACACACACACACACACACACACACACACACACACACACACACACACACACACACACACACACACAAAAATGGATAAGGAGGTGGGGGTGATGGGCAAGGGGGATAGGCAGTGCGGAGGGACTTCTTTTCAAAGTGAACATAGATGGATAATTAATTTTATGAATAAATACATATATCTAAATTATTCATTTAAATAGTAAAAAAAGTAAACTAGAAAAATCAAATATATTCATCTTCATAATATGTTGTAAAAATACAAATTTATTTGTATTGATTAAATGTTCATTGATTCTATTGATTTCTAAATACAAGAATGGATTTAATCCCTATTTAAGCATAACATAAGGAAAATTGCAAACATAAAGTAAAACTCTAGGCCATATATAACATTTAAGATCAAGGATATAAATTAATTCATACTTATTCACTTGTAAACAATTCCAAGTCAAAAAGAAAATTAATTACTCAGTATTTATTCAAGATAATAACCATCCCAATATGATATGTATTTTTCTTTCTTATACTCTTAAAAAATTCAGAACAAAATCCAATAAATTTAATTTAAATACGTAGGCATGATATTGCATGATATTAGTGTTTAAAACAATAAATTCATTAAATCATCTTTTCAAATAATTTAAACACAACGAAATGTAAATTAGAATTCCTTTATCCATGTAAAAAACTCAGAAAGTAGAAAAGGGAGTGCTCATCTCCAATCCATTTCATGTCAATAAGAATCAATGATGCCCATCAACCCCTAAGTTCAAAGGGTTTTTTTACTGACCTAAATGCATATTTAAGGATTCTTAATAACCAAAAATACATGTTTTGAAGATGATTAGTTGTAGACATAACGGGTTAATATTTAATGAAAAAAATAACACAACACATAGTCAACCATGATCCAAAAGGGAGTCTGAATAATTTGCAATAATTTTTTTATGCATTTAGTAATTCATAGTTGCAAGAAATTAACTTTTAAAAATCAAAATCTTAGGGGAACCAACATGCAATGTCACATAGGCACTAAGCTCCACTTAAGCTCTTTGCGCATCTCTAACTATAGACACACCATACCAAAAATTTACCAACTGGACATAATTTAAAATAGTGTTTGAAATGTGTCTAATACATTCTAATCAATGAAATGAGTTTCATAATGTTGAAACTATTGACACATATTGATCAACATTTGTGAAAGGTCTTTACATATCAAAAAACATGATCTAGTTAGTGAAAGATCTATTTTTTGTTAGGGAATTGGGTCAACTCCCTCTAGTACATTATATTCCAATGTATGCTAGAACATCATATAGTTGAGCCCTTTGGCTATAACACAACAAAAAAAATACTAAAATCAATAAATATCTAGATTACATATAGTAACACAGAATATAATAGGAAAAGGAAATTTGAAGATCTAAATGATAAGCAATTAGATATAAAAAATATCTTAGAAAAAGGATAATAAATTATATGTACATCCAATTTATGGTTTGAGTCTTGCTTGGGCATTGGTTCTCATTAGAAAATTAATCATATAATTTATATAGAAGTTGTACCAAATTATCGCATAAAATGAGAATGCAGTACATAAATATCCACTGTCGATGCATCTATATACAAAGCTATTTACCAAAATATGGTAACTAACCTACCAAGAATGGTGATAACTAAAAGATAAACTTTCTATAAATTGTGATACTATCGCAATAGAAAAGGTTACACCAAACCGTCTAAAAATAATGTAAACCACCTATTCGTTATATTTGATTATGCTAACACTCCCCCCTCACCCTGCCTTTCTCCCCACCTCCCCCCCTGCCCTCCCACCTTGCCCCGCCTTCCTCCCCCCTGGCCCCCCTCCCCTTATTTCAAACATGGTAAAAAGTTTTTACATTCTCTGCATAGCCTACTCACCTTTGAAGTGGCATGCCATCTTTGTGGCTTCATGATCTTGGTGACACCTTGGTTTTTCCTTGTAGGATTACCACAAACCTGGAAGTGACAGAGGTGCATCTCTCTATTTAAAACCTTTGGTGGCTTCCCAGATTACCACAAACTCCTATGGTTTTTTGTTTATTAGTTGACTACAAACCTAGAGGTGACAGGAGGTCTCAACTATTTTATACACTTTAATGGTTTCCTGTATTTCCAAAAACCCTTTTCTAAGAATCAAGTGCTACTTTAGTGATTTTTCTCTTCACAATGTTCTTCATCAGGAGTTACCAAACTGAAAAATAATGCTCAATATTTTTATTGCAAACCACATTGCACAATAAAACTATACACAACAAAAAACAAAAACACTGAAAAATGTCACCATAGCAATGATGTGAACCCATCTTAGGTGACTCATGAGAGGATGCTAATTATCCTCCAACCTTCGTGTATTCTCTGGCCTCTAGTTCATGAAGCTATTTCACTAAACTGATGTTGTTGTGAACCTCAATTCCATGTTACTTTGACTGAAATGCCTCTGCCCCCACAATACTGACACATTCAACATTAAGATGTTGCATACAAGTGATAGTACTTCTTTATACAAACAATTAACTTTGACAATATGATAACACATAATTTTTGACAATGTCAACTAAACTATTGACTTGACACTTTTTATTGACAAAAAAATGATTTTAAACTTTTGACTCATTTTTTTTTGACATACTTGACTTGAGCATAATATTGACCACATACCTAAAAATGAACACAAATACTTTTACTCTTTGTCTAGAACTCAAAAAATCAATTAAAATATAGATATTTTTATTGTTATAAACATATTTTATACCATTGAATGAATTTCTAACTGTTTAATAACTAAAGACATTTTAATTGTAACCTAATAACAATATCTCAACACACTCTTAACTATGACATACAAAATAGTGAAATACCTTTTATATTGTAACTCTAATTTTCCAATAATTGTATCTGACAGCACATGCATTAGATCTTTACTCGGATGATAGATTTTGATAATTGAATGGCTCCTGTGACAAATAAATGCAATGTGAAGTATATCTGCTCGATTTACTTCTAGTCACCCTATCAGAGGTCACATTAGAGAATATCTGTGCACGTTTAGCTCAAGTAGTTGCACAGTAGGATGGAAGATAATTGCATGAATATTGCACAGGTTTCACGAAGATCTGATGGAAATAGCTGCAATATTTTGAGTAGTTGTTAAATGGTGTACACACAGGCAAAAGGACTGGTGTGGAATAAGTATAGACATCATGTAAAGCAAATGGACAATTATATAATCTCAGGCGAGCTCAAAGGGAAAATGGCTGGCGGTTTTACTCTCAGGTTACATGCTCCACCTCTTGGTTTTGATTGCAAAGCCCACGCTTCTCCAACAGCTTGAAATGCATCGTAGAATAAAAGTGAGTCGTTGCCCAGTTGGTGAAAAATGTCAAGTGGTGTCTATTTCTAGAAAATCTTCTGATCAAATTTTTATGCAATGTACCTCCAATGCAAAGGCTTTTGATATCCAAGGTCAAATCTTTATTCCGGATACATGCCAACTGAGATTGAGATACTTGCTTTGACACTACCGTGAATAGAAACCATCTTCGGCTGGATCGACCTCAATAGCAGAAGTGGCGTGTTGTGTCGATCGGGGCAATCATAGCTTGTATCAAATTTGCCCCTTCAACATATTAACATGCCATTATTATTCCTGCTCTGATACCAATTATTGCATGGAATGAGAATGTAGTACATAAATATTCATTATCAATGCATATATATACAAATCTATTTACTAGAATATGGTAACTAACCTGCCGAGAATGGTGGTAACCAAAAGATAAACTTTCTAAAAACTTTGATACTGACACAATAGAAAAGGTTACACCAAATAATCTAAAAAAAAGCTTTGATAATGACATAATAGAAAAGGTTACACCAAATAATCTAAAAACAATGTAAACAACCTATTCGTTATATTTAATTATGCTACCACAAATCACTTAATATGCCAATGTTTGTGGTTATGCAGATGAAAAATTATATAGATCCAGAATGGGATTTAGAAAATCTTAAAAATGTGTTGATCCCTTTCATAACTCAAGGTAAGCTTTATATAATTTCATTTATAATCGTTGAGGTTTCTGAATACATAAATTTTAGAGATGAAAATTAGAAAAGGAATGATATGATATTAGTAATTCTGAATGTTAGGATCTAAATTTTATTGCATTAACAAAAGTGTGTTCCTTGCAAGACTTTCAAGTTTTGCATCCCTTATTTTTTAATAGAAATGCAAGAAAGCAAAATGACATACACATCCATGTCCAAAAAAAAAAAAAAAAAAATACTATATTCCTTATCAAAAAGTCGTTTTCATTAATCATAATTATTTTGTATCCATTCTCTTTGTTTTCTTTACTTCTTAACATTTATTAATCATATAAATGAAAAAATAAATTTTAAAATCTTGCATAACCCTCGAGAGATTTCTAGAATAATTAATGTTTTAAAATAAAAAAATTTATTGGTTTAGCTATTTCCAATCATCATAAACAGTAATTACGAAGGCTTCCGAAGGGTTAGTTGGAGCTTAGGCTCACACACTACATAGACAAATTTGTGTGAATATGTTTTTTAGGTAGTTTATATTTGCAAAAGTATTATCATATAAAATCCTATGATATCAATTTAAAAAAAAACAAAAACAAACCAAACCAAATCATTGTTGAGAGGCTTAACCCAGCTGTTTATTATTAATTTTTTTTTAATAATAAATTTTTTAATGTTAGGAAATGTTATATTTTTATGTTTATGTATGTTAAAATAATATTATTAATTTTTTTACTTCTAAATAAAATCATATTCATATGCCTCTACATGTCAATGGATTTTGTTAATTTTAATTATTTTGAAAGTAGTTTATTATTAAATTATTTTTATTTAATTATAAGATAAATATTTATTTTATTATAATTCAAATTAATTTTATATATATTTTTTAAATTATTATTATTTTTCAATAAAACATTATTTATTATAATTATTAATCTATGTAAATTTTTAAAAAAAAGAATTTAGATATATTATAACACATAAATTTCTGGTATATTCTTCCCTAAAATAAATGCTTGATCTAGATAACAATCATACCTTCTTATATAGACCAATTCAAATCTTCATTACAATTTTTAATTTCTTTGATCATTTTTAAATTTTTAAATTAATACTTGATGAAATCAAATTTGCTAATCTATTTCAAATTAGAGATGGATAAAATAAATACATTAGTGATGGTTTGGATTCAATATTATAGTCATTATGATGAGTTATGAACAACATATAATGCAATTTTCAGTATTTATTTTTTTCATAATACTTTTCAAATTATAAAATATAAATTTAAATAATTTTTCTAAATAATATTTATCATATTGTTAGAAAATTTATAAATATAATTTTAAAGATGAATATGTTTAAATATGATGAAATTAAAAACTAACAAGACAAATAAAATTATCAATAATGTGTATTGATTTGTATTAAATGAATTTCAATAATTACAAACTCAAATCAGATTTAAATAAATCTCAATCAAGAAATTAGAGTTTACATGAAAAAAAAAAAAAAAAAAACAAAATCTAAAAAAAAGTCTATTTTTAGGATCTACTATTTATAGTAAGTTTTGCATACAATCATGTGTGGCTCTAATTTTTTTTCTAAATACCTAAATGATAAAATTAGTCTATGAGATGAAATTCAACTAAATTTGATGTCCAGTTCTAGGAATATATAATTTTTAAAAATAAAAAATTCTTAAAAAAATTATTAAACATTAATTTTGAACCTTCAAATGACCAAATTTAGTCTTCAAATCATTTTAAGGCATGAAAGAACTCAAACAAAATTACAGATAAAAAATTATAATCTCCAAAAAGTTAATCCATTTTTTAATATCAAAATTATATACATACATATATGAGATTTAATAATCAATTTTTTAAAAATAAATCAAACTTCAAAAATATAATTTTATTGATACAATTTTAAAAAACTAAAGAAAAATAAGTCTTGATTCAATGTGTTTGATGAAAGGTAAATTATAGTTTATGATTTATAAAATGCTCACCACTTTTTTTTTTTCATAAATGTTACAAAGAATAATGGAATCATGGTTAAAATTAGATTTTGGTACCATGGTTCAAATTATAATTTGTGCAGTCATGAGATCCTTTTAAAAAATTTAGAATTTTGAAGAATATTTACTCTATTTAAAAATAATTATAAAAATATTTTATGACCTTTTAAAGTGTATCATTTTACTTATTTAATATACATAAAATTTAATTTCATATAATATACAGTACCATATAATTAATCATATCAAATATAATACAAAATAAACTTTAAATACATAAAACTAAAAGGTCAAACATGCCAAAAAGCCACAATACCAAACAACTAAATAGAGAGATAAAATCGACTAAAGACAAATACTCTCCCAATACTCTCCCAAGATAGAAAGAATGAAATAAGAGAAAATTTTGACAAAGTCCAAGATATAAAAGATGGA
This sequence comes from Torreya grandis, assembly GCA_037957365.1. Classification (NCBI taxonomy): domain Eukaryota; kingdom Viridiplantae; phylum Streptophyta; class Pinopsida; order Cupressales; family Taxaceae; genus Torreya; species Torreya grandis. The sequence continues at coordinate 675,227 of JARHVA010005532.1, read as the reverse complement.
ATGAGAGAAAATTTTGACAAACTCCACCAAAATTTATCAAATCAATGCATTCTAGTGGTGTAAAATAGAGAATCATTATAGAATAAATGTCAAGAATCAATGCAAATATAAATTAATATAGTAATGTAAATATAATGATTATGTATTAAATTTGAAAGAAAATGGAAATATTTAATTAAAAAATATAAATTACAATATAAATTATCCTGGATATTTTTGAAGGAGGAATGTCTTTTGAACATAAATCAATATAAATATTTAATAAATATCCTTCTTTTATATATAAATTCTCTAATTATATTAATGTAATCAACATAACTACTACTTTATATATATGGGATAATTATAAAATAAGTAATGAAATGAATTACAAAGTATGTGTATTAGAATTTAAATAATAATAGTTAATATAATAAAGATAAATTAAGATGAAGAGATCTTAACGTGTCCCATCGCTTAATAAATGCTTTGTTCTTAATTTTTAAGATGAGGAAACTATTCTTATAATTAGAAAAGGGGTTCCCATGTTATATTATATGGCTACTTGTTATGCCATTGTATGGAAAAACTTTGTGAGTGTAGTTACAAAGCCATTGTAAATGCCTATCTAAGATAGATTCAGGTTCCAAGAGATTAAAGCTTTTAGTGGCATGCTTAGGTAATGTAGTTCATACTCAAACATGTTGACCAATCACATTTCTAAAATAGGATACATGAAAAAAAATAGATGGATTTTTAGAGGAAGAGGGAAGCTTTAATTTATAAGCCAGCAGACCAATCTTGTCAAGCACCTTGTATGCATAATAAAACTCAAGGGCATGTTCTTGATGCTCCTTCACCTTCAAAGAGGACTGTTTAAAATGTTTAGCCCGAGAAAAAAACACATTCTAGAGGTATTGATTGCCATATTTATTCATGCATTTTTCTGCTAGATGGAAGTTGTCTTTATAAGTGTGAAGGGTATCTTCACGTGTATTAGGGCCTGAATCTATTGCTTGCACCTTGGAACTTCTCATAAAGTATATTAGAAGAGAGGGTGGTGGTTGACAATAGAAAACTTTATATAATATCATATTTTTGGAAGTGTGGTATGTGAATTTGGAGCACCATTCTACAAGCAGTAACCATTCTACCCAATGATTTTATTGATCAAAGGAAAAAACCACAAATGGATATTTAAAAGCTTGTTGACAATTTATATTTAATCATCTATATCACAAACAATGGAAGTTTGATATTCCATAAAGGCAAAAGCTCCGATAAATAAAATTTTGGGTGAATGTGTAGACGTTAAAATCTTGAGTGAGTGCACAAAAATGGGCATATATAAGAGAGAATGAAATATGCTACCATTCTCCACTATTAAAGACTGACGGAAGAATATGCATGGTTTGAATGTCTTAAATACTAATACTCTCCCTTTAAAAATAACCTAAAAATGCTATGTCAATATCCTCAAATGAAAAATCATGAGAATATAAGCACCAACCAGACAACATGTTTAAACTAAATTCAAAGTTTTATATTAAACATTTAAAATATACTCTACATTCATCATCGAGAGCGAAGGGAATCTGACAAATTTATTGATTGTCAGGTCCCTCCAACTTCCCTGAGAGTGCACTGAAGAGTATAATTGAAGTGACATTATATTATATATGTTTGATCTTTTTTAGTTTTTTTTTACAGCTGATTTAAAACCAGATTTGTAAAGGGGAATCGAAGACACTACTCTACAAATCTTTGCAAAAGCTCAAAAGACATAATGGCAATCGTCTTTGAATGTTATGAGTGCCTGTATGTTACACCGTCCTTTGGGTTAAATGCCAGGGGAATTGAAGATACTACTCTACAAATCTTTGCAAAAGCTCAAAAGACATAATGGCAATCGTCTTTGAATGTTTTGAGCGCCTGCATGTTACACCGTCCTTTGGGTTAAATGCTACGTTTGACATTCTTCTTGAGTAATTATATCATCATTATAAAATTTGCTATAAACAAACACAGAATGAACCAACCAATGCATTCCTTGGAGAAAACCTTTAAAAAAATGACTAGGAGTAACAGTTTATCATCCTCCACTATTCAAAACTGATCGTAGAAAATCCTTAGAGTAGTAGTTTATTCACAAAGAACATGCATGGAGTCAAATATTTAAATATTAATATTATTAAATGTTGAAAACAACAGGCAAATGGTATGATGATATCCTTTCGTTGAAAAATCAAGAGAAAATAACAATAACCAGACAACCATCTTGAAACTAAATACAATGTTTCAATCTAGCATCAGTCACAACTTCGTCATTGTGGTGCAGCAATATAAGGCCTTAAATCAAATTCGCTCCATGAATTTTATGTTTTATTCCCACCTGTACAATTCACACACTTTTATCGCTCCACATGCGTTTCACACAAATAGTGATGAAGGACCCCAATGCAAAGTACAAAATCCTGGGTGTCGTCTATTGTTTAAAGCATAAAACGTGATTTGTTGTTTAAGCTTCTATTAAAACAATAATGCCCATGCCTACCAAGAGAAGGACATATCGACCATAACCTACATTAATATCACCAGAAACCTATTGATTTAGCCAGCGGATATTAACAATTGGGGTAGCAACACACTAAATTAGAAACATACAATTTGTTGTTTTAGTTCCTTTTTAAATAATAATTCTCATGTTTGCTAAGAGGAGGACATATGAGTGAAAAGGTACATTAACATCATAGTCAACCTGTTAGTACTTATTGGTTGGGGGAGACATAGTCACTAAATTAAAAAAATATATATGGAAATAATGCAAGTAATTCAAATCATTTAATGCATCAAGAAATCATATTATGGAAATGGAAAGTGTTCCAATCACATGGAAACACATTAAGAATAGGCATATAAAAGAATAATATTCATATCAAGGTCACATAATGTATATGAAATCACATCAATTATAATAATTATATTGATAAGATAAAAAGAGTGAATAAACAATTAAATATAATTTTCTATCCAAGCATAGACAAATAAAACACTAACTACATCCATATCACTAACATTTTTTAAAGAAGTTTATTTGAGTAACACATTCTTCTCTTAATTTTTAGATAAATGTCATCAGTTTAATTTTCACAATGATAAAATACACATAAACCAATGGGAATGCCGAGGGAGGTCATGTTGGGAGGTTGGGGAAGGCAAGTTCGGGGGCATGGGTGGAACCTCCCTTCAAAGGTCCAATGAAATTTTTGTCATGGAATATTAGGTGGTTGGTATCCCCTAATAAGTTGATGCTATTGAAGATGCATATCTAAATTTAAATCCATAAATATGTTTTTATTCAAAAATTGAAACTCCCTAAAGCCTAATGCCTTAGAAAAAGCTCTCATAAATTCAAATCTTTCATTTCCTTAGATGTTAAAGCTGAGGGGAATTACGTGAACTATTGGGTTATCAAAAAATATATATGGTAACTTGATTATGTTTGCATTGTAAAAATAATTATATTTTTCTTAGCGTCTTTGTATTAAAGGAAGATTTGTATTTTCTCATATTCAATGTGTATGATATTTAATTAAAGTGTTATTATGGATGTATATTTGAGGGGATTTATATTTATAATGAAAAGATAATATTTTGTTAGAAGGTGATTTGAATTGCATTTTAATATATAATGAGAAGAGATGAGGAATTCAAATAAATACTCAAGCTTAGGTAGACATCATTAATTATTTTATAAATAACACCTCTCAGTACTTGGAATGAAAATTTGGATTCTTTACTTGGTTAAATATACGGGATGGATTTCGTAATATTGTAGAGCACATTCATATAGTTTTATTCATCTAAGCACTGGTTGAATCAAAACAAGATCTTATAATTATGTCATGTCCCATTTTTTATTAATTCATTTTTTTGATAAAAATGTGAATTCTAATATTTTCCATATAATAAGGAAGGATTTGGGAAAATGATTTATTTAATATTTAATATTTTAGATGTATGGTTATTTTATATTTTAAGCTATTTAAATGGGTCCAATTAAATATTAAAAATATTTTAATGGTAATGGGAATTGGTAAGTCAAAAATCTACGAGGAAAATTATTGATTAGGGCATGACCTTCTAGGTAGAGATAATGATGAGCTTCCATGGAAAATTAATTATTTTCTCTTGTTTTGTTATCTTCAAGATAAGTGAGTCAAATTCGAGAAAGTTTGGGAAATGGAAACAAAGGAGAAAGAGGTATGATATAAATGTCTTATTGGAAAAAGGATAAAAATAGAATTAGTTTCCATTTATAACTCATGTCATCTTATCAAATGAAGGATATTAGGATTTTGGCCAAAAATTTGTGGCCTTATGTTTATTTATATGCCAGGATTTCTTTTTGGGCTATCTTTTATCATTTCAACAAATTTTTAGACTTTACAGTTCAATTCTCCACTGAGGATGAAAACCTTCATGTGAGGATATTGGTAAAAAAAAACCCATTTATTTAAAGAGTAAAATGATATATCCCCTTTCATTAAAATAGGAGATCTCCTCCAAAGATTACATTGGAGCAGATTGATATTATTTTGAAATTTTTTGTGAGTTGTTTACATATTCTCAAGTGTCTTTTGGATGTGGTTTGGTTTCTAGATTTTTATGTTATGTTGGTCACTATTATAATGGTTTTATATAAGTTTTTTTATGTTTTCAAAAGTTCCAAGATGTCACCTATCATATTTGTGGTAAGTTTGATGTACGTGGGTGCTAAAATTGCTAAATGCCTCTAGGGCATTGGAAGCATCATCTTTGTTGTAATTGTGTGGAGTTATGGATTTATGTTGTAGGGGTATATTTTTATGGTTGTATTATCTATTTATAATTAATTTTATACTCCTCAAGCCATCAAATTCAAATACATAAAATTGATAAATTCATATTTTCATTTGGAGTAGAATATAATCATTACTATGGTATTTTTTAAATGTTTCTTGCGAGGAATAATGTTAAGTTACTTCAAGTTTATGTCTACTGATGTATATTTTGTTATTTTATAAATATTTTCCATTTTAACATCTTATTACATGTATAAAAATCATACTTAATTAATATAAAATAGACTCTGAAGTTTTATGCAAAAATTTCCAAATTTGGTTTTAGTTTGTGAATAAATTATTAGTTCTATATGCCTATCTAGTTATATTATCCCAAATAATATTGAAAGGGTTTTAAAATTAAATTGATAAATACTGTATTATAAAAGAAAAATAGAAATATTTCACTTGGAGGACATGTCAGTGGCATCATAGCAAATACCTTGCTATTTTATAGGATATTGGATTGTTAATGTGAATAATTGGAATTATCTTTAAATCTTTGTTTAAGAATGTACCTAGAGTAAATTAAAAAAAGAGTTCCCTATCAATACATTTAATAGACTCATCCAATTTTATCTATTTTAAGAGTTTATATAAATAAAATGAAGTGATAAATATATTTTATGCATATAGAAAAGATCTTGATTTTCAACATCAACCAAAAGATGTTTTGCTTAACAATTTGAAGGAAATAAAAGCCTTTTTATTGAAGTTTGGCCAATCTTATTTTCAAATTTTGAAATGGGATATAAATTGATTAATAGTTTCTTTAGTCCAGACCAAGTTTTTGCCACATCTTGATGAAGATGTGATCCTATTAGTCACCTCTTACCTTAGTTAAATATCAATAAATATAGCTCCTAAAGTTCCTTACAAGGATGACATAAGGAAGGGGTATTGCATCTATTTGTGTAATAATTTTGGGGTTGGGATGATATGTTAAATATTTATTTTAATAAGAGGGTAAATATTCTTTAAACTATTGAAAGATTTGGTTTTTGTGTTGTGATGTTAGATATTGTTTGTCAATATCTTATTCTCTAAATGTTTCAACATTTCTTTGTTGTCATTAGTATGAGTCATGAAAAAAATATAATAATTTTTATGGAAAACATTATGACCAAGACTCTAAGGGAGTGTTATGATATATCCCAACCAATAATATCTATTATATTAGATGGTTTAAGACAAGAACATAACATTTATCTAGCTATACATATGTTAGCTAGAAATGTTTTTAATCTAAGTGAAGAAAAAATGAAACCATATATGAAATTGGAGTATAGGGAATAAGAATTTAAAGTGTTAGAGGAAGATTAATAACCTATAAAAGTAGAGGATGGGAAGAACAAAGTGGAACAAGAAGACTTTTAGAGTATCTTTTCAGAGGGTTGATGAGAAGAGCATGCTGATTTTGGGAATGAAGCCAAGGATAATGTTTGGGTTAGCCCTAAGTTTGGAGCTTTAACTTAAAACTATTAAGGTATTGATGGAATCTTAACTATGTCTCTTATCTAAAAGGTGGATTATAATGTTTATTGTAGCCTTGAAATAATTCACATTTAATGTTTCCTATGATGTCACTACAAGACCCTTATCATCACGGAAATAATTCTAAGAAGCAAGGCATGGACAAGGATAGAATTTTAAGCATAGAGCATCTAGGATCATTAATTTAAAATAAATATTTTTTATGCATATGAGACCCAAATTATATTATATTTATATAAAATGTATAAAGAGTAGATATTTTTCCTAAATTTCAAATTTATTTATGCATGAAGGTATGTGATCCTTATTATTTATGCAAATAACTAAAAAGAAAAGACATTTAGAAACACCTAAAGGCTAAAATTATTAATGGGACATAAATTTATGATTTATGTGCTGATGGTTTGGGAAAAATTGACATAGTTATAGATGTATAATGGTTTGATTTAATACATGATTTATTACATATTCAAAAATTCAAGGAAGTGGAGTTTACATCTGAAGGAGAAAGTGTAGTGTTTAGAGGTGTCTTTGATGGAAATTTTTGAGTAGTCTTAAAAAAGAGGACTTCTTACAAGGAACAATTATTGTGGGAAAAAAAATTTAGTGATGAAGATCATGGAAACTATTTTGTTCTATGGTGATTAACATAGTCATTATTCTATTACTCAGTTGCTTCCAAATCAACAAATAATGGTGTTCATAACTATGTTCCTAGGATCATTATTAGAAAGGATATTTCAGCATGCCAAAGAATTTAAAATTATTTGTGAATATACCAATTTTGCCCCAAACCTAGTAAGGATAGATTTGGATATAATCTTCACTTAGATATCTATTATTATTAAGGATATTGTGTGAAGAATAAAATTCAAATTATTGATTAAACACACAGAGTTCAAGGTCTTATCTCATAGTTTGACTTTCCAATGGATGGTGAATTAGGTAATAAAATTTGAATTGGTCGACTTTGATAACATTTTGTGTCTCAAAAAGACTTGGGTGGATATTTGGGAGCATTTGAAAATAGTTATAGGTTCAATGTAACAACATGATCTATTTTTCAGAGTATCTGCATGTGAGATTGATATAACTTACATGGGTCAAGTCATGAGTAATAAAGGCATATAAGAGGTTACAACAGAAGAAGTGTTGAAGGGATTGATTAAGGTAGTCAAATCATGTAATGTACTTATCATTTCATTTTTATTACAAAAAATTTATATAAGAATTAATGCTTGAAGAAAGTGACTTTTTGTGGTTATAAAACAAAGGTGTAAACCTATGAAAACTGACAACATGGAGTTTAAATATTTAGAAGAAATATTATCTAGGCATGACAAGATATTTCCTATAATTTATGGTCTAAAAGAATATAGACATCATCTAGTTTATGGTAAACATGTGATGGAGATAGATTACATTGGATGGAAGTTCTTCTAGGTTCAATATGATTGGAGTGATGAGGCAAATATATGGATAATTGGCAATATGGTTGTAGATGGATTTTTTAGAATGATTACTTCATGTTTATAAGTCATGAAGATCAGAGGTTTCAAAACATGATAGACTATGTTATAATTATATTTACCACAATCATTTTTTAAAACATGTTAGGCGGTATGTGCTAATGATTGCACACAAAGAGTACATTGCTTTTTTATGAAAATGACTTATTATTTGTAATTTTAGTACAAAAAGTGTTGCCGTATGAAAGTTTTTGTTTTATGATGCTAATGTTTTTTCCTCTATTATATTATTGGTGTCCTATATATATTTGTGGAGTTGAAATTAACATCTCTAAATTTGAAGTAATAATTGGGTATACTAGTGCGTATTCGAGCAATGTGTATTTCAGCATTGTGGGGGTAAAGGTAGGAATTTTTCGTAGATGTGTATCTACTACAATAGGGGATGTATTGATGGTTATTAAAGTAAATTATTTTTTACAAATCAGATTTATATCTTTATAATAAGTTTCTAGTTTAAATTGCTTCATGTCAATGTTTATACGGAGCTGGCAAAACAAGTTGAAAAAGGGAGCTTATTGATGGAAGAGGATGTAATACATACTACATACCAATATGTAGCATGTATAAATTTTTTATACCTTGAATATTGATACAACCATGTCATTCAACTCAGGGCCACTACTGTGATATTTACTAGAATGTTAGGAAGGAAGTTTTTTAAAGCTACAATTGGAGAGTTTATAAAACCTCTTCAGGAGAATGAATATCTATTTGAGAAATGGAGAGAATATATCATTCTCCTACATATCAAATAATAAAAAATAGGATAGTTATATTAATTTCTTGATTCAATTGGATAATGGAAAGTTTTAATCATGCATTGAATTTTATATCTATTATCAAATTGAACCTATGATTTAGTAATTATTGCACATTTATTTGATATATATTCTCATGAGATAAATTTATTCTTCAAAGAGGTGGTTAAACTATATGACTAGTACAATTGAGTCATGGATGATAGAGAGAATATATTATGTAGTATACTTTGATGGGAAATGTATCACTTAATAAGTACATGATTTAGACTCTATGAACAATATGGTATGAATAGTCACATTGGCATGGTGATTCATGAGCAACTTGGGTTGAAATTGCTTGAGGACAAGTAATTTTTTGAAGGGCATACTTGTCATGTCCCATTTTTAATTAATTGATTTATTTGGAAAAAAATATTCTAATAGTTTCCATGGAATAAGGAAATAATTGGGAAAATAATTTATTGAATATTTAATAATTTAGACCTGTAGTTATTTTATATTTTTGAGCTATTTAAATGGGGCTAATTAAATATATTTTAATATTAATAGGAATTGGCAAGTTGAATGTTTGCAAGGAAACTTATCAATTGGGACATGGATTTCTAGGAGAAGATAATGATGAGATTCCAGGGAAACATTCTAATTTTATCTTTCATTCTTATCTAGAAGATAAGTGGGTTAAATTCAAGAAAATTTGGAAAATGGAAACAAAGGAAAAAGAGGTAGGATCTAAATATTTTATGGGAAAGAGGATACAGATATAATAAATTTCCATTTTTTTAATATCATGTCATCTTCTCAAATCAAGGATATTAGAATTTTGGTGCCAATTTTGTATCCTCGTGTGTATTTATATGCCAATATTTCCTTTTGGGTTATATTTTGTAATTTCAACAAATTCTTGGACTTTACAGTTCAATTTTATATCTGAGGATGAAAACCTTCAGGTTAGTAGATCAATGGATGGAAACCCATTTATTTTAGGAGTAATAATTTGTATCCCCTTTGATTCAAATATGTGATCTAATCTAGATATTACATTTCAAAAGTTTGATATTGTTTTGAAGACTTTTTTGAGTTGTTTGCATATTTTTTGGTGTCTTTTGGGTATGGTTTGGTTTATATATTATTCTGCTATGTTTCTCACTATTATAATGGTTTTAGGTAAGTTTTTTTATGTATTTTAAAATTCTAATATGTCACCTTTCATATTTTTGTGAATTTTAATGTAAGTGGGTGCTAAAACTGCCAAATATGGGGCATTAGAAGCATCTTGTTTGTTGCAATTGTGTGGAGTTATGGATTTACATTGTAGGGGTGTATTGTGGTGGTTTTATTATCTATGTATCAATATTTTTATACTACTCAAGTAATCAAGGTAAAATCCATAAAAGTGAGGATTTCATATTTTTATTCAGATCAGAATATAGTAATTACAGTGGTGCTTTTTGTGAGTTTCTTGTGAGGAATAATTCATAGTTAGTATTAGTTTATGTTTATTTCTATATATGTTTTTATTTTTGAAATATTTTTCATTATAAAATAATATTACAAGTCAAAAAATAATACTTCATTAATATAAAAAAGACTGATGTTTTCATGTAAAAATTGTCAAATTCAGGGTCTAGCTTGTGAAGAAATTGTTAGTTCTATATGGATATCTAGCTATAGTATTCAAAATACTATGGAAAGGGTTTTAAAATTAATTTCCTACTTTATATTATTTGTATTATCAATAAAATTATAAAATATTTCTGTTGGGGGACATGTCAAATTAGATGTTTTAAAATTTTGTAGATCTAATCACATTCCAATCACCCTTAATATTTAAAAACGTGGATTATCAGTTAGAATTCCCTTCAAAATTGAATTGATATTTCTATTTGATATAATCATAAAGGATATCAATAAATAATTTTGGAATTGTATGGGTCCATGGGGTATTACTACAATTTATATTTTGTCCCATAAACTGAACTAATAAATAATAACTTCACACTTACAATAAAGAGGTAGTTTAGAATATTTTCAAATAAAAAATCCTAATTCAATAAGACATTCATCATTTTTAGTATTATTATAAGTATTTGTGTCATTATAGATCTTATATTCTCCTTGAAAATAAGTTTAATACATATCTAAACTCAAATTTGATACAAGAGGATATTTTATACAGTCAAAATATTTGAGAATGCTAGTTGAAGGAAAGAAATTAGAGTTTGAAATTATTCCAACAATCTACTTTGGCAACTCAAAACTAAAACCAAATTTAAAATTTGAATATAGATAATGAAGTAGTAATATAATATTAATAATAAATTAGAAGTGGGGAAATCAACATATTTGAACACATCATCAAAGATTCTTCTCCTCACTTTGTTCAGGAAAAATAATAATTTGTAAATATTATTCTAAAAAAACATTTATTATAGTTAGAATGGAGATTTAATGAATTATTTTTCAAGGGAAGAATTAGAAAATAATCCATGGAGGTTGGGGAATGATAAATACATGGGCTATGATTAATTCCCTCATGGTTTATTTGAGAATTTTTAGGATATAATGAAAATGGATATTCTTTAGGTAGTTATCAAAACTATATCCTATAGGAAAATTTAAAAAAAAATAATACTATTACATGCTTTGTCTTGATCCAAAATAAGGCTAATTAAGATTCTATGGATAGCTTCATGTGTAAATCCTTTTATAATACCTTATATAAATACTTATCTAAGACTATTGAAAACCATCTCTAAATATTTATCTTAATCTTAATCTAAAACAAGTGTATTTGTTTCAAATAGGAAAATATTAGGATTTGTGATCATGCACACACTGATCAATACATAAAATCTAAATAATGAGGATTCTATGGTCTTAGAAATAAATATAAGTAAGGATTATGATAGGGTTAAATGAACATTTCTATTTGAAATCATAAATTTTAGCAACTTCTTTGATTATGTGTTAGGATCAAAGATTTTGTTTCCACAGTAATTTTTCATGTCATTATTAATCTATCTATAACTGAATTATTTAATTCTATAAGAGGACTTTTCCAGGGAGACCCATTTTCCCCTTACCTCTTTATCATTATTGAATAGACTTTAGGAGGGTACTCTTAGAGGAAATTTTCTTGAATTTGATTAGAGGAGTAAATATTAATAATAAATTGAATGTCTCCCATGGGATGTTTGTGTAGGATATTATTCTTTAAAAATAGGGTTATATTTAAGAAGAAAGAGTGTTGAATAATATCTGAGTCTAGTATTAATGTTATTTGGGTAAGGGCGTTAGCCTTATCAATAAATTATTTTTTTCCTTCACACTTATATATCTAGATATAATAAGATAATGGAAATCTTAGGTTTCTCCATTGGTTATCATTTTATTAAGTATTAGAGTGTTATCATATTCAATTCCCACTTGAAAAAGGAATTCTATGATAACAAGGTTACTAATTATCAAAAAATATTAGCCATAAGGAGGTTTAAATTTATCTCTTGTTAAATAAAAATATTAATCGTTCAATGTGTACTTAAAGCTATACTAGTGTATATGATGTTAGTCTCAAAAAATATGATAAGTGTGAAGATTAGATTAAATAACATTATAAAAAAATCCTATGGAACAACCCTAATGAGATAAATTAAAAAAAATTATGAAATGGGAAGGTTATTTTTTCCCAAATCCAAAAGCGATTCTAGGATCATAATTCTTTTTTTATGAACAAAACACAATTTTATAAACTTATTTTGAGAATATATTATAATAAACATAAAATTTATGGTGTTATCTTGCATAAAATATATATTGATAATGTCAAGGACATAACTTGTACTTCGATCATTGACCACTAGATGTCTAAATCCTATGTTAGGAAATTTTAGGGAAACCCTATGCTTGTAGTCATATAAAATGTCACTTTAATGTAATGTGTGTCACTTGAGACCAATGTATCCTTATATTATACATGGACTTATCTTAAGGTAACTTTTGATTCCTTTTCATAATCTATCTATGTCTAACCTATGCCCAGATATATCAAAACCCATATTGATCCATCACCTAAGCATCCCTAATATTTTTTCACATGTTCTAGCCACATGGACAATAGTGTGGCCTTATTAGTCTATAGTGTAGTATGTTATTACCGAAAGGGTAGTGTTATCTACCCTTAGCTTCCATTTCCCGTAAGTGATATATTTTCACTTGAAACATCTACCTAGACTCATTTTATGTCTCGATTAGCATCTTATAACTATATAAAAACCACTCTCATTTATTAATCAGATAAATGGAAATTCAATGAGAAAGCTCATACATAGTTATGAAAATTAAGGTTATTGATCCTTGAGAAGAAGTTGAGCGAAATTTTTATTTTTTTGGATTATACACAAACCCTATACATAAAATTCTATAATTTAACGTAAAAATATCACAATATATACAATTATACAAATGTGTTTTACAAGATTTTCATATGAGTGGAAAAAGATGAAAATGAAGAATACATGGCTTCAAGGTATGTAAATGGTTTGATGTTTTCCATCCAAGATGAATTGAGCATGCATAGAATGCTCTGCATGTGATGCAGAAAAATAGGATAAAATTTTGGAGGCCATAACTTTTTATCCGTATATCCATTTGAGCTCTTCTACATACCAAAATGACTATCTCAAAATGTTTGCTCCTACCTTAAGCCACTCTCTCTATTTAGAGGTGTTTTTAAATATTTTTTGGAGGCCAAATAAGACCATCTGAGGGTCCAAAACTATAGTTTAATGATTTTTCAAAAAAATATATATTATTAAAAATTGCATATTTTTATGATTGGATGTGAACTTCAATTGAAATTCATCCTATAGGAGAATTTTAGTGTTTATAATATTTTGAGAGATTTTTAGAGATATATGCACTTGAATATGAAACTTGATAAAATAGCAGCTGCTAAAAATAGAATTTTTTTTTAGATTTTATGTTTTTCAAATTTTTGCATGTCAACTCTAACCCCAAGTTGAGGCTTATTTATGCATGGTTTTTAATTATTTGAATTCATTCAATATGAATCAATTCTGAGTTATTGTTTCAGATCCTTTACTATTGTAATTTTTGTCTTGATAGTAATTGGTTTCTTTAGCATGGAGAAGGCTTATCAATTAGCTTTAAAATTAGAAAAAATAAAATAGAAAAAATTTAGAAGGTCATCTTGCATTGGGCCAAAAAGTGGAAAATCCCATCCAATAAGGGGATGAGGTGGATTCAATACCACTATAGGTGAGTTTAATCACACTAGAAGAAAATCATCATGAAATGCAAAAAAATTAGAAGATAATAGACAAGGGTTTCAATACCATCAAAGAGAAAGAGAATTTTAGAAAGGATGGGATTATGGTGGTCTTAGAGGATGATTTTAGAAAGGACAAGGTTATGGTGGTGTAAATAAGAAGGACATAGAACATTTGAGAGTCTTTACTACCAATATCAAGGAAAGAAGCAAGATGATCACCCAAGAATGAATTTAGTTGTAGCTGAGATAGAATAATAAAATACTTAAGTTACAATAGTATATATTAAAAAATATATAATGATGAGGATAACAATTATTTCTCTTATAAAAGATTACATACATAATAAATAAGGTGGTGATGTATGCTACGGATAAGTATTTTTCAAACAAGGTGCACTTGAGGAGGTAAGATATGTAAAGTAATTATAGATGGTCGTAGTAATGAAAATATAGTTTCTAAAGACATGATTGAGAAAATAGGTTTGGAATGTGATAAATATCCTTATCCATATTATATTTTATACTTAAAAAAAGAGAATGAAGCTATAGTAGATAAAAGGTGCTTAATCAAAATTTTAATAGGCAAAACTTAAAAAGTTAAAATAGGGTGTGATGTTATATCAATATATGTATGCCATATATTATTAGAATGGCCATGGAAATTTGACTAAAAAATAATTCATGATGAAATAAAAACACTAGAAAGGTGGTACAAATGTAGTTTTATTACCTCTTAAAGAAGAAGGGTACATAGAAAGCATGTTATCCATAAAAGAATTTATCAAAGATATGAAGATGATAGTTTTTTTTTATGCATCAGTAGTAAAGAGAAATGAGACAAAAGTGGTGCAAATATCAATAGGGAAAATAGATGTGTTGAAATAAAATGCATATGTTATACCTAATGAGTTACTAGATTGTTTACCACTAAAGAGAAAAATCCAACATCATATTGATATAGTTCTAATATCAAATCTATGAAATTAAAAAAATTACATGATAAATCCAATAGAACATACAAAATTGAATAAAACAGTTAACGAAGTGGTGAGAAAGGGTGTAGTAAGGAAGATTATGAGTCTATGTACTACACCAACATCGCTAACTTCAAATAAAGATGGAGGTTAGAGAATGTGCGTGGATAGTAGAGTAATAAATAAAATTACCATCAAGTACACATTTTATATAGCTCATTTAGATGATATGATGGATGTGTTTTTAGGAAAAAAATACTCTACCAAGATTGATCTAGGGAGTGGATACTATCAGATTAAGATTCATGAATGAGATAAATGGAAAATGACATTTAAGACTAAGGATGGCTTCTATGAGGGGATGGTGATGCCATTCAGATTATGTAATTCACCCAACACATTTATGAGGGTGATGAACAAAATGCTATGGGATTACATGGGTAAGTTGTGATGGTTTATTTTGATGATATTTTGATATTCATTAATACTAAAGAATATAACTTAAGGAATTTGAGAATGGTATTGGATTTATTAAAGAAGGATAAGCTATATGTAAATATGAATTAGAGCTTTATGCAAAACAGTTTGGTATTTTTGAGATTTGTAGTTTCAACAAATGTTGTAAGAATGGATGATGAAAAAGTGAAGGCAATTGTTGAGTGACATATTCCATAGACCATTATAGAGTTAAGAAGTTTACATGGTTTAAAATTTTTAATAGAAATTTCATTAAAAATTTTAATAGTATCATTACACCAATAATAGATTTCATGAGAGGAAAATTATTTATGTCGACAAAAGTATCAAAAGAAAGCATTGAGTTTTTGAAGAAGATTATAGAAAAACTCATTTTAGCATTGCCAGATTTTATCAAAGTGTTTGAGGTTGATTGTGATACTTTATATGTGGGAATTGATGTTGTGTTGAGTCAAGAAGAAAAGTCAATAACATATTTTAATGAGAAATTGAATGAGGTAAGAAAGAAGTATTCTGCATATTATATTGAATTTTATGCCATAGTACAATCATTAAGACATTACAATGAAATATTTTAATTGAAATTAAATAATTTGAAAATAAAATTTATTATTTATTTAAATAAAATTATTATTTTTAATTAATTTTTTTTATATATATTCATATTAAATTTAAAATATTAGTATAATGAAAATACTTGATAGAATCAGTACTAATGACATATTTAATATAGAATCAATAAATATTTATAAAGCATGGATCTAAATTAAATGGAAAAAAAAATTACTATAGAAACATGGAATATTTAATACGCACTCAAGAAATATAAATAAATCATGAATCATTATAATATTTATATATGGAAGAAATTTCTAACAATAAGATTAGGAACTATTTATAAATAAAAATGTGAATCCAAGTTAAGTTATATATATATATATATATATATATATATATATATATATATATATATATATATATATATATATATATATATATATATATATATATATATATATATATATATATATATATATATATATATATATATATATATAAGATTTGTTTCTTACTTGCAACCTCTCCCCACTCATTTTTGGTCACATTTTTATTTATGTTATGGTTTCCCATTTTTCATTTTAACAACATAGGTTTAAACATGGTTGTCTGGTTAGTGTTTATATTCTCATGTCTTTTTAGGGGAGGATATTAGTATATCATTTTCAAATGATTTTTTAATGGAGAATATTAATATGTAGATATCAAAACTATGCATATTCTTCCATTAGTCTTGAATAGTTGAGAACAATAACATATTTCATTCTCCCTCCCATATATATATAGTGAACTCACCCATGATTTTAATGTCAACACATTTTCCCAAAATTTTATTGATCAGTGTTTTTTCCTCCATGGGATATTAGCTTTAATTTTTGTATACATATTTGTGTTTCTATTCCTTTGATAAACAAAATTATTATTTAAATGGTTACCACTTGTAGAATTATGATTTAGATCCACATACCACACTTCCATAAATATGACACTATGTAAGACCTTCAAACGAGATCAAAAAAATTGGATGTCCTTCAATTTTTTTTAGAATGCCTTTCTATAAATATTGGCTAGCTAGAGATACATTTACATGTAAATATCACTATGTGGAAAGATAGCTTAAGATCTAAAAAACCCTTCAAATGTATCCAAAACTTATATTTATGATGTTCTAAAAAATGTCACAAAATTGTATCTTTTTGAAAAATATACAATTACACTTATCTCATTATTTTGAGTCTTTATCATGACCATCAGATATAAAACCAATAAGAATAATATTCATTTAGACTTAAAGGGAACATCTTAGTAACTACTATACTATAATATGTTTTGATGTGTTTTGTTTTCCATTGAATAATTCAAACTTTGAAGAAAAGAAAAACACTTGAAAGAGGTTGAGAAATAAGTTTATAGGCCAAAGGACTTAGAGGAATATCATTAAAAGTGAATGTTTTGGTATTTTTACTCAACCTTAAATAAATGTTTAGAATTTTATTTTTCATGCTATCAAGATTATACATCTTGATAGCTATTTCGTAATGATGAAAAAGTTTGAATTTTTTTTTTAAGTGGTGAATCTTCATTAATTAATGAATATTATATTTTTAAAAGTTAGTATTTGATGATTTTTTCGGGTATTCGATAGCACAAGATCACCTAAATTTTAGTTTAGAATTTAAATTTAAGGGCTAGCTCATCTACTCTTTAAAATAAAGCTCCTATTATATATATTTCATTAGTACTAAGCAATCCAATCCAAGGGCTTTCACCAATATATATTATATATAAAATGTTTTTTTAAATTATGGTACTAAGTGTTAGATGACTACAACTAGTTGCCTGTAGACCAAAAAAAACTACCCAGAGATCACAACTTGAGCTAACTATTAGGAAACTATAATAAGGTATCAAATGACTATAAATAGTCTTATAATGGATGCAATCTAATACTTTGTGACTACAAGTAACTTTTTTATGATTTCACATAACCATCATATGACTTCATCTACCTTTTGTGTGACTACATTTATTATCATGCAACTATAATAAATTACTAGCTATCAAGAGACATTATCTATCATTGGGTGATAAAAGCCACTGATTGAGCAATATCATACAATGATCAAATGATAATAATTAGTTTTTAGGTGACACCATTCTAGTTTAACTATAGGGTAACAACATATAACTACCAAGTGATAACAACCATCTATTGGGGGATGGTAACCAGATGATGGGCATAGGAACCAGTTCTTGGGAGACTAAAACTAAACATCATTTTTTTATAGAGTTGATTTGATGGCTTATGCTTGGAGTGGTAAGACAGAAGGGAAATTTAAAAAATAAGATGACCTATTATATTATTTCATCCAGAGGGAAAACATAGCTATAAATATTAAATTATATATTGTTATTATTTATTCATTCATTTTAGGTCTCAACAATAATTAATCTATACAACCATTTTGATTTTATAAGCCATTGATAATAGTATCAAATATATGCCTCCAATCGAAGACGTACCTAGGTATGAAATACCAAATAGAGCTACCTAGGAAGAATCCAATGATATGTTTGCACTTTTGATTTTATATTTTTTTATTTATTTGTACTTTTGTTAAAACATATATGAATAATTAGTCTACAACCATTTTCCATACAACACCTAATAATAATAGTATCGAAGATATGCCTCCACTAGAAGACATCCATGGGTATCAAACTCCAAATAGAGGTACAAATATTATATGATTTACTATATTGTTTATTATTTTCAATTTTTTATTAAGTACCAATTTTTAAAAATAATTATAAAATATTTACCAATGGGCCATTTTGCAGGCAGATTTCAATGATAACCCTTTTGGAGATTTGCCTCCACTAGATATCCCTGGGTAGAAATGTTGTCAATGAGTTCCAGGAAAAGGAGACTTGATGGAATTATCATGGGTGTTAGTGATTAGACCCCAACACCATCAAATGAGTTTTTTACTTGGACAATACAATCTTCAATTGAAAAATGCACAAATATTTTTATATAAATGAAGAGAAGTACATGGATAATTAAAAGGTCATTCAAGTTTGACTAGGCCACTAAATATCATTTCATTGAGCATGTATAGTAAAAAATAAATAATAAAACACTAATATAATGAAAATTTATAATATTTATTTGGAAACTTGGAAAGGACCACAAAATGCAACTCAAGTTGGACACAATTAAGAAATATTGTGGCAACATATATGAATTAGTAAAACACAAAGATGGATAAATTAAAGGAACTATTAGATGAAAAAATGTAAAATAATTCATGCATCATTGTCATGCAAAATATTATGGAAATCATCAAAAACATTAATAACACTTCTTTGAGAAATGAGGAATAATTACAACTTAGTTTGAAAATGTTGCTTAGTCTAATCTACTTGGTAAAAATATATAGTTTTATACTTTATATCACATTCTAAAAAGAGGTAGACAAATCTAAATTTTTTAGATTACAAGATTTTATTTAAAGATAATGGATACCTTAAAATTCTAAAATTGAATTGTTCAAATAGAAGTTCTTGGCTGAAATACCTTATGATGATTGAACATGAAGGTTTAAAACAAAAAGTAAAAGCAGTAAGGTTTATCTCACTATCCATTGATGAAGTAACAACAATTGACAACACATCATGGGTTTGCATGCATATTTATACATTTGAGAAGCATTCAAGGAAATCTCACTAATTATCTGTAAGTAAAATGAAGTAAATTTGTGATACTGAGAACCTTCACAAATTGAATATTTTCAATTATATATATTGTTGAAATAAATTAATATGTATAGGTACCAATTTAATGTGTGTTGGTGTAGATTGTGTATGAGTAATGTAGAGGAATAAAATTGGTCTATGTGTTCATTTACAAACAATAGTTGCTCCATATATAACTCCAATCAACTGCATGGCACATAGAAATAATCTTACTTAATAAATTGTTAGCATATTTTAAAATATCTTAAAATTAGAGGATCTTACCCATGACTTACACACGTACATGTCAAACAGTCTAAAAAGATTGTTAAACTTTCATAAATTTACAATTAGAGTGATAAATGATTTAAAAAAACTATTAAAAGATGTTGATATAAGATGGATTTCCATGTATGAACCTTCGTATAGAATATTTGAAGAATATTAATCATTGACAGGTTTTGTGTTTAAATATAGGATGAATGCTGACAAGGTAAAATATTTATCATATAATTTGAGAGATTTCAAAACCCCACTAACATTATGTGGTATTATACCCATGTTAAAATAAATACATTATTTGATGAAACACATGTAAGAGAGATCCAAATATATATTATTGTCTTTGTATAGTTGAGGAAATAGGTTTTTGAATCCCTTGATATATTATACTACTCAAATGAAAGTTCTATGGGACCATATTTTGATAGTTGGAAAACTTTAATAGATATTAAGGACCCTAAAAAATATTCGAAATTCAATATTAACAATTGTATTTATATTTTCATTAATGGAAATGAGATACTAATGCACACTTTCTAACTATGAACTAATGTGGTTGGATTATAAATTGAATAAGTACATATATCATGGGTTATATATGATAATGTCATATATGAGACATGAATAAAATTGAATAATATTTCAAAAAATGTATTTGCTCAAATTTGAGATCAATTTCAAAGGGATGAGTTTCTTGAAACCATGGAATTGATGAATCCTATATTTTAGAATGATCTACAAGGTAAATAAATGACAAGTACTTTATCTATCAAATACATGGGTACTCTCATTAATCATTTCAATAAGTCTATAGAAATAAATAGAGTTAATATTTAAGGGATTTCGTAAAATGATTTACTGAAAGAATAATCAATGAAATTTGGAATTAGAATGGTTGAACAATATCAATTCTAAAATGAACCAACAAAAACAATTGTTATTATATGGCTATAGAAGAAAATGTATCCCAACAATGTTCTACAAGAATCACTAAGTGAATATTTTCAAAAATATGAATTGTGCCAAACAATGATTTTGATGTCAGTTGAAGATGAAAGGGTATTTATTGCATTATCATTTATCCAATCAAAATGAACATATAGATAAAAAAATTATATACATGTTTGAGGTTGTATGGTTCTGGTTATGTAGTGGATGAGTTTCCATATGAAAGAGTGATTACAACTTGGAGTTCTCTTAATGAAAGAAGAGGAGTCTCTAATACAACTATCAAAGAAGATATTTGAAATGTTGTTGAGATAGTACATACAAATGTCAATAATGGAGCACATATCATAAAAGTGTTTTTCTAACTAACTGAGTTTTAATTTTTATGTATTTCAGATATACATTAAATTTAGTTGTGATAAATTTTTGCTATTTACTGAATAATATTTTCTCTTTTTAATTTATTAATCAATTATGTAGGAAGTATTCTTGTATTGCATAATTCTTCATATGTTCAACTATGTTCTTCATGAGTGGCTTAAATGATTTATTTATCAATAGTATGTATAACACTTGCACTATATTAGGAAAGGTAGATGAATGTGTAGTCCCTTAATAACTTTAATAATTATCTATTTTCATTTCAATCAAATTAATTTATCTTCCTAAAAATCTATTCATAGAAACATTTTACTACAAATTAAATTGAAAATAAATACTCATATTTTAAAAATAGATATCATACATATAGTGTACATAAATTAATTAAAAATATATTATATTCTAAGATAATATCTAACACATCATCAACTATAAGCCATTCAAGAAGTTTTAAATGTATCTTCTAAAAGCCATATATAAAATATATTGATTTTTCTATAGATTATCTTATAATATATAAATAAATATTATGACTAACATTAAATCATTGTTTTTCAATTTCATGTGAAGTGTTTATATTCTACATGTTTATTATAGAAGGCACTTCCTTTCTATGGATTGTATCATCTTTTAGGTTTCCTAATTTAAGAAGATAATTTTCTGAAGCATTAATGTTTTCAAGATTTGTCTTTTCATCATTTGTTGCATCTCCAACAAAAAATAATGAGGGATCCACATCAGCTTTTTGCTTGAATAAAATTTCTAGATCTAATCCATGCTCCTTGATGATTTTGTTCAATGTGTTCATTTGTTTGTTCAATAAAATAAGTTTTTTTTCAAGGAAATAGCTTCATTTAAATTTTTCCATGCTATTTGGAGGTACAATTTCCATAACTAAGAATGAGGATAAATTACCACAATTTCCCCTTTTCTACAACAACAATAACCACAAGGCTTTTATCTTTAGCCCATTTGTTAAATTATGCTTGGGCCTATGCATTTAAATTCTCAATCATGTTTAACATTATATTTTAAACTTTATTGTTTTGATCATTACTAAGAAGAAATTCTCTAGAAACAACTTGATTAAAAAAAACATTAATTTTTACTAGTTGATTTTCAAATAATTTGTAAAATAGGTTAAATTGGGAGTGATTATGGAACGAGGCATTTATTTACGATATAAAAAATTTAATTCTTACTTCCCATATCCTCAAACACTTAAGTTCACTAAGAATAATTTCTTTTACATAGGTAGTTGTATTATATGCAAATAAATTATCTAATGGAAAATTGGTATGCTCATCATCAGTATTAGCAATCTTAGGGTTAGGTTGGGGAGAGGAGAGCTAGATTGTGTAGAGCCATGTGTTAGCATCTATTGGGAATCAAACTCTCTCCTCATCGGTTATGATCCCTAAATAATATCATGGGGTTTTAAAAAATTATATTTATCCCTACTCTCCATCCCCAAAAACTTATCATCAATATCTATATGTTGTAAAATAATAGTCCCTATGCTAGGTAAAACTATAAGATAGAGGTTTAGAAATTTAGGCATTGTCAAATGGATAGTACCACTTCTTGGCACCAAAAATGACAAATTTTTTCCCTCGGTAACAACTTGATGGGTTAGTCGTGGTGGTGGAAAATGTTGCCATCGAGATGTAGTTTATTCAAATTTAAAAATATATCAAATAATTGCTAAATGAGAATAATTTTAATACTTCTTAATTATATTATAAAAAATATAATTATGGGTACATACCTTTCTATAGTGGATGACATGAAGATATATGTTTCAACTAAATACTTGGATGAGATATTTGGTAAGATTGGGTGAAGATTCAAATGACACTGTAAAAATACCATAAAATTAATCAAAGATAACATCTACAATGTATAGTGAAATTATAAATAATACAAACTAGACAATGGTATTACGAGTAACATGAGAGAAGGTTTGAGATTGTGATTTTTCAAATGGATTGGGGGAAGGGCCTGGAGGCATAATATAACTCCATATTATTTTAAGTCTAGTTAATGGAAAAGGACATGTTTCGATATGCATATCTATTTATATGGAGGCCTCGAGGGGTTTTCAACCTCTTACTATTTCTTGTCTTCTTGAAAATAGTTACAAATTTCTATTTTTTTGAGGACATAATTACTTCAATAAAATAGTGAACATTAAATAAATGTTCGATAATAAAAAATATAACATGAAATAAATGACACAATTACATCTTTTTCTACAACCAAAAGAGAGGGGAGCTAATTTTTTCTTGTAGATTAGTCAAAATATTCATGTTCTCCATTTTTATTCTTTAAATTCCTCATTTTACAAAGCAATAATATAATTGGTATATCTAAAAGTAAAATTATCATTGATAAGAGCAAAATTTAATCATTGATAATTTTGGTAGACAGATACGAACACCAATCAAATTCTTGGCTACTCAAAGTATGCAAGATGTACACAATTGCCCACATTAGTTTGTCTGATGATATTATTTGTAGTAAAATTATATCCTGAAAGATTTCTATTAGGGCTAGAAGAAAATGGTTGTTAACATATTGTACAAGGAGGCCACTAGTAGATTTGTGATTCTACCCACCTATATGAAAAATAAATATACGTAATACTAATTGAGAGAGAATTCAACTTTTAATTCACGATCATAAATGGTGACATATTAAGAATTTTTTAGTAAATGTATAAATTTTAAAACAATCTAAAAATGATAAAAGTCAATTTAGTGAACTAGTATGAACCCTCAATCGACAAGTCAAAGTAAGAATCTAGATACTTATTATATTGATCGATCAGAGATGTATGGTTGATCATAGGGTTAGAATTTATGATGGGGAGCCCTGTTAAGCGATGGATGTCTTTTGGGATGATAATAAATCTTAAAACTTATGATTTAACCTTTACTATGAACATGAAATCAGCATAGTCATAGCTCTTAGCCAAATAAGTGAGTAAAGTGGTGCCTGTATCATACTAGAAAATATTGACAAGGCCCACCCCACCCCACCCCCCACACAAAATCACACTTTTCACCCATTCCATATACACATATTCTTGTTCCATAAGTCAAAATGTCTATGGGCACATGAGGTTCATGTGCATTATTTAGGACATGAATGAGCTCAGGACAACCATTATGGCACATGTGTTGTCTAGGTAGTCTCTAAGAGGTGATTTTATTAGCTATGAATCATGGCTCTAAGAGGCTATAGTGAAAAATTCATGGTTTAAGAGTGTAAACTGAAGCAACCCAAATGTATTTATAGGAAGTTGGCATCCTTTAACTGATATTCGATGCACATAAACTAGGTTATGATGTCTTTAGACATTATTAAAATTACATGACAACAACCATTGACTATTATAAAATCAACCATCAAATGATGACTAAACTTCTATACAATCACAAAGGAACCAAATGACAACTAAGTCACTCAGTCTCTATGCTATTGACTAATAACATAACTACCTTGTAGTGGCCACACTGACAGTGTCACTATCCTTCAATAGTCGCACTACCACTCAACACTGATATTTTCATGAAACAAAATAATTTCTAGGAAAAAAAAAATGTCATTTGACAACTATATTAGTGAATGGTAGAATAATAATTGTTTGATAGTTGATCTGTTGAATGATAAAATAATGGTCATTCATTAATGATGCTATCAAGAGAAAACTCAACTATCAAATGATAATAACATTATTGGGTGATGGCATATATTTATAATTATAGCTACATTATCACCAAACACCATAGACATGAAGTTGTCACATGATAGATGTGGTGTCATTTAATAGGATCTTATTGTCATTCGATAACGTCACACCTATTGAGTAACTATTATGTTGTTATTCACCAACATGACAAATCAATGGAAAAGGATGCTATCAAGGAATTTATCACATAGTAAAATATACTTATATTCAATTGAAAACCTTTACATATTGTTAATTTATTGAAAAAAGTAATGAGAATAGATATTCTTTGTACATGTTAAACACCATTCCATAAATTGAGGATTTATGGAGTGCATCTATCCATATTTGCACTACTCCCACCTATATTTATCAGTTCCCTTCTCACATATTTTAACACCACCTCCATAATTTGATTTAAAATCTCTCTCAGATCGTTGAAATTATTTTACACATAAAACATGTCAACATGAAATAAATCAAAACATATTTAAAACTCTCTTTACATTATTCATTTATATGATATATGAATACTTACTCTTTACCCATACTGAACACCCTGGGCCATAAATGTTTGAGGATTTATTGAGGGCATCTATCCATCTCTTCACTACTACTAGTTTAACCCTGCCATTTCTTTTATGCTCTTAAAAATCTTTCACATAGGCTCTTTTATGAACATAGAGAAGGTTTGAAGGTTGGATGTCACAAAAGATCAAAATAAGCTTGACAGCACCATGATAATTCAATATCCATATAAGTTCATTCAAGCACTATGGATACTTGGAATATGTTGGAGAGAAAATGGCTATATGAATTGGAGAACTAATAATGGCATTCATTATTGCAAGCTTAAAAGAATCTCCCATATATAGTTCCCATTTACCTATAAAAACGCGTAGGTCAAGCTTGTTTATATCATAATGAATGAGGCTGGTGAGTGTTTTCTTCATTTTAAGTCCTTTATGATTGATTAAGACATCATACGTAAAAAACATTTCTTCCATAATGAAAGAGGCAACATAAATGAAAATGTATTATTATTGGCAATTTTTTGGCATATAAATTTTTGTAACTATCAATACTCAACTCTTTACCTTTGGAAGCTACATAGAATATGGTGATAATAAAATTATTATCTCTATAAATTTCATTGATAATAGTCTAGAATAATATGTACAAAAAATTCAAGAAAGTAATCATCACTTGTCAACTCATTACCTTCAGAAGCTACATATTGAAAGGCCAAGAATAAAATTCTTACCTGTTGAAGCTTCATAGAAAATGGTCTAGAGGATGATGCACATAAAAAGTAAAGAAATTAACCATAACTTTTCAACTTATCACCTTATGAAGCTGCATAGCAAATGGCCTAGGAGAAAAGTCTTACCTTTGGAAGCTACATAGAAAATGATCCAAAGAAACACTTAAAAAGTTAAAACATTAACCACCATTTCTCAAATCTTTACCTCATGAATTTGCATTAAAAAAATTCAAGTAAAAATGAAAAAATTAAACAAATTAACCATCACTTATGAAATCCATTCCTTTGGAAGTTGTGTAGCAATTTATCCAAATAAGAAATGAGACATCTCTAGTCAAATTGACCTTATCGTATGACTGCATAGTTCATGTGGGAATGTATAGTTATTACATGATAGCATGGGTGTTGTAAAATAGTGTGGCTTCCTCTCAATGGTGTGATTGTTTTGATAAACCATCTATCATATGATAACATTGTTGTTATGCGATAACATTATTGTCATGCAACAACATTGATGTTGTGTGATAACACTATTGTCATGTAGTAGTGTTTTGATCTCATGAGAATGATGCTATCAAGAGACATAAAATAAACATCAATGTTAATGTGTGATGATGTGTATTATACACCTATTTACATTTCACCTACTCACTTAAACACCATCCATTCACTTTTACAAGACTTTTGAAATAGACACTTAAAGATTTGCCCAAAAAATTTAGAGTTCATTTCTATATGGGTATCTAAAATTAACCTTGGTTTGAATATGAGGTGATGACATAACATATAATATGGTTAATATATAAGGTAAATAGATATGTAATTATTATTATAAATGGTTTTGGATTGATCAGAAAGATTTATTTAAAGATATTGATGGATTTTGAAGAATTTAAAAAGAAATAAATAAATATTCAAAATTTTGAAATGGATTACTAATCTTTAGAGAATAACTTGGAGGATTTTAAGAAGGCATGGGAAATTTTCAAGATGATATTAGATAATCTTGAACTAACTGGGAAATAACTAAACCAACACAAAAAACTTCTTTAAAAACAATAATTATTTTAGGGATCTATTGAGGGTAGTCTATAAAACTATTAAATTAGATATTGAGGCATTATTTTATGGCATATTCAGAGGTGGATGATTCCATACACTCAAAATTGACATTATTTTGGATATTTAATGCCTCTTCTTGGTTATAATCATCACTATACACATCTTTCACAATTTACATATTTTACCAATGAAAATATTTTTGGAAATATTAGACACATCATTGAAATATATATTATTTTATGACTGAACTTCAAATTCAATTGAATTTTATCTGATAGAATAATTTTAGTATTTATGATATTTTAAGAAATTTTTAGAGTTGCACGTGCTTGCATGCCAAACTTACTATAAATAGTAGCTACTAAAAAAAGATGTTTTTTTTTGAGATTTTAGTTTTTTTGAACTTTTGCATGATAACTCCAAATTTTGAGTTAAATATTATTTAAGAATGGTTTGGGTTTATAAATATTTCAATTCATTCATTACGAATCAATACAAGTTATTGTTCAAAATCTTGATTTGTTGGTAATTTTATTTATCTTGATATTTTTTGGTATCATTAGAATACCTTTCTATAAATATCGGCTAGCTAGAGATACATTTACACACCTATCACTATGTAGAAAGACATCATAAGTTCAAAGTAAAAATAAAAATTCAAAGGTCTTTAAAATATCAATTTATGATGTTCCAAAAAAATGTCACAAAATTATAAATTTTTGGAAATATATTATTACTCTTATCTCATTGTTTTGAGTCCTTATTAGGACCATTTGTTATAAAACCAATAAAAATAATAATCCTTTAGTTTTAATGGTAACATATTAATAACTAATGTATCATCATGGAAGAAATCTACACAAATAGCGTTGATATCTCCATTATGTTTTGATGTGTTTTATTTTCCCATGAATAATTAAATCTTTGAAGAAAATAAAAATACTTGAAAGAGGTTGAGAAATAAGTTTATAGGCCAAAAGACATAGAGGAATATCATTAAAAATGATTTTTTTCTATTTTTACTCAAACTTAAATAAATGTTTGAGATACGATTTTTCATGCTATCAAGATTGTACATTTTGATAGCCATTTGGTGATATTGAAAATGTTTGAGTATGAGGTGGAGGCATAACATATAATATGGTTGATATAGAAGGTAAAGAGAGATGTAATTGTTATTAGGAATGATTTTGGATTGATCACAAAGATTTATTTTGAGATATTGATAGATTTTGAAGAATTTAAGAAGAAATGAATAAATATTTAGAAATTTAAAATAGATCTTGAGTCTTTTGAGAAGAAATTTAAGGATTTTGAGAAGACATGGGAAGGTTCCGAGATGATATTAGATAATCTTAAATTGATTGGGAAATAACTAAACCAACAAAAATAACTTCTTTTAAAGCAATAATTATTTTTAGGATCTCTTGAAGGTAGTCTATAAAAATAATAAATTGGATATTAAAGGGAAGATCTTAATAACCAATGTGTCAAAGAAAAAATATAAATAAGTATTATCAAAATCTCTAATATGTTTTGGTGTATTTTGTTTTCCATTGAATTATTCAAGCTTTAAAGAAACCACTTGAAGGAGGTTAAATATACATAAGTAGCATTAAAATCTCTAATATGTTTTGATGTATTTTTTTTCCATTGAATAATTCAAGTTCTAAACAAACCACTTGAAAGAGGTTGATAAATAAGATCATTTGGCCAAAGGACTTATAGGAATATCATTAAAAGTGAACGTATTGGTAATTTTACTCAACCATAAATAAATGTTTGAGATTTAATTTTACATGATATTAAGATTATACATCTTGTTATCCATTTGATGATGTTTAAAAGGTTTGAATGTGATGTGGAGGCATAACATATTATATGGTTGATATGGAAGGTAAAGAGAGGTGTAATTATTATTAGGAGTGGTTTTTGATTGATCACAAATATTTATTTTGAGATATTAATGGATTTTGAAATATTTATGAAGAAATAAATAATTTTTTCATAAATTTAAAATGGATATAATTGTTCCAATAAGAAATTATAAGATTTTCAGAAGACATGGAGAGGTTTTAAGATAATATTAGAGAATATTGAAATGATTGTGATATAATTAAACCAACACAAACAATTTCTTTCAAAGCAATAATTTTTTTAGGGATCTTTTGAGAGTGGTATATAAAACAATAAATTAGATATTGAGGCATTATCTTATGGCATCTTGGGATGTAAATTATTACCTATGCTCAGTACTGACATTAGTTTGGACATTTCATGCCTCTTCTTGATCATAATCATCACTAGACACATCATTGCTAATTGCATATTCTATCAAGGAGACTAATTTTAGAAATATTAGACACACGATTGAAATATATATTCTATCTATAATAAGAAGTGTTTGAAAAATATGAAAATTTATTTACAAACTAAAAAATACACAAAATATTTTATCATCGTAAAAATATTATTTGACAACTAGGTGAACACCAAATTTGTGTTCAATTTTTCCTAATAAGATATTATTGTACAAATATTTTTTCCAATAATAATTAAGAGTGAAAATTATTTGTAAAATCATAATCAACGTCTCTAAACAAAAATAACAAAACTCATGATGGCAAGAGTTATATTGATGTAGAAAAAATAGGCCAAACTTACAGAGGCCATAGCTTTTGATCCATAGCTCTATTTGAGCTCTTCCATGTGCTAAAATGATCATCTTGAAATGTTTCTTGCTTCTCTAAGCTGCACTATCTATTTAAAGTTGTTTTTGATATATTTTGAAAGCCAAACATGACCTTCTGAGGGTCCAAAATTGTAGTTTATTAATTTTTTCAATATTTTTCTATTTTTAGAAAATGTATATTTTTATGACCGAATGTGAACTTCAATTAAAATTCATTCAATAGGCTAATTTAGTGTTTAGAGTATTTCAAGATTTTTTTAGAGCTACGCATGCTTGCATGCAAAACTTATTAAAAATAGTAGCTTCTAAAAATAGAAGTTTTTTTTTTTAATTTTAGTCTTTTTTTTAAATTTTTTGTATGTCAACTCTAATTCTAAGTTGAGGTTTATTTAAGCATAGTTTGGGTTTTTTGAGTATTATTTTAGAGTTTGGACTTATTGGTAATTTTATTATCTTATATTTTTGTGTTTCATTATGGTTTGGGTTTGTAATTATTTGATGAAAATCAATACAAATAAATTCTAAGTATTGTTTCAAATCTTGATCTTATTGGTAATTTTATTGTCGCCCCCAAGCAATACGTACTAATAGGTTGAGTATGATGTTAATGTACCTTATTGCTCATATGTCCTCCCATTAGCAAAAATGAGAATTATTATTTTAAAAGGAACTAAAACAAAACAAAAAACAAAAAACAAAAAAAACAAAAAAAAATCTAATTTAGTTTGTTTTTACTCCCATTGTTAATATCCGCTAGCTGAATCATAATCATCACTAGACACATCATTGCCAATTACATATTTTATCAAGGAGACTAAATTTAGAAATACTTAACACACCATTGAACAATATATTCCTTTTATAGTAATAAATTTTTGAACAATATGAAAATTGATTTACAAACTAAAAGATACAGAAAAGATTTCATCATCGTAAAAAAATTAGTCGATAACTAGGTGATTACCAAATTTGTGTTCAATTTTTCCTAATCAGATATTATTATACAAATACATTTTTCAATAATAATTAAGAGTGCAAACTATTATTAAAATCATAATCAACATCTCCAATTAAAAACAACAAAACTTATGATGGCAATAGTTATATTGATGCAGAAAAAATATGCCAAACTTCCAAAGGCCATAACTTTTGACCCGTAGCTCTGTTTGAGCTCTTCCACATGCCAAAACGATCGTCTAAAAAAAAAATTTACTTATCTAATCTGCACTTTCTATTTAAAGGTGTGTTTGATATTTTTTGGAGACTAAACATGACCATATGAGGGTCCAAAATTGTATTTTATTGATTTTTTCAAAATTTCTCTATTTCTAGAAATTGTAAATTTTTATGATCAGACTTGAACTTCAATTGAAATTCATCTAATAGGGTAATTTTAATGTTTAGAGTATTTCTAGATTTTTTTAGAGTTGCACGTGCTTACATGTGAAACTTAATATAAATAGTAACTGTTATATATATATATATATATATATATATATATATATATATATATATATATATATATATATATATTAGTTTTTTTTTTAAAAAATTCATGTGTCAACTCTAATTTTGAGTTGAAGTTTATTTAAGCATGGTTTGGGTTTTTAATTATTTGAAGGCAATCAATACGAATCAATTTTGAGTATTGTTTATTGATAATTTTATTATCTGATAGTTTTCGAGTTTCATTATGGTTTGAGTTTGTAATTATTTGAAAACAATCAATACAAATCAATTCTAAGTATTGTTTCAGATCTTAGCCTTTTTCTATGAATTGGTCTTCTCTATACCTTTCCCCTCTCTTTCTAAATTTGATCCCACCAAATCATTGCATGACCCTTCAATTTCGTACATGTAAACTTTACTTTCTTATCTTCTCTTAGATTTTTCTATTCAAAATCCTTCTCAATCCTATTCATCCATTCTATCAACTCTTTTGGTTTTAAACTTTATCCATAATCTGGAATATCTAACTTGATTTCTTCTTTGCTCCTCTATAAATATCTAACCATCCTCTCTTCCATTGAATGTGGTTGTTCTTTTTGTTCTTCCTCTTGTTGAATTTCATCTTCATGGTCCAATTCTTCCACTACTTCATCTTTTATTGTCCTTTGTCTTTGATTTATAATAATTGTATATAATTGTTCTACTTACTTTTGTAGTTATTGCATAGTCCTATTCATTTGAGCAATTCTTCCTTATCCTCTCACCATATCTTATACCTCCAAAATTAAACTTGCTCTAATACAAAATAATTAACCCAATTATTATCAAGAGAAAAAAAATTATTAAGCACAATACATAGAACTTATGAAATAGTTATATGTGTTGATTCATATTGAATGAATGCAATAATTCCATACAATATCATAAATAAACTTCAACTCAGAATTATATTTGACATGTAAATTTTGAAAATCCAAAAAAAAAGTTCAACCTATTATTTTTAGCAGTTTTTATTTTAAGTAAATTTTGCGTGTAAGCTTGACCAGTTCAAAAAATATCTACTTTATCCTAAACTCTAAAATTACTTTGATGGATAAATTTGAACTAAAATTCATGTTCAATTATAACAATACGCTAATTTTAAAAATAGTAAAAACTCAAAAAAAATTATTAAAATTCAATTTTAAACCTTCATATGGTCACATATGGCCTCTGAAAAGTTTTTAAA
The DNA here is from genome assembly GCA_037957365.1 of Torreya grandis. Taxonomy (NCBI): domain Eukaryota; kingdom Viridiplantae; phylum Streptophyta; class Pinopsida; order Cupressales; family Taxaceae; genus Torreya; species Torreya grandis. The sequence continues at coordinate 642,502 of JARHVA010005532.1, read as the reverse complement.
ACATCCTTGAATGGATAAAACAACATATAACTAAATTGAACATTTTAAAAAGGTTTTTTTTGACGTAAACCAGAGCTTAAATGAAATTAAGAATTAAAAATTATGGCCTCCAATAGCTTAAACTCCACATTAATTTTTATTGACAGTTTCTTTGTTTAGCAACCATTGTTCAACCAACAAACTCTTGTAAATATCAAGTCATTTTAAAAATGACAATACACATGGAGACGAAAGCACCGATCAGTAAACTCAAGAAAATGTTGTAATTTTTTGTTTTATTTTACACATTTAGAATAAATTTCACATTGATCATCGAATACATACAAATACATACTGATCTAATAATCGTCATTCGGATAGAAGACATATATACTGATTTAAATTTGATGCTGGTTTACCTTTTTTTAAACATTTTTAGGCGTAAACGTGCCATATTGATTTAAATTTGATGCCACTTTACATGTTTTTAACATTTTGGGCGAAAATGTGTAAACTTGTTGAGTGTTCTACCCTGCAACTTACATATGTGAGAGTGAGTTCGCCGTGAAAAATATATTTGAATTGAGATTATATTATTTATTATTGCTAAATTAGTTCTTTTACAGTGACTTGAAACTTAAGCCGAAGAAATACTGCTGAAAGAGCGAAAAAGATTGAAGAAAATCAAAGAAACGACTTCACAAATCTTTGCACGAGAGCAAAAGAAATAGTGCCAACAGTAGTAATTTTCGTCCTTGAATGTCAAGGGTGGTGTTACGTTACTATGGCTTGTTGCTACTTGCAGGTTTGACATGTTTCTCTTCTTTGCAATAGATATGGTTTAATGCCACGTTTGACATTCGTCTACAGTAATTATGCTAGACTTCAAAATTTAGTATAAAACAAAGACAGAACAAACCAACAAACACGTCGCTAGAGAAAATCTTTAAAAATTGTCATTGTAGTCACTCTCTAAATATATATTAAATACATTAAAATTATCCACTATTCAAAATTGAGGTTAGGATATCCTTAAGAGTAACAGTTTATTTACAAAGAATATGCAAATATTGAAAACTAATAGCAAATGCTATGTTAATATCCTCCCATGAAAAATCATGTGAATATAAACAATAACGAGAGACCCCATGTTGAAACTAAATACAATGTTTCCATCTACCATCTGTCACATCATTGTCATTGCAGCGCTGAAATTTCAGGCCTCGAATCAAATTTTCTCCATGACTTGAGTGTTTTGTTCCCTCCTGTACCTGAATTCACACACTTTACTCCCTCAACGTCCGATTCACATAAATAGTGATGAAATACCACCAATTGAAAAACATGATTTGTTGATTTAGCTTCTATTAAAACAACAACGCCCATGCTTGGCAAGGGAAGGACATATCGACCATAATGTACACTAACATCAAGAGCAACAACAAACTTGAAAAATATATATTGTATGATTTGCAAATGGATTTCAGTGCTGTGTATAATATTTCTAAACTCAATCTCTTTGACAAAAGATGCAAATGTGATTGACGTGTCTAATGATGATTAGAACTAAGAAGAGGCCTTAAATGTCCAAACTAATGCGAATGTTGAAAGTAGGGACCTATCAACCTCTTAATATATCACAAAATAACATTTTGGTGGCCAATTTATTATTTTTAAAGACAACCTTTAAGAGTTCTTTAGAGTAATCAATATTTTGAAAAAAATTGTTTATGTTAATTAAATATTTCTCAAGTGTATTAAGATTCTCTAATATCATCTTAAAACCTTTCCATTTATTCTCAAAACTTTTCAATTTATTTTCAAAATCTTTATAAACCATCGCAGATTTCTTTTATTTCTTCTTAAAATATTAAAAAACCATCAATGTCTAGGAATCATTCCATTCCATCAAGACATAACTAATCCTACCAAGTACCATGTCGTTTTTTATTTCATATCCAACATAACCTATGTTATGTCTCCATTTCATATCCATCCCATCTCAACATCACCAAATTGTTATCAATATGTACTCTTCATAGCATACAAAATCAAATATCAAATATTTCTTTAAAATTGATTAAAGATAACAAAAGAGTCAATTCCAATGATATTATTTTAAGTTATTTTTTTTATAAAATTATTTCTTAACCTCTTTCAAGTGGTTTGGTCACTCTAAAGTTTGAATTATTCATTGTAAAATGATATCCATCCCAACATATTAGATATTTCAATGCTTCTTTCTTACATTTTTCTCATAATGATATATAAGTTACTAATCTCTTACTTATAATTCTCAATGATTATGATCTTGATTAGTTTTATAAACTATGATTCCAAAAATGACTCAAAACCACTATAAAAATGTAATGATTTATTTTTAAAAAGCTATAATTTCTTAAAATGAAAATATTAGAACTCATAAATCACAATTTTAGAAGTATTTAGAAAAAAATGCTCAAACTATCTTTTCACATAACTAAAGATTTGTAAATCTCTTTCTATCAGAATTAATATTTCTAAAAAGGTATTATCCTTGAAAATTGAATAATACTATATATATAACCTATTAAGATATCCCAACTGAACTATCTATTATTAACAACTCTTCTTATAATATATCTCTTATTAGTAAGAGTTGTTATATCACATATTAATCCATGTTAAAAATATATTTTTTTAAAAGAATTAGTTTTAAATAAAACTCATCTTCGTTTGCTTTTGTATATTGAATAGATTTTATTAACTATAATTATATTTAAATTAGTTTAATATCATTCATTTTATTTAGTTATAACATAAGTGTTTAACATATTGTAATTCAAAATGGAATAGTTATATTTATTTCAAAAACAATTATATTTTTTTCACAAAATTTTTTGTAGATAGATTTGATTTTGGTGGGATATTTATTTTTATATATTTTTTATCATAGTTTCAATTAGGTTGGAATCCAATTGATGCCCAGATCTCCAAATATGCAAGTATCAGAATTACTAACAATGGTCACAACTAGTCCAAGAATACAAATAGATGGTCATAATTGGCCTGGGAATATGATCAATAATCACAACCGACCCAATACCAACAATCGAATACACCCAACCTCCAATACTCTCAAAAATTTACACCTGAATAATACTTGTAATAATGAAGTCACTTTACCAACTCACCTACATCTCATCATTTTTTTATAAAAACTTTTATTATCTTATAATAAATATTTTATTATAAACTCTTTCAAATCTATATCAATTTAATAGAGAAGAGTTTATATCTATTATAATAAATTAATCCCTTATATTTAAAGTATTGTCCTCTCAAATTAAATCCTCAATCAATATTAACATCCCATATAGATCACTTCATATCTTCACTCCAACGTGTGAATTATTCTTTTTATCATTTCCAAACTCATATTTTGAAGATCATCAAATTGACTAATGAGACAAGTACAAAATGAACACATTAGGATCTATGTTTTAAGATTCAATATTATAGTTATTAGGATGAGATATGAACTACCATATAATACAATTCTAAGATTTTACTTTTGATATCTTTGTTCAAAGTATTGAAAACATTTTTATCATTATTTTGATGAATTTACTAGTAAGAAAATTTATCAGTAGAATCTTAGATGCCGATGATTGTCATTATAGAAATAATTTAAACTTCTAGGGTATGAGAAATGAGACAAGATAAGCAACCAATAATGATTATGAGTGTCTATTTATTGTCATAAAACAACAATTTCAGAAGATCCTTTCAGTCTTTCAAAAATAGATTTTTTAATATCTTAAGCTTGTAATAATCTGCACCATTGAAGAAGTTAATTTGAGTCAAACGCGATTAACTTCAACTAAAAGAGAATAATCCTTCCAAACATTTTCTAATTATTATAATTGGAATATAATTTATGGTTATCATAGAATACAAAAGGAATTTATCAAATAGATATATTGGATTGGATCTGAAAGAAGCATGAGATACAAAATGTTATTAAGAGAAAAACAAATATAATGGTAAAAACAAAATCTCACTTATATAACGAGATAATAATGTAAATGCTAACACAATTGATAGGAGAAATAAATGAAAATAAAATCATATTTTATTGTATTATATATTCAATATGAAATTTTAATGAACTGATTAAAGAAAAAAAAGATCTCACTTCAATGTATATTTCATAAGAGGTAAATTATAATTAATAGTTCATGTAATGGTTACTTGTTCATTACAGTTTTGATACATTGCAAATAAAAAATAATAGAATTATGATAAATGATGATCCAAGTTAAAATTGGTGTAACAATGAGCTCTTTTCAAAACTTTTATTTTTTTTAAGACAATTACTCTATATAAAAAGAATTATCCAAAAACAAATGTGCCATGCTTAAATAATCTTTATAGTGTATAACTTTATTTATTTAAATGGGTTTAAATATAAGTCAAAATTATTTTTATATATTATGATTGGAGTTATGTACGAAAATGGGTCTTATTTTAAATGGAGCTAAAAATATAAATTTGAGATATAAACAATGGCCTCAGATCCTTCTAATTAGCTACATACAACCATCATTAACATCATTAATAATTATAATCGATCTAACATATGTCATCAATGATTATAATTGGCCTAACATATCTAGAGAAATTTAAACCTGAGTAAAATTAAACACAATCAACCGTCTCTTAACCTATACACCTCATTTCATCAGCACTCATATCAAATATATTACAAAATGAATTTTAAATATATAATATCAAATTGAATGCATTAATGCATAAAATTTTCTTATAAAAAACTAGAAATTATAAATTAGGGACACCAAAAATTTGTAAGTAAAAAATAATTATATTTATTTTATAATAAATAAATAAATCAAATGAAACTAAGTTGGACATAACCAACGAATTTCAGAATAAACTGATAGATTTAAATTGTTTACAAAGAGTGGACTTCTAAGCTACTAGATCTAGTAATTGTATAGCTTACAGGGAAACTACTATCTTGATCACTATAGAATTTGACGAGTCAAGTCCTATTCTCTTGGGTTCCAAAAACTTATTTTATTTTCAAAATTGAAAAAAAAATAACTCAAAATTTCTTCCCATTTCTTTAAACTCTACAAAAATTTACAAAAGCTTAGAGAATGTGATAGTGAATTGGAGAACGTGTTTTAATCCTATCGTCGTCTTTGGTAAAGTTGGAAATAAATACTGTGTAGTTCAACAAACAATAGAGTGATGAAATCGTGAATCTTTATTTGAATTTTCATTACGTAATCAATTACATGAAATATTTGTAACTCAAAGGAAATTCTACTTTTCAAATTAAATTCTGTATTTTTTATTAATATTCTTGGCCTTTATTTGGCAGTCGTGCTTTCATTTAATTTATTTATATCCTCTACATGCACTAATGGATTTATGTATATAAATACTTTTCAAATTCAAAATATAACCCTATGTAAGCTGAACTTGGGTCAAAGGCAAGAATGTATTTGGAGATATCTAACTACAAATAGGTAAATTTGAGGTGAAGCTATGCCTCCATAGGATTTCTTAGACCAGTTTACAAAGCAAATGGAGAGCTATTCCCTTATAGGAATAATTGTGGGTAAGAAGCCAACGCTTCCAAAAGTCTCTAGTTGGATAAAAATCACACCAAAAGGAATAGACAGCCCTCTTTTGACTGTACTTCAGAATGGGTTTTTTAATGTTCAAGTTCCAATCTAGAGAATATCAAAATTTTGTTCAGACTGAAATCCCATAGTTTCATGCTAGATCAGTGAAAGAAAGTATTGAACCATCAACCGCACATCTAACCTTTTCCATCCCCTCCATGAATATGCCCAACGATATTATAATCTCTTGGATAGTGATGTAATTAAATTTTTCAGCTAAATATAAATTTATTGGAATCCATTCATGGAGTTTAACATAAGGCAGCCTTAGTTCTCCGTGGAAGGAGAAAGCTGCCATCTTATTCCTTATTATGCATCAGCGGAAAAATCTTAAGGAAAACCCCTCAAAATCAAAATCCACATGCTAAATCCATTTCCCATGCTTGAAAGAAATCTGAATAGAAGTAGAAATATATTAGAAAATAACTAAAATGATGAAAGCTCTAGAAATGTTTGACCGAGTTCCAGTTGCTTCCAGGTTCATCTTGACAATTGAGCCCAACTTTGCTGCTATAAGTTTGATAGAAGTATTTGTACAATAGCATTTTAGTAGGGAGCGGATATGCTGCCTGCGATGTGTGATGGTTATGTAGAACCCTTGCTAACTTGAATTTTATTATGCTTATGAAGAGAGATTGGTTATTATTTAGTGAATATTTTGCACTCTTAACTATTGTTAGACAAAGTATTTATACAATAGCATATGAGCAGGGAAAATGGAGCAAAAATTTGGCATTCGTCCAATTGTCAAATGAAAATTTCATCATGATGCAATCTTTTATATATTTTTTTGTTTTGTAGAGAAACTTTTATATTGTTTAAAAAAAAAATTATTAAATTTAAGTTAAGATTAAAAAATTAAATGAATTTTAATGGTGTGTATAATATTTTCAAACTTAGCTTCTTTAATAAAAGATGCAAATGCGAATGACATGTCCAGTGATGATTAGAATTAAAAAGAGACTTTAGATGTCCAAACTAATGTCAATGTTGAAAGTAGAGAGCCATCAACCTTCCAATATGTCACAAAAGAACACCTCAGTGACTAATTTATTGTTTTTTATAAACAACCCTTAAGAGTTCTCTAGAATAATCAATTTTTTAAAAATGTTGCTTAAGTTGGTCAAGTATTTCCCAATCATATCAAGATTCTCTAATATCATCCTAAAACCTTTCCATTTATTCTAAAAACTTTCAATTTCGTATGAAATTCCTCATAAACTATCTTAGATTTATTTTATTTCTTCTCAAATCTTAAAAACCCGTCAATGTCTCAAACTCATTTAATCCCAATAAGTTAAAGTCAATCCCAACAAGAATTATTTCTCTCTTTACCTTCTATATCAACCATAACTTATGTCGTCTCCACTTCATATCCATACCATCTCAAAATCACCAAATGGCTATCAAGATGCACTTATCATAGAATGTAAAATAAAATCTCAACCGTTATTTTAAGGCTTATTAAAATTACCAAAACGGTCAATTTCAATGATACTGTTCTAAGTTATTTTTCTTGTACAAATATTTCTTAACCTTTTTCAAGTGGTTTATTCACTTTAAATATTGAATTAATCAATAGAGAATGAAAACTTATTCCATTATATTAAATTTTTATGTTTTTTTTTTTAAAAAATTGTGATAATAAATTAATTACTAGTTTTTAATAAAAAGTCTAAATGATTATGATTTTGATTAGTTTTATAATCCTGAAAAAGATTTAAAACTATTAAACAAAAGTAATAATTTATTTTTTTTAAATTACAATTTTATACCCAAAAAAATAAAACCTCATAAATGATAATTTCAGAAGCGTTTGAATAAAAATGATGCTCAAACTATCTTGATTACAAAACTAAATTTGTGTAAATGTCTTTCTAGCTTAAAAAAATTAAAATTGTTAAGTGGTCCAAATTGGTAGGATATTATTGGCCACTCTTCTTATCATATGTCTCTCATTATTATTAGATGTCATATTCACATGATGATACATGTAGAAAATATATTGTTAATTTTTTTTAGTTTTAAATAAAATTCATTTTCGCTTTCCTTTAATGTCAAATAAATGTTATTAATTTTAATTATTTTAATATTATTATTTTAGGTTATAAAACAAAATTTTCGAATATTGTAATCTTAAGTGAAAAATTGATATCTCTTTCAAAAATATTTCTTTCTTTTATGAAATATCTTATTATTTTGTAATAAATGTTTTTTTAATGACCCTTTCAAATCTATGTGAATTTGGTAAAGAAAAGTTTGGATCTATTATAATAAATTAATTCTTAATATTTGGTTGTTTATCCCTTCAAATTACATCCTCGATCAATATCACCATCTCATATGGACCACTTCATATCTTCATTAAAAATTTAGATGATTTCTATCGTTATTTCTAAATTAATATTTTGAAGATCAAATTTTTATGTAGATATCAAAATTTTAGAGATTATAGTTTTTATTTGTAACTATATTTGAACTCTCATTTGTGTCCAAATGATCATCTTGAAAAGTTTAATTTAGCCATAACCCATCATATCTAGTTCAAAATATTTTTATAACTTTTAGGAGGCTATCGTGATTATCTGAGGGTCTAAAAATATTTTTTTATTTTTAGAAATATCATACTTTTGTATTTGAACGTGAACTTCAATTTTAATTCATCCATTAGATTACCTTTAGTGTTTAGAAGATATGTGGAGTTTTTAAACCCATATAGTTTTGCATGCAAAACTTATTAAAATAGTAATTGAAAAATTACTAGAAGATGAAAGTCACTAAAAATAATAAATTTTTAAATATTGTATAGGTTAACTAATTTTAGGGGCTTTAAATAGCTTTTAATTTATTTAGATTTTTTATTTATACATATCAATTCTAATTCTGAGTTGAACTTTATTTCAAAAATCTTGTATAATTATTTATTCATTCATTAAAAATCAATGAAGAAATTTGTTTTCATGCAATTTCTGAATTTATGATTATTATTATTTTGTTTAACCAATCTATATTTTCATTGAATTTACTAATCTATTTCAAATTACATAAATGCAAAATAAACACATTAATAACTATATTTAAAATCAATCTTGTAATTACTATGATAAAATATGAACCACCATAAAATACAATTCTAAACATTAATTTTTTAATATCTTACTTCCAATTATTGAAGACATGACTGTCATTATTTTGATAAAATTTGCCAAATTGAAGACATGACTGTCATTATTTTGATAAAATTTGCCATGGTGTTAGATAATTTATAAATATGATCTTAGACGCCAATGATCTTAGAAATAAGTAAAAATTTAATGGTATGAGAAATGAGACAAATTAAGCAACCAATAATGATTAGAAGTATGTAGTCATTTTCATATAACAATTTTCGAAGATCCTCTCAATCTTTTATAAAAAAGAAGTTTATAAAGCTAAGCTCGGTAATAATCTGCATCTTTGAAGAAGTTAACTTGAGTGAAACATGATTACCTTCCTTCAAGTAAGAAAGATCAATCCTTCAAAATAATTTATAATTAATTATAATTTAAATATATTTTATGATTATCATATAGTTAAAATACTTTCATCAAGAAATATGAAATACAAAATATTATCAAGAGAAACAATATATATAAACGAATAATCTCAATAGATATGTAGCTCACTCTCTCATTCATATATATATAACCATATATTGAGATAGATAAGATTTTAAAAAAAAATGTGTTTGATTATTAACATAATTTAATATAAGTGTTTATCGAACCGATTAAAAATAAACAAAAATTTTGATTTAATGTGTTTTTAATGAGAGGTAAATAACAATTAACAGTTCAAACAATGATTACTTCTTCATTAGAGCTTTCGTATATGAAGAAAATAGATAAAAATATTGATGGAATTATAGTAGATAATGGTGCAAGTTAGAATTTATATAAAAATGAGCTCCTTTCAAACTTTGTATTTTTAAATAAGACAATCTTTCTCATTCAAAATAATTATCATAAGATTTTATGACATGCTTAAATAATATTTATAGTATATCGTTTTACTTATTCAAATGGGTTTTAATACATTTCAATGTTAATTTTATATATTATGATGGAAGTTACGAATTAGAAAGGATCAGGGTTACGACACAAATAAGGGCATCATATTCTTTTAGTAAATTATGTATAATCATCATCACCATCACTAACATCACCAATGACCACAATCAATCTAACATAAATCACAAACAACTACAACAGATCTAAATACCTAAAGAGATTTAAATCTAGGTAGAATCAAACACACCCAAATCTCCTAATAAATAAATCATTTCAATCATATCAAATATATTAAAAAGTAAATTTTTAATACATAAAACCAAAATAAATCTTGTAATACATAAAATTTACTTATAAAAAACAAAAACAAAAGAAATTATGAACACCATGAGTTTCCAAGTAAAAAATAATAATATTTATTTTATAAAAATAAATAAATAAAATATAATAATATTAAAACTTATCAAAATCATTCTTTATAATATTTTACCTTTTTTCCGAGAACCTTCCCATTTTCTCTTCAATGTGCTTCGCTTTAGATGATTTCTTCTTAGGAATCCATTTCTAAAATTTATTATGTCTGTTTATAATTTTAGATTAGCAAATTGATTTGTTTCTAATTTATTCTTCCTTCTCCCATATTCCATCTATTATAATCATAAATCAATATATTCTGATGGAAATAATTTGATGTGAGAGACGTTCTCTTTCCGTACCTTCGTGTTTATTTATTATTTCTATTCATAATTTTGTGTATTCATGTCACACAATTTTATGTATTCATGTCACACAATACAGAAAAATATTGATTCTTTTAAAGTGCATAATATTGAACAAGTTGCAGGACTACGATTAAAACTTAACAAGGGGATATGTGGAAACTCATTTTCCAATGGAATTAGTTTTTGAAATTAAGTTGGACATAACTTACAAATTTTAGAGGAAATTGATAAATTTAATTTTTTTAATATAAAATAGAGTTTTAAGTTTTGATAACGATTATTAACATAGATTACAGGTAAACCATACTTTTGATCATTATGTAATTATCCAAAGCAAATTCTAATAGTCTTGTCATCTTCTTTTGGGCTCAAAAAATCTTATTTTATTTTCTGAATTCACAAATGTCACTCAAAAGTAGTCCTCATTTCTTAAAACCTTAATCAATTTTAAAAACTTACAAAACCTTAAAGAATGTGTTAGTCAATTGGGGAACATGTCCTCATCATACATTTGTGTTGGAATAATTGGAAATAAGCATTCTATGTAATTCAGCAAATAATCGAATAATGAAATAATGAATCATTGTATGAATTTTCATTACAGAATCAATTACAAATGATGAAATATGAATAATCCAGAAGATCAGAATTTTATTGAGATCGACGGCCCATGGTTTCATTGAACAATCAACCACACCTCTAACCTTGTCCATACCTTCCATGAATGTGCCCAACGCTATTATAATCTCTTGGATGGTGATGTAATAAAATAATGCAGCTAAATATAAATTTATTGGAATCCAATCATGGAGTTTAACGTAAGGCAGCCTTAGTGCTCTGGGGAAGGAGAAAGCTGCCATCTTATTCCTTATTAAGCATCACCGAAAAAATCTTAATGAAAACCCCTCAAAATCAAAATCCACATGCTAAATCCATTTCCCATGCTTGGAAGAAATCTGATTAGAACTAGAAATATATTAGAAAATATCTAAAATGATGAAAGATCTAGATACATTTGAGCGAGTTTCATTTGCTTCCAGGTTCATCTTGACAATAGAGCCCACCTTTGCTGTTATAAGTTTTGTTTTTTATTTTGTTTGTGTTTAATATTGGAAGATCATTATATTTTACATTATTATTTTGTTAAATCAAGGATTGGTGTGAGCGTGGATTATAGGAGCTCAAGTTTTATATTGTCTTTGTAACATTGTTGCTTAGGTTTTATACCATTTTCATACAGGTAATGAACATTCAGAGACGTTGGTTGGACTACTTCAACATCATGCAAGAACTCTGGTTAAATTGCCCCTGTCACCAATGAACAAGCCAATGGAAATTCAACCTAAAACCTCATCCTAGTAAAATTTCTTAGAATCAAACTACATTCAAATATATGTTTATTCAAGCATTAACTATTAAGTTGTAAGTTTTAATATTATAATAATATGAATAAAAAACATAAAATATATATATATATATATATATATATATATATATATATATATATATATATAATTTTTAAGTTTAAATAAAGATTTATTTATTTTCTATTAAAATTTTTTTATTCAATTTTAAATAATATAATTAAAAATATATATATAAAGTTTTTAAAATTTGTAAAAATAAAATCATTTTTTTTTAAATGTTATGTGTGTATGTGCTGTTGATATGAAGTCCACTTTATGTAGATGTGTTATTAAAGTGTGACATATTATATGTACAACATCATTAATATACATATTTAAGTGGTAGTTATTATCATATGTGTGAGAATGATAAGTTGTAACTTAAAGAATGATAAAATCTCATATTTCACTTAACCAATAACAATTCCTTACTCATTTTATATAAAAACATTTTTGTATCCTTAAAAAAAATTAAATTAAAATTTAGAATCATCTCTAAAGTTAGTAAAAATATAATTTATTAAAAAAAATTATTATAATACAATCATTATTTGTTTTACACATATATACATTATATATTATATTAATATATTACAATTATATTATGTTAATATAATACAAAATTTATTATTAGTGAATCTGTTGCTTTAATTTAAGAATTGTTCTGTTGATGGACGTTCATTGCAAAGTTTTCATGGAATCAATTCATATATGGTCCCAGAACTAAACCTGCAATATCCATCTCGTATTTGTTTCATATCCAATTTTTTATTGAGATATATTCACATCATTGATTTCATTTTTGAATAGAGAAGATATTATATGGGAAACTTGCCATTAAAGCACCCCCAGCCAATTTATCAATGGGATATCTTGAAGTAGAATCAAATTTATCTTTCCAGCCTAAATTGAGTCAAGAAAATGACACTAATCTCATTGCAAAAAACCAAGAAGAATCAGCTAGTGACTCCAACATTAGTTTCCTAAACTACCATGATGAACCCAAAAGTAAAGGAGACGTGTTTGATGGATCATATGTTGTGTTCACATGGTCCAAGAAACAAGCTAATAAAGGGAAAATAGAAGAGCAACCTCAACTATAAATTTCAATTGCTAAGTGAGGAACCACCCTGCCTTTCCAGCCAAAGGACCCGGTGATCACCAAAAAGGTAATTACATCAATTTCACCTTCATCTTTAACTTCAATTTTGCAAATCAGTCCTCCCCCTCTTACAAACTAGAAGGTTAAATTACCTTCCTTTATTCCTAGTCTAATTCAGTCATTGACATAATTGATCATGTTAAGAAAACTAAATTTCAAATGACTGAGTTTGAATATTTACAATCCAACCTAAGCAGCTAGATAGGTTAGTTGAGTGTGTGAAAAATAAGGCCGTCCCTACAAGATAAGAGGCTAAGAAGGTAACTCCTGATTCCCCAAAGAACATATCCATCCCAAAAAATATTTTCATTACTCCTCCAGCTATCCATGGGAAAATAGAGTCTTTCTATGTTTTCCTATTAATAAATGGTCACAAGCTAAGCAATTGCATCATAGACTCAAGTGCTTATGACAATGTCATGCCTGCCAAAGTGGCAAAATATCTTGATCTCACACTGACCAAGACATTTGGTAGATGTTTCTCCATGGAGAACAAGAAATTACCATTGCTGGGATAAATCAAAGATGCCCAATTTGCATTTGCAGCCTTTCCAAACAAAAGAATCAAGATGACAGTTTTGGTGGCTGATGTTCTAGCATCCTATGGTATCCTACTAAGGTAAAATTTTTTCAAGGATGTTGGTGGAGAATTGAACATAGACTTATCTGAAATAAGAATCCCTATCAATGGCATCATGTAGAGGCTACTTCCTGAAAATGAATCAAAATATATTATCACTCAGACATCAGCCCCTAAAGCTCAAATTATGTTTGAGTCTTCAGGCATGGGTAACTACTTTATTTCTATAAACAAAGTTCATGAAACATCTGATAAAATGCATTTAGCTAGAATAGTGGGAGAATTTGTGGAATGTGATGCAAATGTAGAAGGATCTCCACCTCTGAATAAACAAGAATTCAAAGAAAAATTAGTATAAAATGAGGTATGGACTCTAAAATTCGATGGCAGCTACTCCTCTACTGATTCAGGAGCCAGGATTGTGTTGATATCTCCTCAAGGATATATTTTTCTCTACTCATATAAGTTACAGTTTAGCAACACCAATAACACAGCTAAGTATGAATCTCTATTCTTCTATTGAAGGCAGCTCAAGATAGGGGTGTCAAACTCCTTCATGCCAAAGGAGATGTTGAACTAGTGGTTTGTCAAGTAAGGAACTTATACCAAACCAAGAATGAAAGATTATGCCACTATCGTAATCTAGTCTGGGACCAAATTGAAAGCTTTGATGCTTTCAACATCTCTACCATACCCAGGGAATCTAATGACAGAGCTGATGCACTTGCTATTTCAGTAACTCTCTTAGTCCCTCACTCACACTTTAAAAAAGACATGTATACCATTGAGTTGGTCTTTAGACCAAGTGTACCTGACAATATTGATCATTGGCAAGTATTCAATGATGATCACTAGATCATTGTCTTCCTGGAATGAAAAGACAACTTTGAACAACTACATTTTGAAGGTAGTGAATGTCAGAAGTGTGAACCAACCCCTGAATCAAGTTCAGATGCAAATGAAGAATTATTACATATCAAAGGAAATAAAATTACCAAAGGCCTGGTTTCTCTTGAGAAGTTGTTTGATAATCATGATAGGTTCATCAAATAGCAGCAAACAGATTCAAGCTCCTCTCAGGGATCTGATCAAATGAATTTGAATAACAAGGAAGATCCTAAAATGGTGAATATTGGGAAGTGTTGGACTCCTGAGAAGAGATTCAAGTTCACTACTCTACTTTGCCAATATATGGACATCTTATCATACTCCTATGACGACCTGAAGTCTCTCAATCTTGATGAAATATTCCATAACATTCCTCTTAAGGCTGACTCAGTGCCTTATAAGCAAAAATCTAGACAATACAATCCAAAGATACCAAGTACTATTATGTCTAAGATACAAAAAATGTTAAATGCTTGAATCATTTTGCCAATGCATCATTTCACATGGATTGCAAACATAGTGCCTATAAGGAAGAAGAATGGTGAAATTTGCATCTGTGTAGATTTTAAGAATCTAAATCAGTCATCTTTGAAGGATAACTATCCTTTGCCAATCATAGATCAAGTGCTTCAAACAGTGATAGGCTTAGAGATGTTATCAATGCTAAATGGCTTTTCAAGATACAATCAAGTTGAAGTTGGTGAAACAGACCAACACAAGATTGCCTTCACCACACCGTGGGGCACATTTGCATATAGAAGGATGCCTTTTGGCTTGATAAATGTTGGCACCACTTTTTAGAGAGAAATATACCTTGCTTTCAAGGATGAGATGGGTAAGTTTACTATAGTTTACCTTGATGACTTGAACTTCTTTTACAAACACCACTCTGATCATATACGCCACTTGCAACAAGTATTGGAGTGCTACCACCAGAATGGCATTTCCTTGAACCCCAAGAAGTCTATTTTTAGAGTGACAAAAGGGAAACTTATCGGACACATTATTTCCAAAGAAGGCATAAAAATTGATTCAGATAGAGTCAAGTCTATCCAAGATCTTACCTTGCCTACAAGTAAAAATTTTGTTCACTCTTTCTTTGAAAAGGTGAAATTATTACGAAGGTTCATTCCCGAGTTTGTTGAGAAGACTCGACACATTATAAACATGATGAAAGGGAAGACCACCTTTAGCTAGAGTGATGAAGGTAAGTCAACATTTGAGGATATCAAGACTGCCATTGGCCATGCCCTAACTCTAGTTTGTCTAAACTACAACAAAGAGTTCATCATATATAGTTATGCTTCTGAACACACACTTTTAGCAATTCTGGTTCAATAGGATAAAGAAGGTATGGAATCTCCCATTTCTTTCATGAGTTGTCTGCTCAAAGCTCATGAGCTGAAGTACTCAAATATAGAGAAGCATGCTTATGCATTGGTGAAGGCAATCAATCAGTTTCACTTCTACATTCTAAATTCACATACTACTGCCTTGGTTCCTGACACCTCAGTCAAGTCCATATTAACTCAACAGGAGTTTGGGATGAAAAGAGGCAATTGGATTACAAAGATCTAGGATTTTGATCTAGACATCAAACCAACAAAGCTTGTACAGTGAAAAGGCATATGCTAGTTAATTGTTGATAACAAGCCATAAGAAATAGAGCATGAAGAAGCAGAAGTAGAAGACACACCAACAGTCCTTTTTGTCTCCACTACAAGTGAGTGGTATTCAGGTATTGCTCATTTCCTTACTTATGGTGAGTGTCCTGCTCACTTATCTTACAAAGAAAGGAGGAATATCAGGTTGAAATCTGTCAATTTTGTCCTTTGGGATAATGGCCTGTACAAGAGGAGCCTTGATGGAGTATTCCTTCGCTATGTAGACAAAGAGCAGCAAAGCCAAGTTTTGAAATACTTCCACAATCTAGCCTGTGGAGGACATTTTTTTGCTCCTGTGACTACCCACAAGATTCTACGAGCCAGGTATTACTAGCCAACTCTTTTTCAAGATGCATGTAAGTGGTTGAGAAAATGTGAACTCTGTCAGCAATTTCTTGGAAGACCCAAGTTAGCTACCCTGCCTCTCAAGCCAGTGATCATAGAAGAACCATTCCAGCAATCTAGAATTGATTTTATTGGAGCTATAAACCCATATTTATGTGTTGGACATGATTATGTCCTTACAGCAACTGACTATTTCACCAAGTAAGTAGAAGCTATCCCAACCAAGCATGCCACTTTAGAAGTAGTGTGCAATTTCCTCAAGGAGAATATCATTTCCATGTTTGGAGTCCCAACAAATATTGTTACTGACAATTCAACTTGTTTCACTTTCTAGGAGATTACACAATTTTGTTTCTATTATTGGATTACGCTCTCCCACTCTTCTGATTACTTTCCACAAGGGAATAGACAAGCTGAATCAAGCAATAAGAACTTGGTGACTATCATCAAGAAGCTAGCAGATGACAATCAAAGGACATGGCACAAAACATTGGTTGATGCTCTGTGGGTAGACAAAATTACGCCAAAGAGAACGATTGGTATGTCTCTTTTTCAACTTCTTTATGGTATCAATGTTGAGATACCAATCACCTTGGAATTTCTAGCCTTAAAATTGGCTAAGGTAATTGAATATCAGACATATGAAAGCCCCCTTGATAAGAGAATCATATGCCTGACTGAGCTGGATGAGCAGAGAACTATGGTGGTGGACTGAATTGCTACCCATCAAAGTCTAGTGAAGAAACTCTTCAACTAGAAGGCAAAATACTATGATTTCCAAATTGGAGATCAAGTTATATTATGGGACAAAAGGAGAGAACCAAAAGGGATGCATGGAAAGTTTGACTCTCTTTGGAGGGTCCCATTTATTATTCATCAGCACAATGGTGAAAATAGCTTTCTACTAAAGTATCAAGATGGCACACTCTTCTCTCTGCGTCACAGTGAGTAGCATCTGAAACACTTCAATTCTTGAAGTACCAGATCATTTCATCTGTGCATATGTATATTTGTATGGTTTTTATTTCCATTTTGTTTTGTTTTTTTTCATTTTTGACATCTTTCATTTCTAGATAACATGACTCCGTAGCCCAATGGTACACATGAAGACACTAGAGATTCTGGATTCTACTCGCTTCAATTCTTTTTACAATTGATAAAAGTTCTCCAACTGGAGCCAGCTGTTGTACTCAAAAAATGTCACTCATTTTTGGAACATATATGCTATTTTGGTCCTACAAGACAAAATTATATCTTCCCATTTCAAAAAATTGTTCTAAACCTCAAAATTTGGAATTATTCATGTTTTTTCAGTCAAAGGTTCAAAAGTTCAACAGGTTCAAAGCCTCAATAGGTTCAACAACAATTGGTTCAACACGGTTTATTTCCAAGAAGCTTAGTTCAAGCAGTTAATTGAACAAATAGAAATGAAAGAATGAACCATTGAACTATTGAACCAAAGTTGGTTCAATCAGTTTGTTTAAGTGGCAGGTTCAAAGGAGTGCCTCGAAAGGTGAGAGACAAGTGCCCTTGCAGAGGGAATTTTCGTGGCAAAAGTGACTGAAGCAAGAAAAATTTGAAGCAAAATCCCGTCAAAGCCCAGTGGAATGCTATCAAGTGTCATCGTCTGAGAGAATTTGAATGAGTCCCATTGATCTCTATAGTGTTTCACAAGCTCAGCGGAAGCTGCCACATGTCATCTTCTGTGAGACTCTCAAAAGGCCTCCAAAGCCTTTATAAGTTAAGTGGATGTTGCGACGTGTCACCTGTTGAGATCGACAAAAAATTTATTAAGGCAAACCCAAAAGAAAAAGTATGCTTGTGGAGGACATTGAACCAAGCTGAGTACCCTTGTGGAGGGCAGCGAACAAAGGTGGACACAGGGAATTCCTTTGGAAAAGTTCCCATGGCAAAATGGTTAAGACAATAATCCTTCACACTTTTTGTTTGAATAAATTCACCTAGGAAGAAAGCCCAATAGAAAGCAGAAACAAAACAAAGGAAGATTTCCTTCAGACTTTTTGTCAGAAAGAAAAATCCCCCAAAATAGAAAACCCACTGAGGAAATAAAAGCCTAAAAAGCTACCACGTGTCCCTTATCAAAATGTAGTGGAAGTCACCACGTGTCATCTATCGAGACACAATTTCAAAGCAGCAGAATGTGCCATGTATCATGTTCAAAACTCAACAAAGATCACCTCGTGTCATCTTCTATAGGAAACTAATATGAGTCTCAAAGACTTTCCAAAGGTAGCCAAAGCTCAACATAGACTACCAAGTGTCCTCTTCTACAAGATTTTAAAAAATATTTCTAAAAGCTTTTATAAACAAATAGAAGCTGCCACATGTCCTGTTGTAACTCTGTGGAGTGCGATAAGTGTCTACATCTACAGCTCTTGTTTCTTATAGGTTTCAAAGCTTCTTTAAATAAGCATCTCTCAGGGTCCCGTGAAAGCTGCCAAGTGTCTTGATCTATTTTGTAGCAGAACTTGCCAAGTATTAGTTGTTAACACCAGTAGAAAGCGACCAATAAGCAGAGAAGTGACCAAAGAGAAAGATCCTATTGAAACAAAGACATGATTGAATAGCCAAGAAAGGAGGAATGATGAAGAAGACCTGAAATATCCATGCATGAAAGATGTTTCTAGAATTAGACTGCCAAGTGGACATTGGAGGATACAAACATTCAATAGCGTGACTCATTTTTATGCATTAAGAAAAGCAAATGGGCAAATATGCCCGATTCTAGCTTATCTTTTTGACATAATTTAGAATATTGAATGCAACATGATGTATTACTGCTCTCAAGTCTTTCTTGGAGGGCTATAAATTAGACTCTCTCTTATTGTTTTAGAGAGATCTCTCTTGGTTACCAGAAGCAAAACTCTGCCCAAATTGAAATGAATTATTGAGACTTTGAGTTCATATTGTTCATCATATTTCTTTGTTTGAATCAGAAAGTAGGTTACTTTCAGAATTTGTGTTGTTATAGCTTGTATCATTCCAATAAATTATTCTTATGTCTATTTCCTAAATGTATTCTTGTTTATGCAATTTAACAAGCAGAGCTACTAGAGGTGATAAAAAAGGTGTCCTAAACCCAGTTACTTTCAGACTTTGTGTTGTCATAATTGTCTTCAGTGTGTGTTTATTTTCTATTTCTATCTAAAGAACCTTGGGATGACTTTGTGCCCTCATTGTTCTTCGTATTTCACTCTTTGGTAGTTGAGGTGGAGACTTTGTGCCTCATTTCATCATGTTGTGTCACTACACCCTGTAATAGTTATTTTTCACCACAAAAAGATTTTGTTTGTCTATTGAATAACACTCCTAAAAGAAGAGGAGTGTCTTCTATCATTTTATCAAGATTTCTCCTTTGATTTTTGCACATCATCTCTAAAAAAAGAGAGATGGATGGTTTATCTTACCCTTGAATGTTATTATATATATATATATATATATATATATATATATATATATATATATATATATATATATATATATATATATATATATATAACTCTTGCATATCTACAGAGAACCTCCCCTTGATGAGATGAGAGATTAATCCCCTTTTGATGTGGTAAATCTACACATTTGGCCGACCAATCTTCCTATTGTGGTGGATCAGACCTATTTTGTTTATTAGTATGTTGATTAAAAAAATATTCACCCAACAATTCTAAACACCCACCTCTTGTGTATTTGACACCCACAAGGGACATGATAATTAAGAGGGATCATGCCTTTACAGACCCTTTAGGCCTAGTGTCAAGTCCTTATTTGAAAGCATGGGTTTTTCCTAGGTCTAATTTATTAGACATGGTGAAAAATCTAAGCATTCTATTTAGGCAAAACCCACCTATTTATACAAGGCAAAGTGCTACACAAAATCAGAACAACCATGGTGGTGTGGCGTCACAGAATACCCACAAGACCTTAAGCCATAACTCAAGGGGTACCCCACCACATGATGATCAATTCAATAAAAATGAAATTATGAATATGTTGGTGAAGGAATTTCACAATGACATGGCTGATTTGAGTAAGATGATGGAGCTGGAGAGGGAAGGACCTTTTATTATACAAGGTATTGAGATAGAGAGGAGAGGAAGTGGAAAAAGGGGTGGGAGAGTTGTAGTAGGAGGAGGATCTTGAGCAGCATCTACAATGCATACATAAATATAGTGATGTTCTTGAAATGTGGCTAAAGAAGGATGAGAACAAAAATTCCAACATTGACCACATTTGCCAACCTTGTGATGTTCTGTCTAAGAAAATGTTGCAGAGCACATCAACTGATTTGGCTATTGAGGACATATTGTATTCCTTGGATAAGGATGTTCAAGATGGAGCAATTCCTATTCATGCTTATCTGAAGAACGTGAGTACATGATCTAAATAGCAACTCTTCCACCAAGCACTTTCCACTAAAGTGAGTGAATCTCAATTGTATGATGCACATTGCAGGTACTTATGGTAACTGATTGGAATTGCTATGCACTGTACACATAATATCTTAAATTAATATGTTATATTTAGTCTTAGTATATCATACAACGCATTGGGGAAATATTAGTAGTTATGGAGGCATTGAAGCATCAAATTTGTGGAGCATAGATCGATAGTTAGATCAAGGATCTATGTACAGGTTAGATGTTATTTGTGCATTGTATTTACATAAATTATTGACTCTTGCAACATGGGTATTGAAAGAGAGAGTGGTTGTGTTTGGCACTTTTAGTTGAAGTTAAAGGTTTATGATAGAGTTATGGAATGGATGTTAAATGGTAAACCAAAGTCTCATGGCTCTGAGTTGAGAACTATTCAGGAAGCCAAAGAGTAAGAGTCACATTACCAATGAAAACTAGTCAGTGTATATAATCTACATAAATTCTTGCATGGAATGCAAGGTTCTTCCAATGGTTTGTTTCAATTCCATCACTCCTTTTTCATGTCACATATCTATTTATTTTGGATGTAATTAAGATGAAATTTTGCTTATGTATTGCATTTTGATTTTATTTTAGGTTGGTGGGCATTGAAGCTCTGTAATAGCATTTTTGTGAAAATCTACAGATGTGAAAACCAATTATTTTTTGTTTGGTTTTATTTCTTGAAAAAATTGCAAGGAGTACAATTGTTTTCATTTAGTGTGCATCTTATTTGGCATTGCCAGAGATATTATACTTAAATGCCATGTGGCATGAGAAATAAGCCCTTCCTGTGGTGCAATTTGAATGTTTGATTAGGGTTTTAGTTTATCATTTTCCACGGGAATCTGGAGAGAGAATTCATAAAATTTGTATGACCCTCATGAAATAATATTAATTGGAAAGGGAATTTATTTGAGGGCAATGGGTGTTAAATTTATGCCTGGAGAGAGTTTTGTTAATGCATTTTATCATCTAGAATATTGGGTAAAAAACTAGGCTAGGAATTTGAAGATGGAACATCTAGTAATTAGATCTCTCTTCAAAATAAATTTAATTTATGGATAACTCTCATAAATTTTATACTCAAATACATAGATGATATGATTACTTTTTAACAAGCTTACTAGTAGGATTCTTGAAGTTAGCTGCATATAAACAAGACCATTTAATGTTGTATAATAGTATACTTCTTGTTTGAAATAGGTTGGACTCACTATTAGGGCAATTATAGAAAGACTTTAGGATCCTTGGTCGCCATCCATTGATACCCACCTATCAGCTTCATTCCTTTATTGCATAGCATGTGTCATGCGACTCCACCTCCAAATCCCTCTTTGCACTTCGTACATGGTGGACCGCACAAGCACCATGCACTCCAACGCCATTAGATTCATTGCTTTATTTGCCATTTCCTTTAGCTATTTCTATGTGAAAATATTCCTAGGTCATGATCCCCTTTTCCATTGAATCTACATTTCAAAAAATAGAGCCATACGTAAAGGGTTAAACAAAGACACAAACACATATGTCGATCCTGGTGACATATGCCTGCTACCGACCTCAAATGCCCCCCTGTCCAAGCATATGGAAGATGGCATTAAAATTGAATATTCTCCTATTTTTTTCTTTGAGAGACGAATCTTAAGGCTTTTTCACTCCTTAATAAGCCTCTGTCTTAACTACCCGATATGCAAATTTAGCCCAGCGGGGCTAACCTCACCATTGAGCCTTTGAAGTGTTTAACTTTCATGGCTCATATATTTTAATGAATATTAGAGAGGTGATTATTTATTATGTTGGCTATTTTTATAAGATATAAATAATAATGAAGTTATTTTTTAATTTTTTATTTGATTTATTGATTATATAATGTATTTTGGACTTTCTAGAGGTCACAACTTTTTATTGGTGGTTTAAATTTCCATACCATTTTTAAAGTCCATGTTTTTCATGCTCTTCACAATATTAAAGTTAAGATCAAATTAGTTTTATATTGATTCAAATTTAAATTTTATTTAACATAATGGTTTATTTTGTAAATTATGAATCATAATACTTAGCATTGATTATAGGTACCATTTTATTTTTGGAGTGGATCACTCTTTAGTATTTTATATAACTTTTAGGTGGGGTTTTGAGATGTATTTTTACTTAGATTATTTTATAAAGTATTTTAAATATATTTTTATTTTTATCTTCATGCAATGTGTCTTGTTTTGCGCACCCTTTTTATATTGCAATTGTTGAAAAAAATTATATGGAAAATTAGGTAATTCATTTGACTATTTTATAGTAATGTTTATTCACACATACTACATTGACAATTTAAGGATATTTTCATAACTACTTCATCTTTAATCCATAGTCAACATTAAAGCGTGTTGAGTACTATTAATACTTCTTTGTTTGTTCTAATATGCTATGTACTTTGTGATTGTTCCTAAAAGATGCAATGGCTGGTTATTTTTTATGCTTGAAATTTTCTATGTAAACCCTTTGAGGGTCTTCAAAATTGAAATATGAATTTTTTTAGATGCTAAATTTGTAATCAAACCAACCTAAGGTTTTTACAATATTCAAAACATTTTTTGAACCCACCCTTTTTTGTTTTAACCAAAAAAATTCTTGAGATAGAACATGTTTCAATAGTCATTGTTATTCTCAAAACCAAATTCATAGGAGCTACTTCTATTTTTTAATTTATTTTGTTGGAGGATTTATTAAATTTGATAGTTATCTATGTCCATAGCTTCTTTATTATTTTTCTCTATCATTGTACATAGGTATTTCATCGGGTTTAGTCTCTACAACCCATACTTATGAGCATAATAATTACTCTCTTTTACCACATCATCTAAGTTGATCTTTAGGAGAGATATTGGTATGTGTCATATTCATATTTGATGTGAAGTATACATTAAATAAATGTGTTACAAATGTGTGATTTATTATGTGCACATCATTATAAATATGCACATTTAATTGGTAGTTATTTTTGCATGTTTGAAAATTATAAATTGTAACTTGGGAAATAATTTTATCCTACCTTTCACTCAATTAATAAAAATCTCTCATTCATCTCTTATTTTTTTTTATATAAATACATTTAATTTCCTTTCAAAAAATTATATTAAAACTTAAAGCCATCTCGAAAATTGGCAGAGATATATTTCTTATATCTTTTCTATTCTAATGTAACCATTTTTTTTTTTTGGTACACACATTTATATTGGATATTTCCTTAATGGAATACAATGCTTATTATTAATATATATATATATATATATATATATATATATATATATATATATATATATATATATATTTTAAAATCTGAACATTATCTTTTGATGGATGTTTATTGTAGAGTTTTTTTGGTCTTTCTATTCCAATAAATATATAACCGAATAAGAATTTTAATTAGAAATTCACTGCTAGATCGGATATGTGGAGAAACCCCAAACTACGTTGTAACATTTTTATAGTATTTTTATTTTTAATAAAAAAGAAAATATTATTATTTTTTAAATATGATGTTTGGGTGCAATGGGATGATTGTCTTATTTGTTTATTTTTGTTTCGTTTTATTTTATTTTTGATTTAATGAAAAAAATTCCGTTTGTTTGGATGGAAGGCATGTTCTAAAATCATAGTCGTAGCTATGTGCCAAAAAACCAAAGCAAAAGTAGATTTATATTAAAAGCCCTGGTTAGATTAGATTGAGTATGTAGAGATTAACCTAGGTGTTGTTTTTATATAGTGGCATTCATTTTTGAATATTTTTAAAGGTTTAATTTAGATTTTATATATATATATATATATATATATATATATATATATATATATATATATATAATTTATTATTATTTTAAATATATATTATTAATTATTGTTGTTGTTTTTAAATGAAGTGATTTTTTAAGATTAAATTAACTTGCATTAGATAATTATAATATTTTTTTGCATTTAAGTATTTTTATATAATTTTATATTATTTTTAATATTTGTTTTATTTATTTGGAAAAAATAAATAAACATTTATATTTTTTATGTAAGCCTTAAATTAATGTTTTAATGTTGACAAATCAGTTAGGTGGACAGAAATCAATTGTCTACAAGTCATTTCCATAACATTGATTTGTTAGGGTCATTATTTGGAGTATAAATATCGAGAACCTCAAAAGACTAGTCATTAATGTCAACCAAAACCCAAATAATATGATGTGATGGATCTTCCTCTAATGCAAAAACCAAAGGAAAAATTTTCGTAGAAACTAAGATGCTATCACCACCATGTCCATTTTCATGTGAAATGGAAATGTGAAACACATCACACAAAATACACTTCATAGTGGTTTGCAAAAGAAAACATGAAATCTTAATTTCTTATAAACAAATAAAATCAAAATTCTTCAACTACTTATAAAGAACACAAATAATTTTGTGAGAGGACTATAAAATCTCAAACACGATGATATTAGATTCAATGGAAAAAATATTATATGAATAATTCTCCTCGACCATCCTCCATATCTTCTCTAAATTCAAAGAGCTACAAACAAATTCTCCACTAGAATGTTACTTTCACTTAAAATCATCAGGGAAAATACCATGGCATTTAACCCGCCCCCATTGTTCTCTTGATCAGAGTCATCATCATCGTGAGGTGGAATGCATGACTATTGTGGAGCAGGATCACTTATAGAGGATGTCCCATCATGGAGAAAAGAATCCTATGGCTTCAAAGTCATAAGAGACTAAAGAGGATTATTAGGGGCAACACTCTCCTTTCGCTCCGAGGGCAAGAGGTCGGAGTGTGGATTTCAAAATAGGGAAAAGGTGATTTGACTTAGCATCTATGTTTTGAGTGGTATTTTTTTATTTTTTAAAAAAATTAAAAAATATCAAAGTCAATTTACACAAACAACAAACCAAGAAAAATACACGAGGAAATGAAAACACCAATAAATAATCCCATTGTAATTTTTTAAATTTTAGTTAACATTCATAATCAGAAGGGTAAAATATCAAAGTCAACACGTTATTGTTGTTTAAAATTTGCAAGGTGATTTAACTAAACTACTCCACAAATCTTTCCCACACTCCAAAATAGAGAGTGGCAAGAGTACTCATTTTCGTCTTGACTGTTAAAAGCGCTTGAATGTTGCGGGCTGTGTTACTTTATATGGCTTGTTGCTATGGCATATTTCTCTTATGTTTAATGCTACGTTTCACATACTTCTCCAGTAATTATACTAGCCTTCAAAATTTTTGGAGAACGAACCAGCAAATATATCGCTATGAGAAAATCTTATTAAAAAAATGCCTAGTAGTTGTATCTCTCTATATATATTAAATAGGTTATTAATCTCCACTATTCAAAACTGACGTTAGAATATCCTTAAGAGTAACCGTTTATTTACAAAGGAAATGCAGGAAGTCAATATTTTAGATATTTGTATTCTCTAATATTGAAAACTAACAAGCAAATGCCATGATAATATCCTCCCATGAAAAATCGTGTGAATATAAACAATAACCAGAGACTCCATGTTTAAACAAATTACAATGTTTCCATCAACGATAGGTCACGTCATTGTCATTGCAGCGCTGCAATTTCAGTCCTCAAATCAAATTCATTCCATGACTTTTATGTTTTATTCCCTCCTCTACAATTCACACTTTTTACTCCCTCAACGTGCGATTCACACAAATAATGATGAAAGACCACCAATTGAAAAACGTGATTTGTTGGTTTAGCTTCTATTAAAACAATAAAGCCCATGCTTTCGAAGGACATATCGACTATAACGTACAGTAACAGAAGGGCAACATCGAGCACAAAATTGGCATTCACCCAATTGTTAAATGAAAATTTCATGACGATTCAATCTTTCATATATTTGTAGGTTTGTAGAGAAATTCTCATATCGTTCAAAAACATCTTGTGTAATCTAAGCTAAGATTAAGAAATAAAATAGATTTTAATCGTGTGTATAATATTTCCAAACTTAATCTCTTTTAAAAAAAAATGAAAATGAATGAGGTGTCTAATGATGATCAGGACTAAATCTCCAAATCAATGTCAATGTTGAAAGTAGGGAACCATCAACCTCCCAATCTGTCCCAAAAGAGCACCTCAATGACCAATCTATTATGTTTATAGACAACCCTCAAGAGTTCCCTAGAATATACAGTGCTTTTAAAGAAGTTGGTTATCTTGGTTATGTATTTCCCAATCATATTAAGATTCTCTAAAACCATCTCAAAACCTTCCCATTTCTTCTCATAACCTTTTAATTTATTTTCAAATTCCTTATAAACTTTACCAAATTTCTTTTATTTCTTCTCAAAATTCTAAAAACCCATCAATGTTTACAAATCATTTCATCCCTAATTTCTTTTATTTCTTCTCAAAATTTTAAAAACTCATCAATATTTACAAATCATTTCATCCCACCAAACCAAAGCCAATCCTAACAATAATTATCTTTCTCTTTACCTTTCATATCCACCATAACCTATGCTATCTTTCCACTTCATATCCATCCCATTTCAACATCTACAAATGGTTATCAAGATGCATTCTTCATAGCATACAAAATCAAATCTTAAACATTTCTTTAACATTGATTAACATTAACAAAAAAGAGTCGATTCCAATGATAAGATTCTAAGTTATTTTACTTATACAAATATTTCTTAACCTCATTCAAGTGACGTAATCGTTTCAAAGTTTGAATTATTCCATAGAAAATGCAATCCATTCCATCATATTAAATATTTTGGTGCTTCTTTCTTAGATGTTTTCCATGATGATAGATTAGTTATTACTTATAATCCTTGATGATTATGATTTTGATTAGTTTTTTAAACTATTATTTCAAAAAATACTTTGAACTATTAAATCAAACTAATGATTTAGTTACGAAAAGTTATAATTTAAAAAATAAATAAATAAATAAATAAAAATAAAAATAAAAAAATAGTAGTTTTAGAGGTTTTTGAAAAAAATCAATACTCAAACTATCTTTCCACACGACTAAAGATGTGTATATATAGTTTTAACTAGTCAATATTTTTATAAAGATATCATTAAAAATTTAATAATACTCAAAAAAACAAAAAAACAAACCTATTAAGGTAGTCCAATTTAACAACTATTACTAGCAACTCTTCTTATAATATATATCTTATTAGTAAGAGTTGTCATATTCACATGTTGATCCATATTGAAAATATATTTTTATTTTTGAATAAAGCTCATTTTTACTTTCTTATGTATGTTGAGTAGATATTATTAATTTTAGTTATCATTAAATTAGCTTAATAGTATTATTCTTATTTAATTATATGACAAGGATTTAACATATTGTAATTTAGAGTGGAGAATTCATCTCTCTTCTAAAAATATATCTTTCCTTTTATTAATTATCTTATTATATTTTAATAAAGCCTTTTTTATGACACTTTCAAATCTATTTGGATCTATTATAATATACTAATCCCTTGTAGTTGGTGTGATGCCCCTTTAGATTAAATTTTCAATCAGTATCATCATTCCATATGGAACACTTCATATCTTCTCTACAATTGTAGATGATTTTTTAGTCATTTCCAAATTCATACTACGAAGGAGATCAAATTTGTTAATCTATTTAAAATTAGATAAGTATAAAATAAATACATTAGTGACTATGTGTTTAGATTTAATATTATGATTACTATGATGAGATATAAACCACCATATAATACAATTCTAAGATTTTCTTTATTGATATCTTTTTTCAAATTATTAAAGATAAATTTAGCATTATTTTGATGAAATATATCATGTTGTAAGAGAATTTATAAGTATGATCTTAGACGTCAATGATCCTATGTTTAGAAATAAGTCAAACTTCAAGTATATGATAACTGAGAACCAAAAAAAGGAAAAAAATAATAATTAAAAGTGTTTAGTCATTATCAGAGAATAATAATTTCAGAAGATCTTTTCAATCTTTCAAAATTAGATTTATTTTATAAGCCAATCTTGTAATAATCTGCACAATTGAAGAAATGAACTTGATTGAATTTTGTATTCCCTTACCTCAAGTAAGAGAGATTAATCTTTCAAAATATTTTCCAATTAATTATAATTTAAATACATTTAATGAATATCATAAAGTAAAAAAGAGATTCATTACACACATTGCATCTAAAACAAGCATGAGATACAAAATATTCAGTAGTGGATTATTTTATAACACATCATAAGACATATATAAAACTAAGTACAAATAAATAAAGTTTCATGAAGTCAGAAATTGTATAACCTATCATTGCCATGGAAAGCTTTACGCCATGACCCTGTTGTCTACTCAATAATGATATTGTTTTTTATCATAAGATTTTCGAATGAATTATAATATAGTGTAAGGATTTAGAAAATGAAGATCCTAATCATTCAAGAAACCTCATCAAGTCAGTTGCTTCTATAATGAAGAACCAAATCTAACTAGACACTCTATTACTCAAGAGATATCATAAATTTATGAAAATATATAACAAATATATCCACTACAATGCTTTGGAAAATTAATTACTATAAATAACAAATATATAGTATCTATCATTATAGAAATAAATTTTAAATTAAATTATTAAATTGTATCCAAATGGATCACTCCCTAAATGTGTTTGCTATGGAGGGAATTTCCTAAATTCTTAATCCATTGATTACTGAAATAAAATTATTAAAATGGTGATGTGTTATTTACTTAAGTTTTTGCATAGTGAGAATAATGTATATAAGTTATTGAAACATATGAAATCTAGTTAATGTTGATGATGACATGTTAGGCCCTGTTAATCCCAACTCTTTTAGTTTGTATTAGGTGTTATTACTAATATATTATATGAATATACTTTGTAAGTTGTCTCATTTTATATTGATAATTATATCATGTGTATAGGTAGAGTTAGAACCGCACTGGGTTACATATTAAGTTAGAAAAAAAAAAAAAAAAGCATACTTATCTCATATTCATTTTCAATAACTATCGTTATATTTCAATGTTTGAATATTAAATACATATATAATATTAATTGTATAAAATATAATTAACCCATTGGTTAAGATGTGATCCATTTAGTTTTAAAATGGTATCTAGAACAAAATAGAAGATAAGATTCAATAGGTTATTAAAAAATGCCTAGTAGTGTATCTCTCTATATATATTAAATAGGTTATTAATCTCCACTATTCAAAACTGACGTTAGAATATCCTTAAGAGTAACCGTTTATTTACAAAGGAAATGCAGGAAGTCGATATGTTAGATATTTGTATTCTCTAATATTGAAAACTAACAAGCAAATGCCATGATAATATCCTCCCATGAAAAATCGTGTGAATATAAACAATAACCAGAGACTCCATGTTTAAACAAATTACAGTGTTTCCATCAACGATCAGTCACGTCATTGTCATTGCAGCGCTGCAATTTCAATCCTCAAATCAAATTCGTTCCATGACTTCTATGTTTTAATCCCTCCTGTACAATTCACACTTTTTACTCCCTCAACGTGCGATTCACACAAATAGTGATGAAAGACCACCAATTGAAAAACGTGATTTGTTGGTTTAGCTTCTATTAAAACAATAATGTCCATGCTTTCGAAGGACATATCGACTATAACGTACATTAACAGCAAGGGCAACATCGAGCACAAAATTGGCATTCACCCAATTGTCAAATGAAAATTTCATGACGATTCAATCTTTCATATATTTGTAGGTTTGTAGAGAAATTCTCATATTGTTCAAAAACATCTTGTGAAATCTAAGTTGGAATAAAAAATAAAATAGATTTTAATGGTGTGTATAATATTTCCAAACGTAGTTTCTTTGAAAAAAGATGAAAATGTGAATAAGTTGTCTAATGATGATCAGGACTAAATGTCCAAACCAATGTCAATGTTGAAAGTAGGGAATCATCAACCTCCCAATCTGTCACAAAAGAACACCTCAATGACCAATTTATTATTTTTATAGACAACCCTCAAGAGTTCTCTAGAATAAATAGTGCTTTTAAAGAAGTTGGTTATGCTGGTTATGTATTTCCCAATCATATTTAGATTCTTTAAAACCATCTTAAAACCTTCCCATTTCTTCTCATAACCTTTCAATTTATTTTCAAATTCTTTATAAACTTTACCAAATTTCTTTTATTTCTTCTCAAAATTCTAAATACCCATGAATGTTTACAAATCATTTCATTCCATCAAACCAAAACCAATCCTAACAATAATTATCTCTCTTTACCTTTCATATTCACCGTAACCTTTGCTATATTTCCACTTCATATCCATCCCATCTCAACATCAACAAATGGTTATCAAGATGCACTCTTCATAGCATACAAAATAAAATCTCAAATGTTTCTTTAACATTGATTAACATTAACCCAAAAAAAATGGTCGATTCCAATGATAATATTTTAAGTTATTTTACTTATACAAATATTTCTTAACCTCTTTCAAGTGGCTTACTTGCTCCAAAGTTTGAATTATTCCATAGAAAATGAAATCCATCCCATCATATTAAATCTTTGGGTGCTTCTTTCTTAGATTTTTTCCATGATAATAGATTACTTATTAATCCATTACATATAATCCTTGATGATTATGATTTTGATCGGGTTTTTAAACTATTATTTCAAAAAAGACTCTAAATTATTAAATAAAACTAATGATTTATTTTCGAAAAGTTAGAATTTAAAAAAAATAAAAACTCCATAAATGGTAGATTGAGAGGTTTTTGAAAAAAAATCGATGCTCGAACTATCTTTTCACACAACTAAAGATGTGTATATATAGTTTTAACTAATCAATATTTTTAAAAAGATATTATAATAAAAATTGAATAATACTCACAAAAAATAAATAAATAAATTTGAACCTACTAAGATGGTCCAACTTAATCGACTATTACTAGCAACTCTTCTTATAATATATATTTTATTAGTAAGAGTTTTCATATTTATATGTTAATCCATATTGAAAATATATTATTATATTTTTAAATTTTTGAATAAAACATATTTTTAATTGCTTATGTATTTTGAGTAGATATTATTAACTTTAGTTATCATTAAATTAGTTTAATAGTCTTCTTCTTATTTAATTATATGACAAGGGTTTAACATATTATAATTTAGAGTGGAGAATTCATCTCTCTTCTAAAAATATATTTTTTCTTTTATAAAATCTCTTATTATTTTATAATAAAATATTTTTATGACACTTTCAAATTTATTTGGATTTATTATAATATACTAATCCCTTATACTTGGTGTATTGTCCCTTTAAATTAAATTTTCAATTAATATCATCATCCTATATAGAACACTTCATATCTTCACTACAATTCTAGATGATGTTTTAGTCATTTATAAATTCGCTATTCGAAAGAAATAAAATTTGCTAATATATTTTAAATTAGATAAGTACAAAATAAACACATTAATGACTATGTGTCTAGATTCAATATTATGATTAATATGATGAAATATAAACCATCATATAATCTAATTCTAGAATTTTATTTATTGATATCTTTCTTCAAATTATTAAAGATCATTTTTTCATTATTTTAATGAAATTTACCATGTTGTAAGAGAATTTATAAGTATGATATTAGATGCCAATCATCCTACATTAGAAATAAGTCAAACTTCAAAGATATGAGAAATGAGACCCAAAAAAATGATGATGATGATTAGAAGTGTGTAATCATTATCACATAGCAATAATTTCAGAAGAACCTTCAATCTTTCAAAAATAGATTTATTTTATAAGCTTAAGATTGTAATAATATGCATATTTGAAGAAGCCAACTTGGTTGAAATGTTTATTACCTTACCACAAGTAAGAGAGATTAATTTTTCAAGACATTTTATAATTCAAATAAGTTTTATGAATATCATAAATGAACAAAAGAGATTCATTACACACATTGCATCTAAAATAAGCATGAGATACAAAATATTATTAAGAGAAAAATCATATATATATATATATATATATATATATATATATATATATATATATATGAGACAATAGTACAAACGTTAACACAATTGATAAGATAAATAAATAATTAAAAAAAACACATTTTATTGTAACATACATATCATATAAGAGGTTATTGAATCAATTAAATAAAATAGGAACACCAAATTCTAAATTTTAAATGTCTCTCTCAATTGCAAGGAATAATAACATGTTATATCTTAATGCATCACAACATGTTCAATCACATAAAATATTGAATGAATCATAACCATCTTCCATAACTTTTAGAATTAAATTTCAAGCATTCAGTAGTGGATTATTTAATAATACATCATGACACATATTCAAAGCTAAGTGTAAATAAATAAAGTTTCATGAAATTATAAAACTATATAACCTATAATTGCCATGAAAACCTTTATGCCATGATATTATTGTCTGCTCAATAATGATATTGCTTTTTATGATAAGATTTTTAAATAACTTATAATATAATGTAAGGCTTTATAAAATTAAGATCCCAATCATTCAAGAAACTTCATCAACTCAATTTCTTCTATAATGAAGAACCAATTCTAATTACACACTTTATTACTCAAGAGATATCATAGATTTATGGAAATATGTAACAAATATATGCACTACAGTGATTTGGAAAAATAATTACTATATATAAAATATATATAGTAGCTATCATTTTAGAAATAAATTTCAAATTAAATTATTAAATTATGACAAAATGGATCATTTCCTTAATTTTTTTGCTATGGAGACAATTTCCTAAATTCTTAATACATTATTTACTAAAAGAAACTTATTAAAATGGTAAAGATTTGTAATTTCCTTAAGTTTTTGTATAGTGTTAATAATGTGTACAATTTATTTTAAACATATGAAATCTAGTAGATGTTGATGATGACATGTTAAGACTTATTAATCCCAACTCTTTTAGTTGCGTATTAGGTGTTATTAATAATATATTATATGAATATGTTTTGTAAGTTGTCTTATTTTTTATTGATAATTATCTCACATGTATGGGTAGTGTTAGAACTGCATTGGGTTACATAATAAGTTACACAATTTTTTTCCAACATACTTATCTCATATTCATTTTCAAAAACTATCATTATATTTCAATGTTTGAATATTAAATGCATCTATAATAGTAATTTTATAAAATATAATTAAACCATTAGCTAAGATGCCATCGATTTAGTTTTAAAATAGTATACAACAAAATAGAAGATAAGATTCCACATATAATGCATAGTAGAGTGAAGGATACATAGGTACACTGAAATAATCCACGTTTACAACTATACAAAAACATATAGCCTATGGTGTTTACAACATTCATAAGTATGTAGAAGATACATAACCACTACTATATTAAATAATCATAAATAAAAATATACAATTTATTACATTTAATCACTAAATATCAAATTCCATGTGATAGGATGTATACTAGTACATTTGATTCACATAAGATCAACTTCACATGAACCTTCCTTATTTAATCACGTTAATGAAAATCACCTAGAGATCGCCATGCTTCCTTCTACCATGATTTGATACCATTAATAACACTCCAATTAATTTAACTAAGAAAAATCACTTAGGTTCAATCTTTTACCCACTGAGGTGGGTCCACAATTATTTTATTAATTATAAAAAAATAAGTAAAAAGGTGAAAATATGTCATTAACCCTTCTACTCACAAAAATATGTATATATAGGTTTTACCTATGACCTATAAATACCAACCAACCTAATAACCAACACTTAAGGGAATGCAACTCGAAAGTTAGTTTAATTATTAATCAAAAATGATGCAAGAAAAATAGGATAAAATTCCTAAGGCCATAACTTTTGATCTCTAGCTCGGTTTGAGTTCGTCCACATGTCAAAATGACCATCTTGAAAATTGTGTTGCTGGCCTAAGCTATTCTTTCTGCTTAAAGGAATTTATTGAAATTTTAAAAGGCCAAATGAGACCATATGAGGGTCCAAAATTATAGTTTAATAATTTTTTCAATATATTTTTTTTAGAAATTGCAGATTTTTATGACCGGACACAAGCTTCAGCTGAAATTCATCCTATAAGCTAATTTTAGTGTTTAGAGTAATTTTGAGATACTTTTAGTAGATTCTATATGTATTTTATATTTGGTACAATTAAAAATTGTAGATCGAATTAGTGATGATGTAGAAGCATTTGTAGAGCATATGTAAATTTGTAAAGAGTAAGAAGAAAGTTTTAGGAAAGTAATGAGAAATATAAAACATTATTAGATGTCAGAAGAAGATCCAAGGCATCTTAAGGAGAGTTGGTAATGGTTTGCTTGATAAAATAAATATTTTAAAAAGGCACGTACAACAAGTTAAACTAAAATAAAATTGGTCCATGCAGAATTATGAAGAAAATCAATGACAATGCTTATGAGGTGAGTTTACCACATAATATTGATATCTATCCAGTATTTAGTGTTTTAGATTTATATGAATTCAATGGAGAATATGGTGATGGTGATGAATATGTAGAATTAAATTGGTAGCAATATGTTCCAAAGAAGATGAAGTAAAAGATAGTGCAGGTTTTGGATATGAAGATAGTGAGCACAAGGTGAGGGAATTATAACAGGTATTTGGTCAGTGGGAAGGATTGAAGCAATAAGAAAACATTTGGATTATAGAATGGGAGATAAATAATCACAAATAAAAATGGTAGTATTACAATTATCATAACTTGTAGGTGCTGAGTTGTTTTCAACCAGAGGAGAATGATGTAGAAAAATAGGCCAAACTTTTGGAGGCCATAACTTTTGATCCGTAGCTCTGTTTCAGCTCTTCCTCATGCCAAAACGATAGTCTAAAAATTTTAGTTGCTGAACTAGGATTATATTTCCACTTAGATTTGTTTTTATAATTTTTTAAGAGACCATATGAGGGTCTAAAATTATAGTTTAATGATTTTTTGGAGATTTTTTTTTAATTTTTAGAAATTGCATATTTTTATGACCAAACATGAACTTTAGTTGAAATTCATCTTATAGGATAATTTTAGTATTTATAGTATTAAGAGAAAATTTTATTATTTTTTATATGTATTTTATATATGGTAAAATTACAAATTCTAGATCAAATTAGTGATGATGTAGAAGCATTTTCAGAGCATATGCAACAGTTGCAAGGAGTAAAAAGAAAGTTGTAGGAAAGTAATGAGAAATATAAAGCATCAACAGATGTCAGAAGAATATCCAAGTTATTTGAAGAATGAGAGTTGGTAATGGTTTACTTGAGGAAATAAATATTTCCAAAAGGTACGTACAACAAGTTAAAGTACAAGAAAATTGGTACATGTAGAATTGTGAAGAAAAATAATGATAATGCTTATGAGGTGAATTTACTATAGAATTTTGATATCCCTCTAGTATTTAACATTTCATATTTATATTGACTCCATGGATAATATGGTGAAGGTGATGAAGATGAAGAATTAAATTGGCAATAGTAGGTTCCAAAGAAGAAGAAGGAAAAGATAGTGTAAGTTTTGGATATAAAGATAGTGAGCATAAGGTAAAGGAATTAAAATAGGTATTTGGTCTAGTGAAAAGGATTGAAAAAAGAAGACAACACTTTGATTATATAATCGGAGATAAATAAGATTAATAAAAAAAATGGTATTAGTAAATTTAGGGCAACTCACAAGAGCTGAGTTATTTTCAACTAGAGGAGAATGATTTAAAAAAAAAGGTCAAACTTCTTGAGTCCATAAATTTTGATCCGTAGATCTATTTGAGATCTTCCACATGCCAAAACGAATGTCTCAAAACTTCCATTGATTACCTAAACAACTCTTTCTACTTAGATATTTTTTTTGAAATTTTTCATAAACCAAACGAGACCATCTAAGGATCCAAAATTATAGTTCAAAGATTTTTTCAGGATTTTTTTATTTTTAAAAATTGTGTATTTTTATGACCAGATAAGAAATTTAGATTAAATTCATCTTATAGGATAATTTTAGTGTTTATATTATTTTGGAAGATTTTTAGAGTTGTACACACTTGCATGTAAAACTTGCTAAAATTAGCAGCTGCTGCAAATAAAAAATTTCTAGATTTTTGTTTTTTTTTTTCATGTTTACATGTCAACTCTAATTCTGAGTTGAGTTTTTTTGTTCATGGTTTTAAATTATTTCAATTCAATCAATACAAATAAATTCTAATTTATTGTTTCATATCTTGGCCTATTGTAATTTTGGTCTTGATAGTAATGTTGGTTCATTAACAAAACATAAAACAAACTAAGTAAATATGACAATGATTTATTAAAGGGGGTATCTATATAAATAAATATGCATGCCCATTTTCTAATTATTATTACCTAACACTTAAACTAAGTTAAAACTTTGGAATAAGTCCTAACACATACACACGTAAACTAAAAATAATAGTGGAATGATAATTTCTCAGTTATAACATTACTTTGGCCAAGGTTTTCATTATATAATTTAAATATCTCAAGGATCTAAGTGAATTCTACACACACATACTCTATGTTAATTGTTGTCACTTTGATTTGTACACTTTGAAGATATTTTTCATCTTTTCTTATCCAAGTGGCACAATAAAAATATCTCACTTGATGTGGGTAGTCAATTTGATGAGATGAATCTCTAGAATGAAGGGCTATCTCCCTAGATATGCCCTGAAATGCTTTCACTTGTACTAACTGATTACTTGTGGGAAAAAGGATTAGAATTTAAATGAAATAAAACATATTCTATGGGTTGATGTACCAATATGTTTATCATAAGACTATTATACTCCATCACTTTTGAGATAAGGAATACAACACTAGTCTATGAATCGTAGAATGCATTAACATCAATATTTAAATATGAAGGTTCCATGTATGAAGACTATCCAAGGT
The DNA here is from genome assembly GCA_037957365.1 of Torreya grandis. NCBI lineage: Eukaryota > Viridiplantae > Streptophyta > Pinopsida > Cupressales > Taxaceae > Torreya > Torreya grandis. The sequence continues at coordinate 604,576 of JARHVA010005532.1, read as the reverse complement.
AAGTGGAAACATAGATCATTTTGAAAATTATAATATTTCCTTGTACACTTAATAACATGTCCATAAACTTCACAACACTTCATATGACTTGTTACGCATGGAATCACTTGTATCAAACATGGAAGGATTGAGAGAAAGCATGGATAAATGAATATCTCTTAATCATTCACTATACATCTCTTCACACACTTTAAAAAGATGATTTATGAACTCAAACTAGATTTAATTTACTATCTAAGGTAATTACAATTTCAAAATTAGTAGGGCTTTGCCATACATGGTGTCATATTAGATTACAAAGGCCAAAATGGTAGATCTTATAGAATTTGAGAGAGAGAAGAAGAGATAAGTCCAAGGGTCACAAGGACACTTGTCAATCTGATAAAATGAGTTAATTTTTCATGATAATAGGATATGGAATGAATCATTCAATTTCATTAAGTACAAGTGTTCATACAATTCATAAAATTCATGAAAAATGGCATGAAATTCCTTATGTTAGCTCAGAAAAATTGCCTTCATGATTGGTCATATTTGAATACCTCATAATTGACTAGGACTAGATCTAATTATTAGACATAATGGAAAGGGTATCAATAATTCCTCTTCATGTATTGGATGTAGGGCTTGTCATCTAGAAACATATATAAAGGAGATATCATCATCTGTAGTTTAAAAAACTCTTCCTTCATTCACCCTTCACACTTGGCCTCAAATTTGGTTTAAATTTTACGTGAAAATATATGGAAGGGAGTGTATTACAAGTTTCAAGACCCTCCATTTCCGTAGAAACATCAAGTACACCTTAAATTCAACTCACTTAAGGTTTTCCACCCTTTTCACTAGCTTGTCTAATATGCCAGTGGCTAAGATGAGATTTCATACTGAGGAAATTAGGAGTTATTATGATTCAATAATTTCATATTGGGAGTTATCAAAAATTTTAATCTTTCTCCCAAAGTTGGTTTCATCTTTAAACTTCTCTTGTAGCCTATAAAACACATAAAATAGTCAAAAGTACCATGTTTTGTAATCTATCTATATAATTATGTAAAGTAAAAAAGCATGAGAACTATATTTAGGGAATACATTTCAAGTTTCAATCATCATTATAGTCAAACTGATCCATTAGAGTATCTTTCTAACTCCATTTCTTCAAATTGGTTACTAGGAAGGGTTTACAAGGGTTTTCAGCAATTTTGACTCTGAAGTATTGTTCATAAAAACTTGACATTAAACTTGAAAAAAAATCTCACAAAAATTATGTTCAAGGATACATATAACACCTCCAAACTTCTTTGGTACCCATGAAAATCTTTAAGAGGGATGTTAGGTATCCCAGTTAGCCTATCGAGCTTGTCTCTCTATTCCCTACATGTATAAGTTAGTTTATGAGCCAAAAGTGACATATTCATATTTTAATTTAACTCATACTAGATTTAACACAACTTATTTAACCCCATAAACATTTTTTAATAGGTTTTAATTCATATCTCATGTTAGAAGTGCAAATGGTGTCTCATTTGTAATCTAGGCTTCACCATGCCTAATAAGTTTTACTACACCTTAGAGCTCAAAAAGAATTTTTATGGTTTTAATTTCCTCCAAATAGTTTATAAAATTATACCATGATCACATAATCCTTATCCAATATTCTATAAATCATATCAAATACTAGAAGTGAAGATGACTTCCTCATCTAGCACTAAGCTTCGCCATTCCTCATAACCTTGATTGTAACCTTAAGAGTATGGAGCACCCTATTGAATTTAACCTTCATGTTCTTGGTTTTAATGATTTTTATAGGTTTTTTAAAACTTTATAAACGTTCATATAAGTCTCTTTTATCTTTTAGTCTACTCTTTTGTCCTCATTCTCCATATCTGCTAATTTGTGTTCATAAGGGAGTGCCCTCTATCTAAGATAAAATAGAGGGAACTACCATAATATATTAGATATTTATGGATAATTTAGTGGGTTATCCAAGTGATAAAAATGTACTATACAAAAATATAGCTTTTGGTGACATCATTTTCCCTTTCAAATCATCAAAAACCCAAGGTAGACTCCTTGTATGATAGACTGTGCAAGGTTCTTCATGATGACTATGTTTTTCACTTGAAAGTGCCTTCCCTTGGATTTTTATAAATTATGATGGTATTTTATTATTATTATTATTATTATTATTATTATTATTATTATTATTATTATTATTATTATTATTATTATTATTATTATTATTATTCATCTCTTAACATCAATTAGAACCTCCACATATCCCTTTCCAAGACCTTGACTAGTCAAGATTGAGTATGATCTCTTGGTTGTGTTCTACCTATGTTTCCTATTTTAAAAGGAACCTGTAGGTATTCCTAGCATAAAAATAACCTTTGAAAAATATATTTTACATATATTTAATCCTTCCATGGTCACTTGGAATTATTTGGATCAATTTTCCTCTTATTCATGCCATATTCAAACCAAGAATAATGCCTTCCCTATCTTGACTGAGATACTCTACCTTTTCTATTCATATAGGTGCATAAGAGATATCACTAAGCTTGGTCATAATGTTTAAATTACTTACATGAAACATGATGTCCATCTAGAAGTAACTTTAACTTATTCATGCATATGTAGTTTAATTTCATATCAAGAATCTTCATTTTCTTACTCTCTACCTCTCATAGTCAACTATAATTGACTGTGTGGGACCTATAGGTGAATTTATTGTTCTAGGCCTTGAAAACAATGAATTAAACCTATTTTAAGCTCTCTAAAACATTCCATAATTTAAATTTCTCCTTTTATGTTTTAGAGTGAACTCTGTACTCAAGGTGTTTAGTTTAAACTTCACGATCATCTTCAGCCAACCTATAGGGCTACATTGAAACAAAAAGGAACTTGTAGGTAGACATATGAGGTATAATATAGTATATCATCCTTTTGAGTGACATTTAAAATCATGAATTTTACCTTCATCACATAGAAACACTCACACTATGGTGGCAAGGTTAAGTTGAAACTTTGGGTGACAAATGTCTCTTTTTGACTCAGAACTGTAGATCAAACTGCTTGTATTTAGTATTTTTATAGGCAATTTTATCCCTCAAAATTACCATCCTCCACTGCTCATCTTCTCTTAAAACATTGCAAGGTCATTATCTTATATGGAGGCTAAAATCTTAGCACATTAGGAGGAATAAAAATTATTGAAACCTTGTTATGTGATGTTCCCAAAACACCCCTAGACCTTTGTTTTGCTTTTCTAGGGACTTGATCCCAGAACTTAGTCTTTGACTCCTTGAACATGGTTGTCAATTATAGCCTACCAAATTATCATTATAAATTGATCCATCATGATAAAAACCACATGTAATGACCTCAAGGAAGTTTCCATCACTTATTTATATGCTTCAAGATAAACTCCTTAGCTCTCTCAAGTGTCACCTATAGGTGACCATTTTCCTATATAGGGAGCACATGGAAAATGGACAATATGCATTGTTTACACTTCATGAATAGACCAAGACTCTTTCAATTGAACAAATGGTTGTTATTCATTATAATTTTATTGTAGCCAACTTCAAAATCTCCAATTCAACATGATTTTACTCCTTCATGACACCTGTATATGTTCATCAATGGTTGCCTGACTGTGAATGTTGTGCATGACTACAAAATCATGGAAATTAGCTTGAAGAATGAATTTATAAATGTTAAGGTAATACATATCACATTTAAAACATGTGAAAGGTCTTATCACAATCCTCTGAAACTATGGACAATCATGAAATTCTTGAAAATAATGAAAACTACCTATAACTTAGAAAGGTGTATCCTCTTGCAACTTTGAGCTACTTGACTCATCCAAATATCATGAAACTTGAAACTAAGCATGGAAAGTATTTGAGGATTAACAAAAAATAATTTGAAACCAATATGACTAAATAGATTGTACGTAAATTCCCAAACTAAATCAAAACCTATAGGGTGAATGAAATAACAAGCATAAAAGTACAGTCAACTTTATGAGGATAGTTCATGAAGCACAAGCCAAAATTATTCAAAATATTTATATGGAAATGAATTTATCTAAGTTTAATTTCACCTCCCCAAGGAGTTTGATTTAAAACCTCCTCTGTTGGTTTTACCAAGTACAAACCTGAAGACTACTTTTACTCACCAAGAAAGGTGAAAAAGAAGTAGAATGGTTTTGGGGTAAAAATGGAACTTATAGATCACTTCAAATAGGTATTTGAGATTTTGGAATATTAAGATACATACCATTATATTCTCCCATGTGGCACACTTTTCCATGGGTTGTACAAGTTCCAAACTCACCCTTTTTCCCAAGAAAACTATTCTTTCTTCTAAAGCACTTACCACTTTCAGTTAGAAATAGTTATCTAAGACATAATATGACACATGACATATGGCATCACCTTTTTTAACCTTCACACTTCCCAAAAAATCTGTGTAACTCATTAAATACACCTTTTTGACCTTAAAATGACTAAGGACCAAGACTATTATAACATCAAATGACATTTACCTAGGGGAGCCCCAATTTGACCTAAAAGTCAAATTTGGTTAAAAAATTGATGACTCATAGGGGTAGTATGCCTACTATACTAACTAGACTAGTAGCCTTATTAGTCCATTAGGATATGGAGTCACATCTACATGAATTTTGACACAAGCCTTGCCTTTGACAACCAACAAAATATAAGGAAAAAATAATAAGAAGAAACACACAAGATAAGAAACTAAGTAAACACACTTGTGTTTCATGAGCACTTATGGAACACACACACACCAAATTAAACAACTAAATCAAACACTAACTAATATGAGATAAAAAAAACCCTCCTAGATCAAAGTGGAAGTTTGAAACCTTCCTTGCTTCATGACATGAAATATTTAGTGAGACCTATAGCCTTTTGCTCTTTAACATTGATGCCTCCATCCTCTTCATGGTGTTTGCCAACTTCATTGGCATGAGTTTCAATGAGAACCAAGCAGCTCCATATAGGTTGAACACAAAAATAAACTCCTCTTACATCTAAATAGCCTTAAAATTCTCATTTACTTGGCCTTTAATGTGTAAGTTTGACAATATGATAGTCCTCTCATCCTTATCCTCCTCCTTGACATATTGTTCTTGATGTTTGGAAGCACCAAGATTCCCTCCACCATGTTCCCACATCCCTGAATGTAGTTCTACCATATTTGATGATCATGACTATTTTTTAGGCATAATAATATATTCCTTGACATCACTATTAATGTCTACAACTTTTTGTATATTATCATCATCAAGTGATTTCATGACAGTAGGTTCTTGACTAGCAAAAAGAACTTCATTTTTATTTTTGATTGAGTACTCAATATCATGCTTACATTCATCATCAAACTTTTCATTAGCTATGCAATATTTTAGAGAATAATAAAATTTACCCAAACTATCAAATTCCTTGCATATGGAATTGAACTTCTATCATAAATCTTCCTCCTCATGAATGGCATCTTCAAGACCTATTTTCTCTACTTTGGTTTCATGAGACTCTCCTAGGACTACCAATTATTAAGGGATGACTTGAAAGTGTTCTTCATATTTGATAGCAATTTCCACGTCATGTTTGTTCTTCAAATACCTCTCTCTTCAAGTCTTGGCCACATTCCTCATGGACACACATTCCCTCAAAAATAAAGGCAAAATATTGTGGATTGTCCTTTTGTTCACCAAGGGAAGTCCCTATATTGAATTATTCCTCGTAATCACTCATGAGATATTCTTGATCATCCATGAACTAAATTTTCTTTTCTTCACTTACTTATCTCAAGATAGACTCTTCCTCAAAAGGGGGTGAGGTGAGAAGTTTACGGATAGGCTCATGGATTTTAGGTGAAGGAGTTATAATATGAGGTGTAGTGGGAGGTGAAGGAGTTTAAAATGGAGTGTGGGATGAAGAAGAAGGATTATTAGTGGGTTTGTAAAAAATAAAAGTAGTAGTAAGCTCATATGGAAGTGAGTTTTTGGGTTGATTGAAAGGAGAGACACCTACATGAGTAGGAGTTGTACTTTGTCAATGTTATCCTTCTGTGTAATTCATGGAAACATTTTATTTCATAGGAAAATATTCATAGGAATACTCTTGAGGTTGATAGGCATCATGATATGAAGGATAGGGTTCATATTGGGATTGATAGAGAATTATTTCTTGATATTTATCTTGGTATCCATACCCATAGTTTTGTTCAACAACATAGTGTCCATATGGAGAGGGAAATGAAGGGTTATAGGACTACAACTTGTATTATTATTGAATGGACTGATAAACTTCATGTTGTAGATGGTACACTTCATGATAGGGCTGATTAATAACTTGCTCTTGTTGATAGGGAAGGACACAAGCTTGAAATGTCTCACCAACTTGTGTAAAATAGAACTCAACACCAATTTCAGCGATGAAACTTCATTAAGAAGCAATAACATAAGGAATTACCACCAATAATGTTTAAAAGGAATAATTAGGTTGCTTGACTAGCTGATGTATCTTTGGAATCACTATTAATGCTTAGATAGATGCCTCCAAACATTGATTGTTAAAAGACAACACCAAAAATCTTTCAACCTCTTAGACTAAGACTCCCACTGAGTATGCCAAAAAATATTGTCACTTTTATTTTCACCCTTTGAAGAGATGTTTCAACTCTCCTCATCTAACTTCCATAATGGAAACATCTCACTTGTCGTGGGTAGTCAATTTGGTGAGATGAATCTCTAGAATGAAGGGTTAGCTCCCGAGATATGCCTTGAAATGATTTCACCTGTACTAACTAATTACTTGTGGGAAAAAAGGTTAGAATGTTCATGAAATTAAAACTATTATAGGGGGTGATGCACCAATATGTTTACCATAAGACTATTATACTCTATCACATTTGAGACAAGGCATACAACACTAGTCTATGAATCCTAGAATGCACTAACATCAGTATTTCAATATGAAGGTGCCATGTATGAAGAATATCCAAGGTAAGTAGAAACATAGATCATTTTTTAGATGATAATATTTCCTTGTACACTTAAAAACATGTACATACACTTTAAAACACTTCATATGACCTACTAGGCATGGAATCAGTTGCATCAAACATAGAAGGATTGAGAGAAAGCAAGGATAAATGAATATTTCTTAATCATTCACAATACATCTCTTGAAAAAATTTAACAAGATGATGTATGAACTCAAAATATATTCCATTTACTATCCAAGGAAATTGAAATGTCAAAACCAATAGGGATTCACCATACATGGTGTGGTATAAGATTATAAAGGCCAAATAACAACTCTTATAGAACTTAAGAGAGAGAGAAGAAGAGATAATTAAAAGGGTCAAAATGAAAATTTTAAATCTCATAAAAGGAGTTAATTATTTATTAAAATATTATATTGGATTAACAATGCAATTTTGGGAAGTAAAAGTGTCCACACAAGGCATAAAAATCATGAAAAGAGGCTTGAAACTCCTTGTGTTAGCTTAGAAAAATTTCCTTCATGATTGGCCTTATTTGTACACCTAATAAATAAATATAATAAATTTTAATTATTTAAAATAATGTGAAGGGCATTATTCATGCCTCTCCATTCATCGGTTATAGGCCTAGTCATCTTGAATCATCTGAAAAGGAGCCATCATCATCTGCAGTCTAAAAACCTCTTCCTTCATGCACCCTGCACACTTGGCCTCAAATTTGGATTTATTTTTATATTAAAATACATGAGAGGTAGTTTATTTAAATTTTAAATACCCTCCATGGCCCTATAATGATCAGAGACATCTTAAATTCATCTCACTTGAAGTTCTACACCCTTCTGACTAGCTTGTCCAGTATGACAAGTTTGACTGGTTGAGATGATAGCTCCTATTGAGGAAATTAGGATTTTTTATGAGGAATTAAATAAAAATTATGATTTATTAAAAATCTTAATATTTCTCCCAATTTTTTTTTCATCTTTAGACTCCTTTTGTAGCCTATATAACACATAAAACAATCAAAAGTACACTATTTTGTACCCTATTCGTACAATTTAATACAGTTAAAAAGAATGGAAATTATATATAGGGATTAATTTGAAATTTTAAACCATCATTTTTTTCAAAATATTCCATTATATTAGTTTTCCAACTCTATTTCTCTAAACTGGTTACTAGGAAGGGTTTGCAAGGGTTTTGAGCAGTTTTGACTCTTAACCATTGTTCATAAAAACTTGATGTTCAACCTAAAAAAAATATCACAAAAATGGTTTTAAAGGACCCTTATAACACCTCAAAACTTCTTTGGTACCCATTCAATGCTTTAATAAGGATGTGAGCTCTCCAAGTTAGCTTATCAATCTTGTCTCTCTATTCTATGCATGCTTAAGTTGGTTTCTGATCCAAAAGTGACCTTTTCATAGTTTCCTTTAAATATTAACATCTTTGAAAAATATTATTTTACCCCATAATTTTTTTTAAATATTTTGGAATTCATATCTCATGTTAGAAGTGTAAATGACCTCTCATTTGGAATCTAGGGTTCACCATGCCTAGTAAGCTTGATTGTACCTTAGAGCTCAAAATGAGCTTTTATGGTTTTCCTTGTCTCAAAATAGTTTATAAACGTATAAAATGATCCCATAATCATGATACAATAGGATATAAATCATATCAAATACTATAAGTGAAGATGACTTCCTCATCTAGCACTAAGCTTCACTATTCCTCATAACCCTAATTGTAACCATAAGAGTATGAAGCACCTTGTTGAGTTTAACCTTCATGTTATTGGTTTTTATGATTTTTATAAGTGTTTTAAAACTTTCTACACCTTCATATAATGATTTTTTAGTTTTTTGTCTACTCTTTTGTCCTCATTCTCCAAATCTAGTAATTTGTGCTCATAAGGGAGTGCCCTCTATCTGAGACAAAACAGAGGGCACTCCTTTGCTCTCTCAGACAATGATGGATAATTTATTGGTTTATCCAAGTGATAAAAATATCATATACCAAAATTTATCTCTTGGTGACATTATTTTCCCTTTCAAATCATCAAAGATCCAAGGCAGATTCCTTGTATGACAGACTATGTAGGGTTCTTCATGAGGATTGTGTTTTGCACTTAAAAGTTCCTTCCCTTTGATTTTTTATCCATTATGAGAGTGTTATGATTATTATTTAAGTTATTAATTTATGAAAATAACTTATAACCTCCACATATCCCTTTCCAAGACATTGACCAATCAAGAAGAGTATGATTTCTTGACTATGTTTTGTCTATATTTCCTATTTTAGAAGGTACCTGTAAGTATTCATAGCCTAAAATAAACTCAAAAAATTAAATTATGCCTATATTTTATCTTTCCATTATCAATTGGAATTATTTTGATCTATTTTCCTCCTATTCATTCCATCTTCAAACCAAGAACATTGCATTCCCTGTCTTGATTGAGATACTTTGCCTTTTCTATTCTTGTAGGTGCTTATGAGATATCATTGAGCTTGGTTCCATGAAACATGAGTTACATCTAGTAGTAAATTAAACTTATTCATATTTTGGTTAAGTTCATATCAAGGATCTTCATTTTCTTACTCTCTTCCCTTCACAATTAACTACAGTTGATTGTGTGGGGCCTGTAGGTGCCTTTACTATTTTAGGTCTTGAAAACAATGAATTCAAACCTCTTTGAATCTCTCTAAAACATTCCATAACTACACTTTCTATTTTTTTGTATTAGACTAAAGTCTATCCTCAAGGTGTTTAGTTCAAACATCATGATCATCTTTAGCCAACCTATAGGGCTACATTGCGAGGAAAAAGAACTTGTAGGTAGACATATGGCATAGAATACAATATATCATCCTTTTAAGTGACCTTTCAAATAATTAATGTTACCTTCACCACTTAGAAACACTTATACTATAGTGGAAAGGTCAAGTTATAACTTTGGGTGACAAATGTCTCCTTTTGACTCAGAATTGTAGATCAAATTGTCTGTATTCAGTGTTTTTATAAGCAATTTTAGGCATCAAAATTACCATCCTCCACTACTCATCTTATCTTAAAAACTTGCAAGGTAATTGCCCTATATGGAGGCTACAATTTAATTACGTAAGGAGGAAAAAAACATTACTTTAACCTTGTTATTTGATGTTCCCAAAACACCCCTAGACCTTTATTTTGCTTTTTTAGGGACTTGATCCCAGAACTTAGTCTTTGACTAATTAAACATGGTTTTCAACTCTATCCTACCAACTTATCATTCCAAATAGATCCACAATTATAAACACCACATTTAATGACCTCAAGGAAGTTTCCATCACTTGTTTATATGCTTCAAGACAAACTCCTCATCTCTCTGAAGTGTCACCTATAGGTGACCATTTTCCTATATAGGCAACAAATGGAAAATGGATAATACACATTGTTTAGGACTCATGAACAGACCAAGACTCCTTAAAATTGACCAAATGTTTGTTATTTATTATAATAGTCTTGGAAAAAACTTCAAAATATTTATTTCAACATGATTTTCTTCCTTCATGACACATGTATATGTTCATCAATGGTTGCCTGACTGTGAATGTTGCATATGACTGCAAACTCATGGAAATTGCCTTAAAGAATGAAGTTTTAAATGTTAAATGAATAAATATCACATTTAAAACATTTGAAATTTCCTATAACAATCCTTTGAAACCATGGACAAGCATGCAATCCTTGAAAATAGTGAAAACTACCTATAACTCAAAAAGGTGTATCTTCTTGTAACTTTGAGCTACTTGACTCATCCAAACATCATGAAACTTGAAACCAAGTATGGAGAGAAGTTGAAGATGAATAAAACATCATTTATAACCAATATGGCCAACTGTATTATATAAAAAAATTCAAATTAAATAAAAACCTATAGGATGCATGAAACAACAAGCAAAAAAGTATAGTCAAATTCATGAGGATGGTTCATGAAGCAAAATCCACTATTATTAAAAATACTTATATGTAAATTAATTTATCTAAGTTTATTTCCACCTCCCCAAGGTGTTTGATCTGAAACCTCCTCTATTGGTCATACCAAGTACAAATCTAAAGACTATTTTTGCTTGCCAAGAAGGGTGAAAAAGTAATAGAATGGTTTAAGGCCAAAAATAGCCCTTACAGAGCACTTCAAATGTGGATTTGAGCTTAGGAATCTAAGGAGAAATACAATGATCTTCTCCCATGTGATGCACTTCTCCATGGGTCGTATAAGTGCCAAACTCACCATTTTTCCTAAGAAAATTGCTCTTTCCTCTAAAGCACCTATCATTTTCAATTAAAAACAATTATTTAATACATAGTATGACACATGACATGTGACATCACCTTTTGAAACCTTCACATTTTCTAAAAAATTTGTACAACTCATTAAATACACCTTTTTTTACCACAAAATAACTAAGGACCAAAGATAGGATAACATCAAATGACATTAATTAACCTATAAAGCACCTTGAGACATATTTATTAGACGCATAAAATATCTAAAAATCATTTTTTTATCTAGAGGTGTCCTAATTTGACCTAAAAGTCAAATTTGGTCAATAGTAATGAATCAAAATCTATCATATAATACCAGATGATATATATGCATTGCATGACCAAAATATCATATACCTATCACCTACCATCAAATGAATCATATATGGTAAAATATCATTAACAAATTTCAAAGTATAATAACTACAGATTTAAAGCATATAACCACTCATCAAATCAAGATATATCTTTACTTATTCAATTCATTACAAGGTAAAAACATCCATCTAATATGGAGAAAACACTTTTTCCCCCCATAACATAACTATTATTGACACATTTTAAAATTTTAGGTTTATATCAATCAATAACATTCATAATTCCTAAAAGCAATCACTTCCATATGCTTACATTATAAGAATCTAAGTGATAAATACATTGTTTTCATCTCAAGGAATTTCACACCTTTAATTTATTTTTAACATTATATGGTCATTTTGGTGTGTGGAAGAGCTCAAACAGATTTACGAGTCAAAAGTTATGGCCTCTGAAAGGTTGGCCCATTTTGTTTGCATCATTCTCTTCTGGTTAAAAACAACTCAGCTCCTATGAGTTGGCATGATTATATTGCTTCCACCTTTCCTTGTCAATCTTCTTAAGCTCCCATTATATAATCCAAGTATTGTCTTCTTACTAAAATTCTTTCCACTCACTAAATACCTGTTATAATTCCCATGCCTTGTACTCATTGTCTTGATATCCAAAACCTGCACTATTTTTTCTTTCTTCTTGTTTGGAACCTATTGCTCCCAATTTACTTTTTCATCTTCATCATCTTCTCCATGCAATTCATATAAATCTAAAATGTTAAATACTAGATATATATCAAAATTATGTGGTAAAATCATCTTATATGCGTTATCATTAATTTTCTTCACAATTCTACATGGTTCAATTTTCTTATACTTCAACTTGTTGTGTGTACGTTTTGAAAATATATCTTTCCTAAAGTAAACCATTACCAACTCTCCTTCAAATAATTTGGATCTTCTTCTGACATTTTTTGCTTCTTTATATTTCTCATTACTTTCTTACAATTTTTTTCTTACTCTTTGCAACTAATGCATATGCTCTGCAAACACTTTTGTATCATCACTAATTCAATCTTTAATTAGTAATTATACAAAATCCTAAATACCCATAGGATTTATTCCATAAAAAATTTGAAAATGTGACTTTGTTTTTGATCTATTCACTGAATTGTTATATGCAAACTCAGCGTGTGATAAAGCCAAGTCCCATTGTTTTGGCTTCTCTCCCACTATGCACCTCAATAAATTTCCCAAGCTCCTATTCATAACTTTTGTTTGTCCATTTATTTTTGGGTGATATGCACTACTTAATTGTAACTTAGTACCCATATGATTTCATAAATTCCTCTAAAAATACTTTGAAATTTCATGTCCCTATTTGAAGTAATAGTTTTTGGAATACCATACAATATCACAATATCCTTAAAAAGTAATTCTACAATTCAAGTGACATTATTTGTTTTCTTACATGCAATGAAATGAATCATTTTAGAAAATATATCTACAACAACAAAAATTGAATCATTGCCTCTATGTGTGTTTGGCAATCCCATCACAAAGTCCATACTCAAATCTTTCAATGGGTCTCTTGGAACCGGTAATGGCATGTATTGTCTAGTATTTTGTGTATGTCCTGCACCTTGAAACATACTTCATCACATCTCACTTCATCTTTGACCAAAAAATATTTTCCTCCACCAAAGCTATTATCTTTGTCTTACCAAAATGTCTAGCCACACTACCACTATGTAATTCTCTTATTATATTGTCTCGTAGAGACCCAACTAGAATGCATAATTATGTCCCTTTGAAGAGATAACCTTCCTATATAAGATATTCATCATGAATAACATCTATCCCACCTATTAATGGACTCCTGCACTACTAAACTATCTTTCTAAAATATGAATCAGTATCATATATTTCTTCGATAGCTTCAAATCCAACTACTTCACTCACCATAGTAGTTAATAATGCTACCCTCCTGTGCAATGCATCAGCTACCTAATTCTATTTTTCTGATTTATGCTTCAACATAGAAATATACTCTAGCAAAAAAGAAACCCACTTTGCATACCTACTATTCAGCTTATTTTGTGTATTCACATACTTCAAAGCCTTGTGATCTGTAAATAGTATAAATGCCTTAGACACTAAATAATGCATCCAATGTCTTAAAGCTTATACAATTACATAAAGTTCAACGTCATAATTAGAATACTTTGTTCTTAACTTATTCAATTTCACATTGAAATATGCTATTGGCTTTCCTTATTGACTCAACACAACACCAATTCTCATAGATGCAGCATCACAATCAACCTCAAACACTTGTTAAAATTTGATTATACTAAAATTATTCTTTCTATAATCTTCTTAGTAATTTCAAAAAAAATTGTGTGCTCTAGTATATGAAAATTACTTCCCTCTCATGTAATTTTTTTTTGGTGACACAATACTACTAAATTTTTTTAATAAAATTTCTGTAAAAAGTTGTTAAACCATGGAAGCTTCTTACCTCTATAATGCTTTTTGGAATAGGCTACTCAATAATTACCTTTATATTTTGTTCATCCATTTTCACACCATCTACTAAAACTAAAAATCCCAAAAATACCAAATTTTTCTGTATAAACCTGCACTTCTTCAAAATTGTATACAACTTCTCCTTAACAAATCTATTACCATGCTCAAATGTTATAAGTGTTCTTATTTAGTCTTATTGAATATCGAAATATCATTAAAATAAAAAACCATAAACTTAAAAATATATTCTTATAGCATTGTATTCGTCACCCTCATAATGTGTTAGGTGCATTAGATATTCTGAATGTTATTACCATCCACTCATATAAGCCATCTATAGTGTTGAATGTAGTTTTCCACTCATCTTCTTCATGAATTTGAATCTGATAATAACTAATTCTTAGGTCAATATTGGTAAAATATTTTGCTCCTACAAGCACATCCATCATATCATCTAAATGAGGTATATAAAACCTATACTTTATTGTAATTTTGTTAATTTATCTACTATCCACACACATTCTCCATCCTCCATATTTATTTGGAGTTAACAAAGCTGGTGTTTCACATGGACTCATACTCTCCCTTATCACCTTCTTTATTAGCAATTCAGTAACATTTTTATGCAATTCTACATGTCCTGTAAGACTCATGTTATAAGCTGCTTGATTAGGTAGAGTTGATTTTAGAATCAAATCAATGTGATGATGTATATCTCTCTTCAGTAGTAAACCATCTAGTAACTCATCAGGCATAACATTTTCATATTTTTTTAACACTCTTTTTGCTTCTATTGCTATTGGCACCATTTATGTTTCTTTAGTCTTTGTTACTAATGCATAACAACAAATTTATACCTTCATATCTTGGATAAATTATTTAGTAGAGAACTTGTTTTCTATCTTCTCTTCCTCTTTAAGAGGTAACAAAAATATCTTTGTACCACCTTTCCAAAAAGTGTATGTGTTCTTTGCTCTATCATGAACTATTTTCCTGTCAAATTGTTATGGCCTACCTAATAACACATGCCATGCATCCATCATAATAACATCACACTATATTTCATCATTATAACCTTTTCTTATGAAAAAATTGATTAAGCGCCTTTTATCTAATGTAGCTCCAATCTTTTTCTTAAACCATGAAACACGATAAGTATTAGGATGTTTTTCACATTGCAAATTTAATTTCCCTATCATTTTTTTAGAAACCATATTTTCACAACTACCACCATCTATAATTACTTTGCATACCTTTCCACCCAAAGTATATCTTGTTTGAAAAATATTTGATTGCAGTCATGCATCACCACCTTATTTATTCTACACTTGTTCCTTCCTTTGGGTAATCATGGTTCTCATCATGAGATTCTTTCCAACATCTACTGATGCAACTTCAATATTCTGCTCTTCTATTTCAACCTCAACTATATTTACTCTTGGGTGATCTTCTTGCCTCCTTTCTTGATCTTGATAGTTTAGACACTCAAATGCTATGTGCCCTTATTATTCACATCTATAATATACATAAGATCTACATTGATTTGGAAACCATCCTCTAGCAACACCATAACCTCATCTCCTCCAAAATCCTCTTCCTTTTTATTGGTATTGAAACCCTTGCCTATTATCATCCTATTTTTCTGCACCGAATGATGATTCACCTTTATTGGCATTGAAACCACCTCTGGTGGTATTAAACCCACCTTGTCCCCTTATTGAGGGGGATCCACCTCTTCTTGGACTTGTAGATGTCCTAAAATTCTATCTATTTTATTTTTCTTCTGCCTTCATAGCTAATTGATAAGCCTCCTCCATGTTAAGTATTTTATGCATGCTTAATTCATCTTGAATAGAAATTTTCAACCATTTACATACCTTATAACCATCTGATCTTTTATTTCATCATACTCCACTCGTATGAAAAGCTTGTAAAATTTATTTGTATACTCTTGTATACTATGATCTTTTTACCTTAAATTCTAAAATCTTTTGTATAGGGTTGACGCATAATCCACATGAATAAATTTTTCTTTCAATTTCTCCATATTTTCCATGAATTAATATTCTCTTTACCTTTTATCTATCTCTCTTTCTGCAGGTGATCCCACCAAATCATTGCATAAACTTTCAATTTTATGGAAGCAAACTTTACCTTCTTGTCTTCTCTCATAGTCTTCCACTCAAAGAACTTCTCCATGCTATTCATCTAATCTAACAACTCTGGTTTTAAACTACCTCCATAATATGAAACATCAACTTTAATTCTTTGATTCCTTCTTTATAAAGCTTGAACCATCCTCTCTTCCATTGATGGTGGTTGATTTTATTTTTCTTCTTCTCGCTGAACTTCTTCATCACAATTTGTGTCTTCCTCATCATCACCTTATCTTCTTTGCTGACTGGTGATAACCTATGTTAATTTTTAAACTTGCCTCTATAGATTTTGTATAGTCTAGTTCATATGTGCAAGACCTCCTCATCCTCTCACCATTCTTTACTCTAAGATTTGAACTTGCTCTGAAACCAGATAATGACCCTGAAAACTATCAAGAACAAGAAAATTACCAATAGGCCAAGATCTTGAAATAATACTCAGAATTGATTCGTATTAATTTCTTGAAATAATTACAAACCCACAATATGCTTAAATAAGCCTCAACTCATAAATTAGACTTTACATGCAATTTTTTTTTTTTTTTTAAAAAAACAACTATTTTTAAAAACTCCTGAAATATCCCAAAAATATCTCAAAATATCCCAAACACTATAATTAGACTATGGGACAAAATTAAACTAAATTTGATGTCTGGTTTTAAAAATATATAATTTTTAAAAATAGAAAAAAGACAAAAATAATTAAATCATAATTTCGGACCCTAAGATGATCACATATGGCCTCCAAAAAATATCAAAAATATTTATAGGCAAGTAGAATTACTTAAAGATAGAAATCTATTTTTTGATACAATCGTTTTAGCATATGAAAGAGCTCAAATGGAGTGACGGGTCAAAAGTTATGGCCTCTAGAAGGTTGGCCTATTTTTTCTGCATCAATTTTCTTAGATGCTAGATTTGTAATCAACCCAACCTAAGGTTTTTAAAACATTCAAAACATTTTTTGAACCCACTCTTTTTTGTTTAAACCATAAATTTTAGTTAGATATAACATGTATTAATAGTTATTCTTGTTCTCACAACCAAATACATATTAGTTACTTCTATTTTTAATTAATTTTTTTGGAGGCTTCACTAAATTTGATAGTCATCTATATCAACAACTTCATTATTATTATTATTATTATTATTATTATTATTATTATTATTATTATTATTATTATTATTTATCATTCTACATGGGTGTCTTATCAGAGTTAGTCTTTGGAACCCATACTTATGAGCATAAGGATTGGTCTCTTTTACCACATCACTTACGTTGATCTTCAAGAGGGGTATTAGTATGTGTCATATTCACACTTGATGTGAAGTCTATATTAAGTAAATGTATTATAAATGTGTGATATATTATGTGCACAAAATCATAAATGTGCACATTTAAGTGGTAGTTATCTTTATATGTTTGAGAATGATAAGTTGTAATTCAGGGAATGATCTTATCCCACATTTCACTTAATCAATAAAAATCTTTCCTTCACCCCTTATTTTTCTAATATAAGTACCTTTTATTTCCTTGATAAGAATTATATTAGAGGTTAGAACCAACTTCAAAATTGGTAGTGATGCATTCTATTAAAAACATAAATTCTAATGTAATCATTATTTTTTGTACACACATTTATATTGTATATTCCTTTAGCGTAATACAATGTTTCTTATTGGTGAATCTTTTTATTTGATTTGAACATTATCTTTTGAAATAATTTTCATTGTAGAGTCATTTTGGGCCCTCCTCAATTCTAATTAAAAATATATAGCTGAAAAAAATTATAATTAAAAATTCATTATTAGATAGTATATGTAGAAAAACCCCAACCTATATTGTGACGTTATATGGCTTGTTCCTACGACATATTTCTCTGCTTTCCATAGATATGGTTTAATGCTACGTTTGACAGACATTCTTCTCCACTAATTATACTAGCCTTCAAAATATTGGAGAACGAACCAGCAAATACATCTGAGACCATCTATAAAAAAAATACATAGTACTCTCTCTCTATAGATATGAAAAAGGTTATTATTTTCCACCATTCAAAACTGACGGCTAGAATATCGTTAGAGTACGAGTTTATTTACAAAGAATATGCAGGGAGTCGATATTTTAGATATTAGTATTCTCCCATGAAAAATCATGTAAATATAAACAAAGAGACTCCATGTTTAAACAAATTACAGTGTTTCCATATACGAACAGTCACATCATTGTCATTGCAGCGCTGCAATTTCAGTCTTCAAATCAAATTCGCTCCATGACTTTTATGTTTTATTCCCTCCTCTATAATTCAAGGGTGCAAATTTAGTGCAAAATGGGATGGGTAGTGACGGGGTTCGATGTAGGAATATACAAACAGAACCCTGGGATTTGTTCAGAAACTTTATCTTGGGTGACTTAACTAGTATAGTCAATAATGTATGTGTATTTTTAAGTTTCAATAATAATTCATTCATCATTTTAATTAAAAGAAAAATCTATAATTTAAATAATATAAATAGAAATAATAATAAATTGAAAATAAAATATATAATTTATTTTTATCATATGTACATCCAAAAATATTTGTGTGTATTATATTCACACTTCTGTGAAATCTATTTTACGAAGATGTATTACCAACATATGATTTTTTATATGCACAACATCATTAATCTACACACTTTTTGATTGAAAGGCACATTTTCATTAATATAACAAGGTATAATACATCGTTATTCATATAAAAAATATGGGTGAAAAAGTCACATTCATATATAAACCAAGCTATAGAAGGCTCATGAAGAGCATAGTTCATAAAAGGCCACTACACAACCAAACAACCATAGTTAAGTTAGCTCAACTACACATCAATAATAATAAAAATGCAAACAATAAGGAGTCCATTAAGCAACAACATCAAGCATGGGAGCAGGTGGAGCTAAAGGATCTTGAGGGTTCCCCCCACCCTCGTGAGCCAAGGGGTCTTCATCGACCGAGACAATGTCCCAACCATCAGTCTGCTAGTTAATTTCAATATCATTTTGTTGCTTATAATCATGTCTAGAAGGAGAAATGGCCAATGCCAGCCACAAGAACTTACCCTGTAGAAGGGTGCCTCCAACCCCTCTCCCCTACCACCACTATCTTTATTTCCCTTGTCAAATCCTCAAGCAGGATATGGCCAATGAAAGAAAGGAGAGTCACTCTTCTAGCTTTGAGACTACTGACTACGAGATCAGTGATATCGCCCCTCACGCCCACGCCCCTAGGGATGGGAATGGTGGGGAGGTGGATCAAGGGGCTCATGATAGACCACACAAGGAACATTCTCTCAATGTTCCAGGAGGAGTTATAGATGATGGAGCTCAAGCCGAACCTTATCTATTTTACTATGAATTTGGAGGGTAACATTAGCAATCATAGTAAATTTAATAGTAAATAGAAAAGTATTTTTCCATAACTTTATTATTAAAATATGTTTTATTTCTAGATTTCCAAATCTGAAAAGGAATATCATTATGAAAAAACTATCAAAAATTATTATATCTTACACGAAGTAGAGCAGAGTTCCCTAAGAGAGCCATTTTCCAAGTGAACATTTCAGGTCGAAAGGGTTTGAAAAGGGTATGAATCCATCTCCAGACAAACTGGGTATGACGACAAAATTAAAAGAGATACTTAATGGATTCTAAGTGGTGACAAGTTGGGCAAGTGGGATTCAAAACCCCCATGTGTTTGAGTCAGTCCCCCATAAGTAGACTTTGGTAAATAACACACTAAAAGAGATGGGATTCTTTAGGCTTAATACAAGCTGCCCAAACATTATTAAACCTCTTAGCCCAGACACAATAGAGAGATTTAAGGGACCACCAATGATTGAGGACCTCAGTATCAATATGTTGAGGGGACAAAATATTATAACTCAATATGGGGGAATGGTGATAGAATGACATGGTTGTTGGCCATGAGCAATCTTTCCATCATGGCATAAGAGAGGAAACTTTGATTTTTAGTAAGTACTCTTCAGGTATGAAACTCTATAATTCAAAAATGGATTCTACATCTTTCTTATTTAGATAAAACTTAGACTTAACTTTATTTTAAGGAATTCAATTTTAAGTGACCTTGTAGAAGAGGTCTCCAATCATGTAAATACCTTTTTAAACAGTCTCAAGATTTTGACCCAAGGTACCATGGCAAAAGGGATAATTTGGAAATTGAACACAGGAGACCACCATATGGATTAAGAATTAAGAGAAAGACCATTTCTAAACCCTTCCCCTACCTAAATGAGGTGAGGTTTGAGTTTTTACTAGGCCTTCTAGATGCTTTTCATGACAAAAGTGCCCCTATCTTAATTACCACATGAGTGATGAGACATGTGCAAACTAATCCCTTGTCAAGACTTTCTACCAAGCGCGCAACCTTGAGAGATGTAGTGCCTCAATAAGATCTTTCAGGCTTCATCCACTTCCAAGTTTATGATGATGCATTTAACATATAGAGTAAGCCCCTAAAGCTTAATGTCAATAAGTCCAAGCCTAAAAACTTCTTTCGGGAGACAAAAAAAATCCCAAGAGACTCGGTGAAAACTATGGTTCCCTTCAGAGTTGGCGAAGAGAAAGTATCTCAGGATCTTTTCCAGCTTCACATAAGAGACATTGGAAGGAGCCCAACAAGATGAGTAGTAAACATTAGTATAAATGAGAACCTTATAATATATCTAGAACTTCCCAGATAGAATAAATGGTTTGGTGATCCAAAAGGAGATTTTTGCTCAACTCTTTGAACCACATAATACTATAACTCTATATGAGATGATCTAAAATTAAATAGATGCCTAATAATTTAAACTCAACCCCAATAACGGTCCATTACCACATATATCCATCCAACCAAGGAGGTTTGGGTGAAAGAGACTGACAATAACATTAAGTCTTATGCCATTGAATGGAAGACCCAGAAGCAAGGCAAAAAATGTCAAGATTTTCTAAAGCATATTTATAGAGTCCTCATCCTCCTGAAGATTGAGGAAGGATTCATAAACAAAGTTCCCATTGATCAATTGATGGTCTAAGTTAGTGAGATAAATACCCTTCACCAAATCCCTAGAAGCATGGATATCCATAAGATGGTTGAAGCCCTCAGCAAGTAAAGCATAAAGGGAAGGCACAAGGGGGTGCCCCTATCTAATAGATCTATGAAGCTCAAGTGTTGGTATAATAATAATAATAATAATAATAATAATAATAATAATAATAATAATAATAATAATAATAATAATAATAATAATAATAATCCCCAACAACTTGAAATAACATATTAATAGTGTGAACAAACCTAAAAACCAAACCCAAGAGCTTGAAACATAGCTATGATAAAAGACCATTTGATCTAATCATAATCTTTCCCAAAATATATCTTGATAAATAATGACTTTTAACTGGATACCTTGACCCATTCCATACTTCCCAAACTATAATAACATTATCCAAAATGTATTTATGTTAAAAAAAACTAGGTTTGTTTAATTCTCACAATTAAGGAGATTAAATGCTTGATTCTAAGGGATAAAACTTTAGCTATGATTTTTTAAGATACATTAATCAAGGTGATGGGCCTCTAGTTGTTAATTACCTTAGGGTCACCAGACTTATTAATAAATTTGATGTTACTTTGATTAATGATTTGGCCCAAAGAGTTGTACAAAATAAATTCAAAGTAGACTTTATGAATATTAGGTCCAACCGTATCCCAGATGGTTTGATAAAATTTATAGGTAAACCCATCAACTCTTAGGGCCTTGTCAGAGGTCATTTGCATGATGTCTTCCTTCAGGTCATTGAATTTGAGGGTCCTATTGTAGGCAAATCTCTATGCTTCTGAGAGCTTGCAAGGGACCACTTTAAGGCATTGAGAGAAAGAGAGAGAAAGTATCTTTATGAGTAGGGGAGGAGGGTTTCACAATAAACACTCCATGATAGTGATGCATAAAATCTTGTAAGATGTTAGGTAATCTGGTAAACCTATTTATGGAATATCTAATGGATTTAATTTTATGTTTGAATTGTCTTGAATGAAGGAGAGAGAAAAAAATATTTTGTCACTTTGTCTCCAACTTTCAACCTATGCATTTTTACTCTAAGGTGCACTCCTTTATCTTTTTAAGCCTCAGTCATCTAGAGCTTATGTTTCCACATGCAAGCCTAAGTCTACAGCTGAAAGATTAAAGGTGAAACTTCTAATTATTATGAAACCCTAAGGTATTCATAGTTTGTAGCATTATTAATATGTTGCCTAAAGAGATCCACTTTTTTCCATAAATCCCAAGAAAAGAGGTGGTTCAAGATATTACATCAACTCACCACTGAATCCATCTAGTGTCCCATATGGGTCTTGGATCAACGTTCCAAATTCTAATGATAATCCCAACAGTCGGCTCATGTTTGAGATGGAGATTATTGAGGTAAAACTAATAATTATGGGATTTAAATAGGGGGTATTCTACTCAATGTAAAATAAAATAGGGTGATACTTAGGCAAGAATTTATTTGGTGTCACAAAAATAGGTTGATCATGAACATTAGTGAAGAAAAAAGGTCTTATTCTACAAGCAAGGTATGATCAATCTGCTTAAAAACTTGATCTTCTCCTTGATGAAAATTATACCATACAAACTAAAGAGAATTGGATTCTCTCCTCTAATGATGTTTGGGATCAAAAACCCTAAAATTATTCTGCATGTAAAACCATGACTCCCATTATCCTGCACACCATCTCATGTGGAAATGTCTTTCATTATCTTTAGCAGACTTAGTCATGTTGAAGTCACCACAAAGAATTTAATACACATTAAAAAGAGAGTTTTCCAACCATATCTAGATCAAGGTATGTCCCATAGCATCATTAGAGGCATACATGTTGACCAGGCCAATGATGTGATTACCAAAGTTAAAAAGAGTCTAGATTGTATGTAATCATAAATGCATCAGATCTATAAATCAATCCTAGATCAGTGAAGATAGATCCTAGGTACACTTCTCATTGGAGATACATTATATAATCAAGAACATGACCAATAAGACCTAATTAAGGATATCTTATCACAAATAATATCACTAGGGAGTGTTTCAAAGCCTCCAATCAAGAAAAACTATGCAATAACCCTAACTAAGTCTTATTTTTTCATATTCACTATAATAATAACATGTAAAGTAAACAAATCTAATCTAGTGCTCACCAAAGCTTATGGCATAAAGTTGGGGTAATAAATAATAAAAGTAAACATGGATAGAAGACACATACTTATGTCAATGTATACATAATCCTAATGCATGGAAGAGAAGTAAAAATGCATATTTGTTTACTCTTATAAACGAAGAACAAAGTTAGGGATACTTACTTTTGAAGACAAACCCACCGAACCTCAATCTCTCCCTTAGACAAGGTAATTTTCAATAGGTTGTTTTGGTATGTAAGGATGACAAGAATAAATCATCTCTAGGCTACACAACCTATAAATGCATCCAAAATACTTCTCCACAAGACAAAATTTGTATCTTCAAAGAAAGTATGAAACATTAAGCTTACTCCTCAAGTACAATGGTGGATAAGTAGATTCACAATAGCTCTTACTTCTTCTCTTATCTAAATAATGGAAAACTGATTACGTATATATAGGCATACTTAACCCTAAGCCCTTCTAAAAATTTTGATTGACAGGGTTGACCTAGTCAACCTAGTATCTTTATTGACAAAAATTGACCAAGTCACGAGCTAGGTTAGCCAAGAATAGACCTAGACCATAAATGAGTTTTAATAATAAGAGCACAAGTCAACCCAATCAACCTAGTCATGTAAACTGTCGAAAGGGGCTTTAGGTTAGGAAAAGGGGTACAAAATGTGGTAAAATACTGGAGGAGAGTGAAAGAGAGAAGAACAAGCTTAGGGGAATGGTTTTTAGGAAACAAGTGTGTAGATAAAAAATGGAAAAAGGGACAAAAATCCTACAAAGTACCAATGGTCTGCCCACCCCTTTCCCAATTCACCCCTTATGATGTGTACTCATAGATATTGAGACTTGATGGGTTCTTTCAAGACAAAGAGTGTCATTAATTGATAAAATTTTGACAATATTATGTGTATACATATTCCCCACTCTAATTTCATCATGTGTCATGTTACTGTAACATGGGATGGTGCTTCAAGAATAGAACATGATGACACATAGCACTAATGCTAAGTAAAATTTAGTAAGAAGCAAATAATATAAATGAAAAGATAAAATTAAAAAACACATACCTTTACTTACCTTAGTTATATAGATAAATAAAGAGATGCAAGAGATGTGAAGGCATCCAATGTTAGGAACATTAGGCAAACATGTAGAGATAAGTGCAAAAAAGAGTGAAAATTTGAATTTTTTAAATATAGGCATATAATAGTGGAAACGATTCTCTACTATGTCAAGATTCCAGAACTTTTTACGGTATGAAAAATGAGTTAGTAAAAACAAATATATAATCAAAATAAAGAATCTAATGGTAAATATTTAAAGGGTAAATAATTGGGAATAGTAACTTTAAATAGGGTGAAAAAGAATTCATTTGCTATTGTTTGACTATTTTCAGATAAATATAGAGCTCTCAGAGACCTAGTGCAATCCAAAAGGGCCAAGATGGTGAGGAGATGATAACTAAGATGAGGAGGACTCCTAGCGACCACAATGAGTGTAGCATATGTAGGTAGTTGATAATTTCAACTTTGTTTTGAGTATTTTATTTAGAATTAAGTTTTTTATATAAATTTGTTAATTAGATTAATTCTAGAAACCAAAATAAACCCCAATAAGTTGTTAAGGAAACTAGAGGTCAAATGGGGAACTAGGTTGAAAGGGATTAGAGTAATAAATGTCGAAGGCAATTATTACAAAAGGTCAAAGAGTTAGAAGTTTAAAATAACTATGTTGACTCAGACAACCTATTAGGTAGAAAATTAAGGTTTAAATGGCAAACCTAGTAGGTATAAGCCGAATTAGTTGGTTGGAGAAGAGGATCAACATAATACCCCTTGGCTGATATAGTACTATTGGGTCAACTTAGTATGTTACAAAGTGGTCGATATAGTAATAAAATGTAGGAAATTGGCTGATATAGTATTTTTAAGACCTAGGGTACCCGACTGAGTACTAAAAATGGCCAATTAAGCTAAAAGTAGTTCAAATTGGTAAGAAAAGAAATAATTTAAGGCAAATTAGGTGACTTTTATTAAAATTTAAAAGAATGCATTTTGATTATAAGTGACATAGAGGTCTAATACATATTTTTTATTTCATTATTGTAGGGGCACTAGAGATTTTGGTGATTGGTAGATGCATCATGGCTACCAAATTTATTGGAGTGCCTATCAGATGTAGACAAAGATAGATTGGTCACACTAGGAATTGGAGGAATCATGGAGATGCAATAAGTTCCACTAAGTGATGATCTAGTGTTCATGTTCTTGGGAGCCAAGAAATAATAGACCAATACTTTTAGATGGGTGGTCAATGGGGAGACCATAGAGGTTGTTATCTCATTAGAGGATATCGATGCATTTCCTAGACTTTATATAGGGTGGATATCAGTGATCATAGGGATACTAGATGATTAGGAGGAGAGGTAAGAATTAGCTTGATGGGCAATGTGCCTAGATAGGATACACTCAAGAATAAGGGTGAGTCTATTTGATGTCTATATTTCCTAGATTCTAGATATATGGAACGAAAGGGGCACTTTATCTGTGATATGTGATATAATTGTGTCATTAGTGCTATATGCAATAGAATTATGCCAGTCGATATTGGAGCAAAGAGCACTCTATGACTTGGCTTCTGTCATCTGGGTTCAGCGCATGTATCATATGTATGGGATGTTATCTAAAGGATAGAAGACCATGGGGCCAGTGGTATTACTGAGTTCTTAGATATATGAGAGGTTCCTAATGTATTGACCAATTGTCTTGTCATATGCATTCAATGATTAGTTGCCTCAGGTGCTAATATGAAGACAAGATTAGGTAGTACAGGTCGTGCCCCATATGTCAATGCTATAGACAAGCACACGAGTGTGGATCATCAGCCACTACACTTGGTGGGTAGAGCCACATCTATTGGCATGCTTGAAAAGATAGTTCAAACTTACTCAAAAGCTCCTATAGTAGTGCTTACATTTTGGGCTCTGCATGTGAGAGAGCATAGGGGGAAAGGAGCAGGAGGAGCACCAATCATAAGACTGGGGTTCATATCACTATGTGAGAGACCATGGATTGGTCGATCATGACAATAAGTAATGAGAAGGGTTACGGACATGGATGTATGAGTACCATAGGTACCACAACTAGCACCATAGTAGGAAGAGTGGAAACCACATCAATCACACCATCGATGAAGACTCTAGTGGTGAGAGAGCATAGAAGGTGGTTATTCAAAATGACCCATCAATTGACCCATAATAGAGTTGGTCGATAAAAGCACCACTGAGGCAAGGCTTGAAATATGCATGGGTAGTGACCCTAGGGTTTTATTTGATTAGGAGGCATCCTAAGGATGAGGTATTTAGAGGATGAGCTGATGGAGAGACCATGCTTGGTAGATGAGCAGATGGGGAGATGGTGATTAATGACACATAGATAGGTAATAAATGGTTTTAAAAAAATTAAATTTTGAAACTATAATACTATTTTGTATAATATTTGAGTGATAGATTATAGACAGATAGATTTTTAGATATATATGTGATTTAACAAATATCATGTTTGAATTGTATAGATCTTGCAGATGAGGAGAAGGATAGATGGGGATCCCTAGTGATGGGAACACTCCATGATATTTTGTATAGGGTGTTGGTACTATACAACCTTACCACATTGGATAACCCCATAGTACCATCTACCACAGATCAAGTGAGTTGGTTTAAACTAGCAAGGGAGGTCATGAGGTGAATACAAGAACATGTAGATGGGATACAAACACCTATAGGAATAGGCATGGTAAGACTTGGCTCAAGAGAGATCCACACATTTGTCTACCACTATTCATCTAGGATAGGTATAGGCCTAGGTGGCCAACCTATATGGATAGGTAGCAGGTTTGAGATCTCTAACATCCTCTTTACATTACACTATTCAGAGGGAACTATCTGAGGCATCTATGGACAACACGGCTAGGCCATGAGATAGACATGATAGAGCCTAGCCTTAGAGCTGGAGTGATGTATTTTTTACTTTATATCAAAAACACATGATATATATATATATATATATATATATATCTTATTTTGACATCCAAATGTTGATCTTATGTGTTTGTATTATGGTTGTGGATACATGGATATATTTATTTCTAGCTAATATATTTTTATTTTGTTGTATATTCTATAGGAAATATATGTGTTTTGTTTTCTTTTCTAGCGTTATGTAGTACACATGCATGGTTAAAAATAAATAGGCTAAAAGGACTTGGTAAAGTATAATTAATCAAAAACAAAATGTATTACACACTATTTCATGTTGGGAAATGTGTAATATCAAAATATGACTAAGTATAATAAACCAAAGAGTGGTAAACAAGAGGGCAAAATGTTTTTAAACCATGAAAAATATTGACACCAAATTAAAACAAGTAAAATCACATTAAATCGCACTAGGAAGTATGAAAATAATGTAATAAAATGAAAAGCATGTGGAAGATAAATGGTATAAAAATATATCAATTAATTCAATCAATCATACTAAATCACATTGGAAAGTATAAAAGATAAACAAAATTGGTAAAAATGGTCTTAAATTAATCACACTAATTCAAGCTGAGAAGTATGAAAAAACTTAATAAAAATGGTTGGATTCTTACATGCAATCAGAAAATAAGAAGATAAAATTGAAAGATATATGAATTTATAATAAAACATACTAAATAAAGATAGGAAGCATTCCAATTATGTGTAACTCATAATAACTCACATCTTGCTCATATTTGACACATGTAATTTTGTTGTGATTTGGATTATTCAAAAAAATTATGAGGAAGGTCAGGCCCTATCCATGGTCCGACACTGTAACTCACTAAGGGAACACCAATGAGGTGGAATTAATGTGAAAATATTGTAAAAGGGGATGTTTGTAATGGTAATGGTTGAGCAAATTTGACTTCAAGGTCAAATTTGGACCCCTGTAGGTAAAAAACTTGTTTTTTTACATGTTTTAGGGATATAATACTTTGTCATAGGGTATTTTATATTCCTTTTGATGTAATTTGATGCCTCTTTAGCCTTAGTCATGATGTAATTAGTTTATATGTCATTTTTGGGTCATTTAATAGCCATTTAAAGGTCATAAATGTAAGTGGCATGGTTTTCAAGGTGTCCAAGTGTCCTAGTTTCCTTCCAAATGTCCAAGTTAGATTAATTTTTAGAAATGTCAGTCCCATTTGAATCTTGTAGGTTATCTAGCTGAAACTCAAGAAATAAATTAAAAAAGGAGGAGTTTGGCACTTGTATGACCCATGAGGGAAGGTGGCACATGGAAAAAGGTCATGTAATGTCTTTTCATCTTCCTCAAACTCATCTCAATTATCTACATGCTTTGAAAGTTCTAAAAAAGGTCCAAAATTGTTATGCTCCTTCTTCACCCTTCTAGACACACATAAGTGGTCAATATGTTCATGCTTGGTAAGGCCAATAGAAAAGGTTTTAGGTCAAATTCTTTTGGGAGGAGGTATTACACTTAGATAGATTCATTTAAATAATAAGATTGCATGGATTGGTCAACCATGCTTTATGAAAAACATCTCTAATAAGTTGGATGTGTTTTTTTTCTCACTAGCTCCTATACCCTATAGGTTTTGATCCAAATTTGGACAAGTCTATACAATCCAATTGGTGATGTTGACTCCAGATGATGTTTTATATCTTATAAAATTATCTTCATTATTTGTTTCATGTTTCATTTTTTCTATTTGGTAAGTCATCTCATGTTGCACGAAGGTGTCACCATGTGAGGTCTTAGTCAAAGTTCTCCTTATTTACAGAAGGTTTAGTTCTCTAAAGAGGTCTCATGTGAACAAAATATGGTTTTTCCATGTCTCAATGTAATTATTTTTTCCCCCTTCCATTTTTGGTTTCATCACAGCATGTTTTGATCAAACTCTTAGTCTTACCATTCTCATAGTCAACACTTCACTCACTCTCACTTGCAGTCACATGTATAAAGGTTGTCTAGCATTTCCATGGAGTTTTAATGAAGATAAATAATTTTTTTAATGTCATAAAATTTTTAGGAGATTTCATTTGAATTTTTTTAATAACATGCAAGGTTTTTTGAAAGCTCATGCACTACACAAATAGTCACTAGTTATTCATGCCTCTTCTATAACAAGTGTTGCAAGAGGATATAAAATTGGAAAAAAAGGTTTTGAGACTTGTATCAAGATTATCATAAGTCCAAACACTCATTTGAGGAATTTTTAATGAGACCAAGTATGTCATTTGACCATTCATCAACATACATTATTCAAATTATGTCCACTACCCACATATAGCTCAATCTTCACCTATAGGAGTCTCCTCGATGATGTCCTACTAAGATGGACAATTTCATAGATTTTTTAATAATTTAATATTACTAAGTGTGAATTTAAACACTTATTGAAAGAATAAAAGTGATCATAAACCTATACATCTTACATACTATCTAAATTTTATACCCATTGCCTATATGTGCAAATTCCCACCTATAGGTGGTATCACAAAGCTATGAAGGTCTTTATATGGGGAAGTTAGAATATGGTAAGGCCTTATCTTAAATCCTATCATGTGCGTTAAACTTTGTAGACCTATATGAAGTGTCAAATGGAAAAATGGATGGGTAGATCATCTTTGGAAAGGTGATGACTGAGTTTAGGGATCTAATCCTTAAAGAGTGAAAATAGAGGTCCAGCCCATTTTCGGGATATCTTGTAATAAGGTCATAAATATTTTTGAGGTATTATAATGGTAAAACCTTGTAACCTATAGATTGGATAAGATATATTCAAAAGGATTGAAGCATTTTACTAGGGAAAGATGGTTTTTGAAAGGTCCAAAATTGTTAATTTCAACACTAAAACCCTACATTGACATCTACAGGTTTGGTTGTAGAAGATCCCTCTTCACCTAATGTTACAGAGATAGACTATGCCACCATGGTTGAGTATTTAAAAATATTTTAAAGGAGTATTTATGACCTAAGGGATCATCTAAATATGTTATAACACTGTATTTCAATCCTCATAGACACCTACAGGTGTCCCTTCATAAGAAAATGCTCACCTACAGTTGAGTAAGCAGACAGTAAGCTAAACAAGGTGTTTGGGTGATGATCCAACCTATACAAGGTGAAAAATGGATATAATCCTATAAAAAATTGCCATGGGGATTATATGGAATCTTTTAGACACTGTCCTCAATCCCAAACAAGCATGTTCACCTACAAGTTTCTTTTCAAGACACAAAATATAGTCAAGGGTTAAAACTCATTTAAGTAATCTCATGGTGCATGTAAGGGGTATAGGGATATTTTAAATGATGAAACAAAACTATATCACCTTAATTATGACCATGATGACCTCCATAATCTCTTGATAATGTAAAACAATCTTACACATAGACTTCTTAAGGTCATATGAGCACATATAATTGAGTGTTTAATCTTGATGAAGGTTGAAGGATGCAAGTGCTAAGAACATTTTGAGGAGGCTTGAAATTAATTTTAAAATTCATCATGAAATTTTTTAGATTTTTCACACACTCTAATACAACATAAAATTTTGAATTGGTACCTCAGGCTCACATTTCATAGGGTGATAGTCCATATAGTTGCACTAAGAGACTCATGTTGCTCAATGGGTAAGGATGAAGAATCTAAGGGAGAAGAGTGATTTTTGTGAGTGTTAAGATGATTGAGAATTAATTTAATATGTAAAAAATGTTTACATAACCTAATCACATTAGTTTTAGCCTTGAGAATTCATTCTTAGGTGAAAGTGAAAAATGCAGAATATAATCCTTTTTGGAGGTCTTTTTTAGACAAATTGTGTTGGTTGGGTGCCTAAATGGGTGAGTGTGACTTATAAATTGGGTAAATAGTTTCATTAGGACATAATAAAACCCATAAAACATTAAATTTTCATTTAATATAAGGCATATAGCTCATTTTTGTCTCATAGGTCAACCATTCAAGAAAATCTAAGTTTTGGCAAAGTAAGCAAATGAAGCTAAATTGGGTAAGAGACTTGATATGAGGCCATGGGGAACTAAAATAACATATTTTTAGGTTTTTTTTAAGGTTAATGGGTTTTATTAATCACTCACTCAAACTTAGACCTCTCAAAGTGGTTAAAAAGTCTCATACACACAACTCAACCAAGCAAACTCACATGTGGCCTAGTTGGTGAATGAGAAGAAGAGATGACAAGGATTGATTGAAGGGTTTTAGGGTGAATTTTTAAGATTAATGAAATAAAAAACAACATTAGAAACACCTCACAGAAGGAGGGAACCCAAAAAGTGGTCCAAACTTATAAGAGTTGGAGTCAGGCCTATCAAGCATGGTGAGGCCTAGAAGTCAAATGGAAGGTCAACTTCACTTCCAAACTTGGAAAATCATTAAAATGGATTATATAATGTTTTTTACATAACTTTAGGTGTTTAATAACCCCCAAATTTAAAGGTAAACCATGAGAACTCCATTTTTTGGCTTAGAGACAATCCAAGCCTGCAGGGAATGGAGAAACAAGCCCGATAAGGTTGCTTGGAATGCTCATATCTTCGTTGGAAATTTTAATTGGGATAAAAGGATTTTTTTTAGGTTATTATAGGTCTTTAAAATCATTTTTATGGAATTTATTGTTAGTTCCAATGTCAAGGATTTATTAACAAAGCTTAAGGATAAAATAGACCCAAAACCCTATTAAACCCTAGAAAAAGACCTAATGAAGTAAATGACGATGGTGCACAACCAAAATGGAATAATTTTCCTATAATTATTATTTTAGGATGTTTAAGACTTAGTCAATATCCCTACCATTAGGATGAGTTGTACAAAATCTGCATGACTAGGGTATAAAACTACCTCTTTTGATTATTTTGTGCATTATATAGGTTATAAGAGGTTTCAAGAGGTGAAAAAAACTTTTAGATGAAGATAGAGATTTAATATAACTCCCTAGGTCCATTCCATTCTTCATCAAGACACCTCATTTTGCCTACCCAATCTCTCATCTCAGCTAGTCAAAACTGGCATAGTGAGCAATAGGATGAGAAGTGTGAAAACTTCAAGTGGAAAAATATTTAAGGTGAACTTGAGAAATATAAGGAAATTTATGGTATTTACACATTTAATTCACCCCATTTTATGTATTTTCATTGGAAACTAAAGAATCCATTTTGGAAGCCAAGTGTACAAAGTGTGTGAAAGAGGAGTTTTGGTAGACTGTAGATGGTGATGGCTCACTTCTAAGAGATTATAGATGATTAGGGAAAAAAATCATGTAAAATAATGTCTAAAACCCTTCCCTCTCATTCTAATCATTATATATGTCCCTATTTCTTTTTGGTATGTTCCAATAGGGGTGAATAATAAAGGCAATTTTCTGAGCCAACACAAGGAATTTCATGCCACTTTCCAAGAGTTTCATGCCTTAAATTGACACTTGTACTTTTTTACCCTGCATGTTAAGTTTCACATCCTCTTCTCATTCATATTTATCCCATTCCCTCATCATGTCAATCATATAAGTGACCTTTGGACTTTTCTTGTCTTACCCCTCTCCCAAATGCTATAAGTAGTGACTTTTTGGCTCTTTCGAGTATCCTCCATTGGTTAATGGTAAAACTCTAGCCAATTTTGTATTTAAAGGTATCTTTAAGCAATAAAAAGTGAATTTTACTACTTAAATTCTATACAATTGAGTCTTTTTATAATGTGGTTGGTCTTATATAGTAGAAGATGGTCTTTTCTAGCATGTTATCCTTGATTGTTCACCAAATGTGCAAAAGAGTAATTATTACACGTCTTTCTAGTGTTCCCTTTTAGTTTATAAGATTTTTAAAATTATTTTATTATTTTATTCTCTCAAAGGATCATTAATTACCCTCCTAATCATCAATATACCTCTTGAACATAGCATATGAAACATTGATGTAACAATCTATCTTGAGTTGTGAGTTGTGTTTAAGAAGATTTAATTTGCTCTAAGTAGTATTTTTTAAATAAATAGGATAAAATTAAATATTTATGCATAACCTTTTAGCTTTCTAAGTTTTTTTTCTTAATTCTTTTCATGCAAAGTTGATAAGTTAGAGAGTTATTCATAAAGTGCATCAAGGGAACTAGCCCTTTTAGAGATTTATCTCACCAATTGTTTATCCACAGCAAGTGAGATGTTTACATTGTGCCACTTGGATGAAGAGAGTTGAGACATATCCTCAAGGGCTACAAATACAAGTGTCAATAGTTTTTGGCATGCCCGATGGGACTTCTAAGTACTAGAAGATTGTCCAAGATTGGTGTTGATCTTAGCATATTTTTAGTTATAATAACATCTACATTTAGTACCTATCAACTCCACTAAGTTTTTCAACTCTCTGGTTATTGATCAATCTTAATTTTCCATGCCAAAGGTGACCACTAGCTCTGATGCTAAAGGTATACCTTTTGATTTTATACAATTTCCTATTTATTCTATCAAGAGGTTGAGGTTTGTGACTACTCATTCTTATTCAAGGGAGTTGGTTTTTAATAAGTCTAAGTTTCTACTTGGTTCAACCCCTAATACTTATAATCTGCATCCCACTATGGCTAAAAAAACTTCCTTTTGTACCCTTCACTGGATCACCTCCTTTGAATCTTGCCCAAAATGACCAAATTCCAAGAGCATCCCTTAAAAGTGTTCCATATTTTAGTGGAAAAGGTCCTATTACTCCCATTAAACACATTAGAAACATGGGAAACTTCTACAACATCCATAATATCACTCAAGAAAATATATCCATTAGGCTAGTGGCTTTGTCTTTCAAAGGGAAATTTTTAGATTGGTATGAAACTCTACCTCATGATTCTATTGTTTCATGGGATGAACTAAGAATAGAATTGTCTAAGAGGTTTCAAGAGAAGAGTGACTATTTATAACTATCTAAACAATTGACTAATATCAAGAGGGTTCCTCAAGAGTTCATATAATATTTCAATTTTAGATTTCAAAAGACATGGATAGGATCCCAGCCCTTGTGAGACCTAATCAAAATTATGACTTCTTGTATTACCTAAAGGCATTGAATAGTGATATATCCATGATGATCCAATCTATGGGTGGGCATACACTACCTGGTGCCTATGAAATAGTCATTTATGCTAAAAAAAATTAAATTCAAGTAGGAAAGATTTATACTAGACCATCAATGCCATTATTTCCTTATTTGTATCCCCCTAGTCAAATTGGAATACCTACCTTGGTTCCTTTGCCTAATGGATAAGAGATGTCTGACCCTGCCCCTACCAATGATAGTCATGAAGTAAAAATTCTGATCTAAATTTTTATTGATGATTTGTTTGCTCTCAAGAGATAACAATCCCAAAGTTATAGGCCTTATCATCTTTACAATCAGTTTGGATAAGCAAATATGCCTCCTTTTCAAGGTCATGCTCAAGGAAAAGGTAAAATAACTCAAGATAGACCTTTAAAAAGTTTAAATCCTAATTCCCCATCATCTTATATATCTATTTTTCCTATCCAAAGCAATCTTTTTCAATAATAAACATGGTACCCTTCCTATGACCAAAATCAAGGACAAGTTGCAAATGCAAATGAAATGCCTAGTCAAGCCATGATGATGTAAGGTGGTAAAGCACCTTACATTCCCACTTTTTATGTGAAAATACAAATTGGGGTAGACAATGGACAAACACAACTTTATTCTACTCTTATGAATCATTTAGAGGAAGACTTTTGTACCATAAATCAATTAGGAAGTTCAAACAGTGTAAATTCTAGTGTATCCTCTAACACTAGATCTAAGAAGAGGGTTTTTGAAGAGGCATAAGGGGAAATTCAAGGACCTATTTTGACTCATAATAACCTCCAATATTATTTGGGTCTAACTCAACTCTTAAAGTGAAATAAAATTATAAATTTTAGAAAGCAAGGCCAGTTCCTACACATCCATCTTTACATGTTATACCACAAGGTACTAATGCTTTCAAAGAACAATTCAATATTAACAATCCTTATATCAATTTTGTAGATAAAATTATGAATTCACACATTAATATTTCATTTTTGGACTCATTGACAATACTAGGACAAAAGGATATTCTCTAAAAAGAATTGCTTGGACTAAGTAAACAATCTGGATCAACAAGGACAAAAAATGTTGTTTTGGTAAATGGAACTTAGCCCATTGGTGGACAAGAAATTAAAATTGATAAGACTCCTCCCTTTTATACATACTTGATCTTTGCTTATTGTTTAGTTCATAATTTCATCATAGATAGTGGGGTTAGTACTTCAGTCATGCCTAAGTCAATAGCAGATAAAATATGCCTCAAATATGAACCAATGGCTAAAAGAGTTATACAATTAGATGGGTAACCAGTAAAGACCTTGGGAGTGAATAAGGATTTTAATTTGATTTTACATGTTTTTCCTACTTTCTCAATCTCTCATGATGTGGTTGTGGTAGATTTACTTATATTCTTTGCAGTTTTTTTATCAACAGAGTTTACAACAAAGATAGGTGGATACTTGGTAGAAAATTGGTCATTTATGGTTTTCAAAACAAGGTATGGTACTAAGGAAAAGATCAAATAAGAACATATTTGTCATAATCATTTATATCCGTACATGCCTAAGGTGGAAAATGTTAACTATTTTATTCTTGATGAAGGAGAACTTCACATAGATCAATCTCAAACCTCTTCTCTTGAATGACTTATTGATATACACCTAGATGAATGTGGATCTAAACATTATGAACATTATCCTCATATATTCATAAAATAAATTGATCGTGGTGTGTATTGCCTTCATGAGGAAGACTCTTTCATGCCAAACTTGATGAAGCCAAATGAAACTATGGATGGTTTGTGGCAGCTATTTTCTGATGGATCACGAAGCAAGATTGGATCAGGTGGTGGAGAAATGTTAGTTTATCCATCCAAGGAAATGTATTACTCTACTTTAAACTTTCACTTCATTTGTACTTATTTTGGTTACTTGTAATGTATCAGAATATGAGGCCCTCGTTCATGGTCTTGAGTGGGCTAGGAAGAAAGGTCTAAAAGAGTTATAATTTTATGGTGATAGTGAGTTGATTTTTAATCAAGTGAGAGGTCAAAATATGACTAATAACTCTTTTCTCAAATCCTATAATAATAGAGTGTGGGATCCTATATAAGATTTCCAAGATTTCAATATTAAATCCATGTGAAGAGAAGATAACAAACATGTTGAATGGTCGGTAACCATTGGAGCTCAATTTGATGTCCCAAAAAAGATAAGAGAGGACAACAACAAACCTCATATCAAAGTGATTTTAAGCACCTTTATACTTAATAATTTCACTATTTGGAAAGTATTTGAGAGTGACCATCAAATATCTCTTTTTATACAAGATGAGGTTAAGTTTTCTTTAAGAAACTAGTCACAACTGGAATAGCAATATGGAGGGCAAATTATATAATTGAAGTCAAGCAAGCTCCCTAAAGGCTTTGTCACACTTGAGAGTATTTTAAACAATGATGATCAATTTAAGAAATAAAATTTAAGCATGTCTACTGAGTAAAAAAATTATGAGATAGTACAAAATTTCAAATAAAATTTGCTTGCTCTTGGGAAGGTATGTACTAGAGAAGAAAGATATGATTTCATTGAATTATGAAAGGAATGTTCTAATATATTTACATGGGAATATAGTGATTTGAATTGTTTTGGTATAAATATATATCAACATACCATAGATTTAGATGATATTTCTAATCTTATCAATCAAAAGCAAAGGCTAATCAATCATAAGACTGAGCCTCTCATGAGAAAGGAGCTTACAAAGTTGATTGAGTCTAAGATAATTTTTCCTATAAATCATTCATCTTGGTTAGAAAACTTAGTCTCAATGAGGAAGTAGAATGGGGAGATCAGATTATGTGTTTATTTTAGATATTTGAATAGAGTATTAAGGACCATGATCTTCTTCCTTACATGGAGAAGATTTTGTAAGTTGTGGTACGTAGTGAAAGGTTCTCACTCCTTGATGTATATTTGGGGTATACTCAGATGTTAGTGAAGGAAGCAGATCAATACAAGACAAACTTTACATTAAATAGGGATCATATGGTTATATTAAAATTCCTTTTGGTTTGTCTAATGTTGGTGCAAGATTTCAACTTGGAATGGATATGGCTTTTCAAGGTCTAAATGATATAGTGTTGGTGTATCTTGATGATATCATAGTTTTCTATAAGGATGAAAAGGACCATTTAAATCATCTTAGGTAGATTTTTGAGAGATGTAGAGAGTTTGGAATCTCTCTTAACCCAAAGAAGTGTGTGTTTTCTGTCCATAAAGGTAAACTTTTGAAACACATTGATTCAATGAAAGGTCTATCCATATATCTTGACAGGGTGAGTGCAATCTTGGCATTGACATTACCCAAAAACAAGAAAGATTTGAAAAGTTTCTTTGGAAAAATTAATTTCATAAGGAGGTTTATTCCTTATTTTTATAATTTAGTCAATACTCTAACCTTTATGCTAAGTAAAAATGAAGTGTTTACATAGACAAGGAGAATGCAAGAGAGTTTTGAATAGATCAAACAAACTATTTCTCAAGCTCCAACTCTTGCAAGTCCTGCTTTATCAAAGTATTTCAACTTGTATACTTTTGGAAATGAATAAGTAAACTCTAAAATGCTCACTCAATCAAATGAATAAAAATTTGAGTAGCCTATAGTCTTCTTTAGTCAAGGATTAGAAGGCTATGAAGTAAGGTACTCTTATGTAGAGAAGCAAGTACTTTCAATTGTTATAAGCCTAAATACATTTAGACACATGTTGTCTATTAAAAATATTCATATATTGGTACCTCATCCTAACATCAAATACTTCCTTTTGAGTAGAAATTTGAATGAAAAAATGGTTGGTTGGATTACAAAAGTAATGGAGTATGATGTAGAAATCAAGACAACCAAGCTAGTGAAAGGGAAAGGATTATGTGAGTACCTTGCTTCAAATTTTAAGGAATAAAAGGATGTTGTTTTAACCTTTAAAGATGATATTATGATAGGTACATCTTCATCAATAAGGATTTGGACACAAGAAATTATCACTTTTCTTCAAATTGGTGAATGCACATAAGCCTAGATAGAGCCAAAAGAAGGTACTTTAGATTATAATCTATTCCTTATGTACTTGTTAATGGAGTTTTATTTAGGAAAGACTTCTCAAGTGTACTATTGAGATGTGTTGAATCATATCAGGTTGATAAGATATTATCTAAATTTCATGATGGACCAACAAGTGGTCACTTTCCTCCAAGGACTACAAATACTAAGATTATGGGAGCTAGATATTTTTGGCCTAGTTTGTTTAAAGATACCCACGCTTAGGTAAGGAAATATTATAAATGTGCTCTAATTGATGGAAATCAAAAACTTTTATTCTTACCCTTCATCCAATACAAGTAGACCAAACTTTTATGAAATGGGGCCTAGATTTCATAGGCTTAATCAACCCACCTTCTAGTGCTAGCCACAAGTGGATATTAACTACCACAGATTACTTTAAAAGATGGGTGGAGGATATATCTCTCAAAGAATAAAATGAAATTTCAATTAGAGACTTCCATGAAGGCATAGTGATAAGATTTAGGGCCCCTTCAATAATAATTTTAGATAATGCACTAGCATTCTTTAGAATGAAGACAAGTGAGTGGGATTTGAAACATGGTATTTATATTAATACGTACTCAAACTATTATCCACAAGGGAATGGACTATATTATTCCACTAATAATATTTTAATTAAGATTATTAAGAGGACAATGGAGGAAAACCAAATAACTTGGCATTCCAAATTGAAGATAACTCTTTGGGCTAATAAAATTACCCCCAAGAGAGCCATTTGAAACTCACCATATACACTTGTTTATAGAAGAGAGGCTATATTTCCTATTTCACTTGAGTTACCAGCTTTGGATCTCACTTATCAACTGTAGTTGATGGAAAATTAAACCATGAAGGTTAGATTATGTGAGTTGATGGATCTTAAAGAAACAAGGGATCAAGCTATGCAAACTATGAGAGCTCACCAAGATCAACCAAAGAGATATTTTGATAATAAATCCATACCAACGATCTTTAAAGAAGAATATATTATTCTAAAGTGGGATGAAGATAGGGCTAATCCTGGAAAATAGACAAAGTTTGATGTTTTTTGGAGTGGCCCTTATGTCATCACTCAATGCAAACAATATAATGCTTTCCAACTCTCAAGGTTGGATGGAGAGCAGATTCATATCCAAATCAATGTGATATATCTTAAACATTGATACTAAAATCCTCATCCCTTTCTTTGTACATAACTATTTTTTTTTCTTATATTCCCTAAGTGCATGTGCACATGAGTGAGTCTTGTTGGTGTCTTGATTTGTTTAGTGTTGTTTGGTTTGGTGTGGTTATTTTGTGTGTGTTTTAGGTAAATTATTTAATATTTGTCTTCAATAAATCATTGAATCCCTTGGCCCATGGATTGATAAGTCTATTGATCTTTAGTATAGAAGGCATACTACCCCTATGAGTCACCATTTTGTTGACCAAATTAAACTTCATGGTCAAATTTGGACATCTATAGGTAAAAAAAATTAGAGTTTTTAGGGGTCTAATACTTAATCATATGTTATTTTATAGTCCTTTTTATGTAATTTTATGCCTCTTTAGCCTTAGTCATGATCTAATTATTGTAGACACTAGAAATCTGCAAACTTACAGTTTTCAATGCCTAAATGCCTCAAGATCCCCTAAAAAAATTTAAACCTTCCCAAAACCCCTTTTAACAAACTAAGTCACTATTTTCCTAGTCACAAATATCATTTAAAATCACTATTTGAAAGTACTATTAAAAATTACTATTCACTATCACTACTCACTATGGGACCCACTATCACTATTCATGATGACATAGTAAGTAACATGACAAGTGACATTGCAAGTGACATGGGAGGTGATTTGGGAAGTGATATGGAAATTAACGTGGCTTATAATTGATGTGGCTTGATGTGGGACATCATACCCCACTTGGGACCCTTCTCAAAGTTCTTGATAACCTCATTCAAGCATCACAATTCCCCCCCTTGAAATGTAGTGAATTTTCCCTTAAAGGGTCATTATTCAACATGTATTTTTGTCTTACCACATGAAATTAGACTTTAAAAGAGATACCTCCCTCTCTAAGACTTTGGGAAAGACAAAGGGCACCCATCTTTGACTTTTTAACCCAAATGGAGGCTTACCAACCCAAATGGGAGACTTTCCAACCCACATGAAAATCTCCACCATCCTCACCTTGGACTTTTCATCCCCCCACATGGAAAATGCTGCCACATTTAGATGAAGTCAAATAATGATGGTAAAAAGTCTTCGGTCTTATTCAAACCCATGTGCATGATTTCCGTTCAAACTTGGATTCTTGTGTAAAGTAGAAGATTTTCCAACCCACATGAGAATTACCACCAACCTCACCTTGGAATTTTCATCCCCCCATATGAAAAGTGGTTCCATATTTGGATGAATATAAATATGGGTGGTAAAATGTTTTCTGTCTTATTCAAACCCATGTGCATGATTTCCATTCAAACTTGGATTCATGTGAAAAGTGGAAGATTTTCCAACTCACATGGGAATCCCCACAAACCTCACCTTGAATAAAACATGCACCACTTGGATAAATTTGAATTGCCTCAATATTCCTCTATTTTGGCATGTTTCTTGACATAAAAATTCTCTAAATACCCCCCTCTCCTTCACCCAAGGTTAGGCTGGAAGTTAGCCTTTTGTTGTTAACATTTTTGTTGTAGTTTTTTGAAGGAGGTCACCATTTTAAGGGAGATCATCATCATCTTGGAGAGAAGATCCAAAGCATCAAATTTCTACCAAAATTTCTTCAACAACATCAACACCAACATTTTCATCAACATTCTTCTTCAAGCTTGGAAGGTAACCTTGGTTTTATTTGTTGTAATTTAATTTCTTATCCCTCTTGGCCTATTATATTTTGAATTCCAAAACCACCCTTTGGCCTTCTTATTCTTTTTTCCTCCATATCCATTCCCCTTAACCTCTTCATTTTCCTTTCCCCTTTATCCATTTACCTCTTCTCCCATTTCCCTCTTTACCATCTTCACTCTTTTTATCCCCTTACCCTTTTGCCACCTTAATCACTTGTTGAATTATAATTTCCAACCTTCACCCCTTAAACCTTTTCCATATAAACAATTTTCCAACCCCAACCACATCACTCTTTTGACATTTGCCATTTCACTAAACCAAGAACCAAAACTTTGCTTTTAGCTAATTTTCAACAATTTTATTTATTTTAACTATTTGCTTTAGTTTAATCATCTTAGCAAAGAATTTAGTTTTAATTAATTAAATTTAGGTTATTTGTTGTATTTAATTTTAGATTTACGTTTTAAATGCATGCTTCCTTCATTTTTATCTATCAAAATTAAGTGTTAAAAGAAAGTAGATTGATAGCCTCCTAGAAAGCTTTCGCTTATAGGATCTAGCTTACGCTAGGCAATCCACCTATCTCTTTATCTAAAAAATAAGTGTGTGGTAGTGTTTTATTATTTTAAAGTATTATTCACTATAAAAATAAGAGTTATTAATAATATTCTAGATTCAACCTGTGCATTTTAATAGGTTTTTCTACACACCCTTCATAACTAGTTTCTACTCTACACACTTAGAAAAAGAAAAAAATTAGATAGAAACATTTTGGCACACCTAGTGGGACCCTTGAGTTGTATTGGGTCCATTATTTGTCTTAAGACATTTACAAATGCATTATTTAACATTTCATTTATTTACATTAGTGAAAAAAAAAATTCATTTAGTTTTAGATTATGGTAAAAGCAGGTTTTGAAGGGGCCCCGAAACCCTTTAACAGAAGCATGAAAGATAAACATTAACATCTATCAGGAAAGACATTCCTAAAACATACTAAAGACCAGTATCTAAAACAAGTTTTACAGGGATCTGAAACCACCAAAATGAACCAATAAAAGCACCCAGGTTTTACAAGGACCTGAAACCTTCACAAAACGAGGGAATACGACCTAAAAACCAAGTATAACAAGGCCCTAAAACCTCATTTAGTTTCATTAGTAAAAAAAATCATTTAGTTGAATTTTTAATTGTATGTTTAGTTGCATGTTTACTTACATTCTTAGTTGCATAATTTTTTGCATTCTTAGTTGAATTTTTATTTTCATTTTTAAGAAAATTAAGTTTTATTTTCTTTTTTAAAAAAAACAAAAGGAAACACAAGTTTTAGTTGCATTTTAGAAAAGTTAAAGTCTATTTTCTTTGTATCTTTAAAAGAAATAAAAAGAACAATCATCCTAGGATTAGGACTTGCATTTTAATCTTTCATTTAGATTGCATTTAGATATTTGGTATGAATTTAAATAAATATAAAATTTTATTTTGCATTTAAAGCAAACACTTTGCATCCATTGAATTGCTTGCTGATCTTAGTTCATCTGTAACTAGGAGGAATAGTAATTTTATCATAACTTTCACTTGTATTCACACACCAAGCCAAAACACTAAATAATCAACACATAAAAATAATCCTTGAGACAAGGACCAACTGGTATTTCATCATCTGATGGCAACCTTACCCCCTTGTCGCTATGCCACTTGGATTTCACTACTAAGGGGAGAACCAACTCAGCTCTCTAGTTGAGTATAAACTTTGGACTCGGTATATCTTGGCTAAGTACTTGACAATCTTATCGCTATAGGATTAAGGAGTAAGGGGGTAGGCCCCAATACCAAGCCATGTACTGAATTTAAACATAGATATATTATTTTAGCACCTAAACAATCCAAAACCAACTATAGCTTGCCTTTTTAGTACCCATACCAAACTAACTTCCACTCCACACTCTGGCATAATTTAAAATTAATCCTTGGCTAAATGAATTTATAGTGTTTATGTGATTACTTTTAATTTTTTTTGGTTTCTTCTTGTTTGAGTTGAGAGCTTCATCTTTTCATTCCTTATTTTCTCATATGGTCACTACTAGAAAATTACTCAAAAATCAAGTTAATCAACTCCCATCTTCTTTCGCACCTAGGGAGTATACCTCATACATTGAGATTTCCCCTCCTCCCTCTCCTTCTAGGGTCCCAATCATATCTGAATGGGATCCTAAAATTACTATCATCCTTGATAATAATCAAGTGGCTTTACAACACTACCACAATACCATGCCATGTTGCACTCCTTTTTCTTCGGTTTCCTCTACCGAACCCCCTCTTGGCATGCCACCCCACCTTATGGTGGGTACCACTTCAACCCAACCATTATTGACCCACACCTCTTCCAACATCCCATCCACCAAAAACCAAACCAACCTTCTACCCCCCAACCAAACACCTCCTGTCACATCCCAAGTGGGTTCAACCCTACCCTTAGTCACCTACACCCCACCTATTATGGCATTATCCTCCACCCCTGATTCCATCCTCCCTTCAGTAGAAACCAATACCTCAACCACAACATAATCTCAAAATATATTTCTCTCCATATCATAAACACTTCCCCATATAAACACTTTGGTCACTACCCACCTTTAACCAACTAACCCACTAACCACTTTAATGCCACACATAAACCTCCCAACCTCGACCTTCCAACACGTACCCATGACATCTTATCAATATATTCATAACACACAAGTATATATACTTTCACCTTCCACCCAACCTTACTTGACCTCACACACACACATAACATCATCGTAACCATCCACTAGTTATTTCTATGTCACCTAGTCCTAACAAAA
The DNA here is from genome assembly GCA_037957365.1 of Torreya grandis. Lineage (NCBI taxonomy): Eukaryota > Viridiplantae > Streptophyta > Pinopsida > Cupressales > Taxaceae > Torreya > Torreya grandis. The sequence continues at coordinate 560,103 of JARHVA010005532.1, read as the reverse complement.
TATGTCATATACCTATCCAAACTAACAACCCCAAACATAATTGGTCAAGATGCTAATGGAGAAGATGACTACCCTTGAGTCATCCATATTAGGGTCACATAACCTTATCTCTTATGACCAAATTTTTAATGAACCCATCCATCTGTCCCTCTCTAACCATATCCTCTACAATGGAAATTGCCAAAATTCTCTAAATTTCAAAGCAAGGAGGAACCCCAACAACATTTAAGAGCATTTAGGCACACATGTTACTTGATTTCCCATGATGATGCTCTCATCCTCTATACCTTTCCTCTATGCTTATCTAGACCAACAGTGGATTGGTATAGTGCCATCCCAAAATAATCCATCTTCTCCTTCGCCTAACTATCCCAAAAAAATTTGGATCACTTTTCAATCAATATATCCAAGAAAGTTTTTATTACCGAACCCTACTCCATTCGGTAATTCAAAGATGAATCTATTACCAGTTTCATAATTCATTGGAGGATCCTAATCAACCAACTTTCCTTTTCATTACCTCAACTTGAGCTTATAGATCTCTTTGCCTGGGCATGTGCAAAACACATCTCATCCACATTGCATGTCCAAAGCTTCTGAACATTTGATGAAGCTTTTACCATGGATCAAAAACTAGATAATAGAGCCATTGATGAGGGAAGATTAAAGTTGATGAACAAAAACCCAACTTACAAAAATAATGATCCCTCTCCTTCCAAACTAAACAATACAATCGATACCAATTTTAAGAGCAAAGCCACCACCAACACTATTGTCCTCAAAACCATACCTCCACCATCTACCAACCAACAGAACCCAAGAAATCAAGCCTCTGACCCCTTCAACTATCCAAAAGAACCAAACTTGGAATAATCATAATCTATTAACTCCACTTGGGGAGCCTTATCCTTCCATATTGGAAAAGTTACTAAAATCCAAAATCATCCAACTTCCACCAATTAAACCACCCCAATAGTTTGATACTTCTCACTCCATGACCTATTGGTATAATTAGAATGACCATTGTGCTTTTCACTGAGTCATAGGACATGACATCACTAGATGCAATAACTTTAAATGCCTTGTCGAATCCCTCATTGACAAGGGGGATCTCACATTAGATAATCCTAATGCACCACCAAACCAAGCCCTCTACATATTCTGCAAACATGTCCCTAATCATGCTCTTTCTATCCCTCATCATGAAAATAAACCCGAACCATCTCATGAGGCAAATACTATTAGTATGGTTACTAGTGAACCTATTGACGAATAAAATGTTACCTCAACCACTTCTTTCCCCATTCCCCTATTAGAAGAAAAAAGATCGCCTTCTATTCTTTTGGACACCCAAACAAAGGAAGCAACCATATCCACACCTCCATTAGAGGATACCACACCTATCTCCCCTATCTTAGAACCATCCACCCCATCTTTGGAAGATATCTCACAAGAGAATATGACTCCATCTACCCAATCTAATTGAAAAAACTTCTATCAAAGGTCAAGATAATGGTAAGGGAACCAAACTAGAACTTCTAACCCCTTGTTTGATAGACCAACCTAGCCCCTCTAAAAAATCTAAAACCTCCACCCAACCAACCAAAACCCATTCCAAATTGATTCACCCTCAAACACCTAAACCCACTAAGATAACTAAAGTGACCAAATCCCCTCCAAAACTAACAACTAAAATTACCAAAGAGGTAAAATCACCAAAGGGCCCAAAACCTCATATTTTACTTCCCTCAACCTTTCCCTCCATTTTGGGTCCCCATCCCTCTACCTTAAACACAAAACCCACAATTTTTACCAAAACCCTACCACATTTATTGGTCACACTTTCATACTTTCTCTCTAAATCACCTTTCCCCACTACACCAATAATTCCTAAGTTACCTACCTTACCATCATTTTCCTCTAGCTCATCGACCACCTTACCCAAACCAAAATCATCAAACAAGTATACCACTTTACCCTAGACACCTATCACCAAACCCATGTCCTCAAAACTTTCTAGTTCAACACCCAAAACAAAAACCACTAAACCTTTACCACCTTTACCTAAATCTTACTTGACCACCCTTTAGCAGTTATTACAAACTTCTTCCTTGAGCTTACCACCCATCAAACCCTTTGACCCTTCACGTACCATCTCTCCAAATGTTGGTTCACAACTTATACAAAGATGATGATCTGTTATTGAATAAACCTTTTTGATCCCCATTTCTAATCAAACCACCTACTCAACCCATCCAACCTTCAGTCTCACCCAAAAGTGATGAGGAGGAACTGAAGTAACCATCCAACCTAGAGAAACCCCTTATCCACACTATTCACATGGTTACCCAATCTCGAGCCCAACAAAAGGATAAAAATAAGACTAAGGCATCTATTCCTTAGACCTACCCCTCCCTAAACTCCCAAACTAATAATACCCAACCTTCTCCATCTCCAAAAAAACCCAAGGTGTCTATCTTTGGTGCCTCTCCATCTAACCCTCCATACCCTAACCCATATGCAATATCCATCTAAAAATCTATCCTCAGGTAACTTCACCAAAATACAACAAAGATGAGCTTGTATGTGTTAATCTCTACCTCCCCCCATCATCGTCAAGTACTCATAGAGGCTCTACAATCCATTAAGGTCCAACCTAATGATCCTCAGCCTCTAGCTACTTTTGTTGGTACCCTTCAGAATTCCAACCTTGTCACCTTTAAAAATTCAAAAATACCTTCTATTTATTTAGAGGATCCTAATCCCCCTATCTTCATTATAGTATATATCAATCAAAATTGTATCAAAAGGGTGATCGATGAGGGATCTAGCATCAATATTATCTCCTCACATGTTTATGACCAACTGTAGTTACCTAAAAATATCATGTCTAAAAGCTCAATAGTTATTCATTATTTCAATGATACTATGGCTACCACCTTGGGCATAGTTGTCCTCCAAATTTGTGTAGGACCTTGTACTATTCCCGAACTCTTTTATGTTGTAGGAGAGTTTCAATACAATATTTTACTTGGACACCCTTGGATTCGTGCCATGAGTTGTGTCCCTTCTACCCTACATCGATGTGTCAAGTTTGAACATGAAGGGAAAGTTGTGACTATCCAAGCTAACCCTAGTCCTTTTACATCTTAAAATATTACATATTAGCCCAATGATGTTCTTCTTCCTCCCTTATCTACCGCACAACCATCTACCAACAACATAACCTCACCAACCAAAACCCATAGCATTTCCACACCTACTGTTGATGAAGCTTCCACTAGCTCATCTATCCCCTCTTCCCATATTCTTATAGAAGACCCTACAACCACATTCCAATATCTTTCTTTTGGGGAATATATACTCTTAGCCTTAGATGCCTTCCTTACCCCCCAAAAATATGGGAATCTTAGACATGACCCTGCTTACAACCCTAACATTGGAGCCATCATCCCCATTGGTCTCCCTAACCATCAAATGAATTTTATTTATGGGGAACTTGATCAGCCACTTCCATCCCCTACCACTACATCATCCATCCAACCATTTACCTCTAAATTTTCCTATCTTATCAAGCTAGAGTTTGCTAAGTTGTATCTTTATAGATGTGCTTAGAAAGGATTTGGCCTCAGTCTCTATGAACAAGGGCCTGATGAGTTACCCCATTTCAAAACTTTTCAACCTCGTGAGTCATTTGGCCTTGGATAAGAACCACCTCAAGAATCCACCAATTGACCCAAACCCATTGCCACCATAGAGGAATATATCCTTTCCTTATCAACCCAATCACTTTCTCCACATGAAGACCTTGATATCATCCCTCCTAACTTTTTTTATCAATACTATAAGTTTGGGCCCTTTAATCTACCAAAAGAGTGGCCAAACCAAGGTTCTTCCACTTGTACATCTTGAAATGGTAGAGAACGATTCTTCAACCATCAACACCATCCAAAATCAAGATGATGATTCCATTCTTACACACGTAGGTGTGGGGAAGTCTTCTATCCAAAAATTCATTCCTCTTGAGGCCCTGACTATGTTGTATTAATCTACCCTTGATATCAACTTGGGCACTCCAAATGACCCTTGCATTGTCAAATTGGTCCAATCATTGAATACCAAAGGACTTCAAGATTTCTCCTCTTTCCTCTAAGACTGCAACATAGCCTTAGCTTTGTATTACAATGATATGCCTGGGATTGACCCCACCATTACTACCCATAACATAGTCATTCACCATGATGCTAGTCATGTTAAACAGAAGCTTCAATACAAGTATCCTCACATATCCCTTCTCGTCAAAGAATAGATTTAGAATATCCTATCTATAAACTTTAGTCAACCCATTGACTACCTCCAATGGGTCTCAAACATCATACCTATCACCAAATTCAATGGGGGTTTACACATTTGTCTGGACTTTTGTGACCTTAACCTCGCTTGCCCTAAAGATGACTTCCCTCTCCCTAGCATTGACCAACTTGTTGATCTTACGGATAGACATTAGATGTTATCTCTTAGGGATGGGTTTTTGGGTTATAATCAAATCTTGATTGCTCCTAAAGATCAACATAAAACTTCTTTTACGACCTGTTGGGGAAAATTTTTCTATAGAGTCATGTGTTTTAGGCTAAAGAATATTGGTGCAACCTACCAAAATGCCATGACTTATATTCTCCATGATATCATCCATAAGATCATAGAAGACTATGTGGATGACCTTCTCAAGAAATCCAAACTCTGAAAAGACCACTTGGCTATTATTATGATCATATTTGAATGCCTTATCCATTATAATGTTTGCCTAAATTGCAAGAAATGCATTTTTGGGGTTCTTTCAGGAAAGCTTCTTGGCTTCATCGTCTCTCTTCATGGAATTGAAGTAGACCCTAATAAATTTAGAGTAATTTTGGACATGCCTCCTCCAACCAACCTTAAATAACTATGTTTTATTCAGGGAAGACTTCAATCCATTCACCATTTTATTTCCCAACTTTCAAACCAGTGGCAACCTTTTCATCACCTTCTAAAGAAGGATGTCTTTTTCAAGTGGAGTAGTGATTATCAAAAAGCCTTTGATTTTCTCAAATAGTACCTTTTGTCACCACCTATCCTCACCCCTCTGAAGGATGACCACCCCTTTTACCTATATATTTCTGTCACCAACCATTCCCTAGTGGCAATGTTGTCTCATCAAGATGAACAACACAAAGAGTGAGCTGTATACTACATTAGCCATACGCTTGTAGAATAAGTAACTCAATATACACACACTGAGAAACTCTACTTAGCATTGACCTTCATGACCACCAAACTCCACCACTACCTTCTTAACCATAAAAGCTATGTCATCACTAATACTGACCCACTCAAATACATACACTCTAAACTATACCAAAATCAACATATGGATAAGTGGCTCATGCTCTTAGCTAAATTTGACCTTGAAATCCTCCAACATAAGTCAATTAAAGGTCAGGTCCTTACTGATCAATTGGCTGAAGCTCCTCTAGAAAATAAGCAGCCACCCCCTCTTGCCTTTCCAAATGAGTCTATCGTGACTCTTTTTCAAGAAGATGATAACCTACCAAATGACCATGTTCTTCGATGGATCTAAATTCCAAAAAAGAGGCGGTGCCAAAGTTATTCTCATTCCTCTCAAGGGTGAACCCCTTCCTTTCTCCTTCAAACTTGACTTTAAATGCACCAATAATATGGCCAAGTATGAATACCTAGTGATAGGTCTCTAAATTTCTTAAAGCTTGGGAATTAAGACAATCCATGTCTTTGGTGATTCTCAGCTTATGGTCAACTAGGTCAATGGGTCCTATCAATGTAAGAATGATGTATTGATAAAATATAAACTTTTAGTTGAAAAAATCTTAAAATCATTTGAGCATTACCTATTCCAATACATTCCCCAATCTACCAATAAATTTGTGGATAAAATGCCCTGCCTTGCTTCTTATATCCCTTCTCAGCCTTCCAATTTCAAAATATTTATCACCATTCATCATTTTACCACACCCTCTTATGGACAATCTGACCTCCCTACCATTTTTAATGTACAGGAATCCCCATCAGACATTTGTTATGACCAAACTTTCAACTACCTCAACCTAGGCATTGTTCCTTTGAACCTATCTAAGAATGCCCGAAGAGGTTTTAATTAGAGTACCTCTTGCTACACCATACTAGGTGTAATCCTTTAAAAACGTGGTTTTGACAATCTCATTCTTTGTTTCCTATGTAGCCATGACTCTTCCCATGCCATCAAAAAAACACATGATGAGATCTATGGAGGACACTTTAGCAGCCTAGTAGTCACTAAATGTATCCTTCACTTTGGTTACTATTGGCCCACCCTCAACCAAGACTATTGTGATTTTGTAAAAAAGTGTATTAAGTGTCAGCATCATGCTAATTTACATCATGTGGCAGCCAATAGCCTCAAAGTATCTAAGGAATTTTGGTCTTTCTCTTAATGGGGGCTCAATCTCATTGGGGAAATTAACCCCCATTCCTCACAACAACATATCTTCATCATCACAACCACTGAATACTTCACCAAGTGGGTGGAAGCTATTCCTCTAATCTCTGCCAAAGCAAAAATGATTGTTGACTTTATCAACCACCATATCATCTACCGCTTTGGTGTTCCTCATAAGATCATCACTGATAATGGCAAATCCTTCAAGAATAAGCAATTCTATGGTTTATGTGATGCATTTGGCATTGATTTAAGCTTTTCATCGGCTTATCAACCATAAGCAAATGGACAAGTAGAAGCCTCTAATAAAATCCTCACCAAAATATTAACCAAAGTTTTTAGTGCTTCAGGTCAGGATTGGCACTTGCACATCTCATTTACCTTATGGGCCTATTGCACTAACATTCAAACCTACACTAGTGCTACCACTTTCTCTCTAGTCTTTAGAGTAGAGGTAGTCTTGCCTATTGAAGTCCAAATCCCCTCTCTTTGCATATCTTTGAAGGAGCTCATTTCTAAAGAATATTTTGTCAAGATCGTTTAGCTCAACTTTAGCTACTTGATGAGCATCATTTAGCAGCTCTCACCCACCTCCATATCTATCAAGAGCATATCACATGCACTTATAACACGCACCTCAAACAATGGGAACTCAATATCAGAGATCTCATCCTAAAATAAAACCAACATGTGACCAACATGGAGAAGAGTAAATGAGGTAAGTTTGTTTTTAGTTGGCTTGGACCCTACATCATCACCCATAAGTATGGATCAGGAGCTTATCATTTATCCTATCTCAAAGGCAAACCATACCCTGAGCCTCTCAATGCTTTGCATCTACGTCTATTTTTTTTGTTAAATAAGGATCAAGCTCACCTTTTGTCTAGCTTAAGCTTTCCCCTTGATTATGATATTTTCACCTTCACCCACCTTCCTACTCCCCTTTTGAGGATAATTGATTACAACATAAAACCATGTGATTAACTGTGATAGTCATGGATTAATCCTAAATATGGGTACCACATCTCTACCCACAACATTGTTCTCATGGATACTTTTAATCTCTTACAAGATGTAATCCCATGGTCATTGTCTCTCAAAACCACGCCCTTTCACATATCATGAACCTTCTTGTGTAAAGTTTTTCCCACATAAAGGTAAATCTCTAAACCTAATTAGACCGGTTCATGTCCAAACACATTTCATCTTGAAAAAATTAATTAGGTCAATATCTTAAGCATTGCAAATTGTTCCCTCAAAGGATAGCTACCCAAAAATAAAAATAAAAGTTGCCACATATAAGGTAGACTGCTCCCTTGAAGGATAGCTATCAAGAACATTAAAACAAATCCAATAATCTTTGACCAATCCCTTGAAGGATGGCTAAGTTAAATTTTCCAAAATTAGAGAAATTTCATGGAAGCTTCCCACATCAATTAACTTTACATATATAATAATAAAGCAAAATGCCCACTATCAAAACCAATTCCAAACCCACAATTGACTTTCCCATGTAGACTTCCTATATTGATCAGTCTACATTTAGCATATGACATGGACTTGTCTAATACTATTCTTAGGTCACCTATATAGGGGGAAAACTAATTCACCTGAGGTTATCATACATATCACCCTTACACTTCACATAATCTATCACCCATTTTCCCTTTTGACTATCTATAAATCAAGGGATTTAAGGATTACTTAACACCCTGTGATCATGAAACCTTTTTTATCAACTAACAACCACTCATACACAACATTTAAAGGGCTTATGTTCATTAAGTTGATCTCACTTTGAGCATATGTTTAGTCCTTGTCAAAAACAAAGCATCAGGCCCTATTCTTATCGTAGTGTGCATGGTAGATGTTTTCACCATGACTTGTACCATCCAACATTGCAACAATAATGGTCATTTCTTTTACATTAAGCGAGATCACAACAACCATAACCATACCAATCATAACCATAAACATAAAATTTATAATCATCCACAAAACCTCATGCATAATAAAATTCAACCAACAATATCCAACACATTACCCTCCTATTCCTACCAACCCATTGCCAAAATCTATAAGCATCAGACCCTAACCATTGGTAGTGTCTACTCAAACATGGAAATATTTTCTTTTGTACTAGCTGAGAGTCCACCCATAATAGGGGATGACTATTTGATCTAATTGTATCACCAATATCCTAGACCACATAGCTCCCTGATACCAAGGCCTCTTCTAAATGGGACCCCATGTCTACGGTTCCAAGCAACTGGGGCACAATATGCAGATATGGCCACCATTTGTTTAGCCTACCCATGTAGTTATTGGTTTAGGAAAATCCCATCCTCTATTTCTCACCATGTTGATAACCTCCTTATATAATTTACCTGACCATCAAACAAATTTGTTATAGGTCATCACTTCAATACTGCCCTTAAAAATTGACTCGTAGCGGTGATAAACCTTGGCCACAGTAATCCTATAGATCTAGATAGACACCCACCTCCTAAAAATTGGCTCGTAGCGGTAGACACTATCTCCAAACTCCTACCATGGCACAATTTTAGAAGGCATAACCTCCTCATAAAAACACCTCTTCTTTGGATTGGCTCTATTAAATATTATTTGTGGTACTTCGCATTGTGTTCCCTTCTAATTTATCTTACCTTGCCCATCTGTATCTCTCATCCTACTAAATGTGGGATCACTATGGTAACTATTTACCAACCTACCCCATTCACTTTCACTAACACCTACACCAAAACCCAAAACTGGTGTTTTACCAAACCTTCTCTCTCAACCCAAACTAGCCCATGTGGTCCATCAAATTGGGCAGCCAATTTATACACCACTCACCCAAACCTTATTGAACTACATTGGACTGATGTCCATGGACTATGTAGGCATTGATCTAGGAGTAACTCAGACACTAACAACTAATTTCCATCCCCTCTTTTTCTTCTCACTCATTTCTACTGCTAACAACACCCTCTTGCTTAAGGCATCCTACATCAAGGAAGCTTTGAATTCTTTCTTCATCATCCTTATGTTTTAACACCATATAATACTTCCTCTTAAGTCTTTCCCCCATTATTGGGAGACCTGCATTGGCCTAAGGTCTTTTTGGACTATGTAGGTAGCACTCAATTACTGAGGTCAGCTCAGCCAATTCCTTTACTTTATTTGCCCTTCTCACATAAAATCTCTTCCTCCACTTCTCTACCTATCTCCTAACCATCTCCCTACCTAAATCTTGTCAATCTCTTTTAATCACTTTTACAGCTTGTTAATCTCTTTTAACACAAGGGTTGACAGAATTCCCCATTGGCCCCCCTTACCTCCCATAAAGCCACCTCCTACTCTACTTTGTTAGCCTCCGCGTCATCCTTCCTTTTACATGCTTCCTGACCCGCTTCCTAGCCCACCTTTTTTATTTTCTACCTCTATTTCACCTTATTACCAACCTTGCCCTTTATACCCTTCAACTTCTTTCTCCATCCTCATCATCTCCCCTCCCCCTTGGCTATTTGTCATACCCCCTTTATCACTCTCTTTTCCTCACCCATTCCACTTCATACTTTGCATCTTGAAAGCTTTTTATTTCTTTTGTTGTTACACTTTTTATTTATGTGTACCACCACTCTCTACCATTCTGCCACTCTTCCCACCATACCCAATTTCAATTCTTTATGTTTGATTTTTTTCCATCCTTTCATTCTTTTTATCTTCCCCTTTTTCCTCGACAACTAGTTTCTCCCTAGGTATTTATCCTTTGAGAAGCCTTCCATAATTTCCATTTTCTTCTTATCTATTTTTTCCTATGCCCTTTTTACATTCCCCTTTTCCTCTTTCCATGTCGGTACTCACTTATCTTTTGCATTGGTGTGAGCATCCGTGATTTGTATCCCTACTTCAATTCTTCCCTTTTATTTTTATCATCTCTAATCTTCATCCCTTAGTTTCATCTCACTCCCTTTCATTGTGTCCCCTATTTATTCACCACCTCACCATTTTTTTCAGCTTGTCAATCTCTTCTAATCACCTCTTCAGCTTGTCAATATCTTCTAACAAGCTAATTAACACCTACCTTCTCTTTTCACCTTCTTGTCCACCCATCCTTGACTTCCCCTTGTTCTTCACCCCTTTCCCATTTTCCATCCCATTCTCATCTCCAAAACCACCATCTACTTTTCTTTTTTATTTATCTCCTTGCATATCATCACCCATGCTTATGTGGTCAAGATACCACCTGCTTTTTCCATCTCCCCTCATCCTCTTTGTGTCCTCATTTCACTCTTTCTTTCCTCATCTTTCCTTTTCTTCCATTTATTTCCTTGTTTTTCATTTTCATCACCAAATTATTTTCTCTTTTGTCTTTTTTAGACTTGTTTTCAAACCTTTCATGGCCACCCATATCCCTTATTCTCCTCTTACCCTTCATGATTGTTACACTTCTCTCCCCATCATTTTCAATTCTCCAATCTATCATTATTTAGTGCATCTCTCACCCCCAATATTTTACTTTTTATTTTCTTCTCTTTTTTCTGTTTCATTTCATTTTTTCCATCTCCCTTGACACCCTTCCTTGCTCTTCTTTACCTATATGACCATACCTAGCTTCTTCCATCCTTCTCCACCTTTTTCTTTATATGTGACCTCTTTTTTTTCTCTTCATCCATCTCCTGGTCCATTTTTACCTCATCCCTTGTTGGATCTCTCTTATGTTCTCAAATTTCACCTCCACCTCTTTAGAGTGCGGTCACCAATTGTACTGCTTCTGCATACATCTCCTTATTTGCTTCCTTTTATCCTCCACAACCTTGCATAAATGCACAAAATTTGGTCAGGTTATTTACTTTAGGAGCATTCATTTCTTCCTTTAATGCCTTTGTGTGTTTCACTTGAACTCTCTTTTTTGTCCCTCTCCAAATACTCCCTTCACCCTCCCTATCACCTTTTTCCTTTTCAACCCTCTACCCATTTTGAGCATGTTATGGCCTCTAAGGTCTTCCACTCGATTTTGGTTTATTGTGAGGTATATACCAATCCTATAGCTCTATAACATAATTGGCCAGGACTATGGACTCATATGACCAACTAGCAACCCTGAGCATCGTTCATCCATCAAGATGAAAATCCACACCTCTTCTCGTCTTGCCTATTTTAAACCCCTTTTAGTATAAACTTTGAAGATGTTAGAATCAAAACTAAAACCACATTCAAATAGAATATTTAGGATACCCATGTGGGGGTAATAGCTACACCCTCTCACACACCCTAACCTTCTAACTGATAATTTCCCTTGATTCTCCCTTTCAAACTACGTCTTCTTATGCCTTGAAATAGCCCTTATTTTAATGCATGAAATCCACAACCTGCTCCCTTAATTTATTTATTTATTTATTTATTTATGTTATTATTATTCATCTCACTCCATATTCCAAAACCCCTCAGCATCTTTCTTTGTATTCCCTCAAAAACTCAATGCTTACATATTTTGAGGCCTCACTAACTCAAGGATCAAGGGTTTGAATCTTCACCACTTCTCGTTTACCCACTCTACTACTTTGCTTCCCCAAACCATTGAATAATAACCTTCCATATCTTGTTAACGACATTGTTGTGGTTCATAATGTCAACTTATTTAGATAGTGATGAAATAACCCATCTGATCACCATGGTGATTCAAGTAGATCCAAATTTTTCAAATCCTGGTACCACATATTTCTACCTTTCCTTTTCTTTACGATGTGGAAAAAAATTCACGCTTCAACCTACTTATCCATGGATATAGATTCTTTTTACATAGTTGACGCAATCATCTAATTATATCCTATCTCACCTCTCCACCATTTCTACCACACCCATCAGAAACTATTTGATATCCATCTTTTCCACCCTTTGGTGCTTCCTTTTTTCCAATGTCCTTCACCTGGACCTATCTATATGATATCCAATTTGGACAACCAAGTTAACCAACACCCTTTTCCTCAAAAGAACTACATTTGGCCTAACATTCTTTTTGGAACCCTATCCATGGAACTATGTAGGCAACATCCACTTGTTATGTGCATCTAGAGTCAGCTCAACCATCCCCTTCCAACCCATACCCAATACACCCACGCTTTCACCACATCCACCTTGATGTTAGTTGTTTTAGACCCAAAACATTGACACTTTTTGCAAGAATGTTTGCCTGTAATGAAAAAACTTGCCATGTTGAACTTTTAAAAAATTTCCCCACCTCATGCAAACTATACCATTTTTTTTCTCAAGAGCACTTCCTACCCTGGATACCTGATTCAACACTAACCCTATCTAGGAGTCTTGATAAGACTAACCATGACCAATGCTGGGGACCGGTTACCTTATCTTTATCTTAGAACCTGACCTTTGTTATCAATATTGGCACCTTTAGTCTCTACATAATCTTGACTATTTCACTTAGTCATATTTTGTGAACCCATTAGCATTTCACATACCCAGCTACCTTATGGCACCACCTAGTGCCTCCCCATCAATTGTTTATCAAACCTACACCTGATTTGACCTTTCTTCATATACTCTTGGTGTGAGGGGAACAACTCCTCCTATACTCAAGGTACCCTGACCTTTGACCAAGTGATTAGTTTTTGTTTTGTATCTTGTCAATTCAATATTGCATAACAAAAAGAGGCTAAATGTAGACACTAGAAAACTGCACACTTACAATTTTTTATGCCTAAATGCCTGAAGATCACATAAAACTTATAAAACCTTCCCAAAACCCCTCTTAACAAACCAAATCACAAATATTATTCAAAATCACTATTTGAAATTACTATTCACTATGGGACCCATTATCACTATTCACGATGAGATGGCAAGTGACATGGCATGTGACATAAAAAGTGACATGGAATGTGACATCTCAAGTGACATGGGAGGTGATTTGGGAAGTGATATGGCAAGTGACATGGCTTAGAAGTGATGTGTCTTGATGTGGGACATCATACCCCACTTGGGACCCTTCTCCAAGTGCTTGATGACCTCATTCAAGCATCACAAGGCCCCCCCTTGAAATGTGGCAAATTTCCCCTTAAAGGGTCATTATTCAACATGTATTTTTGTCTCCCCACATGAAATTATAATTTAAAAGAGATACATACTTATTTAATACTTTGGGAAAGACAAAGGGCACCCATCTTTGACTTTTTAACCTAAATAAAGGCTTACCAAGCCAAATGGGAGATTTTACAACCCACATGGGAATCCCCACCAATCTCACCTTGGAATTTTCATCCCCTACATGGAAAATGGTGCCAAATTTGGATGAAGACAAATAAGGGTGGTAAAAAATCTTTGGTCCAATTCACACTCATGTGCATGATTTCCATTCAAACTTGGATTCATGTGCAAAGTGGAAGATTTTCCAACCCAAATGGGAATCCTCACCAACCTCACCTTGGAATATTTGTCACTCCACAAGGAAAATGGTGCCACATTTGGATGAAGACAAATAAGGGTGGTAAAAAGTATTCAGTCTTATTCAAACCCATGTGTATGATTTCCATTCAAACTTGGATTCATGTGCAAAGTGGAAGATTTTCTAACCCACATGGGAATCCCCACCAACCTCACCTTGACTAAAACATGCACCACTTGGATAAATTTTAATTTCCTCAATATTCTCTATTTTGGCATGTTTCTTCACACAAAAATGCTATAAATACCCCCTCTCTTTCACCCAAGGTTATGTTCAAAGTTAGCCTTTTATTGTTAACATTTTTATTGTAGTTTTTTTAAGGAGGTCATCATTTTAAGGGAGATCATCATCATCTTGGAGAGAAGAGCCAAAGCATCAAATTTATGCCAAATTTATACCAAAATTTCTTCAACAACATCAACACCAACATCTTCATCAACATTCTTCTTCAAGCTTGGAAGGTAACCTTGGTTTTATTTGTTGTAATTTAATTTCTTATCCCTCTTGGCGTATTATTTCTTGAATTCTAAACCTACCCTTTGGCCTTCTTATTCTATTGGCCTCAATATCCATTCCCCTTAACCTCTTCATTTTAATTTCCCCTTTATCCATTTACCTCATCTCCCATTTCCCTCTTTACCATCTTCACTCTCTTTATCCCCTTACCCTTTTCCCACCTTAATCATTTGTTGCCTTATCCTTTACAACCTTCACCCCTTAAACCTTTGCTATATCAACCATTATATAACCCCAAAAACATCACTCTTTTGACCCTTGCCATTTCACCAAACCAAGAACCAAAACTTTACTTTTAGCTAATTTTTAGCAATTTTAATTATTTAGACTATTTGTTTTAGTTTAATCATCCTAGTAAAGCATTTAGTTTTAATTAATTAAATTTAGGTTATTTTTTTATTTAATTTAAGTTTGCTATTTTAAATACATTTTTCCTTCATTTTTATCTATCAAATTTAAGTGTTAAAATCTGGTGGATTGACAGCCTCCTATAAAGCTTTTGCTTCTAAGATCTAGCTTATGCTAGGCAATCTACCCATCTCTTTGTCTAACCAAAAAGTGTGTGGTAGTGTTTTCTTATTTTCAGGTATTATTCCCTATCCAAATAAGATTTATTCATAATCATCTGGATTCAATGTGTGCATTTTAATAAGTTATTATACACACCCTTCATAACTGGTCTCTACTCTACACACTTAGAGAAAACAAAAAATTAGATAGAAATAATTAGTTTATATGTCATTTTGGGTAACTTAATAGCCATTTAGAGGTCATAAATGCAATTGGCATAGTTATTAAGCTGTTAAAGTGTCCTAGATTCATTTAAAACATCTAAGAAGTCAGATTCCATGTCAAGAATGTTAGTCCCATCTGAATCTTGCAAGTTATCTAACTAAAATTCAAGAAACCAACTAAAAAAAAAGATTTTGGCATTTGTACAACCCATGAGGGAAGGTGACACATGTGATAAGGTCATATAATGTCTATTTATATTATTTAGAATCATCTCATGCCTTGAGATTCTTTGAAAGTTATAAAAAGGGTGTAAAACCATTTTGCTCCTTCTTACCCTTCTAGACACACAAAAGTGGTCAACAGGTTCATGCTTGGTATGGCATATAGAAATTATTTCAAGTAAAATGGTTTTTTAAGGTGTTATTAAACATAGAGAGATTAATTTCCATAAAAATATTTTAAATATTCGATGATCATGCTTTATGAACCATCTCTAACAAATTAACTGTGTTTTTGTGCTCATTATTTCCTGCACCCAATAGGTTTTGCTCTAATTAGGATATGTATGTACAATCTAATCGGTGATGTTAGATATATAGTATTTTACATCTCATATTAAATTATATTCATGCTTGGTTTTATGTTTCATGGTGTTTTGATTGGCAAGTCATCTCATGTTGCATGAAGGTGTCATCATGTGAGGTCTCAGTCAATGTCCTCCTTATTTGCAAAAGGTCTGGTTCTCTGTAGAAGTCTCATGTGAAAAAAATATGGTGTTTCAAATGTCTCAATGTCATGATGTTTTATCCCTTCCATTTTTTATTTCATCACACCATGTTTTTATCAAACTCTCAATCTTGTCATTCTCATAGTCAACTCTTCCCTCAATCTCACTTGTAGTCACATGTATAAAGGTTGTCTAACATGTCCATGGAGTTGTAATGAAGATACATAAAAAAATTTAGATCATATATATCTTAGGAGAGTTCATTTTAATGTTTGAATAAGATTCAAGGTTGGTTTCAAGCTCATGCACCACATAAACAGTCACAACCTATCCATACTTGCTCTGTAATAAGTGTTGTAAGATGATATCATGTTGGAAAAGAAGGTTTTGAGACTTGTATCAAGATTATCTTAAGGAAAAACACTAATTTTAGGAATTTTTAATGAGCCCAAGTATGTCATTAAACCATTCATTAACATACATTATTTAAATTCTATCCACTACCCCCATACAACTCAATCTTCATCTACAGGAGTCTCCTTGATGACATCATGCTGAGATGGAGAATTTGATAGATTTTCCAATATTTTAAGATTTATAAGACTGCATTGGAACACTTGGTGAAAGCTTAAAATTTATCATAAGCATATACATATTACATAATATCTAAATTTTATACCCACTCCCTGTATATGTAAATACCCACCTATAGGTGGTACCATAGAGCTATGAAGTTATTTATAAGGGGAAGTTGGAATATGGTAAGGCCTTATATTGAATCCTAACATTTGGGTTAAACATTGTAGACCTATATGAAGTTTAAAATGTAAAATTTGAGGGGTAGACCATCTTTGGAGAGGTAATGACTGAGTTCAGGGATCTAATCCCTAAAAAGTGAAAATAGAGGTCCAGTGCATTTTGGGAATATCTTGTAACAAGGTCATCAATAGTTTTGAGGTATTATAATGGTCAAAAATTGTAACCTCTATACTATAGAAGATATATTCAAAGTATTGAAACATTTTACTAAGGGAGGATAATTTTTGAAATTTCCAAAGTTACCTATTTCAACACTAAACCCCTGCATTGACATCTATAGGATTGGTCCTAAAAGAGCTCTCTTCACCTAATGTTGTAAAGCTAGACTATGCCACCATGGTTTAGTGTTTCCAAATATTTAAAAGGAGTATTTATGACCTAAGTGATCATCTAAAGAGGTTATAACATTGCATTTCAAGCCTTATAGACACCTATAGGTGTCCTTTCATAAGAAAATGCTCACCTACAACTGAGTAAGTAGATAGTAAGCTAAATAGGGTGTTTGGGTGATGATATAGCATATACAAGGTGAAAAAATAGATCTAAGAAAGTAAAAAATGTACATGGAGATTCTATGTAATCTTGTAGACACTATCCTCAATCCCAAAAAGTGTGTTCACCTGCAGGTCTCTTTCCAAGACATAAAATATAGTCAAGGATTAAAACTCAGTTAAGTCATCTCATGGTAAATGTAAGGGGTATAAGAAGAGTTAAAATGATGAAACAGACATAGATCACATTCATTAGGATCATGATGACCTCAATAATCTCTTGATAATGTAAAATAATCTTACACACAGATTTATTAAGGTCATATGAGCACCTACAACTGAGTGTTTAGTATTGATGAAGGTTGAAGGATGCAAGTGCTAAGAACATTTCAAGGACACTTGCCAATAGTTTTCAAAAAAAAAATTATAAATGTTTTAGAGTGTTCAAACACTATAATACATTACCAAATTTTGAATGGTACCTTGAGCTCAAACTTCATAGGGTGATAGTCCATATAGTTGCACTAAGAGACTCATGTTGCTCAGTGGGTAAGGATGAATAATATAATGGAGAAGAGTTATTTTAATGATTTTTAAGCTTCATGATCATGAATTTAAGATGGATAAAAATTTTAGGGAACCTAAGCACATTGGTTTTATCCTTGAGAATACATTCTTAGGTGAAAGTGAAATATGTAAAATACAGTCCTTTTTGGAGGTCATTTTTGGACAAATTGAATTGGTTAGGTGCTTAAATTGGCGAGTCTAACTTATCCTTTTGGTAAAAAGTTTCCTTAAGACATAATAAAACCCCTCAAACTTTAAATTTTCCTTGAATATGAGGGATATATATTACTATTTTATCTTTGAGGTCAGCCATTCAAGAAAATCAGAGTTTTGGCAAAGTAGCAAATGAAGCCAAATTGGGTAAGAGACTTGATAGGAGGCCATTAGGATCTCATGGAACATAATTTGAGGTGTATGTAAGTTAAATGGGTTCTATGAAGTACTCACTCAAACTCAAACCTCTCAAAATGGTCAAAAACTCTCTTACACATAGCTCAACCAAGCAAGCTCCCATTAGGCCTAGTTAGTGAATGAGAAGAAGAGATGATAAGGAATGATTGGAGGGTTTTAGGGTGACTTGGGAAGATGAATTACATCCAAACCAACATGAGAAACACCTCACATAAGGAGGTATCCCAAAAAGTGTTCCAAACTTACAAGATTTACAATTAGGCCTATCAATTGTAAAATGTTTTTGAGGTCATTTTAGGTGTGTAAAAACCCCCAACTTGCAATGGAAACCATGATAAATCTATTTTTTAGCTTAGAGATAGTCCAAGCTTATAGGGAATGGAGAAACAAGATTGATAAGGTAACTTGGAATGCTCATATCTCCCTTGGAACTTTGTATGTGGATCCAAGGAGTTTGGAAAGGTTAGTATGGGTCCTTAAAATCATGTTTTTGGAAGTTTTGGTAGTTAAAACATCAAGGATTTATGAATAAATTTTAAAGACAAACGGACCTAAAACCTTACTAAACCCTGGATAATGACTTGATGAAGTAAATGAAGATGGTTCACCACCCAAATGGCATATTTTTCCTAGAATGATTATTGGATCATGTAGAAAACTCAATTAAGATCCCTAATATTAGGATGAGTTGTACTAAATCCATACGGGTAGGGTATAAAACTAGTTATTTTGATTATTTTGTGTATTTTATAGGTTATAGGAGGTTTCAAGAGGTGAAATAAACTTTGGGAGAAATATATAGACTTAATACAACTCCCCATATCTAATAAATACTTCATCAAGACTCATAAGTGTGCTTACCATAGCTCTCATCTCAGCCAGTCAAAACTAGCATAATGAGCAAGATGATGAAAAGTGTGAAAACTTCAAGTGGAAGTATATTTAAGGTATAATTAAAAAATTTAAGGCCATTTATGGTCTTAAAACATGTAATTCACCCCATTATATGTATTTTAATGAAAAACTAAAGCTATTTTATAATCCAAGTGTACAAGGTGTGTGGAAGAAGAGTTTTCTTGGACTGCAAATGGTGATGGTTCACCTCTAGGTGATTTCAGATGATTAGGACTAAAACCAATTCATAGATAATCATGTATTAAATCCTTAATTATCATTCCAATCATTATATATGTCCCTATTCAATTTTTGGATGTTTCAACAAGGGTGAACGATAAAGGCAATTTTCGTAGCTAACATAAAAACTTTCATATCACTTTTCAAGAGTTTCATGACTTGAATTGACACTTGTACTTTATAACATTTCATGATCAATTTCACATCCTCTTTTCATGCATTTTAACACCTTATTTTAGCATGACAAGTGTCCAAGTGACCTTTGGAATTCTCTTGTCTCTCCTCTCTTCCAAATGTTATAAGTAGTGACTTTTTGGGAACTTTTGAGTAGCCTCCATTGGATAATGGTGAAACCCTAGCCAATTTTTTATTTTAATGTCTCTTGGAGAAATAAAAAATTGATTTTTCATACTTACATGTCGTAAAATTGAGTCTTGTTGTAATCTTGTTGCTCTTGTCTAGTAGGAGATGGTCTTTTCTAGCATGTTATCCTTGATTGTTCACCAAATGTGCAAAAGAGTAATTGTTATAGGTCTTTGTTAGTGTTCCATTTTAGTGTGTAAGAGTTTTATAAGTTTTTTATTATTTTAATCTCCTAAAGTATCATTTATTACCCTCCTAAGAATCAATTTAGCTCTTGAACCTAGCATATGAAACAGTGATGTAACAATCTATTTTGAGTTGTGAGTTATGTGTGAAAGAAGATTTTATTTGCTATAATTAGTATAAGTTCAGTCAATAGGGGGAAATTAAATATTTTTGAATCACCTTTTATCTTTCTAAGTTTGTCTTCTTAACTCTTTTCATGCAAATTTTATAAGTTAGAGAGTGCTTCAAAGAGTGCATCAATGGAACTAGCCCTTCTAGACAATGACTTAAGGTTTATACTATGGCATATAATTCATTATCATATACATATAATATTTATTTTTTACCTCATTCAATTTCTCACTAAAATATTTTATTATATTTCCTTCTTGACTCAACACAACACCAATTCCCACGTTGAAGCATCACAATCAACCTTAAACATTTTTTCAAAATCTAGTAATACTAAAATAAGATTTTCTATAATCTTCTTCAAAAAATCAAAACTTTATATTACTACTCTTGTCCACACAAATTATTTTCATCTCATGTAATTTGTTATTGGTCCAACAATACTACTATTTTTTTTAGTGAACTTTCTATAAAAAGTTTTTAAACCATGTAAACTTATGTCCTCTATAATACTTTTTAGATTATGCCACTCAACAATTTATTTTAATTTTTATTCATCCATTCTTAGACCATCTGTTGAAACTATAAATCTCAAAAATACCAAACTATTTTTCATAAAACTACGTTTTTTTCAAATTTACAAGGAGCTTCTCCTTAAAAAATATAATACCATTCTGAAATTTCTTAAGTACTCTTCTATAGTCTTAATGAATATCAAAATATCATCAAAATAAACCACCACAACTTACTAGTGTAATCTTGTATAAATGTGTTCATCACCCTCATACATGTGTTCGGTGTAATACATAATTTAAAAGAAATCACCATCTATTCATACAAGCCATCCCTAGTCTTGAATATTATTTTTCATTTATCTCCTTCATGAATCTAAATCTGATAGTATCCACTCCTAATGTCAATCTTAGTGAAGTGTTTTTATCCCACAAGAACATCCATCATATCATCTAAACAAGGTATAAGAAATTTATACTTGATGGTAGTTTTATTTATTGCTCTATTATCCATACACATCCTCTACCTTTCATCTTTATTTGAAGTTAGCAATGTTGGTGTTGTATATAAACACATACTCTCCCTTATTACACCCTTTCTTACCACTTCAATAACTTGTTTATTCAATTTTTCATGTTATATTGGATTCATCATATAAGCTTCTTGATTGGTTAAAGTTGATCCTATAATTAAATAAATATAATGTTAAATTTTTATGTTTGGTGGTAAACCATTTGGTAACTCATCAAGTATAATATATGCATATTCTTTCAACACTTATATTATTTAAGTTGATATTTGCATCACTTTTATGTCCTCTTTGTTTACTATTAATGCATTACATCAACCTATCATCTTCATATATTTTATAATTTTTTGTGTGGATAGCATGCTTTCTGCCTACCATTATTTATTAAGAGGTAATAAAACTACATTTGTACCATATTTACAAAAAGTATGTAATTTTTTCTCCATCATAAATTATATCTTTTTCAAAATTTCATGGTCATCCCATTAATACATGACATACATCCATTGATATAGCATCATACCATATTTCATCCTTGTAAATGGTACCTATAAAAAACTTGATTAAGCACCTTTTATCTACTCCATCTTCATTCTATTTTTTAAACCATAAAATATGATAAGTATGTTTTTCACATTGCAAAATTGGTTTCTCAATCATATCCTTAAAAACCATATTTTCTCAACTACCACAATCTATAATTAATCTGTATATCTTACCTCCCTAAGTACACCTTAATAAATATTTGTCTGCAACATGCATCAATACCTTTTTTATCCTATATATATATATATATATATATATATATATATATATATATATATATATATATATATATATATATATATATATATATATATATATAACTTCTTTCGAGAAATTTTATTCTCCTCATCATGAGATTTTCTTAAAATATCTACCATTGTAACTTCAGTATTTTACTCTTGTTTCCTGGCCTCAACTAAATTGATTCTTAGGAAATCCTCTTGCTTCTTTTATTGATCTTGGTAGTGCATAAACTCAAACACTCTATGTTTTTCTCTACATTTGTAGCAAACATAAGGCTTACATTGATATATAAATCATCCTCTATCACCACTTTAGCCATGTCCTCTCCAAAATCCTCTTTCTCTTTGATTGTATTGAAACCCTTATCTATTATCTTCTTATTTTTATGCACCTTGTGATGATTATCCTCTACTAGGATTAAACCCACCTCTATTTTTATTGAATCAACCTCATCCCCTTATTAGATTGAATTATCTTCTTCTCATCCCAATGCTAGATGATCTTCTAAAATTCAATTTATTTTATTTTTATGGTTTAAAAGCTAATTTATAAGCCTCATTCATGCAAGGTATTTTATACATTCTCAAATCATCTTGAATAGAAAATTTCAAACAATTTACATATATTGAAGTCATTTGTTCTTTCATTTCATCATGTCCCACTACTATGGAAATCTCATAAAATGTATCTATATACACTTATATATTATGACCCTTTTACCATAAATTATGGAATTTTTTATATAGGGTTTATGCATAATTCACATGAAGAAATTTATCCCTCATATTCTCCAAAATTTTCACTGAATCAATATTTTTTTTACCTCTCTCTCTCTCTCTCTCTCTCTCTCTCTCTCTCTCTCTCTTTAGAGGTTTGATGCAAAAAAATAGGCCAAACTTTTGGAGGCCATAAATTTTGATTCATTGATCCATTTGAGATCTTCCACACACTAAAATGATCATCTCAAAAATATCATTATTTCCATAAACTTTGATTTTCACATAGAGGTGTTTTAGATATTTTTTAGAGGCCATACGTGATCATCTGAGGGTCCAAAATTACCATGTAATGAATTTTGAAGGATTTTTATATTTTTTAAAATTATATATTTTTAAGACCAGACTTTAACTTCAATTAAAATTTGTGTCATATAATATTTTTAGTGTTTATAGTATTTTGGGATATTTTTAGAGTTGTGCATGCTTGCATGCGAAACTTACTAAAAATAGTAGTTCTAAAAATAACATTTTTTTAGATTTTAGTTTTTTTTATTTATTTTTACATGTCAACTCTAAATCCAATTTTAGGCTTATTTAATTATGATTTGGGATTATAATTATTTAAATTCATTAAATATGAAACAATATAATTTATTTTTTCAAAAGCTTTGCCCATTAATAAATTATTGTCTTAATAGTTTTTTATTCCATTATCTGGTATTAGAGCAAGTTTAAATCTTTGAGTAAGAAATGGTGAGAAGATGAGGAGGTATTGCAAAGATGAACTCAAGTATATAATATCTATAGAGGTAAGTGGAATAATTAACTAAGGTTATCACCAATCAGATAAGAAAATAAGAAGGTGATGAGGAAGACACAGATCATGATAAAAAAATTAGCAAGAAGAAGAATAGAAATATCTACCACCATCAATATAAGATAAGATGGTTCAGGCTTTAGAAGGAAGAAATGAAGGAATCAAGTTGATGTTCCAAATTATGAAGATAATTTAAAACCATAGGAGTTAATAGATTGGATGAATAGCATAAAGAAGTTCCTCGAGTGGAAGATTATGAGAGAAGACAAGAAGATAAAATTTGCATGCACAAAATTTAAAGGTCATGCAATGATTTGGTGATATCACCTATAGAAATAAAGACAAATAAAAATTAAAGAGAAAATTAATACATGTAAAAATATGGAGAAGAATCTAAGGGAGAAATTTATTCCTATAGATTATATACAAACCATAAATAGAAGATTCTAGAATTTGAGGCAAAAAGATCATAGTATACAAGGGTATACAAATGAGTTTTATAAGATTTCCATATGAGTGGAGCATGATGAAATGGAAGAGAAGATGATTGTAAGTTATGTAAATGTTTTGAAATCTACTATTCAAGATAAATTAATCTTGCATAAAATACTTTTCATGGAGGAGGCTTATCAATTAGCTATGAAGGCAGAAGAAAAACAAAATAGATAGAATTTTAAAATAATGACTCTTGGTCTAAGAAGAGGCAAATCACCTTCAGTAAGGGTACGAGGTGGATTTAATACCACTAAAATTAGGTCTCAATTAATGTAAGTGAATCATCACGTAGTGTAAAAATTCAAGATGACAATAGGTAAGGGTTTGAATACCAACAAAGAGGAAGAGGGTTTCAAAGAGTATGAGGTTTTGGTGGTGTTAGAGGATGATTTTCAAATCAACATAGATCATATGTTTTTTATAGATGTGGAGAAGAAGGGCATAGGTTATTTGATTGTCTACATAATCAAGATAAAGAAAGGAGGCAAGATGATCATCCAAGAGTGAATCTAATTAACACTGAGATAAAAGAGCAAAATACTAAAATTGCACTAGTAGATGTTGGAGAGAATCTCATCATTAGAAGAATAATGATCACTCCAAAGAAGGAACAAGTGCATAATAAATAAGGTGGTGATGCATGGTTGGGATCAAACATTTTTAGAACAAGATGTGCTTCAGGTAGAAAGGTATTCAAAGTAATTATAGATGGTGGTAGTTGTGAATATATGGCTTTTAAATAAATGATAGAGAAACTAAATTTTTTATGTGAAAAGCATCCCAATCCTTATCATATTTCATGGTTTATAAAATGGAATGGCATTACAATAGATAAAATGTGCTTAATCAAGTTTTTTATAGGAAAAACATATAATGATGAAATATGGTGCAATGTTATTCTGATGGATGCATGCGATGTGTTATTGGAGAGACCATGGTAATTTGATAGGAAAGTAATTCATGATGGAGTAAAGAATACGCAAATTTTTTGGAAAGGTGGTATAAAGGTAGTTTTGTTACCTCTTAAAGAGGAAGAAAAGGCTTAAATCATGCTCTCTACTAAAGAATTTATCCAAGATATTAAGGTGGCAGGTGTTGTTATGTATTAGTAACAAATAATAAAGACACAAAAATGGTGCAAATACCAATAGAAGAAAAAATAGTGTTGAAAAAATATGCAGATATTTTGCTTGATGAGTTATTAGATGGTTTACCACCGAAGAGACATATTTAGCATCACATTAATTTGACTCTAAGATCAGCTTACCAAATCAAATAACTTATAGGATGAGTCCAACAGAACATGCAAAATTAAATATATAGGTTATTGAATTGCTAAAAAGGAAGGTGATAAGCGAGAGTATGAGTCCATGTACAACACCAGCATTACTAATTCCAAATAAATATGGATGATAGAGAATGTGTGTTGATAGTAGAGAAATTAATAAAATTAAAATCAAGTATAGATTTTGTATACCTCATTTAGATGATACAATGGATGTGCTTGTAGGTGAAAAATATTTTACCAAGATTGGTCTAAGGAGTGGTTATTATCATATTTAAATTTGTGAAGGAGATGAGTAGAAACATGCATTCAAGACTATGGATAGATTATATGAGTGGATGGTGATACCATTTAAATTATTTAATGTACCTAGCATATTTATGAGGATGATGAATATAGTGCTATAAAAATATATTGGTAAGTTTGTGGTTTTTTATTTTGATGATATTTTGATATTCAATAAGATTAAATAACACTTACAACATTTAAGAATGGTACTAGATTTGTTAAGAAATGAGAAGTTGTATGCAAATTTGAAAATGTGCAAGTTTGGGTAGAATAGTTTGGTATTTTTGGGAATAACAGTTTTAACAGATGGTGTGAGAATAGATGAAGAAAAAATAAAGGTAATTGTTGAGTTTCCTATTCCAAAAAACATTATAGAAGTAAGAAGTTTCCATGGTTTAGCATCTTTTTTACAGAAAATTTATTAAAAAATTTAGTAATATTGTGGCACCAATAATAGATGTCAAGAGAGGGAAGGAATTTTCATAGACTAGAGCAGTCATTTAAACCTTTAAGTTTTTGAAGAAGATTATGGAAAGACCAATTTTAGCATTATCATATTTTAACTAAGTGTTTGAGGTTGATTTTGATTTTTCATTTGTGGGAATTGGTGTTGTGTTGAGTCAAGAAGGAAAGCTAACAGCATATTTTAGTGAGAAAATCAATGAGGTAAGAACAAAGTATTCTACCTATGATGTTGAAATTTATGCAATTTTATAATCATTAAGACATTAGAGGCATTACCTAGTGCCTAAGGAGTTTATCCTATTTATAGATCCTGAGGCTTTGAAGTATGTGAATACACAAAAGAAGTTGAATAGTAGGCATGCAATGTGGGTATCTTTCTTGCAGGATTATAATTTTGTATTGAAACATTAAAAAAAAAAAAAAAGAATCAAGTCGCTAATGCATTGAACTAGACACTAACATTATTAACTACTATGGTGAGTGAATTATTTGGATTTGAAGCTATTGAAAAATTAGATAATATTGATCCATATTTTCACAAGGTAGTTGAGCAGTGCAAAAATCCATTAATAGATGAGACAAATACTATTCAGAATATCTTATACAAGAAGGTTATCTCTTCAAAGAGAAATAGTTATGCATTCCATTTGGGTCTCTATGAGACAATATAATAAGATAAATACATAGTGGAGGTTTGGTTGGACATTCTGGTAAGACGAAGACAATATTTTTGGTGGAGGAAAAATATTTTTGGCCAAAGATGAAGAGAGATGTCACAAGGTATGTTTCTAGGTGTAGGATATGTCAGGCGGCTAAAAGACATGGGAAAAATAATGGACTATACATGTCATTACCAGTTCCAAGAAGACCATGGATAGATTTGAGTATGAATTTTGTGTTGCAATTACCAAACACATAGAGAGATAATGATTTAATTTTTGTTGTTATAGACATATTTTTTAAAATAGTTTATTTCATTACATGTAAGAAAACTAATGATGCCACTAGAGTTGTAGAATTATTTTTTAAGGATATTGTGAGATTGCATGGTGTTTAAAAAACTATTAATTTAAATATGGACATGAAATTTTTAAGTCATTTTTAGAAAACTTTATGGAAGAAGATGGGTACTAAGCTATAATTCAATAGTACATATCACCCACAATTAGATCGATAGATAAAAGTTGTGAATAAGAGCTTGGGAAAGTTATCAAAATTCATAGTGGGAGAGAAGCCCATGCAATGGGACTTAGCTTTACCACAAACTAAGTTTGCATATAATAGTTCAGTGAATAGATAAACAAAAAAATCACCATTTGAATTTTTTTTATGGGAGAAATCCTATGGGTATTTTAGATTTGGTACAAGTACCAATTGCATATTGAATTAGTGATGATATAGAAATATTTATAGAGCATATACAATAGTTACAAGAAGTAAGAATCAAGTTTCACGAAAGTAATGAGAAATATGAAGCTTTAGCAGATGTTAGAAGAAGATCCAAGGTATTTGAAGAAGGAGAGGTCATAATATTAGGTTTACCTTGAGGAAATAAATATTTCCAAAAGGCATGTACAAGTTGAAGTATAAAAAAATTGGTCCATGAAGAATTGTGAAGAAAATTAATGACAATGCTTATATGGTAAGTTTACCACAGAATTTTGATATATCTCCAGTATTTAATGTTTCATATTTATGTGAATCTCATGGAAAAGATGATGAAGGTGATGAATATGAAGAAGTAAATTTTTAGTATCATGTTTCAAAGAAGAAGGAAAATATAGTGCAAGTTTTGGATATGAAGACAATGAGCACAAGGCAAGGGAATTGTAACAAGGATTTGGTCTAGTGGGAAGGATTACAGTAAGAGAACAACACTTGGATTATAGAATGGGAGTTAAATAAGTTTGAAAAATATAAATATAAATAGGACAACTCACAAGAGCTGAGTTGTTTTCAACTAGAGGAGAATGATGCAAAAAAATAAGTCAAACTTTCGGAGGCCATAAATTTTGATCCATAACTTCGTTTGAGCTCTTTAACATGCCAAAATTACTGTATCATTTCATTGTTTCCCTAAGATGAAATTTCTTTATAGAGGTGTTTTTGAAATTTTTTAGAGGACATCATGATCATCTGAGGGTCTGAATTTACTATTTAATGATTTTTTCAAATTTTTATATTTTTAAAAATTATATATTATTAGGAACAAACGTTAAATTCAATTAAAATTCATCCTATAGGCTAATTTTAGTGTTTAAATTATTTCAAAAGATTTTTAGAGTTATACGTGCTTTTATGAAAAACTTATTAAAAATAACAGCGGCTAAAAATAGCATTTTTTTTAGATTTTAGTTTTTAGTTTTTATTTTTTATTTTTTATTTTTTCATGTCAACTCTAAATTCGAGTTGAGGTTTAATTAATCATAGTTTGGTTTTGTAATTATTTCAATTCATTCAATACGAATCAATATAAGTTATTATTTCAGAAGTTTTGCCTATTGATAAATTATTGTCTTGATAGTTTTTGGTTCCATTAAGGTGATCCTACCAAATACTTACATGACCCTTCAATTTCATACAATTATGTTCTTTGAGATTTTTATATTCAAAAAAAGTTCTTCATGCTATTCATCTAGTCTATCAATTCTTATGGTTTTAAACTTCCTCCATAATCTGTAATATCAACATTAATTCCTTCGTTCCTTCCCTCTAAATCTCTAACCATTGTCTCTTCTATTGATGGCAGTTGTTCTTGTTGTTCCTCCTTTTGCTGAATTTCATCTTCATGATTTGTTTCTTCCTCAACTTCATCTTTCAATGTCCTTTGTCTTTGATTTACAGTAATTGTAGTTAATTGTTTCACTTACCTTTGAAGCTCTTTCATAGTCCTATTCATTTCAACCATTTCTCCTCATTCTTTCACCATATCTTGTACCTTCAATAAATGAACTTGCTCTGGTACTAAATAATGAATACGAATATTATCAAGACAAAAAAAAACCTAATAAATATAGTACATCGAACTTCTCAAATAATTATATGTATTGATTTGAATTGAATGGATAAAATAATAACATACATTAGCATAAATAAACCTCAGCACAAAATTGGATTTGACATATAAAATTCAAAAAAAAAAAAACAAACTCTTGACTTATTATTTTTAATAGTTGTTATTTTAAGTAAGTTTCATATGCAAGCTTGAACCATTCTAAAAATAGCTACATATCTCCTAAACATTAAAATTAACCTAAAAAATGAATTTGAACTAAAATTCATGTCCAATTAAAACAATATGTTAATTTAAAAATAAATAACAAATCTTGAAAAAAATATTAAAATTATTTGACCCAAAAAAAGTCAAATAAAATTAAAAGGACAAAAACAGATTCGAGAGGATGAATCCCACAATACACATGGAGACGAAAGCACCAATCAATAAACTCATACTGAAGAAAAGGTTTAATTTTTTTATTTTTTTTACACATTTACAATAAATTCCACATTTATCATTTAGAGTGAAGCTAAAACTTGGTAATAATGGTCATTTGAATATAAGCCATACTCCTCAAAGAGCAAAAAAGATTGAAGAAAATTGCAGAAACGACTACACAAATCTTTGCAAGACACCAAAAGAAATAGTGCCAACAGTAGTCGTTTTCGTGCAGGTGGTGTTACAAATAGTGCCAACAGTAGTAGTTTTAGTCCTTGAATGTTACGAGTGGTGTTATGTTACATATGTTGTTGCTACTTCCAGATTTGACATCTTTCTCTTCTTTGGCAAAGATATGATTTAATTCTACGTTTGACATTCTTCCCCAGTAATTATGCTACAGTTAAAAATTTAGTATAAAACAAACACATAACGAACCAACAAATACATCGCTAGAGAAAATCTTTAAAATAAGTCATTGTAGTATCTCTCTCTATATATTAAATAGGTTATAATTCTCCACTATTCAAAACTGACGTTAGGATATTTTTATCCATATTTCACATCATTGTCATTGCAGCGCTGCAATTTCAGTCCTCGAATCAAATTTGCTCCATGACTTGTATTTTTATTCCCTCCTCTACAATTCACACACTTTACACCCTTAACGTGCGATTCACACAAATACTGATGAAACACCACCAATTGAAAAACGTGATTTGTTGGTTTAACTTCTATTAAAACAATAATGCCCATGCTTTCCGAGGGAAGAACCCATCGACCATAACGTACATTAATATCAAGAGGAACAACACACTTGAAAAACATATATTGTCTGCTTTGCAAATGGATTTCAGTGGTGTGTATGATATTTCTAAACTTAGTCTCTTTGGCAAAAGAAACAAATGTGAATGACGTGTCTAGTGACGATGAGGACAAAGAAGAGGCCTTAAATGTCCAAACTAATGTCAATATTGACAGTAGGGAACCATCAACCTCCCAATCTATTACAAAATAACGCCTGATTAACCAATATATTAATTTTATAGACAACTCTCAGAGTTCCCTAAAATAATCAATGTTTTGAAAGAAGTTACTCATGTTGGTTAAATATTTCCCAATCATATCAAGCTTATCTAATGTCATCTCAAAACCTTCTTATTTATTCTCAAAACCTTTCAATTTCTTTTCAAAATCTTTATAAACCATTTTAGATTTATTTTAATTCTTTTCGAAATATTAAAAACCTGTCAATGTCTAGGAATCATTCCATTCCATCGAGCCATAATCAATCTTAACAAGTATTATATGTCTCTTTACCTTCCATATCCACCATAACCTATGTTATGTCTCCACTTCATATCCATCCCATCTCAACATCACCAAATCGCTTTCAAGATGTACTCTTCATAGCATACAAAATCAAATCTTAATTATTTAAGGTTGATTAAAGATAATAAAAAAGTTAATTCCAATAATATTATTTTAAGTTATTATTTTTATAAAAATATTTCTTAACTTATATCAAATGGCTTAGTGGCTTCAAAGTTTGAATTATTCATTAGAAAATGAAATCTGTCCCAACATATTAAATATTTCAGTGTTTCTTTCTTATATTTTTCCCATAATGATATATAAGTTACTAATCTCTTACTTATAATCCTTAATGATTATGATTTTAATTAATTTTATAAACTATGATTCCAAAAAAAAGTCAAAACCATTAAACAAAAGTAATGATTTATTTTCAAAAAGTTATAATTTTATAAAAATAAAATATTATAACCCATAAATGGCAGTTTCACATGTATTTGAAAAAAAAATCAATACTCAAACTATCTTATCACACAACTAAAGCTTTGTAAATCTCTTTGTAGCTAGTCAATATTTCTAGAAAGGTATTATCCTTGAAAATGGAATAATACTTAATCCAAAAAAAAACTATTAAACAGTCCAACATAATTAACTATTATTAACAACTCTTTTTATAATATATTTCTTATTAGTAAAAGTTGTTGCATTCACATATTTATCCATATTGAAAATATATTATTAAAAAAAATAGTTTTAAATAAAACTAATGTTCGTTTGTTCATATATATTGAGTAGATTTTATTATCTTTAATTATATTTAAATTAATTTTTATTAATTTTAATTATATTTAAATTAATTTAATATTATTAATTTTATTTAACTATAATACAAATGTTTAACATCTTATAATTCAAAGTGGAACAGTCATATCTCTTTTATAAATATTTCTTTTTTTTACAATTTTTTTTATTATTTTATAATTTTTATTTTTATTTTTTAAAAATATGATTCTTTTAAATTTATATCACTTTAATAAAGAAAATTTTTAATTTTAATTTATTATATAAAGTAATCCCTTGTATTTAGTATATTGTCCTCCCGAATTAAATCCTCCACCATCCCATATGGATCACTTGATATCTTCACTCCAAAGTGTGAATTATTTTTTTTGGTCATTTACAAATTCATATTTTGAAGAATATCAAATTGATTAATGAGAGAAGCACAAAATGAACACATTAGGGACTATGTCTTAGGATTCAATATTAACTATGATGAGATATGAACCATCATATAATACAATTCCAAGCTTTTACTTTTAATATCTTTGTTCAAAGTATTAAAAACAGTTCTACCATTATTTTGATGAAATTTATAATGCTGTAAGAAAAATTTTAAAAGTACAATCTTGGACGCCGATGATTATACATACAGAAATAAGTTAAAATTCAAGGATATGAGACAAGATAAGCAACCAATAATGATTATAAGTGTGTATTTATTATCATAGAACAACAATTTCAGAAGATTCTCTCATTTTTTCAAAAATAGATTTTTTAATAAATTAAGCTTGTAATAATATGTACTATTGAAGAAGTTAACTTGAACGAAACGCGATTACCTTACCTTAAGTAAGACAGACTAATCCTTCAAAAGATTTTCTAATTATTATAATTCAAATATACTTTATGATTATCATAGAGTACAAAAGGAATTCATCCAATAGATATATTGGATCTGAGATACAAAATGTTAGAGAAAAACAAATTTAATTGTAAAAAAATAATATCAATAGATATGCAGTTCATAGTGTAAATGTTAGCATAATTGATAGATACAATAAAATCATATTTTATTGTAATATACATTCAATATAAAATTTTGATCAATTGATTTAAAAAAAATTCTCAATTCAATATTTATTTGATAAGAAGTAAATTATAATTAATAGTTCAGATAATGATTACTTCTTTATTAGATTTTTGATATATTATAAATAAAAAATAATAAAATTATGATAAATAATGGTCTAAGTTAGATTTGGCGTAACAATGAGCTCTTTTCAAACTTTTTATTTTTTTAAGACAATTTACTTTATATAAAAATAATTATCAAAAAAAAGGTTCTATGCTTAAATAATACTTATGGTGTATAACTTCATTTGTTCAAATGAGTTCAAATATAAATCAAAGTTAGTTTTATATATTATAATTAGAGTTATGTATCAGAATAGGTTATATTTTGAATGGAGCTAACAAATGAATCTGGGATACAAATAAGGGTTTCAAATCCTCCTAATAAGTTATATATAATCATCACTAGCATCATTAATATCATTAATAGTCATAACAAGTCTAACATATATTATCAATGGTTATAATTAGTTTAACATGTCTAAAAAATTTTGAACTTGAGTACGATTGAACACAATCAACCCTCTTAACTTATACACCTTATCTCACCAACAATCATATCAAATATATAAAAAATTATATTTTCAATATATAAAACAAAAATAAATCTATTAATGCATAATTATTTTATAAAAGAAAAATATATATAAATTATGGACACCAAAAGTTTTTAATGAAACTAAAAACTATCAAGACAATAAAATTACCAATAGGCCAAGATCTGAAACAATAACTTGTATTGATTTGTATTGAATGAAATAAATAATTACAAATCCAAACTTTGCTTAAATAATCCTCAACTTGGAATTAGAGTTGACATGCGAAAAAAAAAATCTAAAAAAATGTTATTTTTAGCAACTACTATTTTTAGTAAGTTTTGTATGCAAGCACGTGCAACTTTAAAAATATTCTGAAATAATGTAAATACTAAAATTATCCTATGGGATGATTTTCAACTATATTTAATGTTGAGTCCTAAAAATATACAATTTTTAAAAATACAAAAATCTTATAAAAATCATTAAACTCTAATTTCGAACCCTTAGATGATCACGTATGGCCTATAAATAATATTTAAAACACATTTAAGCAAAAAACATGGATTACGGTAGCAATAAAATTATTGAGATGGTCTTTTTGGCAGGTGGAAGAGCTCAAACAGAGCTATGAGTAAAAAGTTATGGCCTTAGGGAGGTTGAACTATTTATTCTACATCATCCTCCTCTGGTTAAAAATAACTCAGCTCCTATGAGTTGCCTTGATTGTACTGTTTCCACTTTCTTTTTTCAATCTTCTTAAACTTCCATTCTGTAATCCAACTGTTATC
The DNA here is from genome assembly GCA_037957365.1 of Torreya grandis. Taxonomy (NCBI): domain Eukaryota; kingdom Viridiplantae; phylum Streptophyta; class Pinopsida; order Cupressales; family Taxaceae; genus Torreya; species Torreya grandis. The sequence goes on along the minus strand of JARHVA010005532.1, from coordinate 526,137 downwards.
TTTTTGTTACAATTATCACTGTACCAAATATCTGTTAGGTATGTGCACAGAGTTGGGGGAAAATTTCATGGATATTTTAGGTAATGCGATCATATTATTAAATAATATAATCGCATTATTAAATAATGCGATCACATTATTTAATTAATACAATCATGTTATTGAAATTATGGCTCAATAATTATTGAGCCATAATGCATATGCATTATTGAGAAAACAATAAAGTGCATGCATTATATTAAATTCAAATAACGTGTACATATTATATAATGTGTATGAATTATATAGTGTATTATACAATGTGTAAATGTTATAAAATGAGTACGTGCTATAAAACATGTACACATTATAAAATGCATACACATTGCTTTGTTATAAGTCCAAAACCAACTCCAAGAGCATGTAGGAGTTTTATGTGAATCCAACATTGTCCATAAACTTATATTTACTACTCTAAATGTTAAGATATTATTACATTCAATTTATATATTTTAAATTTATTTTAGTAAATATAAGAAATTAAGGTCACTCAGCATCTGATAGAGTTGGTCTCACAGTTGCATGCCTTACAATATAGAAAATAGTTTTTCAAAATTCAATCAAGTTAATACTTAGACATTTTCAAGGTCTAAGTATTAAACCTAGAGATTTCAAGACATAACTTTTGCAATTGATATTCATTTTTGGTAAACATATAGTCATTTTTTAGGTTTTTCTATCTTTTGGATTGATTCCTGGCATTTTAAAGAGTCTTAAGTTTATCGAAATTGAAGTTTAAAAATCAATCACTTTTAAATTTTTGTAAAGTGTTGTGATTAAAGTATCATAGGTCACATTGATGACCTGCACATATCAAGCAACCACTTTGTATTAATTTCACCTATTCATCATCCTTCCCTCATTCTTGATCAATGCCTTATCCTTCCTAATCACTCTCTTCTTGTACGAACTCAAATCATCAAATCAAACTCATTTATGGATACCCTATAATATATCCATTTATTCACAAACTTTTGGGCTTTGGTTCAACTATTTGATAACTCATTTTGGCTCTTTCTACTCTTGGATTAGGTCTTTAGGTTTTTCATCTACCCTATCTACCACATAGTCCTCCCTCATCTTTATTTATCCATACATGACTTAAAAACACTATATTATATTTATTCATGCTGAACTCAAAATTTTCACCAAATTTCATGAATTATTGACATTTACAACTCTTAAAAACTCACTTTGAAAGTAAAAACCCTAATACATGGTTTAGACTGGTTTCATAGACCTGAGAAGGGTCAAAATGAGATTTCAATCTTCCAAATGCATTTCTAATCACTTTTACTTTTTTATTATGTCTGATTTAACCCTATGCACATTTTACAAGTGTTATATTTCCCTTTTTAAGCTACGTTAAATTTACTTAACCAAATTTTAATAGATTATGTACTCAATCACAAGTTTGTAGTAATCCAAGAAGAGGTTATTTGCTCTAATTCATTCCAAAAAGGGTTATAAATCAACATTAAGTTTTAAATTCTTATGAATATTGTTTACACACTTAAAAAAATTAATTCCTTCCATCTATAACACTTAATTTGATAATTTCTATGAGATACCACTTTGACTGTGTTAAGTTTCTTGATGATTGTAGGACTGTGTTAGTTTTCTTTTTATTCATTCAAATATATGAAATTTACTTGAAATACTATAATACTTCATGATAATATTATAATAAACTCACCAACATATGAATTTTAATGTTCACTCCAATATATTCATATACCTTCTCACACAGATGTATACTCAGAACTTTTGCTCATAGAAGACAAGATTGTATTATTTAACATAGAATGTCCTTAGCTGAATAACAAAATATAATGTTTAAATATTATTAAGGAATTATTATTTAAAGTTAATAATTATGCATACATTCTAAAATCTCACCAAATAAAATCTCCTCTTCCACAAGACTCTGACCTTCACTTAGATTTCAAGGCATAGTTTGAAAAAACACAGGGTATACAGTTTATAATTTGAACATTTAAAAGATTTTAAACTCAAATGAAAAATTATATAATCACCATCAAATAAAATTTATTTTCAAATTACCATTCACACAAATATCACAAATAATTTTTTACTAATAATGTTTCACGATCATGCACACTGTCAACTATTTTTGCACTAATTAAGAAGATGTAGGGTTTGTTTGCTTTCTTGTCTGCAAATAATCAAAACTTGTCTTTATTTAGTTGTTTGGGGTTATTTACATTCATCCTTTTGAATCCAACCCCCTCCAACTCTCTTTAATCTAACTCTAAATATAAAATAAGACATGGACAAGACTCTTATTACCAAATAACCATCAATTAATTTCTAACTTCTTTTATATGTTGAGAGTGTCCACACCAAACCATAATGTCTAACCACACCAAATTAAACATTGGAATTCTTTAATAAATATTTAAGTCTCTATGAAAGTTTAAAAATTCAAATGAAATATTTGGCGGGAAAGTCCAATATAACTCTAATTCAAAATTGAAATAAAACTAAAAACTTAGAAAGACCCATACATATTTCTTATGACCTTAACCACATTTTAAAGACTCTAAACATGTAAAATAGATCACTATTTATATTAGTTAGTGTTTTTTCTACATCACTTAATCATCCATAATCAATTTTTCATTATACCTCATCATCTATAATCACTCATTCCTCATCCCTCATCTCCCCTAATCACTCCCTCATTAATACTCACCATCACTCATCATCCCTAATCACTCCCTAATCTCCCCTAATCACTCTCTCATTGACCCTCATCATCCCTATTGAATCCCTAATCATATCTACTCAATTTATTTTCATCCCTCCTCATCTTTAATCACTCCATCCAATACCTTGATGTTGGTATTTTGTTAGAGTTTAACAATGTTAGCAGATACAAGTGGAGAGTTGAGTGCTAGCATAAAATATATGAAATAGTGATCAAAATGATGTGGAGACAAATTTGAAACACAAATATTTAACACATATGAAAAAATATGGGCCTATTAGAAATGATGTAATTCATAATTAAAAATCTGCCAAAAAAGAGAAGCAAGTAAAACCACCATAGCACCAAAAATGGGTAGTAAATACATGAGGATCACCAAGCTATGAAATTTCCTAAAATCAATCAATTGATTTTCATATGAGGACATTTTATAATTTGAATAATTATATTTAATGACTTCTATTTGTATGTATATTGATTGAGTCATCATACCAGAGAGTGGAAAATAATTTTCAAATGTTTAGAACAAGTAGACCAAGATTGGAAAGTGGTGCGTAATTCATAAATTCAATATTCAATCTAATGAACAGTATCACACTATGATCTCTCTACTTGCACATCTCGAGAAATGGGTAAAATTTATCTATCACTATAAAAATTTAAGTAGATAATATATTATGAACCCAATGATATGGTTGGTACTAAAAATATCTCTACTTCCCCCAACAAGAAAATATATGAATTAAAAATATTATTTCATTAACAAATTTATATCAATGGTGAGAAAATACACTTAATCATTTCTAATATAAGTTAGAATAATTTAATTATTCATAAATCATATTTTAAAAAATTGAAATTGAAATTTATACATCATTGATAACCATACGCTATTATACGGTCTAGTGTAGGCCTTGAGAAATGGATCACCTAGTAGTGTCACTTGGTGTACAAAATCAAACTTTTTAAAGATGTAATCCTTTGTGACATCTCACCATTATAGTTATGTGATGTGTTACATGTGATCAACCATGTATTTACCATTGACATGTAGTCTATGAAGTAAACCCTTGAAATTTTGTGATAGATTGTCTAGATCTAAAATACCATATATCATAGTTAGTTCATAAACTTTCAATACTTATTACTAGGAAGTGAAAAAATATTGTCAATTTTAGTAAGAAGTATACTCTTAATAGTAATAATTAAATATTTAATGACATCCTTATGTCACCATATCATAGTGTGGTTTATTCAAAAATAATAAAGACAAAAAAAATTGAACCATAAACTAGATGAATACAAGGATATCTTTTAGTCAACTAAATAAATTCATGCATATTATACACTAAAAAATACTATTTGTTTGATCCCTTAACTACCTCTACCTCAAACTTCTTTATAAAACCTATCATTTATAGAGAATTAATATATCAAGTGGTCGATCCATGAAATCAATTAAAAAAAGTTGTGAATCAATTAAAAAAATGATAAATGAGAATTAATATATCAAGTGGTAGATTCATGAAATCATCAATTATCTATACATGATTTCATAAAATGCCAAAGTTGTGAATCAATTAAAAAAATCTTAACAAGATTAACATGAATAACTATTATCCTCATTTAAATATTAAGGCATTTTATGAAATATCCATGGTGTAGAAGTCTTTTCCAAAATTGATCTTAAGTTTGGGTATCATCATATTCATGTTAAACCTTTATACATTTGGAATACAGTCTTAAAAATAAAGGAATGATTGATTGACTAGTTGATTATGCCTTTTAGGTTAACTCATATAATAAATTCATTCCTTTCAAGATGTTGAAAGACATTCTTAGGCCCTTTACCTACACCATTTTTTTAATCTACCTTGATGACATCTTAATCTTTAGAAAACATGGGATGAACATCTACACCATGATGAGCTAGCATTTCACATTTTGTAGAAACATATTTTTGTGATAAAATGAATAAATATTCATTTTTCATGCAAGAGATAAAATATTTGGGACACATTACACACACAAGGAGTGCATGTGTGAACCTAACCAAGATTCAAGTTATACACGAATTGGAAAAACTAAATAACTTTGCATCTGATTCAAATATTCTTAGAATTAGAAAATTATACAAGAGATTTGAGTTTAATTTTTATCTTTTAAACCAAACTACCGAAGGTGGAACCAAATAAAGTTTCATTTAGTCAGCTTCACAACAAAGATAATCTGATGAACTAAAATTTAGACTCTATTTTGTGTTAATACTGATGTTACTTGACTATAAATTTGGATTATCATTCAATAATAAAATTGACTATCACAAATGGGTATTGACAACACAAGTTTTAGAAAAGAGTTAATTTCTATTATAATGGATTAAACAACATATGTTTAGAATCAAAGATATATTTAGAGTACATACTTACACTATATGATGAGGGAGCAATTATGGATGGTGAGGGTCAATGATGGAGTGATGAAGGATGGTGAGGAATGGTGAGTGTCAATGAAGGAGTGACTAGTACTGATGAAGGATGAAGAAAGATTGACTAGGTATTATGAGGGATGAGAAGTGAGTGATTAGGGATGATGATGGATGGTGATAATCAATGAAGGAATGATTAGGGATGATAAGCCTGAGTGATTAGAGACTATGAGAGACAACTAAGGTCAATGTAGGAGTGATTAGGGATGAAGATGGATAAGGAGGGAAATAATAAGGATAAAGAAGAGATTAGGTATGATGAAGGATGAGGAAAGGGTGATTAGGATTATGAAGGATAGGGAGGGAGTGATTAGGGATGATGAAGGATAGTGAGGGTCAATGGAGGAGTGATTATGGATGACAAGGGAGTGATTAGAGATGACTAGGAATAATGAGGGTCAATGAGGGAGTGATTAGGGATAATGAAGAATGATGAGAGAATGATTAGAGGTGATGAAGCATGAGTAAGAAGTTATCAAGGATGAGGTAAGGATGATGAAAAAGTGAAATTAACATAAAGTGGTTGTTTGATGTGTGTAGATCATCAATGTGACTTATGCTACCCCAATCACATCACTTTACATCAATTTTAAAGTGAGTGATTTTCAAACTTCAATTTTGAAAAACTTAAGACTCTTAGAAATGTCAAGAATCAATCCAAAAGGCACAAAAACCTAAAAAATGATTATATGTTTACCAAAAATATATATCAATTGCGATAGTTATGCCATGAAATCCCTAGAATTAATACTTAGACCCTGAAATAGCTTAAGTACTGACCTAATTGGATTTTTAAAAACTATTTTTCACATCATAAGGCATGAAACTATGAGAAAAAATATATTAGATGTTGAGTGACCCTCATTTTTTATATTTACTAAAATAATTTTAAATTATAAGAAACTAAATTTAAAATTTTAATACTTAACATTTAGAATAGTAAATATAATCTTATGGACAAAGTTGGCTTCATGTGCAACTCCAAAATACCTATGGAGTTGGTTTTGGGCTTATAAAAAAACAACATTTACTCATTTTATAATGTGTATGTGTTGTATAATGCACTATATAATGTGTGCATGTTATACAACATGTACACTTTATTTGAATTTAAATTGAAAACCAAGCCTTTAAGCTCAGAAACAATTTGGATTTTTGTGCCAAAGGCTTGTGACTGTGCATCTACAGTCGAGATTGAGAGTTTTAAGAAAAATCAATAAATTCCAATTTTAATCACCAAATACGCTATGGATTTTAACATCAAAAATTGAAAAATTATTACCATTACGATGAGCACATTATCCTCTTTCTAATCTATATGATTTTTATAATTTTTGGGCTATTTTAAGGGTTAAAACTATATTTATTTCTAACAACAATTTTATTAGAACACTACATGCCTCACCCATACATGCCTATTCATGTTTATCTAATTTGTTTTTTAATCCAAATGCAAAATAAATTATATGTTAACAAACTAGGCCTAATTCTACACATATTCAAAAAAAATCAAATTTCATTTTTTTTTGAGGTAGTTAGGGTGGGTTGTACGGATGACTATCTATTTTTTTTAATCAATTTTCAAGATATAATTAATTTCAAAATTAATTAAAAAAATGTAAAAAAAATTGTAACACACTAGAAGATCTGGTCTAAATATTCACCAAAGGGATTTCAACAATATTTAAAGATGCTCAAAAAATGATGGATCACACAAAATGGTACAATTCAATTTTTTTTTAAAAACTAAGAGGTCTTCTTCAAATTTTAGATGTTTGACCTATTTATACTTAACCATTTTTCAAAAAAATAGCTTTTTGGAAGCTAGACTCAAAATTTTATAATTCATATTTTAATAGCATCTTAAAATTTTGAGTGTAACCATCTCTAATTATCTACAAAAGTTCACATTTTTGAAATTTTAAAAAAATTATGTCCACGAGTAGGCTTTTTTTAATCCCCCAAGTTGGTGCACTTACTCTGTTATAATTTCTTTCCCTTGTACTCACTATCTTCATATCCAAAATATGTACTATCTTTTCCTTTTTATTGGAACCTACTGCTACCAATTTACTTCTTCATCTTCTTCATGTTCACCATCTTCTCCATGGAATTCATATAAATCTGAAACATTAAATACTTGAGATATATCAAAACTATGTGGTAAACTCACCTCATAAGCATTGTCATTGATTTTTTTCATAATTTTGCATGACCCAATTTTTTTGTACTTCAATTTTTTGTAAATGTCTTTTAAAAATATTTCTTTTTATAAGTAAACCATTACCAACTCTCTTTCTTCAAATACCTTGGATCTTCTTTTGACATATGCTAATGCTTTATATTTCTCATTACTTTCTTGCAACTTTCTTCTTACTTCTTGAAACTATTGCATATGCTCTGCAAATACTTCTTCATCATCACTAATTCAATATGTAATTGGTAATTACACAAAATATAAAATAACCATAGAATTTATCTGATAAACAATTTGAAATGGTGACTTTTTTGTTGATCTATTTGTTAAACTGTTATATGCAAATTTAACTTGTGGTAAAGCCAAGTCTTCTTGTTTGGGATTCTCTCACTATACATCTCAAAAAAAAATTCAATTTCTTATTCACAAATTATATCTATCCATTTGTTTTTGGGTGATATGCACTATTAAATTGTAGCTTAGTATCTACATTCTTCTTCAAAGTCCTCCAAATATGACCTAGCAATTTTGTCCTTATTTGAAGTATTAGTTTTTTAATACCATGCAATCTAACAATATCCTTAAAAAATAATTTTACAACTCTAGTGGCATCATTAGTTTTCTTACATGAAATTAAATGAACCATTTTAGAAAATTTGTCTACAATAATAAAAATGGAATCATTACCTCCCTATATGTTTGGTAATCTCAACATAAAATCCATACTCATATCTATTCATGGTTGTCTTGAAACTGGTAATGGCATGTATAATCTAGTATTTTGTTCATGTATTTTAGCCACCTGACATATCTTCCACCTTGAAACATACCTCCTCACATATCTCTTCATATTTGGCAAAAATTACCTTTCTTCCACCAACACTATTGATTTTGTCTTACCAAAATGTCAAGCTAAACCTTCATTATATAGTTCTCTTATTATATTATCTTGTAGAGAGCCGACTAGAATGCATAACTATTTTCCATTGAAGAGATAACCTTATTGTATAATATACTCATCATGAATATCATTTATCCCACCTATTAATGGATTCCTGCACTACTCAAATATCTTACCAAAATATAAATCAATATCATATAATTCTTTGATAACTTCAAATCCAACTACCTCATTGACCATAGTAGTTAATAATGTTACTCTCTCGTTAAATGCATCAAATACTTAATTCTATTTTTATAATTTATGTTTCAACACAAAAATATACCCTTGTAAGAAAGATGCCCACTTTGCATACCTATTATTCAACTTCTTTTGTGTATTGACACACTTCAAAACCTCATAATCTATAGATAATATAAACTCTTTAGGCATAAAGTAATTCCGTCAATGTCTTAATGTTAGTACAATTGCATAAAGTTCATATTCATAGGCATAATACTTTGTTTTTAACTCATTCAATTTTTGATCTGAGCAATATTTTAGGGGACGGTTCTACCTCAATTGGTGGTAAAACTTTTAAGAGCCATAACTTTTGCACCATAGTTCCATTTGACTCCCCGTTTGAACCATTGAAAAGCTAAGAATGAGGGGAACACTGTGAGATAGCACTAAACTTTGCTTAGTGAGTTTTGACCCTCAAAAACCAAATTAAAGTATCTAAAATTCTAATTTTAGTAGTGTCGTCTAAAAATAGTAAGTTTCTAAAAATAGTAGTTCTTTAAATTTTGTATTTTTGTAAATCATGGAAGTTGAACCACTTAATTTCCCTCAAGATTGGTGACCTTCCACATCCTCCTCCTACCTTCAAAATGTGTATAAATGAATATGTAACCTAAAATGAAAATCATACATCTCTTCACAGAGATAGGCATATGTTTAGATCTACAAATTTGATCAATAAAACATCTCTTCTCAGAGATAGCATTATTACAATTGTGTTTTTCTTGTTTCTTAAATTATCTATCAACTATAAATTTTGAGTTTTGGATCAATTTCTGACTAAAATATTCTATTGGCTTTCTTCTTGACTTAACACAACACAAAATCTTACAAATAAAGCATCAAAATCAACCTCAAACACATTGTTAAAATTTGGTAATACTAAAATTGATATTTTTCTAATCTTTTTCTTCAAAAATTCAAAGCTTTTTGTGGTTGATCTAGTCCATTTAAATTCTTTTCCTCTCATGTAATCTGTTATTGATGCCACAATACTACTAAAATTTTTAATATTTTTTTTGTAAAAAGTTGTTGAACCATATAAACTTCTTATCTTTGTAATGTTTTTTGAAATAGGTCACTTAATAATTGTCTTTATCTTTTTTTCATCTATTCTCACACCATCTCCTAAATTTACAAATACCAAACTATTCTACATAAACCTGCACTTCTTCAAATTTGCATACTTCTCCTTTCTTAACAAATCTAAATCATTCTCAAATGTTGTATGTGTTCTTCTTTAGTCTTATTAAATATCAAAATATCATAAAAATAAAAAACCACAAACTTACCAACATACTCTTGTAGCAATGTATTCATCACTCTCATAAATGTACGAACTGCATTAGATAATCTAAATGGCATCACTATCACGATCTCTCTTCCTGCACTATGAACTTGTGCTCATATTTTAAGTGGTTCTAGACTTTATTTAGTATTTTATGTTAGGATGAATTGATTAGATAACTTAACCCTTGTGTTGATCTCAAAGGACTATCAGGGCATCGATGGGAAAATGCGAAAGTAAAGTACATTTTAATTTCATTTTTTAAAAATTAGTCACTAAAATATTATAGTTATTTTTGTTACATAGAAATATGTGATGTAATCACAAATGATAATTGTGAATGAAGGAAAATTTAATGGAATGAATATTTAATCTTATACTCGCATTTATAAGGAATGAATTTAAATATTTGGAAATCACCAAATGTTATTAATGGAGTTTTTCTTTTATTTTATTAATTTTAAAATTTACAAATAAATTATATTTTTCATGAATAATTATTAATTTTATTTTCATAAATAAATATTAATTAATTTTATATCATCATAAATCATTTTAAAGATTATTAATTAATTATATTTTTTTGAAAAATAATTTTTAAGAATATTAATTAATTATATTATTATAAATAACGTAAAACTATTAATTACCTACATTACATTTATCCTAATTTAAACTACATACCACCCTAAGCCTACCCACCATGCATGCATTTTGAAACACCACATGGAAGGGGGGAAACAATTATGAACTTTTAGTTATAATAGATCTTTCTTTGAGTTTGGATTTAACATCTCCCAGTTTTAAATTTATTCACTCCACCTCTACCACTTAAAACTCATGCAAAGACTTGAAGACCTGCCATGTATTGAGAGTTAAAAACCATTAATTAAGGAAAGATTGGAATGAAAAAGAGTTTATAAAGAGAAAATCAATGCAAAGTAGGGGGAGAGAGAAAATTGGCATGAGAAAGAAAAATATAAAGAGAAGATCAACGCATAAGAGAGAAAAAAGGCACTTGAAGCAAGGAGACTAGAGATCAAAAGGGGGAGAGAAAAAGTTGGAAGGCAGGGAGGAAGAGTTAGGTGCAGAAGTGAAGGGGAAGCATAGAAGTGGAGGAGAAAAAAATATCAACACTCAAACCAAGTGGATCCTCATTCCATTTTAGTCAAAGATTTTAATGTATAAATAAGCATTTTATTTATTTAAAGTTATAAGGTTAAAAAAATTGTTTTATTTAAAATGTAAATAAATATTTTATTTTATTTTATTTTATTTTATCGGAAGTAAATAATTCATTTTATTTAATGATAAAATAGATATATATTATTTTATTTAAATTGTAAAATAAATATTTTATTTTATTTTATTTGGAAGGTAAGTAATTTATTTTAATAAGTTGTAAGATAGATATATATTATTTTATTTATTATTGTAAAATAAATACTTTATTTTATTGAAAATGAAAGGTAAATAATTGGTATTATTTAAATCATAAGAAAGATATTTTATTTTATTTAAATTTGTAAAATAAAATCTTTTATTTAAATTATAAGGTAAATAATTTATTTTATTTAGTTTGTAAGGGAAATATTTTATTTTACTTAAATTGTAAAATAAATATAAATATTTTATCCTATTTAAAATCGCAAAGGGAAAAATATAATGTATTTATTTTTAGAAAACTAAAATAAAATGATATTTACATTATGCATCTATTTAAAAACGTTAAAATGATCTCTATACCCAATTCAATGAAAAAAGCAGAATATAGCATTAAATAAATGTGTTTTGTTTTTTATATATTTAGATATAAATTAATGAAGTACATTTGATCTAGTTTGTAAAGTTATATGTGTAAACCTCGATTTGTGACAATATCGATTTAGATACTTAAAATTTTTATAAATCAATCTAAGTTATCATAAAGCAATTTTTTGAATAGACCCTTACTTTGATTGTTGTTGAACTTTGATGATGAGTCTGATTATCATTAAGATTAGTATGAAAATAAATATCTTTCATTCTAGGGTTGAAACCTCAAATTTTAGAACCCTCCTTTCAAACATATAAATGATTTATTTAAATTTAATCTCAATAAACTCCTTGTGTATAAGTTATTATTCATAGAGAATTTTACCTAAATAGGCTAAAGATATAATTGTCTAGAATAAACATGATTGAAAATTGACATGATGACTAAACTAGAAGATTATTTTTTTACTTTTCTACTAAAGAATTTGCTTTTGATATATATTACATTAATTTATTTCAAGTATTATTTACTTTTTAAATATCAACTTAAATCAATAATTTAGGGTTAAACAAAACTATACAACATTTGGTACAAGCAATGCCTTTAGTTCATGTTTATGGGTAATGTCATCGTGCTTGAGTTACTACATCCATAGCCTAATACATCTACAACAATAACATTTAGGCATCATATTTATAAATTTTTAGAGAGAAATAAGAATCATATCATGTCTTTAAGACCAAGGGGTGGGATAATCCCTCTTGGACAACAAATACTAATCAAAATAATAAAATGACTTTGACTACCTTAGACGATTCTAACTTGTGAACTTATGAAACAAAGTGGAAAAAGTACATTTCCTATTAAAAAATTAGTATCATCGAAAAGGAGCAAGAAAAATAAATATTGAAAATGTTAAACTGATTATTATCAATAAACCACCAACCATATGGCTTTTAGATAACGAAACTTTGGTAACAATAGTTACACAAATTAGGTTGTCTAAATCAAAGATCAAAACTACTGTAAACAAAAATTAGAAAGGGGATATAACTTGTAAATATTTTTTTTCTATTTCTTATTAAGGTTAGGGCTAGTTTAGTTAAACAAATATTCAGTTATTTAAATTGATACTTTTGCATCTTGTTTGGGTAACAATCACAGAGGAACTATCTGAGAAATTGGTCCCTAGCAAGGGCTACATACACAAATTCATAGTTCACATGAAACTTAGAATAGAAAATAAAACTATATACATACTACACTTTGATCCTACTCAAAAGCAGGTATGTAGGCAGTCTGAAAAGTGAGGGATGCTTCTAGTATGAGGTGAATAGGATGGAGTTGGGGTTATGTGTTAAATAAGGTTAAAGGTAAATAAAAAGGGCATGACCATTATAATAAATCCCTAGTTTAGATAAACAAATCAAATATAAGAAATATGTGATATACTCAGAAGGATCCCAATTGGATAATCGTAGTTCCTAAGGCTTTAGGCCAAATTATGAGGTAGAATGAAACTTTTTGTTATATGTTTTATACATGTTACTATCACAATGACTTGGATACTTATCTAAGTGGAAATGAATGGTGAACATTGAGTGACTTAGGATCTGGTTGATCCCAATGAGTCAAGTCTCTAACTAGAGCATAACCTACCCATGTGTAGATATTTAACCTATTTGGTTATATGATTGCTCGGTTGGCAAAGGAATGACTAACCCATTTAGTAAAATAATGACTAACCTGTATGGTTAGATGCTTTCTCATTTGGAAAAATATATCTGATAAGATAATATATACTCAAGTTATATGCATAGACAAACATTAATTACATAAAAAAAATGTGTTTTAGAATAGGAATTGTGTTCTCTATATTATGGTATTAGAGTGGTGGTCTCTACAATCACCATCCACTCATATAAATCATCCTTAGTCTTGAATACAAATTTTCACTCATCTCCTTCATGAATTTGAATATGATAATAACCATTCTTTAAATCAATCATAGTAAAATATTTTTCTCCTATAAGCACATCCATCATATCATCTAAATGAGGTATAAAAAAACCTATACTTGATTGTTATTTTATTAATTGCTTTATTATCTACACACATCATCCATATTTCTTCTTTCTTTGGACTTAACAATGTTGGTGTTGCACATGAACTTATACTCTCCCTTATCACCTTTTTTCTTAGCAATTCAGTAACATGTCTATTTAATTCTACATGTTCTATTGGACTCATCTTATAAACTGGTTGATTGGGTAAAGCGAATCCTAGAATCAAATCAATGTGATGTTGAATATCTCTCTTCAGTGGTAAACCATATGGTAAATCATCAGGCATAACATCTACATATTCTTTCAATATTCTTGTTGCTTCTATTAATATTTGTACCATTTTTAAGTCTTTATTATTTGCTACTAATACATAACAACCTTCCACCTTTATGTCTTGGATAAATTATTTAATAGAATGTATGTTTTATGTCTTCTCTTCCTTTTTAAGAGGTAACAAAATTACCTTTGTACCACTTTTTTAAAAAGTGCACATGTTATTTACTCCATCATGATTTACTTTCCTATCAAATTATCATGGTCTTCTCAATAACACGTGGCATGCATCCATCAAAATAACATCACACTATATTTCATCATTATAACATTTTTTTATAGAAAACTTGATTAGGGATCTTTTATCTACCATACCTCATTCTTTTTTTTAAACCATAAAATTTGATAAAGATTAGGATGTGTTTCACATTGCTAATTTAATTTTTATATTGTTTCTTTAGAAACAATATTTTTACAACTACCACCATTTATAATTAATTTGGATAGATTTCCATCTGAATTTCTACAAATATTTGATCACAGTCATGCATCACCACCTTTTTTCATTTTACACTTGCTCTTTCCTTGGATCGATCATTGTTCTTCTCATCATGAGATTCTTTCAAACATATTTTGGTGCAACTTCAGTATTTTTCTCTTTTATCTCAACCTCAATTAGATTCACTCTTGGGTGATCCTCTTATCTCCTTTCTTAATCTTGATAGTGTAGACACTCAAAATTTATGTGCCCTTCTTCCCCACATCTATAACAAGCATAAGATATGCACTGAATCAAAAACCATCTTTTAGCACCACCATAACCTTGTCCTCTCTGAAATCCTCTTCCTCTTTTTTGGTATTAAAACCTTTTCCTATTGTCATCTTACATTTTTGTACCATGTGATGATTCACCTTTATTAGTATTAGACCCACCTCTGGTTGTATTAAACCCATGTTGTCCCCTTATTGGAGGGGATCTACTTATTCTTAGATCAAAAGATGTCCTAAAATTATGTCTATTTTGTTTCTTCTACCTTCAAAGCTAATTGATAATCCTCTTCCATGAAAAGTATTCTATGCATGCTTAATTCATCTTGAATAGAAAATTTCAAACTATTTATATACCTCGCAGTCATCTTCTCTTCTATTTTATCATGCTCCACTTGTATGAAAGCTTATAAAATCATCCATATACTCTTGTATATTGTGATCTTTTTACCTCAAATTCTAAAATCTTTTGAATAGGATTTGTGCATAATCCATAGGAAGAAATTTCTCCTTCAAATTTTTTTAATATTTTTTCCATGTATTAATCTTCTTTTTACCTTTATTTTATCTCTCTTTCTATATGGGATCCCATGAAATCATTACATGACATTTCAATTTCATACATGCAAATTTTACCTTTTTATTTTCTCTCATAATCTTCCACTCAAAAAACTTATCTATGATATTCATTCAGCCTATCAATTCATGTGATTTTAAACTGCCTCCATAATCCATAACATCAACTTTGATTCTTTCTTTTCTTCCTTCTAAACCCTAAACCATCATCTCTTCCATCAATGATGGTTGTTCTTAATATTATTCTTCTTGTTGAATTTCTTTATCATGATCTGTGTCTTCCTCATCACCACCTTGAGTTCTTCTCTAATTGGTGATAACCTCAATTAATTATTCCGCTTGCCTCTATAGTGCTTGTATATTTTGGTTCATCTATGAAATACCTCTTCATCCTCTTGCCATTTATTACTCTTTCAAGATTTAAACTTGCTTTGATACCAGATAATGAAACTGAAAACTATCAAGACAGTAAAATTACCAATAGGTCAAGATCTGAAACAATAACTTGTATTGATTCATATTGAATGAATTGAATAATTATAAACCCAAGCCATGTTTAAATAAGCTTCAACTTCAAATTAGAGTTGACATGCAAAATTTTTTTAAAAATACAAATCTAAAAAAATGTTATTTTTAGTAACTGTTATTTTTAGTATGTTTTGCATGCAAATATGTGTAGCTCTAAAAATATCCCAAAATACTCTAAATACTATAATTATCCTTTGTGATGAATTTTAACTAATGTTAACATTTGGTCCTAAAAATATACAATTTTTAAAACTACAAAAATCTCATAAAAATCATTAAACTCTAATTTCAAACCTTTATATGGTCATGTATGGCCTCCAAAAAATATCTAAAACACATCTAAGTAGAAAGTGAAGCTTAGGGAAATTAAAAACTTCTCAAAATGATCATTTTGGTTCATGAAAACTCTAAAATAAAACTATGGGTCAAAAATTATGGCCTCCAAAAAATTAGCCTATTTTTTTTTTTGGCATCAATTTCAAAGTAAAAAAATAACAATATTTATTCTATAAAAATAAAAATAAATAAATAAATAAATAAAATAAAATTAAGTTGAACATAACCAACAAATTTCAAAACAAACTCATAATTTTAAATTGTTTACAAAGAGTGGACTTCTATAATTGTATAGCTTAATGGGAAACTATTTTCTTGATCACTATTTAATTATACATTTTAAAAAATGACAAGTCTAACCCTTTTTTCAGGCTCCAAAAATTTATTTTATTTTCAAAATTCACAAACATCACTCAAAATTCTCTCTTTTTTTAAAACTTTAATTAACTCACAAAAATTTGCAAACGTTTTAGAGAATGTGATAGTCAATTGGAGAACATGTCTTAATATACATAAATCCTTTGAAAAGTTGGAAATAATCACTCATGGTTCAAAATAAAATAGTGTGATGAAATCATGTATCTATGTATGAATTTTCATTACATAATAAAGTAAAATAAAGGAAATTATACTTTTCTAATCAAATCCTATATTTTTAATTAATATTCTTCACTTTTATTTAAAATACATATTTTTATTCATTTTATTTATATTGTATATACACACTAATAAATTTATGTACATAAATACTTTTCAAATTCAAAATAAAATCCTATATATGCAGTAATAAATGTATATACATAAAGTTATAGTTTCAATGTATAGAAGTCAAAATTTTGTTTAGACTGAAACCCATGGTTTCATTGTAGAAAAAATTGAACCATCAACCACAGCTCTAACCTTTTCCATACCATCCTAATACATGTTATATGTTCTCAAAATTACCAAATGGGTTTTTTTAAAATTTGAGCAAAAACTACTACTTTAGAGTTGTTTCTAGTGATTTTAAATCCTATATTTTTAATTAATATTCTTCACTTTTATCTAAAATACATATTTTTATTCATTTTATTTATATTGTATATACACACTAATAAATTTGTGTACATAAATACTTTTCAAATTCAAAATATAATCTTATATATGCAGTAATAAATGTATATACATAAAGTTATAGTTTCAATGTAGAGAAGTCAAAATTTTGTTTAGACTGAAACCCATGGTTTCATTGTAGAAAAAATTGAATCATCAACCACAGCTCTAACCTTTTCCATACCAGCCTAATACATGTTATATGTTCTCAAAGTTACCAAATGGGTTTTTTTAAAATTTGAGCAAAAACTACTACTTTAGAGTTATTTCTAGTGATTTTATTATTATTATTATTATTATTATTATTATTATTATTATTATTATTATTATTTTATATATAAATTAAATTTGATCCATAATTTTTCTTGAATTATAATTATAAATTTAAAAAAAAAAACATTTTTTATCATGGATTTATTATAAATTTTGCTCGAGCAATAAGGAAGATGGTAGATTTTTTGCCATTTTTTTACAAAACATGGGATGGATTTTCTTTATTAAAATTTTAATTTATGAGATATTTTTTTAAATTCATCTTTTGTGTGATTTGGACTTACATTGCTCAATTGTGTGTGTTTGAAGCTATTGTTTAATGTGATTGAGTACCCAAAAAATTGCACTAATCAAATTCCTTATAACTACCACATACATCACATCATGTGACCACTGCATTTAACTACAATGTAATTGCACAATGTGCAAATTTAGCTCACAAAGGCTAACCTCACCATCGATCCTTTAGAGTGTTCAACTTTCATGCCCCATATCTTTTAATGAATATTGGAGAGGTGATTATTTATCACCTTGGCTATTTTTCTAAGATATACACAATGGTGGAGTTATTTTTGAATGTTTATAAGTTAAATTTTTAGCTTTTTTTTTAATTTGTTGACTGGATCATGTAATTTGGACTTTTCAGAGGCCATATCCTTTGACTGGTAGCTTAAATTTACATATTGTTGTTTTAAGTCCATGTTTTTCATGCTCTTCACTTTTTTAAGATTAAATTAGTTTTATGTTGATTCAAATTTACATTTCTTGTACCATAATGGCCTATTTTTTAAATTCTGAATCATATTACTTAACATTGACTATAAGTGCCACCACATTTTCAGGGGGGATCACTATTTAGTGTTTTCTATAGCTTCAGATAGGATTTTGAGATGTATTTGGTTCTCACATTATTTTATAAAGTGTCTTAGATAGTTTTCTATTTTTACCTTCATGCATATCTTGTTTTACGTGTCATTTTTATATTGTAGTTGTCAAAAAATTTCATGTGGTATATTAGGTAGTCTCATTTGAGTATTTTATAGTGATTTTTATTCACACCTACCACATTGACAATTTGAGGAGACCTTCATAGCTACTTTGTCTTCACTCTATATTCAATATTAGAGAGGTTGTTGTGTACTATTAATACTTCTTTGGTTGTCATAGTATGTTATGTATCTTGTGATTGTTCTTAGAAGATGCAGTTGTTGGTTTTTTTTTTGCCTAAAATTTTCTATGTAAAGTTTTTTAGGGTTTTTTAAATTGAACTATGCATTTTTTTGGATGATAAATTTGTAATCAACCCAACCTAAGGTTTTTAAAACATTAAAACCATTTTTGAACCAACCTTTTTTTGTTTTATCCATAAATTTTACTTAGATAGAACATGTATTGACAGTTATTCTTGTTCTCACAACCAAATTCATAGTAGCTACTTCTATTTTTTAATTTATCCTAGTAGAGGCTTCATTAAATTTGATACTCATCTATATCAACAACTTCATTATTATTTTTTATATCATTCTACATGTGTACCTCATCAAGACAAGTCTCTAAGACCCATACTTATGAGCATAAGATTATTCATTTTTACCACATCACCTACGTTGATCTTCAAAGAGGTATTAGTGTGTCATATTTACATTCGATGTGAATTCTACATTAAGTAAATGTGTTACAAATATGTGATGCATTATGTGCACAACATCATAAATGTGCACATTTAAGTGGTAGTTATCCTTACATGTTTCAAAATGATGAGTTGTAGCTTTGGGGATGATCTTATTCTACATTTCATTCAATCAATAAAAAAACTCTCATTCATGTCTTATTTATCTTATATAAGTACATTTTATTTCCTTGAGAAAAATTATATTGAGGTTAGAACCATCTCTACAATTGGTAGAGATGTATTCTACTATAAAGTTAAAAGATATTTATATTGTATATTCCTGATCTGAAAACAAGATTTACCCGCATAGATGAATCAAACAGCTTTTATGAAATCGGATACTAAAAAATCTCATTTCCCTTAAGAACATAGAATTGGATGTGGAATTCTAAGAATGAATGAAAGTGATTAGGAAACTTTGTAAACTCATTTCTCAAATTAAACTCCTATTTTATGTCCTTTTACAACTTTTTGTACTTAGTTTAATGTCTCATTAATTTCTTTTTCCAAAATTGAATTATAAAATTGAAATAGATACAAACTTAAATGAAAGTTGACACATAACTTGGTAATAGAGTAAACCTTTTTAGGGGCTACATCTATGATTTCATAAATCATGAACCGATCCATTAAAAAGGATTCAAATATTTAAAAATTCACAAACTTACATCCAAGGGATATGAGAACCTAAAAATAGTACTAAAACAGAACTATGAAGACTCTAAAACTAACTAGAAATTTGTCTTCTTAAAGTTTGTAGCACCTATTCATCTTCTCTATAGATTCAGGCATGGTTTCTCCATTATAGTATATTCAAATTTAGATAAAATGGGCATAATGATGTAAAGGAGTGTGCTCTGCCTTCTATCAGACCTGTAAATCCTTAAATAACCTTGTAATAACATATAAAATGATCTCCATGTCCTATGGCCTTAAAAAATAGGAGCATCCCCATATAATATTTGAGTTATATGTATTCTCTAATACCCTATAATGTAAATATAACATCCACCCATGGCCCAAATGCCTTACAAAATAAGTGAATTCCTCATTTACATTTGGGACTATGTATTTGTAAATATAAAGCCACACATATACATCTTCCATGGCCAAAGGCCTTACAAAATAGAAGAAAACATAATCCCTATCTCAAGTCTTTATGTTTATCAATATATAGTCTCACCTATACATATTCACTCGAGTTCCATGGCATAGTGGTAACTAAGCTTTAAAAAAATATGAGGTGAGGTTTAAATCCCCTCAATATCCTAATTTGGGCCTGAATAGACTGCAAACAGAAATAAGCTGACATGCCACCTATTTCAAAGCCATGGCCTAATGGCCAGCCATTTTAATTTTTTAACCTAAGGTCAAGGTTTTGACCCTTAACCAATGCCTTCACAATTTTTAATAGGATAATAATCCCACATTTACTAGAGGAAATCATTCAAATAGCATTGATACTAGTATGTAGTTCATGGATTTCACCACGTATGTTCCTTTTGTTTTGAACTAGTTTATAATCTTCCAATGTTCCACATGGAACCTGGCATATGGAATGTTGTCGAGGGTTTTTTAGATGTGTTATAAATTCATTTGAATGTTGAGTTATATCCTGAAGCCTTCTTGGTGTTCAGATAACTAATCTCAATCTTGAGCAATGTGGAGAATAGTATATTTGAACTTGAGTTAGCACTTCAGCTAGGTCTTGAGCTCACAATAGATAATATGTGACTTAGAAAATATAAAAGATGTGCTGCCATGCCATGTGGTGGTTTGAGGACCCATGATGTGGACCCCTCTAATAATGTAACAATGAAACTCCTCATCTTACCATTTGTCAAAATAAGATGCACCAACATTATCGACATAATATGGAATAAAAAATATAATGTAATTGGAACATAAAATTACACTAATATACCACATCCTTTATTATCAAACCACCTTATTATTTTTTAACATGTTGACACAAAATATCAGTGGATGATATCTAGAGCATATGATGTCCAATTCATGCATTCTAATAAGTATCAAAAAGTTATCAGAGTGATCTTATGTATTGAATTTGTTTAACGATATTCAAGGTACATATGAAGGGTGAAAAATCCTCTAGATCAAACCTCCCCATAAAGAGGCTTTTGGTCTCTAAAAGTCCTAATAATCTAATTGACCCAAAAAAAATCTCTGTGAGATCTCTTAGTTACCAGTAACAATATTCTTATACTGATTACAAACATACTTGAGCCAAAATTAGCATATGAAAGAATTATTAATTCAATATATTAAATAATGCAATCAAACTCCATTTGAAAAACACAAGTCTACATCAGTGAAATAAGATGTCATCAAAAACATTCCTGTGAAAAGTTAACTATCCAACTGAAAATATAACCTAATTATTAGAGACTAAAATAAACTCTTTACCCATTCTACCAAAATGACCTCTTATCCAAAATAGTCATTAAATTTAGTGGATTCTCTCAACCCCTATACTGCATGAACATTAAGGTGTTCTCCTTGTTATCAACATCACAAAAGGGAAAATAAAGTGCATCAAAATGGTGCTATAGATCACCTATGTATAAAAATGCCCTATAGGACTTGTAAACAAATTGAAACACCTATATACTTTCATTTAAAAGTGTTTTCTATCTATGGGTCTTTGAAATTACATCTACATGATGTGAATGAAGGACATACATATGAGTGTAGAATAGTTTGTAATATAAACATTTCCCAAGTTACAAGGGACATAAATGTTTAAGACGTCAATCTTATATGAGTGTAACTAATTTATCCATCCTAAGGTTACTAATGCATAATATGCATAATACATGAAAGAATAATCAAAGGAAAATAGATGATTTTTTCATCCTATAACTGATTATCAATCTTTACCTGTACTTGTCAAACTCTAATATCACTCAAAAAAATTAAAAATAAGAGCCTCTTTACCAACTTACAAAATCTACAAGTAACTATAGGACATGTCATAATCATGAGGAGAAAACTAATAATTTTAAACCTGTCTCAAAGTTTCGTCACTACTGACCATTCCTGATTCATACCTCCATAACTCATCAAACTGAGTTAGTTTCCAAAAATCATCATCACAATAGAAAACTAAATTAGGAGATATCAAATTTTCTTCAAAACACAAGTTTATCAAAAATTCCTTCCCTAGATATAATAGTTAAGGATTTCCCTAAAAGTAGTGTTTTGAAGTGAAACTAAGCATACTACTCAATACTATAGTAATGCTTATGAGAACTATCACATTAAATCATTTTATCAATACAAGGGTTGCTCCCTCTTCATGGTTTCAACAAACTAAATATAAACTTTTTTTCTCATTTAAAACTCTATCTTATGAGAGTTAATTGACCCATTTTTCATTTTTTTATAAGGCATTAAAACAATTCCATATCAAGGCATATTTTAATTCCAAGGAAACACACACAAAGGATTCAAACCAAAATTATGTACACATAGTTATGTTTGGAAATAACTTATAAATTTTTGAGAATTGTGAAGTGCACACCTGTTGAATAATGGTTGGCATATTGTTGGAGTCTTAAACAACTTCCTACTTGCTTCTTGCAACTCTTAACAATAGTTGTGAAGACATAAATCAAATTTCAAATAATTAAAAACTCAATAGTCAGCATGTAAAAAAAATTTCATTCCTAAACAAGGCCCTATTTGCCATTTCCATATCTTACCATGGAACTAGTTTTTTGACTTGTTCCTATAATTAAGGGAATAGGCTTCCAAAATATGATTAGTTATCAAAAAATAATGGGTACACAATTGGTTAACATTACTAAAATATTATGTCAATACCAATATGAAATTAGATCATCATCATACTTTATTTTGCCCTCTGTGTAAGAATGATAATATGATTACAACTGATTCCTCTTAGATGTGCATCACTAAAAATGCCTTGCATTTTATCTGAATGCATTCCAAGAAAGAAATGCTAATACTCTCTCAACACCATCTCACACCTTCAAGTGTCAATTGCTTGTTTATCATCTGGATTGAACCTAAAGAACTAGAGGTTTCAGAATCTTAGTTGTTAGAAGCTTGTCTTCTTTCAACTTATTGGAACTCCTATATCTCCTTTGCACTAGCCAATCCTTTATGGTCAAATCAAACAAAAGAATAAAATCAAAAATTTGATATACAAAAAACTCAAAATTGAAGTACATCAACAACTGAAGCAAGTCTTGTATCAACCTGCTCTAATACCAAAATTGATCTAAAAACAACATTTACCCCCTTAAATAAATCAAACAATTTTTATGAAATTGGATACTAAAAAATCTCAATTCCCTTAAGAACATATAATTGGATGCAAGATTATAGGAATCAATGAAAGTGATTAGGAAACTTTGTAAACTCATCTCCTGATTTAAACTCCTATTTTGTGTCATTTTATAACTTTTCGTACTTAGTTTAGTGTCTCATTAATTCTTTCCCAAAACTAAATTATGAAACTAAAACACATATAAACTGAAATGAAAGTTGACACATAACTTGGTAACATAGTTCACCCTTTTAGGGGTTACGTCTTTGGGTTCATAAATCATGAACCAATCCATTAAAAAGGATGCAAATATTTAACAATTTACAAACCTACATCTAATGGATATGAAAACCTATAAATAGTACTAAAATAAAACTATGAAGACTCTGAAACTAGTCAGCAATTTATCTTCTCAAAGTCCATAGATTTATCTTCTTCATGATTTTGGGCATGGTTTATCAATTAGAGTGTATGAAAATTCAAATAAAATGGGCATAATGATGTCAAGGAGTGTTCTCTACATTCTATCAGATCTGCAACTCCTTCAATAACCTTGTAATGACATATACAATGAGCTCCATGGCCAAAGGCCTTACAAAATAGGAGCATCCCCATTAACATTCAGGCTCTGTGTATTCTCAAATACCCTTCAACGTAAATAGAACATCTACCCATGGCCCAAAGGACTTACAAAATAAGCAAATTTCTCCTTTACATTCAATACTCAATATTTTTAAATATACAACCACACATACATTTTCCATGGCTAGAGGCCTTACAAAATAGAAGAAAATACAATCCCTATCTCAGGTCTGTGTGTCTATCAATATACAGTCTCACTTATACATATTCACTCATGTTCCATGGCGTAGTGGTATCTAAGATTTTAGCAAATGCAAGAGGAATGGTTTAAATCCCCTCAATCTCCTAATTTGGGCTCGAATAGGATTCAAATATAAATAAGCCCCCACATCACCTAATTCAAAATTGTGGCCTAACAGCCAAGCACTTTAATTTTGGACCCCGAGGTCAAGGGTAGAACCCTTAAGCGACACCTTCCTAATTTGTAATGGGTTAATAATCCCACATTCACCAAAGGAAAGGATACCAAAGGCTTCAAACACCCTTGAAAATAGAATTTAATTCATGGCTTTAGCCACATATTGCTCCTTTTATTTTGAACTAGTTTAGAACCTTTGAGTGTTCCTTGTGGAACTTGGCATATGGAATGTTATTAGTCATTTTTTGGATGGGTTGGCAATTCATTTTAATGCTGAGCTATATCCTGAAGCATGTTTGGTGTTTGAATAGGCAATTCATTTAAATGTTGAGCTATATCCTAAAGCATGTTTGGTGTTTGAATAACTAAGCTTGATCTCGAGCAATATGGAGAATAGTAGATGCGAACTCGAGCTGGCACTCAAGCTAAGCCTCAAGCTCGCAATAGATAATGTGTGACTTATAAAATAGAAAAGATGTGCTAGTAGGCCATGTGGTGGTCTGAAGACCCACCACGTGGACCTCTCCAATAACACAACAATGAATCTCCTCATCTTGCCACTTGTAAAAATGAGATGCACCAACATAATCAAGATAATATGGCATACAAAACTATAGTGTAATTGGAACATTTAAATTACACTAATATACCACGTCTTTTATTAGCAAACCACCTTATTATTTGTTAACTTGTTGCCACAAAACTTCAACGGATGATATCTAGAGCATACGATGTCCAATTCATGCATTCTAAGAGGTGTTGAAAAGCTATCGTGGTGTTCTTCCATATTGAAGTAGTTTAAGCGGATTCAAGGTACATATGAAGGTTGAGAAATCCTCTGGATAAATTCCTTTAGTGTAATACATTGTTTTTTATTGGTGAATCTTTTTCTTTGATTGGAACATTATCTTTTGAAAGGATATTCATTGTAGAGTTATTTCGGGTCCTCCTCAATTTTAATTAAAAACATACCTAAAAAAATTATAATTAAAAATTCATTTTTAGATAGTATATGTAAAAAAAACCTCAAACTATATTGTGACGTTTTTATGGTGTAAATAAAAATATTAATTTTTTTTAATATACATTTTTTTAATTTATTTTATTTTATTTTTGTTCTGTTTTATTTTATTTTTAATTTAATGAATTTTTTTTATTGGTTTAGATGGAATGCATGTTCTAAAATCATAACCGTAGTAGCTATGCGCCAAAAAAACCAAAGCAAAAGTAGATTTGTATTAAAAGACCTAGTTAGATTGAGTATGTAAAGATTAATCAAGGTGTTGTTTTCATATACTAGCATTCATTTTTGAAGATTTTTCTTTAAGGTTTAATTTAGATTTAATGAAAGTGAGATTTTATATTTTTGTTTCATTGTATATTTTTAATGCATTGTATTTTTAAAAAAATTCAAATTTTTAATAATTTAATAATATTTATGATTGATTGGTTGGGGGATATACACACCATTAATTATCAATTTTTTTTTAATGATATGATTTTTTTAAATTAAATTAACTTACACTAATAATTATAATATTATTTTACATTTTAGTTTCATGTTCTGTTTTTATATTTGTTTTATTCTTTTGAAAAGAAAATAAATGGTTATATTTTTTTATGTAAGCCTTTAATTAATGTTTTAAAGTTGTTACAAATCAGTTAGTCGGATAGAGGTCAATTGTCTGCAAGCCATTTCAATAACGTCGATTTGTTAGAGCTATTATTTGGAGTATAAATATCGAGAACCGTGAAAGACTAGTCATTGATGTCAAGCAAAACCCAAATAACATGATGTGATGGATCTTCCGCCAAGGCAAAAACCAAAGAGAAATTTTCCTAAAAATTAACATACTAATACTACCATGTCCATCCTCATGTGAAATGGAAACTTAAGATATGTCACACAAAATACAGATCTCGAACTTTCGATGATATTAGATTCAATAGGAGGAGTAGATATGGTTTAATGCTACGTTTGACATTCTTCTTCAGTAATTCTACTGTCCTTAAAAAATTTGGAGAACGAACCGGCGAACACATCGCTAGGAGAAAATCTTTGAAAAAAATGCCTAGTAGTCTCTCTATATATATTAAATAGGTTTTCATTCTCCACTATTCAAAACTGATGTAAGAAATCCTACTCGTTTATATACAAATAATATTTTAAATATTCGTATTCTTCAATATTGAAGATTAACAGGCAAATGCTATGTTAATATCCAAACTGCACCCATATTTAAACTAAATTCAATGTCATGTCATTGTCATTGCAGCGCTGCAATTTTGGTCCTCAAATCAAATTCGGTCCATAACAATTAGACACTTCACTCGTTCAACGTGTGATTCACACTTTTTTCGTCAATTTTTTTAGTAGAAAAACGTGATTTGTTGTTTTAACTTCTATTAAAACAATAATGCCCATGCTTTCCAAGGGAAGGACATATCGACCATAACGTACGTTGACATTTAGAATGGGGTTAATATGCTGCCTGCGATGTGTGATGGTTATGTAGAACTCTTGCCAACATGAGTTTTGTTATCCTTATGAAGAGGAGATGATTATTATTTTGTGAATAGTTTGCACTCTTAACTATTGTCAGACAAAGTACTTATACAATAGCATTTGAGTAGGGAAAATGGAGCAGAAATTTGGCACTCACTCAATTGTAACATGAAATTTTCATGACGATGCAATCTTTTATGTATCTTTTGGTTTGTAGAGAAATTATTATATTGTTCGAAAACCTTTTCTTATAGATATAAGTTAAGAAGAAAAAATAAAAAGAAGAAAAAATAAAATGGATGTCGATGGTGTGTATAATATTTCTAAACATAGTCTTTTTGGCAAAAGATGTAAATGTGAATAAGGTGTTAGTAATGATTAAAACCAAGAAGAGGCCTTAAAATGTCAATGTCGAAAGTAAGGAACTATCAACCTCCCAATATGTCACAAACGAATGCCTCAATGACCAATTTATTGTTTTTCATAGATAACCCTCAAGAGTTCTCTAGAATAATTAATCTTTTAAAAGGAGTTGCTTATGTTGATTAAGTTTTTTCCCCAATCATATCAAGATTCTCAAATATCATCTCAAAACTTTCCCATTTCTTTTCAAAACCTTTCAATTTATTTTGAAATTCCCCATAAACTATCCTAGATTTAATTTATTTCTTTTCAAAAACTTAAAAACCCATCAATGTTTGGAAACCATTCCATCCCATCAAGCCAAAACCAATCCTACCAAGAATTATATATCTATTTACCTTTCATATCCACCATAACTTATGTTATGTGTCCACTTCATATTCATAGGATGCAAAATCAAATCTCAAAAAATTCTTTAAAATTGATTGAGAATAACAAAAGGGTCAATTTTAATGATATTATTTTAATTTATTTTGTTCATAGATAATATTTCTTAACCTCTTTCAAGTGGTTTAGACATTATAAATTTTAAATTATTCAATAAAAAATAAAATTCATCCCATCACATTAGATATTTTAATGCTTTTTTCTTAGATTTTCCCCACAATGATAGATTGGTTACTAATCTTTTACTTATAATCTTTAATTTAATGAATCTAAATACTATTAAAATAATAAAATTACCAAAAGACAAATTTTTTGAAAGAATAACTTATATTGATTCATATTGAGTTGAGAATTGGAGTTGACATGCAAAATTCAGAACTCTAAAAATCAATAAAACTCAAGCTCCTATTTTTAAAAGCTAGTATTTTTAATAAATTTTACATACAAATATGTGCATCTCTAAAAATATCCAAAAATAAATTAAACACTAAAATTAAACTATCGAACAAATATCAACTGAATTTCAAGTTAAGTTAAGAAAACAGACAATTTATAAATTTATAAAAATATAAAAAATAATATTAAAGTATAATTTTAGGCCCTTAAATGGTCACATGTGGCCTCCAAAAAATATCAATTATTTTAGTTAACTAAAAAATTATGTAAAAGCTACATTAAAATTTTAGAGACAGTCATTTTAACGTGAAAATAGGTTCAAATGGAGCTATGAATCAAAAATTACAACATCCAAAAAGTTCAACCTCTTTTTGAAAGACTAAGAACCACTAAAAAAAATATATATATATTTTTAAAATGTTATAATATTGGGGGAAAATGAGAACCCCATAATGATAGTTTCAGAGATATTCAAAAAGAAATTTGATCCTCAAACTATATTGCCATAACTAAATATTTTTAAATATGTTTCTAAATAGTTAATATTTATATAAAGGTATTATCACTTAAAATTAAATAATACCAAAAAAATTTGAACCTCTAAAGGTGGTCCAACTTAAATGGCTATTATTAACAACTCTTCTTATAATATCTCTCTTATTAGTAAGAACTGATATATTCACATGTTAATCTATATTGAAAATATATTGTCAAATTTTTTTAACTCTAAACAAAACTCATGATCGCTTTTATATGTATGTTGAGTATATTTTATTATTTTTATTTATTTAAGTTAAATTAATTTAATATTAATATTTTTCTTTAGTTATAAGACAAAAATTTAACATATTGAAATTCAGAGTGGAGAACTCATAACTCTTCCAAAAATATTTCCTATCTTTTATATAATCTCATATTATCTTATAATAAAACTTTTTTTTATGACTCTTTCAAAATTATGTCAATTTAGTTAAGAAGAGTTTGGATCTATTATAATAGACTAATCCCTTGTAGTTGGTGTGTTGTTTCCTCAAATTACATCCTCAACTAATATGTAATCCCATGTGGACCACTTCATATCTTCACTACAATTATGTATTATTATTTTGGTCATTTCTAAATTTATATTTTAAAAAAGATCAAATTCGTTAATCTATTTCAAATTAGAGAAATACAATATGAACATATTAGTGATTATGTGTTTAGATTCAATATAACCATTAGTATGATGAGATATGAACCACCATAAAATATAATGCTAATTATTTATTTTTAATATCTTTATTCAATTTATTAAAGATAGATTTGTTATTATTCTGACAAAATTTACTATGTTGTAATAAAATTTATAAGTGTGATCTTAAATGCCAATGATCATAAGTTTAGAAATAAATCAAACTTCAAGGATATGAGAAATGTGACAAAATAAGAAACCAATAATGATTATAAGTGTATATTCATTATCATAGAACAAAAATATCAAAATATCCTCAATCTTTTTTAAAAACTAATAATAAACTAAGTTTTTAATAATATGCACTATTAAAAAATTTAACTTGAGTGAAATATGATTACCTTACTTCAACTAGCAGATACTAATCCTTCAAAACATTTTATAATTAATTATAATTCAAATATATTTTATGATTATTATATAATAAAAAGGAATTCATTAATAGGTATATTACATCTGAGATAAACATGCAATGCAAAATGTTCAGATTAAGGTAAACCTACTTTTGACTAGTGTGGAATCTAACCCAAACATATTAGGATGTTTGAGTCTCCCCCTAGCATACATAAGATAGAAGAAGATAAAGCTCACTAGGAAGACAAAAATGACCTTTCCAAAAAAGGAAATAGTTTTGAAAAAAGAAGAAAGAACCTAGACAAAGTAGGAACAATAGTTGAAACAACAACAACCTCTTTTACCTAGTGTTGGAACTAACTAGCCTTAGATGAACCATAAACCAGCTTAGACTAGTGGATTAAGAGGCCCAAGTTTTTAAAAACACATCATGATCCACTAAGGGACCCTAATTTTTTAAATTTTATTGGATCCAAAAAGAGCTTGGGCACAGAAGGAGGCCTAGGTCTCTATCACATCAAAGTGGACCCCACTGAAAGAGGGAACAATAGAGGAAGAGTAATAACTACTTTTGACTTGTGCATGAACCAACTAGTTTTAACTAGACTGAAAACCATCTTGGACTAAAATAAGAAGTAAAAGTAGCAAAAGGAACCATCAAGGTCCCTAGGGGAACCAAATAAAACCAAGTCAAAAAATAAACCACCAATCCAGTATTTGACTAGATCCACACCAAACCTAGGCACAGATGGATGCCTACATCTCCATAACATATGGGTTTTTAATTAGATCCCAATAACTAGGAAAGACCATTTTTAAGATGGTGTATAAAGTAGCCTAGAATAACTAAGAGGGAATCCCAAGTCTTCAAGAGGATCTTTCCAGATAGGAAACTAAAACCAACTAGTCTCCCAGCAAGAAAGACTTAAACACAATAAAAAATCCAAATATATTCATTAAATTCCTTAAGATTAAAAATTAATAAGACTTACTATTATGGTTTTGGCTCTACCTTCTAACCAGACCTAAAAATTGCATTTTACACCTTTAGACCTAACAAATTCAATGTTCAAAGTTCTAAGAAATAGATCGAAAGACTCAAGATAAGGATCAAATCATATCTTGTCTTCAAGGAGGGACATCACCCCAATCATACTTTGGAAAAAATTGATCCACAACCCTAAATATTTGAAAAAAGTCCCTAACATAGTGGAGGTCACCATCAAATCAACGTACTAGTAAGGAGTTTCAATAGGGTCAACCCTAGAGGATTAAAAAAAAAACTATAGTCTTGAAAAGCCTTTAGCTTCCTTCTTAAGCATGTGCCAACATCATGAGACAGTGCCATATTCAGGGTCTTTGACTAGAAATAGACCTAGAGTAGGGTATTAGAATAAATCCCTGTAGACCTAGACATAGAGCTTTCCCAAACTCTTCTATTAATATTGAAAGTGCCTCTACAATGATATCTATCAATGTATTTTACACATATTTATCTAAAATATGTATGCTAGTTTATAAATTAATTATGATTATCTAATTATTTATAAATATAATGCAATAAAATTTATATATTACCTATAAATTTATTATTATTATTATTATTATTATTATTATTATTATTATTATTATTATTATTATTATTATTATTATTATTGTGGGATAAAATATATATTATCTATAAATTAGTTATAATTATATAATTATTTATAAATATAATATAGTAAAATTTATATATTATCTATAAATTAATTATTTGATAATTTTAATGTTATGATTATTAATAAATATAATGTGGTAATATAATTATTTATTAATTAATTCTGACATAATATAATTTAATTGGAAGTGAAAATCACACCAAAAATAATGAGGGAAGTTGTATAGTGAAAATAATGAGAAAAGAACATTAAATATAAAAAGTTAGTGTTTTATCTATGTAATATGCAATGACAGTTCAAGTTGCCCTATTTTGTTTTTTGTTTTTTTTAATTTTGATTTATCTCATTTTACTTTTTTTTTTTTAATTTTTTTGTATTTATATGTTTTTAATCTTTTAAACTATCATATTTGTTGTTTTATTTTTTTATTTAATCATATCAACTTCCAAATAATTAAATTAAATTATTTTTATTTTCTAATGTCAATTTTTAAATAATTAAATACTAATATTCACATACCATTATAGCTCCCAACCACTACTCTTGAATATTATTATAGGAACAATTATCGGTACAATAAAATCATATTTTATTATAACATACATCTAATATAATATTTTATTAAATTGATTAAAGAAAATAAGAAAAAAATATCAATTCAATGTATATTTGATGAGAGGTAAATTATAATTAATAATTCATATAATTGTTACTTCTTCGTTAGAGGTTACTTATTCGTTAGAGTTTTCAGTTTTTTTTTTTTTAAATGGAATTATGGTAGATAATAATTCAAGTTAGATTGTGTGTAACAATGACTTTCTTTCAAACCTTGAATTTTTTTATATGAAAATAATTATTAAAAAGAAATATATGGTATGCTTAAATAATCCTTTTGGTGTTTCATTTTACTTATTCAAGTAGGTTCACATGTAAATCAAAGATAATTTTATATATTATGTTCGGAGTTATATATCAAAACAGATAAGATTATGAATGGAGCTAATAAATGAGTGTGAGACATAAATAGGTATCTCAAAAAAATTTATCAATTTACGTATAACTATCATCAATATTACTAATATTATTAATGGCTACAATTGACTTAACATACATCACCAAAAGTTACAAATGACCTAATATGTTTTAAAAGATTTGAACTTAGGTGAAGTTGGACATAGCAAAACCTCTTAACCAATAAACTCCATCTCACTAGCAATCATATCAAAAATATTATAAAATAAATATTTGATATATAAAACCAAAAAAAAATCATTAACATATGAAAATTATTATATTTGACAAAAAAATTATAAATTATGCACACCAAAAATTTGGATGTAAAAAATAAATATATATATATATAGACATAACCTACAATTTTCAAAGTAAAATGATAAATTTAAATTGATTTAAAAAAGTGGAGTTGTAATCTTCTAAATGTGGCTAGTTGTATAGCTTACAGGGAAACTAATCTCTTGATCACTATGTAATTATAGAGAATAAATTTGACAAGTCTAATCCTTTTCTTTCGGGCTTAAAATTTTGTTTTATTTTCAAAATTCACAAACATCATTCAAAATTCTGTGTCATTTTTGAAAACCCTAATCAACTCAAAAAAAATTACAGGATCTTGGGGAATGTGATAGTCAATTGGAGAACATGTCTAAATCATATCCACATCTGTCAAAAAAAATTGGAAATAAATACTTTATGTAGTTCAAGCAATTGAGTAATGAAATCATGAAAATTTATAGCAATTTTGATGAAATATGAACAATCCAAAAAAAAATTATACTTTTCAAATCAAATCCTAAATTTTTTATTAATACTCTTAACCTTTATTTGAAACTCATGCATCCATTTAATTTATTTATATGATGTGTATGAACTAATGGATTTTTGTATATAGATACTTTTCCATCTCAAAATACAACCCTGTGCAAGCGGAACTTGGGTCAAAGGCAAGAATGTTTTGGGAGATACCTACTACAAAATGTAAAAATAGGAGGTGAAGCTATGCTTCCCCTAGGATTTCTTATACCAGTTTACAAAGCAAATGGAGAGCTATTCCCTTATAAGAATATTTCTGGGTAAGAAGCCAACGCTTCCAGAAGTCTCTAGATGGATAAAAATCACTCTGAATGGAATTGACAGCCCTCGTTTGACTGTACTTCAGAATGGGTTTTTTATGTTCAAGTTCCAATCTAGAGAACCATCAACCGCACCTCTAACCTATCTCTTGGATAGTGATGATATAAAATTATTGGAATCCATTCATGGAGTTTAACATAAGGCAGCGTTAGTGCTCTGGGGAAGGAGAAAGCTGCCATCTTATTCAAATCAAAATCTGAAGGGAAACCTCTCATAATCAAAATCCACATGCTAAATCCACTTCCCATGCTTGGAAGATATCCGAATATCAGATCGAGAATTCCATCTTATTGTTTATATTAGTTAAATATCACCCAATCATATCAAAATTTTCTAATATCATCTCAAAATCTTATAATTATTTTTAAAAAACTTTCAATTTCTTTTCAGAGTTATTGTAAACCATTTTAGATTTCTTTTATTTCTTTTCAAAATATTAAAAACCCATTAATATCTGGGAATCATTCCATCCCATCAAGCCAAAACTAATCCTAACAAGTATTATATATCTCTTTACCTTTCATATCCACCATAATCTATGTTATCTTTCCAATTCATATACATCCCATTTAAACCTCACCAGATCGCTATCAAGATGTGCTCTTCATAGCATGCAAAATCTAATCTCAAAACTTTCTTTGAAGGTTGATTAAAAATAACAAAAGGGTCAATTTTAATGATATTATTTTAGGTTATTTTTTTATTGTAATATTTTTAATTTTTTTCAAGTGGTTTAGTTGTTCTAAAGTTTGAATTATTCAATTGAAAACGAAATTCATTCTATCATATTATACATTTTGATACTTCTTTCTTAAATTTTTCCCATGATAACATATAGATTATTAATCTCTTACTTATAATCCTCAATGATTATAATCTTAATTAGTTTTATAAACTATGATTCCAAAAAAAACCCAAAACCACTAAATAGTTATTTATTTTCAAAAAATTAATAATTTTGTAAAAAGACAAAATTAAAACCCATAAAAAACAGTTTCAAAAGTATTCGAAAAAAATTAGATGCTCGAATTATCTTACCACACCACTAAATCTTTGTAAATATCTTTCTATCTAATCAATATTTCTAGAAAGATATATTATTAAAAATCTAAAAGTCCTAAAAATAAATAAATAATAAATAAAATAAAATAATTATTAAATATGTTAAAACAGTTTAACTTGACTGACTATTATTAGAAACTCTTTTTATAACATATTTCTTATTAGTAAGAGTTGTTATATTCACATGTCAATCCATGTTGAAAATATATTGCCAAAAAGAAAAATTGCATTAAATAAAATTCATGTTCCCTTTCTTATGTATTTTGAGTAGATTTTATTAGTTTTAATTATATTTAAATTAGTTTAATTTTATTATTTTTATTTAATTATAATATAAGTGTTTAATATTTTGTAATTTAAAACGGAAAAGTCTTAATTTTTTTTTTAAATATTTGTTTTTTTTAATAATTTTTATTATTATTTTATATTTTTTTTCAAATTTATGTTAATTTACTAAAAAAGTGTTTAGACCTATTATAATAGACTAATCTTTATTAATGTGTTCTCTCCTCAAATTAAATCCTCAATAGATATTATTATCCCATATGGATCAGTTCGTATCTTCATTCCAATTATGGATTATTATTTTTTTTCATTTTCAAATTTATATTTTAAAAAAGATCAAATTGATTAATTAAAAAAATATAAAATAAACACATTAGTAACTATGTTTTAGTATCTTTTTAAAAAAATAGAAAAAATATTTTTTTAAAAACTAATCTTGGTAATAATCTGCATCATTGAGAAGTTAACTTAAATGAAACATAAATAAAGTCAATTTGAATGAAACATAAATACCTTACCTCATGTAAGAGAGATTAATCCTTCAAAATATTTTAAAATTAATTATAATTTAAATACATTTTATGATTATCATAAACTCAAAATGCTCTCATCAAATAAATATATTGCATTTGAAAGATGCATGAGATACAAAATGTTATCAAATGATAAAAAATGAAAATAAAAGATATATATATATATATATATATATATATATATATATATATATATATATATATATAAATTAGTATTATACAAGACTGAGACAGTAGTGCAACTGTTAACACAATTGATAGGATAAATAAATGATACCCCCAAAAAAAACGTATTTTTATTGTAACATAATCCAGTATAAGTTTTTATTGAACCGATTAAATAAAAAATCAATTTAATGTGTGATTATCCAATAGGAGAAAGCTGCCATCTTATTCCTTATTATGCATCACCGGAAACCCCTAAAAATCTAAATCCACATGGTAAATCCATT
This sequence comes from Torreya grandis, assembly GCA_037957365.1. Taxonomy (NCBI): domain Eukaryota; kingdom Viridiplantae; phylum Streptophyta; class Pinopsida; order Cupressales; family Taxaceae; genus Torreya; species Torreya grandis. The sequence goes on along the minus strand of JARHVA010005532.1, from coordinate 490,115 downwards.
TCCCATGCTTGGAAGAAATCTGAATAGAAGTAGAAATATATTAGAAAATATCTAAAATGATGAAAGCTCTAGAAACGTTTAAGCGAGTTTCATTTGCTTCCAGGTTCATCTTGAAAATAGAGCCCACCTTTGCTGCTATAAGTTTGATAGAAGTAAAGTTTCATAGAATCAAACTACATTCAGGTACATGTTAATTCAACCATTAACTATTAAGTTGTAAGTTTTAATAATATTTTTTACAATAAAGAAATAATATATATTTTTTAATATTTTAATAATATAAATAAAAAACATAAAAATTATATTAATTTTAAGTTTTAATAAAAATTCATTTATTTATTATTAAAAAATATTTTCCTATATTTTAAATAATATAATTAAAAATATATACAAAAATTGTAAAAAATAAAACCATTTTTTTAAAAAGGTCTCACATATATATATATATATATATATATATATATATATATAAAAACATGTGTTATATTTATACTTGATGTGAAATCCACCTTATTTAAATGTGCTATCAAGGTGTAATGTACTATATTCACAACAGCGTTAATATGTATATTTAAGTGGTAGTTATCATTATATGTGTAAGAATGATAAGTTGTAACATAAAATATGATTATATCTCATATTTCACTCAAACAATGATAATATCTAATAATGTTTTTTCAATTTAAAAAATAATAATATGAATTAAAAATATTTAAAAGTTATATTAATTTTTAATTTTTTAATAAAAATTATTTATTTTTTATGAAATTTTTTTTCAAATATTTTAAATATTATAATTAAAAATATATAAACTTTTTTAAAAATTTGTAAAAAACAAAATCAATTTTTATAAAAAAAAAGGTCTTATTCATGTGTGTGTGTGTGTGTGTGTTATTTCTATTTGATGTGAAGTCCACTTTATGTAAATGTGTTATTAAGGTGTGACGTATTATATGTACAACATCATTAATATGCATATTTAAGTGGTAGTTATCTTCATATGTGTGAAAATAATAAATTGTAATTTAAAAATAATTATTTCTCATATTTCACTCAATCAATAACAATTCCTCACTCACTTTTTAATTTTCCTATATAAAAACCTTTTGTATCCTTGAATCAAATTAAATTAGAATTTAGAATCATCTCTAAAATTAGTAGAAATATAATTTATTTTTAAAAAATTACAATAATACAACCATTATTTATTGTACACATATATACCTCATATATTATGTTAATACAATAAAATGTCTATTATTAATATATATATTTTTTTTTTAAATTTAAAAATCATTTTGTTAATGAATGTTCATTGAAAAAAAATTTACAATCAAATTTATATATGATCCCAAAATTAAACTTGCACTATCCATTTCTTAATTGTTTCATATCCAATTTTTTATTTAAATATATTCACATCATTGATTTCATGTTTTTATTAGAGAAGATATTTTATGAAGAAATTTATACCTTTTTCAGTTTTGTGGGAGGGACGGAAAGGGAGGGCAGTTTAGTGAATCTAAAATTCCCTGAGTAGACATTTAAATTCATGAATTTCTACTCTTCACCAATCCCAAAATTCCCATTTTTAATTCTAACTCTATAATAAACTTTTGAGCCCATACATGTCATGCGTTTTCGAAATTATCAAAAGGGGTTTTATAATTGGGGCAAAAATTACTATTTTAGAGTTGTTTCGAGTGTCTTTATAATTTTAAAAACATATAAAGATTTTGTTTTAGATCTGATCCATAATGTTTTTTAAATTATATTTACAAACAACAAATAACAGTAAAGATAATATTATTTTTTCCAATTTTTAAAAAAAATATGGGATGAAAATTTTTTATTAAAATTTTAATTTATAAAATATTTTTGAAAAGTCATATTTTGTATGATTTCGACTTATATTGTTCTTGTGGTGTGTGTTTAAAGGTACTATTTTATGCAATGGAGTACTAAATAAATCACACTAACCACCTTCATTCTAACTATCACATAGACTATATCATGTGACCACTGCACTTAACTGCAATGTAACTACTCGATATGTAATTCAGTCCAGAGGGGCTAACCTTACCATTGAGACATAGGAGTGTTTAACTTTCATGGCTCATATATTTTAATGAATATTGGAGAGGTGATTATTTATCATCTTGACTATTTTTATAAGATATAAATAGTGGTGGAGTTATTTTTGAATTTTTATAATCTAAATCTTTTAGTTTTTTATTTGATTTATTGACTAAATCATGTATTTTGGACTTTCCAAAGGTCATAACTTTTTACTAATGGTTCAAATTTCCATACCATTTTTTAAGTCCATATTTTTCATGCTCTTCACAATGTTAGGATCAAATTAGTTTTATGTTGATTCAAATTTAAAGCTTTTGTAGCATAATGGCCTATTTTATAAATTGTGATTCATAATACTTAGCATTAAGTATAGGTGCCACTTCATTTTTGGAGGGGATCACTCTTCTATGCTTTATATAACTTCTAGGTGGGGTTTTGAGATGTATTTTGTACTCAAATTATTTTATAAAGCGTTTTAGCTATTTTTTTATTTTTACCTTTATACATGTGTGTTTTATTTTACGTACCTTTTTTATATTGCAATTGTTGAATAATTTCATGTGGCATATTAGGTAGTCTCATTTGAGTATTTTATAGTGATTTTTATTCACACATACCACATTGACAATTTAAGGAGATTTTACTAACTACTTTGTCTCAACTCCATATTCAACATGAGATTGTGTTGAGTACTATTAATACTTCGTTGCTTGTTCTAGTATGTTATGTACTTTATGATTGTTCCTAGAATATGTAGTGGCTGGTTCTTTTTATGCTTGAAATTTTCCATATAAACCCTTTCAGGGTTTTCAAAATCAAACTATGCATTTTTTTGATGCTAGATTTGTAATCAAATTAACCTAAGGTTTTTAAAATATTCAAAACATTTTTTGAACTCAACCTTTTTTGTTTTAACCAAATAAAATTACCTAGATGGAACATGTATCAATAGTCATTGTTGTTCTCACAACCAAATTCATAGGAGCTACTTCTATTTTTTAATTTATTTTGTTGGAGGCTTCATTAAATTTGATAATCATCTATATCCGTAGCTTCCTTATTATGTTTCTCTATAACTGTACATAGACACTTCATTAGGATTAGTCTTTACAACCCATACTTACGATTTTAAGAATTCTTCTCTTTTACCACATCATCTAAACTAATCTTCAGGAAGGGTATTGGTATGTGTTATATTCACACTTAATGTGAAGTCTAAAATATATAAATGTGTGATGTATTATATGCACATCATCATAAATATGCACATTTACATGCTAGTTATCCTTGCATCTTTAAAAATTATGAGTTATAAATTGACGAATGATCTTATCCTACCTTTCACTCAATCAATAAAAATCTCTCATTCACCATTTATTTTTTTTTATAAAAATTATATTAGAGCTTAGAACCATCTCTAAAATGGGTGGAGATGTATTCCATTCTATTCTAATGTAAAAAAAATTGTTGTACACACATTTATATTGTATATTCCCTTAATGTAATACAATGATTATTATTAGTGAATCTTTTTCTTTGATCTAAACAGTATCTTTTGAATGAATTTTTATTGTAGAGTTATTTTGGGCCTTTTTTAGTTTAATTTAAAAATATATAATCAAATAAAATTTGTAATTAGAAATTCATTATTAGATTGAATATGTGGAGAAACCCTAAACAATGTTGTGACATTTTTATAATATTTTCATTTTTAATAAAAAAAATTAAAATATATATTTTTTTAAATTATAATATTTAACTACAATGGAATGATTGTTTTATTTATTTTTGTTTTGTTTTATTTTTGAATTAGTGAGGATTTTTCCATTGGTTTGGATGGAAGGCATATTTTTAAATCATAGTCGTAGCTATGTGCCAAAAAACCAAAGCAAAAGTAGATTTGTATTAAAAGACATAGTTAGATTGGGTATGTAGAGATTAACCAAGTTGTTTTTATATAGTAGCATTCATTTTTTTTTTTTTTTTAAGGTTTACTTTAAATTTTATGAGAGAATATATATAACATTTTTTTTTGAATTTTTTTTTAAAGGTTTATTTTAGATTTTATGAAATAGAGATTAGAAATGTGTATGTTTCTTCTTCTTTTCTTTTTTTTCTTTTGTTTTTTGGGGTATATTTTTGAAGTATTATATTTTTAAAATGAAAATCTTGACAATTTAATTATTTATTTTTATTTTTATTTTTTTAATTATTATTTTTAAACATATACATCATCATCATGGCATGATATTTTTAGATTAAATTAACTTGATTAATAATTATAATATTGTTTTGTATTTAAATATTTTTATTTAATTTTAAATTCCTTTTTATATTTATTTATTTAGAAAAAAATAAATAAACATTTATATTTTTTAAGTAAACTTTAAATTAATACTTTAATGTTGACAAATCAGTTAGGTGGTCATAAACCAATTGCCTGCAAACCATTCCATAATATTGATTTTTTAGGGCCATCATTTGAATATAAATATCAAGAACCTCGAAACATTAGCCATTGATATCAAGTAAAACCCAAATAATATGATGCGATGGATCTTCCACCAAGGCAACAATTAAGAGAGAATTTTTGGTAAAATAAGAACTAAGGGTAATCTTGTAAATTTCTTAAGAGAAATTATGGATGTTTTGAATATTATTTGTACCCGTTATATGTGACTTGAAACTTGCAAGGTAATTTGATTAACCTACTACACAAATCTTTCCAAGACTACAAAAGAAATAGTGGCAAGAGTAGTCATTTTTCTCGTTGACTGTTAAAAGCGCTTGAATGTTGGCAGCGGTGTTACCTTATATGCCTGGTTGCAATTACATCGCTAGGAGAAAATATCTATGAAAAAAAATGCCTAGTAGTCTCTCTCTATATATATATTAAATAGGTTATCATTCTCCACTATTCAAAATTGGCGTTAGAATATCCTTAGAGTAACCGTTTATTTACAAAGAATATGCAGGAAGTCGATATTTTAGATATTTGTATTCTCCAATATTGAAAACTAACTAACAAATGCTATGATAATATCCTCCCATGAAAAATCGTGTGAATATAAACAATAACCAGAGACTCCATGTTTAAACAAATTACAATGTTCCATCTCCGATCTGTCACGTCATTGTCATTGCAGCGCGCAATTTCAGTCCTCAAATCAAATTCGTTGCATGAATTTTATGTTTTATTCCCTCCTGTACACAGTTCACACACTTTACTCGCTCCACATGCATTTCACACAAATAGTAATGAAAGACCACCAATTGAAAAAAGTGATTTGTTGGTTTAACTTCTATTAAAATTCCAAGGGAAGGACATATCGACCATAACGTACATTAACAGCAAGTGCAACATCGAGCACAAAATTGGCATTCACCCAATTGTCAAATGAAAATTTCATGACGATGCAATCTTTCATATATTTGTAGGTTTGTAGAGAAATTCTCATATTGTTCAAAAACATCTTGTGTAATCTAAGTTAGGATTAAGAAATAAAATAGATTTTAATGGTGTGTATATTATTTCCAAACTTAATCTCTTTGAAAAAAAAATGAAAATGAGAATGAAGTGTCTAATGATGATCAACACTAAATGTCCAAACCAATGTCAATGTTGAAAGTAGGGAACCATCAACCTCCCAATCTGTCACAAAAGAACACCTCAATGATCAATTTATTATTTTTATAAACAACCCTCAAGAGTTCCCTAGAATAAACAATGCTTTTTAAAAAGTTGGTTATGCTGGTTATGTATTTTCCAATCATACTAAGATTCTCTAAAACCATCTCAAAACCTTCCCATTTCTTCTCATAACCTTTCAATTTATTTTCAAATTCCTTAAAAACTTTCCCAAATTTCTTTTATTTCTTCTCAAAATTCTAAAAACCCATCAATGTTTACAAATCATTTCATCCGATCAAACCAAAATCAATCTTAACAACAATTATCTCTCTTTTTACGTTTCATATCCACCATAACTTATGTTGTCTCCGCTTCATATCCATCGCATCTCAATGTCAAATAAATGGCTATCAAGATGCACTCTTCATAGCATACAAAATCAAATCTCAAACGTTTCTTTAACACTTATTAACAATAACAAAAAGGTCATTTCCAATGATATTATTCTAAGTTATTCTCCTTTATAAAAATATTTTTTAACCTCTTTCAAGTGGCTTACTCGCTCCAAAATTTGAATTATTTCATAGAAAATGAAATCCATCCCATCATATTAAATCTTTTGGTATTTCTTTCTTAGATTTTTTCCATGATGATAGACCGGTTACTAATCTATTACTTATAACTCTTGATGATTATGATCTTGATTAGTTTTATAAATTATGATTCCAAAAAAACTCGAACCCATTAAACAAAACTAATGATTTATTTTTGAAAAGTTATAATTTAAAAAAAAATAGAACCCCATAAATGGTAGTTTCGTAGGTCTTTAAAAAAATTTGATGCTCAAACTATCTTTCCACACAACCATAGATGTGTATATATCTTTCTAGCTAATCAATATTTTTATAAAGATATTATTATAAAAAATCAAATAATACTAAAAAAAAAATAAAACTTAGTTGGGTGGTCCAACATAGCCAACTATTAGTAACAACTCTTCTTATAATATATATCTTATTAGTAAGAGTTGTCATATTCACATGTTGATCCATATTGAAAATATATTATTTATTTTTTTTCTAGTTTTGAATAAAATTCATGTTCACTTGCCTATGTATGTTGAGTAGATATTATTAGCTTTAGCTATCATTAAATTAGATTAATAGTATTATTCTTATTTAATTATATGACAAGGGTTTAGCATATTGTAATTCAGAGTGGAGAATTCATCTCTCTTCTAAAAATATATGTTTCCTTTTATAAAATCTCTTATTATTTTGCAATAAAGCCTTTTTTATGAAACTTTCAATTCTATTTGGATATATATCATAATAGACAATCCCTTTTAGTTGGTGTGTTGTCCCTTTAGATTAAATTTTTAATCAATATCATCATCCCATATGGAACACCTCATATCTTCACTACAATTGTGGATGATTTTTCAATCATTTCCAAATTCATATTTTGAAGGAGATCAAATTTTCTAATCCATATGAAATTAAATAAATACAAGATAAACATATTAGTGATTATGTGTTTAGATTCAATATTATGATTACTATGATGAAATATAAACCACCATATAATACAACTCCTTTATTGATATCTTTATTCAAATTATTAAAGACAGATTTGTCATTATTTTGATGAAATTTACCATGTTTAAAGAGAATTTATAAGTATGATCTTAGATGCCAATGATCCTACATTTAGAAACTTGAAGGATATGAAAAATGAGACCCCAAAAAAATGTAAAAGCAACCAATAATGATTAGAAGTGTGTAGTTACTATGATAGAATAACAATTTCAAAAGATCCTCTCAATCTTTCAAAAATAGATTTATTTTATAAGCTAGGCTTGTAATAATCTGCATAATTGAAGAAGCTAACTTCATTGAAATGTGTATTTCCTTACCTCAAGTAAGAGAGATTAATATTTAAAAACATTTTATAATCAATTATAATTCAAACACATTTTATGAATAACATAAAGTTAAAAAAGAGATTCATTACACATATTGCATCTGAAACAAACATGAAATACAAAATATTATTAAGAGAAAAATCAGATAGATAGATAGATAGATAGATAGATAGATAGATAGATAGATAGATAGATAGATAGATAGATAGATAGACAGATAGATATAAATTATACCAAATAATGAGACAATAGTGCAAACGTTAACATAATTGATAAGAGAAATAAATAATAAAAAATCACATTTTATTATAACATACATCCCATATAAGAGTTTATTTCAAACTGATTAAATAAAATCAGAACACAAAATTCTAAATATTGAATGTCTCTCTCAATTCCAAGGAACTATAACATGTTATATCTTAATGCATCACAACATGCTACATCATAGAAAATATTGAATGAATCATAATCATATTTCATAATTTTGAGAATTAAATTTCAAACATTTAGTAGTGGATTGTTTATAACACATCACAAGATATATTCAAAACAAAGTGCAAATAAAGAAAGTTTCATGAATTCAAAAAACCATATAACCTGCAATTGCCATGAAAACCTTTATGTTATGATCCTATTGTCTACTCAATAATGATACTACTTTTTATTTTAATATTTTTAAATGACTTATAATATAATGTAAGGCGTTATAAAATGAAGATCCTAATCAATCAAGAAACCTCATCAATTCAGTTGATTCTATAATGAACCAAATCTAACTAGACACTCTATTACTCAAGAGATATCATATATTTATTGAAATATATAGCAAATATATGCACTAGAATGCTTTGGATAAATGATTAATATATATTAAAAAAAAATATAGTAGCTATCATTTTATAAATAAATTATAAATTATTTAATTGTGGCCAAATGGATCACTCCCTAAATGTTTTCACTATGGAAATAATTTCCTAAATTCTTAATCCATTGATTACTGAAAGAAACTTATTAAAATGTTAAAGATTTATTTACTTGATTTTTTTTAATAGTGAGAATAATGTGTGCAAGTTATTTGAAACATATGAAATCTAGTTGATAATAATAATGATATGTTAGGACCTATTAATCCCAACTCTTTTAGTTTGTATTAAAATTGTTATTAATAATATGTTATATGAATATGTTTCATAAGCTATCTCATTTTTTATTGATAATTATCCCACATGTATGATTAGTTTTAGAACACCAATGGGTTACATAATAAGTTACTCAGAAAAAAAATCAACATACTTATCTCATATTCATTTTCAATAACTATCATTATATTTCAATGTTTGAATATTAAATGCATCTATAATAGTAATTATATAAAATATAATTATCCCATTAGTTAAGATGCAATCCATTTAGTTTTAAAATAGTATAGATCAAAATAAAAGATAAGATTCTATATATAGTGCATAGTAGAGTGAAGGATACATAGGTACACTAAAATAATCTACATTTATAGTTATACAAAAATATATAGCCTATGGTGTTTACAACATTCACAAGTATGTACAAGATATAAAACCACTAATGTATTAAATAATCATAAATCAAAATATACAATTTATTACATTTCATCACTCAATATCAAATTACACATGATCGGATGTAATATTACATTTGATTCTCATAAGATATCTCAATAATTAGTACAAATAGTCATGAGTATGATTCCCAGATGGTTGATCACTTGAAGAGAGGGAGAGCATCATCAGGTTAATTTTATTCCAACCATAGACCGTCGGTCTCCCACACACCTCCCCATTAGGAGTGGACCTTCCCTTCATGGAGGGATAGATAAAATAAGTGTGGATATCAAAACTTTAACTAGAACTCATGTTTTAAAACCACTAATACATGTAACAGTAACATAGACCCTGAAAAAAAATCTTCTATATAATATGATATCACACATATTAATACCACTCCAATTACTTTAACCAAGTAAAATCACTTGAGGGTAAATCTTATGCCCATTGAGGTGGGTCCACAAGTATTTTATTAATTATGAAAAAAAAATTACATGAAAAGGGTGCCAATATGTCGTTAACACTTTTACTCACAAAAACATGTATATATAGCTTTTTCCTATTACTGGTAAAAACCAACTAACATAATAACCAACTCTTATTGGAATATAACCCAGAAGTCAGTTTAATTATTAACCACAAAAAATAAAATCAACTAAGTAAATATGACAATGATTTATTAAAGGGGGTGCCTTTATAAATAAAGATGCATGCCCCTTTTACAATTATTATTACATAACACTTAAACTAAGTTAAGACTTCTGGAACAAGTACTAACAAACCCTCCCATGATCAAAATTTATTTTATTGGACATGTGCCAAGCATTTTTTTGAATTTATCAAATTTTAAAGTATCAAGGAGTTTTGTAAAAATATCAATGGGTTGATCAGTAATTTGGCAATATATTGGATTAAGTGCTTTCTTTGAAACCAACATTCACAAATAATGATATTTGACATTTTTTTAAACATGAAATAATGGATATTTAGACATATTAATTGCACTTTGATTATAAATGTATTACTATGTAAGATTAATTTGAGAATTTGAAGATCTTCAAGAATGAACCATATATAAACAATTTCTCTGGAAGCATCCCATGCTGCAATGTATTCAAATTCTACTAATGAATATTACACTATATCATGATTATTACAACACCACATAATATTATTTGAACCCATATTCATAGGGTACCCTATTATGGATAATCTATCATCCACACATCCACCAAAATCTGCATTGCAATACCCAACAAATTTGAAGTTCCTTTTGCAATACTACTCAAGGCCATATGTTTCCATTACCTAAAGGTAATGAAGTACTCTTTTTATTGTATGCCATTGAATTTATATAGGTTCATGCATAGACCTAGACAACATTCCAAATGTAAATTATATATGGGTAAGTTCACATATTTGGGGGACAAAAAATGGCCTACCAGTGGACATGGTTTTTCTAAAATTTTATAAATGTGAACTTTTACAAAATATTAATGATGACTACACTCAAAATTTGAAGATGGTATAAATTAATTGTATAATTTTGAGTCTAGTTTATGTATACACATAATATTTTCAAACTTTTATTGATTCCTGACACTTTTTATCTTGCAAGAACCTGTTGAGTCTCAATCTCTCTGAGTGCATGCCTTAAAGGGTGCACTAAGAAAGGGGTGGGCAGGCCATTGGTGCTTCGTAAGATTGTTGTTCCTTTTTTCAGTTTTCATCTACACACTTTTATCCTAAAACCATGAACCCTTGGATTATTTCTCTCTTTCCTAATCATTCTTATCATTTGTTATGTTTTATCCCTCTTTTCCTTGCTTTATCTCCCTTTTCCCTGTTCAACAAACTAGGTCAGCCATATAAATTTTTAGGCTTTCTGCTCAGAAAACTAGGTCAACCTAGTCAACCTAGTGTGTTTTGGAGACACTTTAGCTCTTTTAGTTTGTTAGTATCCTAGCCAACCTAGCACAGACCTAGTGATTTAGCCCAGAAATGTGTTAGGTCAACCTAGTCTGCCTAGTACAACTGATATGTTCAAAAAAAATTAGGTAAGATACTACTATATATACAATGTCATTTACCACCATTTCATAAGAGTTGAAAGATCGTGAATAATTAAGTGAATAAGTGCTAACAAACATCTACTTATTGACCATTCTACTTGAAGAATAAAGCTTTATGGTTCAATACTTTCTTTTGGATCTCTGATCTTATCTTGTGGAAAAGTCTTTTGGATGCTTAGGTATGTCATGTATCCTAGAGCTGATTTATCTTGGTTATCCTTACAAGTTACAATAATCTCTTGTGAATCACCTTGGCTAAGGGAGAGGTTGAGACTCGATAGGTTTGTCTTCAAAGATAAGTATTCCTAGCTTTATTTCTTCTTTGTAAGAGTAGATAGATAATGCAGTATGTAATCTTCTCTTCTATTTATTAGGATTCTATATACGTTGACATGAGTATATGTCTCTTATGCATGTTTATTTTATTTTTTTGTTCTATCCCCCACTTTGTGCTATAAGCTTTGGTGTGCACTAGATTAGTTTACTTTTCTTATTATTAGAATAGTTTACTTTCTTATTTATTGCATAAGTGAACATCAAATCATAGTAATCTTTTAGGGTTGTTGTGCAATTATGTTAGACTGTAGGCTTTATAACCCTTCCTATCATGATGTGTTGTGACAAGTGATACAAGTGATCCCCTATTTGGGTTTAGCAGATTCTAATATTGGTCATGCTCCTACTTAACAAGTGTATACCCAATCAGAAGTGTAGTTGTGCTCTATCTTATCCAATTTAGGATTAATTCATTATACATCATGTAATTCTAATTGCACACATTCTAGTGAACTTGATGTGAGTCAAATCTTTATTAGATCTGTTCACTTTTATTTCATTTATTTCATTCATTTCATTACTTTGTCATCATTTATATCATCTATTTTAACATACCAGTTTGATTATGTCAACTCAATTTTATTTTTATTTGTGTACAAGAATAGGAAAATAGATCGAGAAACTCGACCCAGTATAGGTTTTCAGCACTTTTTCATAATACTAGGTCGACCCAGTTGACCTAGTGTATTTATAGTCACTTTGTAGTAGTCATTATATATCCTGATGGATCAACTTAACCCAGTACAAATACCAGTTTATAAAATTTTAGATCATCCTACTAGGTCGACCAACTTGACCTAGTATATTTCCAAGATTCTAGTCCAACCAACTAAGTCGACCAGGTCAACCTAGTGTATTTTCAACACTTTTTTAGTGGGTTCATATATAGCTTAATCAACCAACTCAACCCAATTTATAGGTTTCGATAGTTTTTTTCCAAGGTTCTTGATCAATAATCTTATTCATTTTCATCTCTGAAGCACTTAGGTTAGTTTTCACTTCTCTGTATCTTTTTATTTCTATACTTTCCTTTCATAGTTTGCAGTCTTTAAAATTGCTCCATCATAATCAACTAGGTTGACTTGGTTGACCTAATTATATGTTCTTTCATAACTTTATATAAAATTTATCATATTCCTTACATTATCATGAATTTAACGCATTTTATGTTTTCTAAAATGGATAAGTAAAACTAAAGATATAGGAAAAATAAGAAATCAACCCCTATTTGATGTACTAGGTTGACCCTATCGACCTAGTATCTTTTTCAACCCCTGTACACTATGATAGGTTAACCCAGTCAACCTAGTGTTATTTTCATTATCTTTACCTTTTTTTACCAATCATTGTTCACTGAACTAAGTCAATACTATACACCTAATATAGTTTTACAGTCCTTGTTTTGTACTAGGTCAACCAAATCAACCTAGTATTATTTTTTGTCACTTCTTATTATCCTTGTGTGGTTATCTAGTCTTGTTTCATCATGATGACATATTTTTATCCTTCCCTTAGTCAAGAATATTGCATTATTAAGGACTTGGATAGTAACTTCACTTATTTAGTTACTTCTGATGAAACTATCTAATTTTTTTTATCCCTTTCTCTTAAGCCTAAACCACTCACTACATAATGCAATATAATTGATATCCTTCATCATAATCCTCTTCCCAATACCAATTTTTGGATTCCTTCACCAAATCATACTACTCAAATTGATAATCTAGATGGTTCCTAAACATTCAAAAACCTTGATGATAATGCTATGTACACTCCTCACAATAATGGTGGCTTGACTAAGCTTTCTTCTTATTCTACCACACTTAAGATAATTAACACTAATATTCAAAATCTTCAACATAAAAAAGAATATTCTTCCCACCACCACTAAAAATTCTCTTCCTATCAACACCAATGCCCCACCTTCAAACCCGCCTATTAATACAACTCAACTTCTTGCCCAAGTCATTCAACAAATGAACATCATGCAAACTTCCAATCAATCTCAAATGATGACCATGCAATAACACTTATGAAACATGATTAATCAACCACCTCAATTCATCATGTCTCAACCAAATTAAAATGTTTTCCCTCTTCCTCTTAGAGATTCCAATGGAAATATCATCCCTCAACCTTCAATAAATAACAAAATGCTTCAACGTCTTCAAAATGAGATTTATCCCTATTCATTGCATCTATAAATATTGGAAAATTTTCTTCAACTATCACATATAATGGGACTAAGGACCATACTATCTTTTTTAAGTCTTTTGGTAATCTCTATAAGTAATGGATCCAAACTAACACCTTTGATACCACCAAACTCTTTGCCAAAACCTTTTTTAGTGATTCACTTGAATGGTACAACAAACTTCCTAGACATTCCATCTCACAACTAGAGGATTTAGTCAATTATTTAGTGAAGGAATTACAACATGATAGTATTCTCAAAAATTTTCTTAGCTATTTCATCAATGCCAAGCAACTTCCTAATGAATCTGCTCATACTTTCATTAAATGATGGAAGTCCCTTGCTCATAAAGTGGACCATAACATGAATGATGACACTCTTCTAAAACTATTTGTCACTACTCTTAAACCTTCTCTTCAATACAAAGTTTAAATTTTTTCACCAAAAAATTTAGAAGAAGCATTAGACCAAGAAAAAATACAAGACTTTATTATGATTCAATTTAAAACACCTCAAACAACTACTAAAGCATCTTTTCAATCTTCTTCGCATACCATTGATTCATCCAAGTCTCCCCAACCTCAAGATAGAGAATCCAATTCAACCAATTTTAACCTAACCCACCCTCCATTGAGTCTAGAACAACTTCTAATGAAATTTCCACCCTCTAAACCCATGAGCTTTGATCCTTCCAAAACTCCTCCAAAATGGTACAATTTGGATAAATTTTATTGGAAGCATACTACTATAGGTCATTCTAATGAGACTTATCATGATCTTCACCAATTTCTTATTTCTTCCTTGCTTGGTCCACATTTCAATTTTGATATTATTACAAAACAACATTATCTAGACTATCTTCAAGCTTCTCACAAACAATATCAAGAACCACAATCACATCAACATCAACTACCTAATGAACAATCCTCATCCACTAATTTTTTTCAAGCAATAATTGATCCTTCTTGATACAACAATAAGAAAAGGATGGTTAACATGAATAAATTTAAACATGTTGTGGCATCCATTAAACTTCAACCTCTTAGGCCACATGAACTAAAAGAATACCTAGTTCAAATGCCTACTCCAAAGCATATCATACATGGTCCTCCTTTACCTCCTTTATCTCCTCATACCTCTCCTACACATCATATGTCACATTCAACCTCCTTAAAATCTAAAAAACCAACACATTTACCTATTTCCAAATGCACCTATCAATCCAATGCAAATCATTCTAATGATTCAATATCACCTTCCTTCAACTCACATGTTGGGGCATCTTGTGATGCCCATCCATATATTCATTCGGACTTTGGGGCATCTTGCTATGCCCATTCCTGCATCCACTTACCCATTGGGTCATCTTGCAATGCCCACTCTTCTTCTCCAATGCATAACAACAAACACATATAGCTTTAGGAACCATTTTTAGACTTATAGACTTGTCTTTCACATGCTCATCTTTGATGCAGATGTTAATATAGAATTTACTTGTTCTTTTTATCTCATGTTTCTTTATTTTTGTGCATTTTTCTCTTAATTTCACTTTCCTAAGCACCATTGTTTTCCTTTACATTATTTGGTTTTATTACACATCACATTTGGTATTTGTTTTCATTTTTTATCATTATTTTTTTCTTTCTTTTTTTATGTCATTCTTTGCCTTAGTATATTTATGATCATTTTATCCCTTCCTTTAGCATTTACCTCTTGATGCACCATATTATTCTTTTTATTTTAGCAATTATCTTTTGGCACCCTCGTGAGTTTCTCTTTTGTGAGTTGCTTCATAAGACTGTGGATAGGACCCGACACCACTCACAAAATTACCATTCCTTTTACTTAGTTTACTCATTTTTATGCTTGCCAATGTTGTTTTGGCATCCCTTGGGTTTTTATTTTGTGAGGTGCTTTGTAAAAAGGTTCCCTCACTTTTTGCTTCTTTCTTGATTTTTATCACCCTCATGGGTCTCTCTTTTCTGAGTTGCTTTGTAAGACCATGGATAGAACCTGGCCCTCCTCATAAAATTACCATTCTTTTCATGTTCTTGATCCTTGATTTTAAACTTTAGTTTTTTTCTTTTTTTACTAGATGGAATTCAAAAACAATATATGTTAGAATGTTTTCCTCCATTTCCCTCTTTCTTATGATAAGGAATCACACTTTAATGTTATTGTATCCCTTTTTTACTTTTATCACATTTTTGTGATTTGAAGCAATTCAAATTTTTCAATGTGTCATCTCCTCTTTATTTCCCCTTTCTTTCATCTCCACATTGGATAAAATGAGGTTAAAGTCAAAATATCACTTTTATTTCACCTTGATTTACAAGACTCTTAGACCCCATGCTCTTTGAATCTCTTTCTCTTAGCAACTTTGTCCCAAGTTTTCAAATAAAAATCATATTTAGCACCCATGTTTGGTTTCCCAAATTTGTAAGGAGGAGGAATAGAAAAATCCATCAAAAGAAAGTTAAAATATAAATCATTTGAAACAAAAGTCAATGATATCTAAAGGGCAACATACAAAATTTCAAAAGTCAAATTCACACCAAAAGACATGATTATAAACACATCTCTTATCTCCAATCAAAGCTCAAACTCCACAGTTGGATTCATATAGAGTCAAATTCCTTTGGGGTGTGGTAGGCAAGCAGATTGAAATAGGGGAATTTAAGAAAATCTATGGTGCTACCTACTTTATCACATAAGTACCCAATATTTGCATTAGATCGATGGATCTATAAGGGGTCTTGAAGAGCAAGGAACATGTTGTGGGGAGTTAAGTCTATTTTACTTTTTATGGATATAGCCTTCATGGAATGATTTATATACTCCATTTGTTGACCCAAGACTTGTGTAGCTAAGATAAGTTCTTCAAAGTCCTTAAAGTCGACAGTCCTCTTATTTTTACAAACCAGATTTGAGTGTCTTGACTTAGATAAAGAGTAATCTCTAGCTTGGTTTTTTCTTCATTCTCCCCTCCACCCATTTCATTTTCCCCCTTGACAAGGAAATTGTGATTCCAAATTTGTTTTCCCTCTTCTCTATTATTCCTTCTTCTTCACCTCATTAAATGCATGCTAGCACTACTTTATTTTATTTTTATTTATCCTTAGAGAAAAAAAACATGTTTTAGTAACTATGGATCACTCTTTTCTTTCATTTGTGATTATTATATTACCCTTCTATTGTGGATAGCTGAGTCTAGACCTTTTTTCCAATATTACATGTTACTCTATATATATGCCTTCTTCATGTTTTTCTTACATCTTGACTTACATTTCATTCGAAATGCTTTCATATTTTTCTTTATTTTTGATTTCACATGCCTATCTTACATTAGATTAGGTTTTAATTTCTTACATATCTTTATTCAAGTTTTCTTGCATTGATATTCCATTTGTCATTCATGTTTTACATGTTTCCCAATGTGATTTAGTATGTTCTACATTCTTTTTTGCCATTTCTGTTTTACATATTTTTTAATGTGATTTACCATATTTTTCTATCATTTGTCATTCTTTTTCCAATCATTTGTCATTTATTTTTTATCATTTATGATTCATTCATCATTCCTTTTAGCATTTATCTGTCATTCATTTGCCAATCATTTGTCATTTACTTGCCATCCATTTGTTAATCATTTACTTTTAATATTCTATACTTATATTAAAAAAATTAATTTTCCAAATTTTCCTAAAATCTCAATCTAACCACTATATTCCTATCTTCCAAAATTCAATTTTTGGCTCTCTATTTTTGCACTAACTTCTACAAGTTCACCTAGTGTACTCTAGATTGGACACCTTCATTTTATTGTAATATTCTTCTTTATCTACATCATTAAGGTCAGATAAATGTATGTGTTTTTCAATTTTATCCTTTAATTTATCTTGTTTTTTGCTTATTTCACTTTACTTAGCATTAGCATTGTGTGTTATAATGTTTTCTTTCAAATCACCATCCCATGTTGAACTTATGTGACACATGATGAGCTTCAGATAGGACATATGCATACACAAAATATTTTCAAACTTTTATTTATTATTGAAACTTTATATCTTTCAGGAACCTATCAAGTCTGAATCTCTCTGAGTGCATGCCTTAAAGGGTACACCAAGAAAGGCGTGGGAATACCATTGGTGCTTTGTAAGATTGTTGTTCCTTTTGCCACTTTCCATCTACACACTTGTCTCCTAAAACCATGAACCCTAGGCTTATTTATCTCTTTCCTAATCATTCCTATCATTTACTATGCTTTATCTCCCTTCTTCCTATTCAACAAACTAGGTCAACTATGTGGATTTTTAGGCTTCCTTCTCAGTAATCTAGATCAACCTAGTCAACCTAGTGTGTTTTGGGGACACTTTAACTCTTTTAATTTGTTAGCATCCCTTCCGACCTAACATATACCTAATGATTTAGCCTGAAAACATGCTACATCAACCCCATGGACCTAGTACAGCTGACATGTCTAAATTTTTTTAGGTAAGATACTACTATATATATATATATATATATATATATAAGGTTGTTTACCACCATTTCATAAGAGTTAAAAGAGAGTGAAGAACTAAACAAATAAAAGTTAAAAATATTTCACTTATTGACCATTCTACTCGAGTAATAAAGCTTTAGGGTTCAATACTTTCTTTTGGAGCTCTGATCTTGTCTTGTGGAGAAGTCTTTTGGATGCTTAGGTAGGTCATGTAGCCTAGAGCTGATTTATCCTAGCTATCCTTACAAGCCACAATAATCTCTTACAAATCACCTTGGCCAAGGGAGAGGTTGAGACTTGGTAGGTTCATCTTCAAAGGTAAGTATTCCTAACTTTATTTCTCCTTAGTAATATTAGATAGATTATGCAATATGTATTCTTCTCTTTTATGTATTATGATTTTGTATCCATTGACATGATTATATGTCTCCTATGCATGTTTAGTTTATTTATTGTTTATTTATTTTGTTATAACCCCCACTTTATGCCACAAGCTTTGGTGTGCACTAGATTAGTTTACTTTTATTGTTATTAGAATAGTTTACTTTCTTATTTATTACATAAGTGGATATCAAATCATATAAATCTTTTAGGGTTGTTGTGCAATTATGTTAGACTATAATATTTGGAACCCTTCCTAACATGATATGTTGTGAAAAGTGATACAAGTGATCCCCTAATCAAGTCTAGTGGATCCCCATATTGGTTATGCTCTTGATTAACAAGTGTATACCCAATTGGAAGTGTAGGTGTGCTCTATCTTATCCAATCAAAGATTAATTCATTATGCATTATGCAATTATGATTGCATATAGTTTTCAAAAAACTATTTATTTTTGAAAAATGGTTAAGTATAAATAGGTCAAACATCTAAAATTTGAAAAGGACCTCATATTTTTTAAGAAAACATAGTAGATAGACGATTGTCCAACCCACCATTTTTTGATCATCATTAAATATTGTTAGAAACCCTTTGGTGAATATTTAGATAAGATCCTCTAGTGTGTTACTAACTTTTTTATATATTTTCTTGATGAATATTTTTATTATTAATTTTTACAATAATTAGATCCTGAAAACTGACCAAAAAATGGATATCCAACCGTGTGGCCCACCCTAACTACCTCAAAAAAAAAGGAAAATTGATTTTTTTTAAATGTGTGTACAATTAGGCCTAGTTTATTACATATAATTTATTTTTCACTTGGATCAATAAAAACCAAATTAGATAAACATGAATAGGCATGTATGTGTGCAACATGTAGTGGCCTAAAAAGGTGTTGTTAGAAATAAATATAGTTTGAACCCTTAGAATAGACCAAAAATTATAAAAATCATATATTTAGAAAGAGGAAAATGTGCTCATTGTAACAGTAATAATTTTTTGAATTTTAATTTTGAAATCCATAGCGTATTTGTCAATTAAAGTTGAATTTTTTTGGTTTTTCTTAAAACTCTCGATCTCAGCTGTAGATGTACAGTCACAAGCCTTTGGATCAAAAATCCAAGCTATTTCTAAGCCTAAAGGCTCAATTTTAAATTCAAATTCAAATAATGTGTATGCTTTATATAATGCAATATACAACATGTACATGTTAAATAACGCATATGTTTTATATAACGCATACGTGTTACTTTGAAATAACACAAAATAAATAAATTTTGTGTTTGTTATAAGGGAAAGGTCCCATTAGTCATGCATTCTTATAGGGGAAATGTCAAATTTCATGTTTCTTATAGGGGAAAGGTGCCATTAGTTTTGGACAGTGAATTAAGGTGTCATAACATCACATTAGAATTCAAAAAATTTACTCATTTTAATATGTCATCTTAACTACTTATAAGTAAGATTTCAAGGTCTAATACATTATACATTTTACAATATAACTAATTTTATCATGAGAGGTCTTAAAATGCATTTTTTAAACCTATGATCAAAACTTAACCTTTAGAGTACCAATCGATGTGCATTAGAGTATCAATACTTGACTCTTACTTATCAAGATGTGATTGGTTACTTTTAATTTTATAGAATAAATGTTGAACAAGTATTAGATATTACATGTTCATCTTTTAGTGCACTTTAATATCTATATACACGAATATGTTTCATCAATAGAACACATGTTAACAAAATCCTTGTTTGATAATTGAAACATGCACAACTATTGGGACCTTTGCCCTAGTAGGGAAAGGATATACCTTACCACATTACTTTCCTAAAATCCTACTTGCCCTTAAATTTTGTGTTTCTTATTGATATTATCCTACTTGCCTAAAATCATATCTTACCCTTTTGTTCTTTCTTTTATATCTTTGACCAAACCCCTTTATTTATAAATTTTGAACTAATTTGTTCTAATGGAAAACCCATTGAATTGGACTATGAATTATAGATAATCTTATGTAAGTAGAAATAAGAATTGAGCCCTTGGTGTAACAGTGCATCTCTTGGATATCTATTTCAATAATTCTATCTAATGGAACCCAATACCTATGAATCATGCCTTGGATTATCCCAAAACCATTCCTATAATGTGTTGAATAAAGTCCCTTAAGTTTCCTCCAAGGTCACTTAGTGCATCTAATTCAATAGGTACATTTTGAGGTCCCAATTGAAAGTCTAACAAGAGTCTTCTATTATTACAATTATTCATTTGATTCCCCTAATGTATTCAAATACATTATTCAATGTTTACATAAAATTAAGATCTCTTTTGAAAATATGGTTGATCTTCCATTCCATGCACCTCCTTCATCTACCCCTCCATCACACATGAGATAACCATCAACCACTCCATCCATTCTTAGGTCATCTGAAGAGTGTGTCTTTGACATGGGACTAGTCCTATCCACACCATGGAGGCAAAAATTTCAAGCTCAAAAACAAGCTAGAAAACACTTGGTGCTTATCAATACTATAGAGTTCTATACCTTACTATGTAAGTGGGATGGTAAGATACGAAAGTAGAATGATGGGTACAAGGTATGTACATGTTTTTATTAAATATTTTAGTCAATTTGGGTATGCATTCTTTTTTGTATAAGATGTGGTTTTGAGCTCAATAAACTTGAAATGGTCACATGTATCCATTAGTGATGATGTGGTTTTAAGATGTTGTTTTAATATGACATGCATGTAGTGATGAATGTATATCTTAGAAAATATGTAAATGCACTAGGGACTTTTTTTTAAACCATTAAGGGATGGTGTAGACCTAGCATTAACTAAGTATGACATATGTATAAGTTACCCCAGCTCAAACTCTATTGGGCTTATTCAAGATACATTAAACTTGTGATAATGTCCACTAAATCCGAGACCTCCTTCCTCTCAAGGATGATGTTGAGTAGAGAGACCCAATAATTATTCATGTGGAAGATGAACTGCTCACCTCATATATATGGTTGATCAAAACTAAATACTAGTATGCACTCCTTTATCAAAGGTTTCAAGATTATATATTTTGTACATATATCTTCAATCATCTTGTTTATATTTCATTGTAATAAGCTTAAACCTTATGATTTAGACTACAAGAAAGTAGTGTGACTCAAAATTCTTGCTCCAGCTTGGGATTTAAGGTTGAGGCTCATCCATTTCTAAATTATGTTCTCTCCTACATGTAGGACTTAATATGAATGTACTTTAGGATCCAAAGGTAATTAAAGGTAGAGGGATATAAATAATTTGAATACATATATGTAGAAAAATGATAACGTTCAATGCTTGCTCAATTTGGATGGGACCTTAAATGGCTCTACATGATAATTTTCATATAGTAAAGCAAGTTAGAGGCTCGCATCATGTGAATTATTTACTAGACATGATTTGATTGGATCGATGGACCAATCTTTAAACATTATGTTCTTATATGTGTGTATCATAAATTTATGAGCAGGCCTTAGTTGGATTTGTTGGCTTGGTGATGGAACATATCTAAGTATCAAAGATGTGCATATCTGACAACTCTAACACATCTCCAAGTGTACTCGACCTACACATGTGGAAATCTTTGATTGGATTGGGCATCCTAAGGCTATAAAAAATTTGATGCTTCTAAGACAAGTGACAGTTAAATCTCTAACACTAATATATGTGTGTACAAGATACACACATGGTGATGTATCTAATTGGATCAGGGCTCATAGGGACTTGATAGAGCTCTTTAATGCTTCTATGACCTGACACCTCTAATAGTGTTGACACTTCCAAGCACATACAAGGTCCACATGGTGATATGTAATTATATTTGGCCTGCTGAGGCATTATCAACTTTGAAAATTCTAGGACTTGACACATCTCTGATAGATTTAACACTTTCAAGTGTATGAGATACACATATCACAACAAGATTCAATTATAGGGGAAATTCAATTGAGGAGGTATGGGAGGCCAATTTGAACCCCTTCTTGACATAACTGTAATATCATGATATATGATTTGGTAGAAAATTAAGTACGATTTTATCTATCATGAATTGAACCAATTAGTCAATTGGTTCAATTAGGGATGTGATTTGGGAAAAATTGAGCTCCTACACAAAATTTATGGCCCAATAATTATATAATCTAAATATAATATGTATGGCTTAATTGACCCTAATTTAATCATAAATGCAAATGTGGCCAATTTCAAACCACTAAACCTACATTGGAGTCTATGATGTGATTGAAAAGGATAAATTAGGTCACATTTCATGACATGTTGATCATAACCCCTAATTTTAACACTTGAACATGTAAAATTTTCCTAAACCCTAATTTCATGACATATACACATGTACAAACCCATTACACTAAACCCCTAACCCTAAATCCTAAGTTTATAACAAACAAAACCCCTAAGTTTCTTTATTTCATCAAAAATGCATAAATTCATGAATGTGATTAGTGCCAATTTGTGAACATGTTATTCACCATGTTTTTTAAGGACCTATGATGGGATTTTGGAAAAAATTATCTCATTTCATTTTACATATTGAGCCTTATTACAACATTCATTAGTCTTTTTATTTCATAGTCTTATAAAGAGTCTTATTGCATCAACTATTAGAGATTTATGCATCATATTGGGGATTTATGCATCATATTGAGCCTTATTGCATCATATGATATCCTTATTACATCATATTGGAGATTTATTACATCATATGACAATCTTATTGCATCGTATGATAGTCTTTTTACATCTTATGATAGTCTTATCGCATCATATTGAGCCTTATTTCATGATATGATAGCATTATTGCAACATATGATAGTCTTATTACATCATATTAGGGATTTATGAATCATATTATAGTCTTAGTACATCATATTACAGTATTATAGTGGAAAAAATGCATTGAATATGAGCCTTTTTGTTTTTATAGTATATGCCTATACTTCAAGGAACACATACATGTTATAGGAACACATATGTGTTCCTTTAATGCATATGCATTATTATAATGCATACATATTCCTATAACACGTACACATTCTTTTAACACATACACATTCTTATAAAATGTACTCATTCCTTAAATAAAAACAAAAACTCACTTTTCAACATCTATTTTTATCCCTAATCAATATTTTTGTCCTCACAGACATTCCCTACATACTCTATGTACTCTATGTACTTTGTTGGTTGCAATTTTTTTTGGACCCCACATTGAAGTAATTTCTTGGTTGATTTTGTCAAAATGGGCTTTGGTTCATGTTCAGGTAAGAGGAATAAGTTGAAGAACAAAAAACTATAGCAATTACAAGAGTTGAGAGAAAAAACAAGGTATGAATACAAGCATTTTGTTCTACAAACACTAACCCTAAAGAACCAAATGCCTTAGATAATGCGGTAGTTGATAATAATCAGTTGAATAATGATGAAATTTAAAATAATAAATTGAATTATGATTAAATTCAAAATAATGAATTGAATTATGATGAAATTGACAATAGAAAATTAGATAATGTTGGAAATTCACATTCAAAATTTAAAGTTTTTTATTTTGTCTATGAAGAGCCTATGACTGATAATTTACCCACAAATGATAAAGAAAATTTAATGAATCAAATAATGATGAAATTAACAATGAATAAAATTTTATGGAAACATATAATGAAGAAATAAATAATGAAGAAAATTTCATGAAAACATATAATGATTTTGAAACACCCTCTGAACAGATTCCACCAACAACAACACCTCCAAGAATTGTGCATAGAAAATATAAGTAATTAATTGAAGTTTATGAAAATATTTTGAAACCAATGCATAAAAAAATGTCTGACCACCATTCAAGAAAATTGGATCAATAAATTTGGGATAATTTATTTCATAGATTGGAGTATGATAGTCATAGATGTCAATTATTTGTTTCATTGATGAAATTGGTTAAGATGAGACTTATAATGTACACACTAGGACTAATAACATCTAACATTGATAATGAAAATGATAATATTTAAAAAATCTACTTGATGCATATCATATTAGAGGCCTGAAATCATGCAACAAAGATTGTAATGTTACCTGAAGTATAATGGCAACTTGTGCAGTAAGTGTTGAAACAAGGAAAAATGATTGATTTCAAAAACAAGTTGAATACTTGATATAAATATAAAAACATTTATGAAACCAATTATAATACATGAAATACTTAATGAAGCCAATACAAAATAGCTTTGGACATTCTCTAGTAGACTTCCACAAAAAGACAAGGCTATAGTTAATTCTTTGAAAGACTTACTTGCACAATTTTGGAAAGATAATACAAGAGTTTTTCTAAATTCAAGAGATGTAGTGAAAAGAAGAGTTGGTTCTCATAATTGTTAACTACATCTAAAACATTTATTGGATATTACTCAAACACAATTTTACTCTTAAGTTTTTGGAAAAACATCCCCATATTGATATTAGTTAAAGTATTTTTGAGATGGCCAAACCTTTTTATCTAAAAATAAATCATGCACACATCACTTGTTTTTGTAGGCAACATGTTGAATTTTCAATGCACTATGATGTTTTTCACCATTTTTATTGTATTTTTCATACTAACAACATTTTTCAATAGTGTGGCATAGAAGTTCCACCAAAATCATCCAGAGAATTTATTTCAAATATTTATTTTGAAAGACTAGATGGACAGTTATTTTATAATAAATCATGTTTGGATGGAAATTTCAGCATTTACTGTGGATTGCCAAATTTAAAAAAATGTATCCATGAGGAGTGTAAAATTTCAATTGGACATGAATTAGTTGGTTTTAGCAAATACAAATCTATGACTTATCAATTAAAATATGGAAAATAATTTAAAAGGTGTGAGCTTGTTATGAAAGAGATACCTTTTTCAAAATTTACGGTTGAATTCATGGAGAAAATTGTTTATGAATATGCAAGGCACACACATATGGATAAATGGTTGGATGAAAATTTCAAACTAAGAAAGGAAAAATTACCACTTTATTCTATTATTTCATTAGTCAACTTTTCTAAAAATTACACATTCAAACCACAAATGAAAATTCAATTGCAGTATTACAATTCAACATAAATTACCATATTCATGCATATAGCATTCATGCATGCACCTGATAGTATAGAGGAAGATCAAAAAATATTAATAGAGTACCATTTATATATTAGTGACAATTGATCACATTATATAGAGTATGTGCAAGGTTGTTTTGAGAAGTTCTATGGATAGTTGACTCAGAGGAACATTATTTTCAAATAGCATTACATTTGGTCAGACAATTACACATTACAATTCAAATATGCATGAATGTTTTATTTTTTGAGAAGGATGCACATTACCACTGGTGTAGAAAATATTTGGATCTTCACTAAGGTTGGCCATGGAAAAGGGGAGCATGATGGTGTTAGAGCTTGTGTAATAAGAGATGTTGCAAGGGAGGAGTCAAAATATGATAATGTTGCAAATTTGATTGACATAAAAATTATGGTTGAATGGTGTAATGAGAAGATATGTCATGGTTCTCAATCAAATTCTTATATTCATAAAAAAATTTGGTTAATAGATGAAAAATACTTGGCAAACTATGAGTATTGTATGACTCTAACAAGTTCAAGTTAGCTCCACTCATTTTGTAGCTCAAATGTAGGTTCTTAGACTATTTATACACGAAACATGGCATACTTTTATTAATAGTGCATGTAGAGTGTCTATCTCCACAACCTCTGTCATTGCAAAGGAAATATTTAGATGAAGTGGCTTTTAGGTAAGGATCTTTGCAAGATGATTAAGTGCATAACGTGCACCTAGTCGATCCTATGTGGAGCCTTTCCCTTGGCCCTAAAACTCACCATAGTCAAAGTAGTTTGTAATTTGATTGAGGAAAAACTTGCAATAGAGTTTTATCAAAAAGTACAAAGGGACCTCATGGTTATTACAAGGGGGATAGTCAAGCACCATCCACCATCACTCCCAAAAATTGGCTTTAATCAAATCATGTTGGCATTGCTAGATTGGGAAACATTTGATCATTATGGGAAATGAGGCATTGTTAGCCAGGTCAATAAATAAGGGGCAAATTTGATCTTTTGTTATATCTTTCTTCTTCACCTCAAATGTTGATAATTTTTTAGCATATTAAGCCCTACATTTATCCCTATATGACCTCCATCTATCAATTTGACTCATTATCAAGTCAACTTGACCTAAAACTAACTCTAGGGTATTGGCCAAATAGGTGCGGTAAGTGTTCATGGAAGTGGGCTCCCTCATTCTCTTAATTATTTACTTAATTTAAATTTTTTTCTCCACTATATGAGTAACTATATCCTCCTAACTACCTAGGGGATCTAGTGTAACTATAAGAGGGTTAGGCAGAGGATTAAGAGGCTTAAGCAGAGGGTTAGGAGGGTTAGGTGGATGATTAAGTGGAGGATTAAGTAGAGGTTTAGGTGGAGGGTTAGGTGGAGCATGCCGACCTATTAGATAAAAATTAAAAATAAAACTATGCAATTTACATTAACAAAAAATTCAAAAAAAATGATTTAATCTAAAAAACTTACCTCTTCTTCATAGTGGCATCATTGATCTCATGATGCAAGACAAAAAGAAGATCTACAAGCCAAAATCAAATTTAGAGGGGAAAAGGAAGGTCTAAAATCCAAAACATGACTGCAAAGCACTAAAATATGAATAGGAAGTTAAAAAAATGAGAGGAGTCAAGGGTTTTTTTGTTTTGTAGTTTTATAAATACATACACGTGATTGTTATAACATGTGCAAGTTATGGATCAAGTATTTTGAGCCATAAAGTGTATGTGTAGTGGGTTATGTCCATGAGATTATCCCCCAACTCTGTGCACATACCCATACTAGACCTAGTAGTCATCAAGTACATCAAACTCCCACTAGCAGCCTATATTTGGTGCCATAAAAAGGGCACTACCATCATCATTAGATAATTTCAAGTTACTTTCCATGGGAGTGAGGGTAGGTTTGTAATCATTCATGCCAAACCTATTTAATAACTCAAAAATATATTTAGTTTGTGAAATGAAAATACTTTGATCTCTTTTATTAACTTCTATGCCAAGGTAATAATGAAGAATTCCAAGACTTGTCATCTCAAACCCATGTTTTAGTTCTTCCTTAAAAATTTTGTTATGGTTTTCATCATTACATGTGATTAACAAATCATTGACATAGAGAAAAAAATTACCAATTTCTTTCCATACACTCGAATATAGATAGTATCATCTAATTTACTACATGTAAATCCAATTTTGTATAAGTAGAAATCCATATTTTCATACCAATCCTTGGGTGCTTATTTGAGCCCATAGAGAACTTTGAATAATTTACATACTTTGTCCTTTACACCCACTTTTTCAAAACCTTGGGGTTTTTTCATATACACTTCTTCCTATAAATCACCATTCAAAAAAGAACTTTTCACATCCATCTAATGTACTTTCCAACCATTTTTTGATACTAAGGTAATAAACATACAAATAACATGGCATTTGGTAGTTGGTGCATAAATTTCCTCATAATCAATACCTTATTATTGGACATAGCCTTTCACAACAAGTCTTACCTTATATTTATCAATGGAACCATCTGATTTATATTTGACCCTATAAACCCATTTTCATCCTATGGGTTAAACATGTGGAGGGTGATTGACCAAAACCCAAGTAGTATTATTAAGAATAGCATCATCCTCACTTTTCATTGCATTTTGACAAACCTATTTAGTATAAGCCTCCTCAAAAGTGGATGTCTCATTGGAAGTAGTAAAAACCATTGCATAATTCACCTATTTAAAAGAACTCCTAGGACCTTTGAGACCAACTTCATCCACTTTCAAATTAGAAAAGGTAATTTGGTCCCATTTTGGATACTTATATAAACTTTTAAGATCAGGAACACTAGAATTCTCTTCATGTGCACCATTTTAAGGAAGACTTAGATTGTTTTAAACATTTTATAAGTCATCATCCTATGAAATACTAGAGGAAGTAGAATAAATGGAAGGGATACTAGTATCACACCACAAGCTATGAGATTTAGTCTCGTTATTCAATCCCTTAGTTATTTTTCAATCTTCTTCTCTATCCTGTCAAATTGGGAATCAATCTCTGTAGTGGGCATAGTACCAATTTTTTCAAATATCACATCCCTACTCACTATGAATTTATCTATATATTATGTAAGCAAATGATACCCATTTTTATTTTCTAAATACCCATGAAATATGCATTTACTACTTTATGGTTACAACTTAGTTCTGTGTTCAATAAGAACTAAATAAAAACAAATACATCTAAAAAATTTCAAGTGTTTAGCTTTTGGTTTAAATTTTCATATGGAGTTTGACCCAAAATCAAAGTTCTAGGGGACCTTATTCTCAAATACATTGTAGTATGAATGGATTCAGGCCAAAAATTATCATCAAGCTATTTATAGTCCAACATAGCTCAAGTTGTACCCTCTAAAGTCATGTTCATTCATTAATAGACTCCATTCTACTATGGATTATGAGTATTACTATATTGTCGATGGATTCAATTTTCCTGATAATAATGTAAAAATTCATTTGAATTATAATCACCACCATTATATGAATGAAGAGTGGATAAGTGTGAATCTATATTTTTTCCAAGTAAGTATAACCAATCAATAAAATTAGCAAAAACTTTTGATTTGCTTTTCATAAAAAACACCCAAGTCATCTTAGAAAAATCATCAATAAACAATATAAAATATTTGTACCCTCCAAAGGATGACTTATTCATGTCATAAAAATCACTATGAACTAACTGAAAACATCTGTTAGCTCACCATGAAGAACTCTTAAGAAGTTTTTCACTATTCTATTTGCCTAAAACACATGATTCAAAAAGAATACTATCTTTGCAGAAAGTGGGCAAACCACTCACCATACCATATCTCTGTAAGTCCACTAAAGAGTCAACATTCAAATATCAATTGTAGATATTCCATAGCCATTGTGTAGACATAGTACCTATACCTATATCAATAACTACCACAAGTTCCATTGAGGGAGGAAGCACGTTATAGTGAAAACAAAAAAAATTTCCATCGTCATAACTTGTATACATGGTTTTGTATCCATATTTTACTGAATTGATATAAATGAGCCCATTTTCAAGAAAATTTTGATAATCCTTATTATGAATAGTTACAAAGGAAAGAATATGGTTTTTGTAATATGGGAACGTATCAAACATTCTCCAGGTATTTGATGGAACCATTAGGAATAAAAATTCTAATAGACCCAAGTCCATGTGGAGTATACATAGACTTATCTGCCAAGGATACCATTCTAAGAGATGATTCTTTGAAAGTCCAAAATAAGACTCACTTTAATTTCATGTGTTTGGTTTCACCTGTATCTAAAAACCACACATCTATGAACTCATCTCTAGTCTCATATTCCATATAACCAATGTTACCTAAAGAAATAAATACATATTCTTGAACAACATTCCCTGACTCATCATAATCATGGTTAGTATATTGATTAGATTTAAACTTATGAACTTTTTATGGCCTTTAATTTTTTTCAGAAGGAATCCTATACTAAGAGGCAATGTGACCAAATTTTCCACATCTATGACACTAGATGTATGATCTACCTTGACCTCTACCTCTATAAGAGTTTTGACCACATACTCTATCACTCATCTCATTTGAAATATAATGACTATATTTTTGATTTGAATAGTTATTATTATTATATAATATATCTCTTTTGAATCTACCTCCTTTATAACATCTAACCCCTCTATAACCTTGCCCTCTATATTTCTTTAGCTAGAAGAACAAGAGCTAGGCTTGGATAGTGTAACATGGACTTACTTATTTTTCTTGGATTTATTAGGTAGAGAGAGGCCATTTTGAATTAGCAACTCAAACAATTAATCAAATTTTATGCCTCTAATCCTGCAAGAAACATGTAACATTTCCACAAAATTTCTAAAGGATACAGATAATCCTTTCAATGCAGTAGTAATAATTAGATCATCATCTAGTTTACCAAACCCAACCTTACTATACTTAGTATAAATATTCTTTAACTTATACATGTACTTTATTATATCCCCATCTTCCTTTAATGACAAAGTAAACAACTTCATGTGTTTATCTATCTTATTATGCTTGGGCTTTTAAAAATACAAGTCAGATAAAATCTTCCATGTAGTGTAACTATGAGGAGATTGTTCAATATTAATGTAAGTATCTATAGTGAAACAACACTTAATTAAATTTAATGCCTTATAATCACGCATATTTAAAATGCCAAGTTTAGACTATTCTTTAGGTAATACAGGATTTTCACTCTTCACAACATCCCACAACTCATTGAAAATTAATGAAGCTTCTATCAAACATTTTCAATCAGTATAATTGGAAATCATTAAATGATCACTAACTGAATGAAACTTTTGAATTTTTGGTATCTTTAAATTAAATTAAGTGTGAAAAATTAAATAACAACACACTCACAATAACACTTTGCACAAAAAAATGCTTCTATGGGGTTTTATACTTAACCTCCACATAGAGCAAAAGAGAGATTTTTTATGTGTTTTGCACTTAAACTCATAAAAAATTAATAATAATTATACCTTTATTTCACAAAATAAACACATAATATTTGTTTTTATCCCACTAAATTTCACTCTTTTTCATGAATTATACCCTTTACAATGTTCAAAACATGAAAAAGATTTCAAAAAAATGGAATATTCCTCCAAAAAGCAAAGTACTAAAAATAAAACTTCGCCAAAAGATAAATTTGAACCTTGGACCTCCAACTTCCAAGGGTTCTTACAAAATTATCCTTTTCAATCGCTCAATGAGATTTTAAAAGGCATATAAGGAAAAATTTATATTTAAAGCTGATTTTTTATCTATAAATAATTTATTTTTAAAAAAAACTACTTCACCAAGTAAAATTAAATCATCCATAATTTTTTTTGAAAAAGGTAAAATTTTGGTTATTTGGTGGGACCCCAAACCCTAAATTTTGTCATTAAACTATACCAAAATTTTCCAAATGAAAAAATAATCGAGCTTCATTCAACACATGCCTACAACTAGGAAACCATAGATGCCAAGAAAAAAATATGAAGCTCTTCCATATCGTACAAATCTGTACCAAGCCATATAAGGCTATACAAAAGGAGTTTTTGTAGTTTTAAGAAGATTTAAACTATCAAAAATAGATTTTAGATAAAATAAATGTTAGCTACAATGTTTGGAATGCCATGGATGTCATACCAATGTTTAGGGAGGCTATAAAAGCTCAAAAAATGTTTTTAGATGATTCCATGAATGTTAGAAACTTGATTTATGATAATAAAAGACTCAAACTAAAAGCAAACCTTGGTTAAAACAAATAAGATTTAATCCTCATATTTATGAAGGCCATACCACTTATGTACAGAGGTTTTCCAAGCTTAAAAGGTTGTACAAATGGCTGATTTGATTGTTAGGGTAGAATTTCAAGTTGTGGATTTGAACAAACAAGTTATACAAGATTTAAGTGGGAGAATCAAGCTTCAAAAATGCATGAGTAAGCTTCTACAGGATTAAATCCATACAAAAAAATATCTCAGTATATTATTAATTTATCAATATATTAATTCCTTTAATCACAAGCTTGGAAAAAATTATATTTGAAAGTATTTTCAAATGTTAACTCCCAAGTATTTAATAAAGGATATACATTATAGTTTCCATATTAACTTCACGTGAACCTTCCTTATCCATTCATGTTAATAAAAATCACCTTGAGATCACCACATTTCCTTTTACCATGTTTTAATACCATTGCTAGCACTTTAATTACTTCATCCAAGCAAAATCTTTTTCCTACTTAGGCGGGTCCACAAATAGTTTACTAATTATCAAAAAACAAGTACAAGTAAAGGGTGACAATATTTTGTTAACCCTTTTACTCATAAAAACATGTATATATAGATTTTACTTATGACTGGTAAGAACCATCTAACCTAATAACCAACTCTTATGGGAATGCAACCTGAAAGTTAGTTTAATTATTAACCACAAAACATAAAATAGACCAAGTAAATATGATAATGATTTATTAAAGGGGGTGTATTTATAAATAAATTTTCATGCCATTTTTAAAATTATTATTACGTAACACCTATTAAACTAAGTTAAGACTTTGGAACAAGTCCTAACACATACACATGTAAACTAGAAATAATACTAGAATGATAATGTCTCAGTTATAACATTACTTTGGACAAATTTTTCATTATATAATTCAAATCACTCAAAGATCTAAGATAATTTCACATGCACATAATTTGTGTTAATGAATCAAAAGCTATCATATAATACCAAATGATATATATGCATTGCATGACCAAAATCTCGTATACCTATCACCTACCATCAAATGAAGAATGTATAGTAAAATATCATAAACCAATTTCAAATTATAATAACTATAGATTTATAAATTTTAACCACTCATCAAATCAATATATATTTACTTATTCAATCATTACAAGGTAAAAACATTCAATTAATATAGAGAAAACACCCTTTTCCCTCATAACATAATTATTATTGACACATTTCAAAAAATTTAGTTTATATCAATCAATAGCATTCATAATTATTGAATATAAGCACTTCCAAATGCTTAGATTATAATAATCCAAGTGATAAATACATGATTTTCATCTCAAGGAATTTCACACCTTTCATTTCTTTTTAGCATTATACAACTCATGTATTAAATATAATAGAACACAAAATGGCACATTTACACATACCCAAGAGTTAATTATTTAGAATCTGATAGGCTATTAATCCTTTATTTGCTTTCCACCCAACTTCAAATATTTATTTCCTATTTTGATAATTCCATAATCAAGTAAAGATTTTATTTTAACTATTATGAATGCATTGTTCACACCATGCATATCATATGTACATTTTTCCATATAGTTATATAGCTTTCAAAAAAATACTTATAAAGAAATATGCACACCTGAAACTATATTTTAGTGTATAAAGGCCATTCAAATTTTATTAACACTCTATTTCATTTATAATTAAAATACCATCAAATAAAATGAGCTATACAATTTTCCACGTATTTCAACACCAAATGATACCATCTAAAGTTATGTTATCTTGTTATAACTATGTACATATTCACTAGTAATTAAGTCTATAAGCTTAGCTAAATCACAAAGGTATCTCTCTCTCTCTCTCTCTCTCTCTCTCTCTCTCTCTCTCTCTCTCTCTCTCTCTATATATATATATATATATATATATATATATATATATATATATATATATATATATATATATATATATATATATATATATATATATATATTTGTGTGTGTGTGTGTGTCTAGTTCAAATGAATAATAACTTAAGTTCAGTCTACCTCACATATTTAATATATTGTTATGATATTATATAATAAAATAGGTTACATCTACATTCTATGCATATATTATGAATCTACCAAACATCCAAATCTATATGTGTGTGTGTACATACATACATACATACATACATAAATACATACATACATGTGTGTGTGTGTGTGTGCGTGTGTGTGTGTGTGTGTGTGTGTGTGTGTGTGTGTGTGTGTGTGTGTGTGTGTGTGTGTGTGTGTGTGTATTTGTGTGTGTGTGTGTGTGTACACACACACACAGATATATATATATATATATATATATATATATATATATATATATACTTTGAATGAAATAGAATGAAATAGAATGACAAATTACAGTTTGAATTAAGGCTTGAATCCATATACATAAGATTTCATTCCAAAATAAGAGTTGTTACATGCTGTAAAAATATATGTGAAATCACCAAATAAACTTAACATATCATTCAATGGATCATTCATTCATATATACCTATGCATTTTTTAGATCATTATTTTTATAATATATAAATATAGCTATAATGAGTTCAAAAAGACAACCAACAACCAATGAGTACTCTGAGAGCTACTGCTCACATTCATATCGCACAAGTCTATTCAAAATTTTCTCAATAAATATGCATTGCTACTTGTTTAACATAAATATGGCTATAGATAACTATTTATTACACAATAAATGCACATATAATTTACGTGAAAGATAAACACTTGTAGGTAATAAATTTAAAACAAGAGTATCCTCAGTTATTTCATAATCCATGGATTTTATTCAATATAATTTTATGCCTAAGTTTCACAACACCAAGGGCATCCTTTATTTTTCTATGTCATACATAGGCCATACAATTGTAAGGAGTATATTTTACAATGTATCTAATATCATTTTGATAACCTTGTTTATGGAATCGAGTTCCATCCCTAGGTTTATAAAGATAAAACCTTGAATTTTACACAAGGATATACCAACATATACATTCAAATGGGATATACCGTAACCTAGGCAAGAAAACATTCACTATTTTTCTCTCAAAATGGAAACTAAGTCTATAAATCAAAAACCCAGACATTTTCTATTTACCAATTCAAATATTTTATCTCCTAGTTATTGCAATAGCCATCATTCCAATGTAGGTGTTGATAGCCTCTCTCGCCTTCTTGAAAATGATCATTTGTTCTTTCTCCATCCCCCATTCTTTTCTCTTCATTCTTCTTATTTTATTTCCACACCTCCATTTTTTCATGACATATAAGTTCTGCTACTACTCTTTGCATTTTCCATAACAAAAATAAAATTTATTAATGCATGATCCAATCCTCTTGGCATTAACATACAGTCAATAATCCTATTTTTGGGCATGACCACCACATGAAAAACCCCTCCTTTTCCCAATGGTGAAGTCAACCCAGAATCATAGCAATAGAAAACCTAATTTATTTTTTGATTCTTATTATGCATGGAAACAAATTTATTATAACCTTATATAAACTAAATCCTATTTTTTTCTAAGTCGCAACTTTTTTAAAATAATTTCTTGGGTTCCATTTTTTCCCTATTCTCTCATCCCTAGGCCACCAAAAGGGGTATACAAGTCTAGAAACCTATACACGATTTGAATATAGAACATTATTTAATAAAATCCCAATACTCTATGGGTTGAGATTTATAAATAAGTCTACCAAAAGTATAACTTGGCAACCAAAGTTTAGCCCTTATAATGTTTAGTGGAGATTCAAACAACTAATGCATACTAACGTAATTAATGTATTATGTTAATCAAGGGAATATAAGATAAATAATAAACTCATAACAAATACAAGCATGAAATATTAACTATAGATACAATTCATGAAAATAAAATGTTTAACACATTCATAGAACACCATTAACATTATATTCATTTAAGCAGTCAAGAGTATTAGTGTGTGTGTGTAGGTTTAGTTTAAATATTTTTATCCCCAATGTCAATATTTAGATCCTCCTACCTTATGATACTCTCCCTCTGTTTTACTATGTGTGCTTGGTATTGTCCTACAAAAAACTTGGTCAACAAAAATGTAGTTAGTTTAAGCTTGTAACATAGTAATAAAGTACTCAAAATGTAGGCACATCTATAAACTATAAATCAAATATATAAATAAAATCACATCCATATAATATTCCAATACAAAATAATATAATATACATCTAAATTCACATAGGAGATTCATCTAATCATAATTGAGCATGAAATAAAATAGTACAACTATCAACTATACAACATAAATGTCTAAATATATCATAAAAATTAGAAACTAATAATCATTGGTTTTACTTATTAGATCTATATATTTTGAAGATAAGATGCATAAAAAATATTATGCATTTGTGCTAAAGCTAGTGGAAAAATAAGTTTTTATGCTACAATATTTATCACTTCTATAACCTCTAAGGGTTCCACATATCTTTTTGATAATTTTGTTGATTTTTTAAACTTAATCTAACTCTTTTGGGGTTTGACCCGCATAAAAACCTTATCTCCAACTAAGAATTTACTTGTTATCCTTTTCAGATCAACATAGATTTATTCTTATAATTGGTTTCAATCAATATCTACCTTATTAGTTTCGCTTGCTCTTCCATTTTAGGAAACATATCATGTCTAAAGACCACTCTATCCTCTAACTTGTTCTAATTGATTGGTGTTTTACACCTCATACCATATAGTTCTTCAAAACAAAACATCTTTAATAGTGATTAGAATGATTTTTCTTAAACAAACTCCAAAAAAGGTAAGTATTCTTCCCATTTATATTGCTAGTCTATGCAATACATCCTCAAAATATCTTTCAAGATATAATTTATTCTCTTTATTTTTTCATCTATTTATGGATGGTAAGTTATACTAAAGTTAAGTTATGTACCTAGGGCTGCATTTCAAGTTTACCAAAACCTTCAAGTCATACTAGGGTCCCTGTGTGAAATGATCTTTTCTATTAACCCATTAAATATAAACACATCCTTTACAAACATTTTGTAAAACATTGGTGCATCATCTAATAGATTAACTAGAATAAAGTGTGTTATTTTGGTGAATTTATCTATAACCACTAATATCATGTCATGATGATTCCTTGACATAATAAATCTTTGGACAAATTCCATACTAATGACTTTCCATTTTCATTTTGGTATAGAATGTGGGTATAAAATCCCAACATGATGCACATGTTCAGTGTTGACTTGCTAACATTCTAAGCATCTAGACATAAAATATATAACATGTTTACTGATTTATTTCTATAAATACAATTATTTTAGTTATGTTAAGAGCTTATATATGCCATGATGTCTTGAGTATGGATCATTATGCAACTCTTTTAGCACAATATCTCTCAAATTTTCATATTAGGCACATAAATTCTTCCATTGTAACTCAAAAACCCATCATTTTAAAGTTGGGATCCTTCGTATCTAAGATCATGTGAATTTTCATTTAAAGCTTTATTTACCTAATGGTAGAATTCATCTCATGGTGAGAATTTTAATACTTGATCACATAAGGTACTCCTAATAGTATCTAAATCTACAAATTACCTTCTACAACTAAGGGCATCTACAACTCTATTTTCTTTGCCCTTAATGTAACTAATGTCAAAATCATAGCCTGACAAGAAATCTAACCATCATCTTTGACAATCATTAAGGTTTGTCAGGGTAAATATTTACTTGAGTGCCAAATTATCTATTTTAAGTTTAAAAGCTTTTCCCAACAAACAATGCTTCCATATTTACAAAGCATGCACTATGCCAGCTTAATTTATGTCATGAGGGACATAATTTAGCTCATATAGCTTTAACCTCCATGACTCATAAGCTAAAATTGAATCATCCTACTTAATAAATCCTCCTAGATCATCTCCTTAAACACTAGTATCACTTCAAATTGATCATTTGGATCCAAAATCCATAACACTAGTTCTAAAGTAAGCCTATTTTTCACAAACTAAAAATTTTATTTGCACTTATCAAAACAAAGAAAACATTGCTATTTCCACTAAATAGAGGTGATCATATTTTATATCTTAGATAAATTTGTCATAAACATCCTATAGTACCATACTAAACCCATAAATCTACACACCTCGTGCACATTTTTAAGGTGATTGACTTTAGATAATGGCTATAATCTTGGTTAGATCCATAAAAATCCTCTATATAAATATAATATGTCCTAATTATTGTACTCTTATCTTAAAAAATGCACACTTAGACAATTTTCCATATATCTTATATTTTCTCAATCAAAATCAAGCACAAATACTCAATATGCTCCTCTTCACTTTTTGACCAGATTAGGGTGTCATTAAGAAAGACTAAAACAAACTAATAAAGATAATCCCTAAAAACACTATTCATGATATTCATGAATATTTTAGGTGCATTCATTATCCCAAAAGGAATCACTATGAATTTATAGTGTTTGTATCGAGTCCTAAATATTATTTTAAAATTTTCTTCCTCCTTTATCCTCAACTGATGATACTAAAATCAAAGATCAAACTTGGAAAAGATTGTTACACCATACATCTAATAAAAAACATCATCAATACAAGGTAAATGATATATATTCTCAATTGTTTCTTTGTTAAAAATTCCATAAACTATGCACAGGGTTTTATCCTTTTTATTAACAAAAACTATGTGTGTATCTCATGATGAAACATGTGGTCAAATCATCCCCTTGGATAACATCTCTAGAAGTTAGGATTTTAACTCAACTAATTTATTTGTGTCATTCTATCCTTTGATTTAGTTTTCAACCCCAAAATGATATCAAGAGTTAATTTAAATTACCTTTTGGAAGGTAGACCCAATAATTCCTCTAGAAAAACATCCTTAAATTCTTGAATAAATGGGTAGTCTTCCATAAAAGGTCCATTGGTTCTTTAAATCTCATTAACTTTGACTAAGAACATTTGACATCCCTTTCATTAAGCCTTTTATTAATTTAGTGATTGTAATTTATCTTTGTTTCAACTCTCTATTTTCCCTTTGAATTTGGGATTATTTTCAAAAATTATCCTAACACTTAACTTCCTTAAGAAAACAATCAAATTTGGATTTATGCTCAAAGAACCAATTCACTCTTAGGATCAAGTCATATGATCCTAGTGGTGTTGCATAAAGATCAACTGTCATAGTGAATTCTAGAAACTTAACTTTAGCCTCAAAAAGACACCTATCAACCTTGACCTTGGATAGTTTCCATACTAAATCGACCATGCATTTTCCATAAAACTAGATTTCTTAGCTAATTTACTTAGCATTATAAGAGAGGTAAAACATTCAGTGGCTCTTGTATCTATTAAAACAAAAATAGGATTCCCAAAAAAGTACCTTATAATTATGGGAGAAGCTTGAAATTAAGCTTGATGATTTTCAACTACTACATGAATTCATTTTTGAAAGGTTCCATGTTGTGATGTGGAGGTGGGTGAATTCTTATTTCTACC
Source organism: Torreya grandis (assembly GCA_037957365.1). Lineage (NCBI taxonomy): Eukaryota > Viridiplantae > Streptophyta > Pinopsida > Cupressales > Taxaceae > Torreya > Torreya grandis. The sequence continues at coordinate 450,349 of JARHVA010005532.1, read as the reverse complement.
ACCTGTCTTCCATCAAGGACAGTCCTTATAGAATAATGGTCTCCTCCAAATGTAAAGTACCTGCTAGGTGTCCCCTTCCTCTTGCATTGATTACCTATCATGAATATTTATTTGAAACCACTTTTACATTTCCTATTTCCTCCCTTGTTTTTTGACTATTGAATTTGTTCTCGGAATTCCTGTTATGTTTCTAGTTATTTTTCTTGAAAGTGTCTTGGATATTCCAAGCTTCTTTTCAAAATTTTCCTAACCTTAACAAGTGATTTAAACTTTTGTTCCTAATTTATTTATTTATTAAAGACATGGTCCCTAGTGTATATCCTATGGACATTCATTTCGCATCAATTTTGGGGTTTTAAACTCATGATGAACTTCTTGATCTAAAAATATTCATCTTTTGATACTATGGAACATAATTTAAGATATTTGTGAATTATTCCCAGTATTGATTTACTAACAAATCCCCCTATTTCATATTTTATAAAATTGTTAACTTTTGATAAAATTATAATTGGCGTAGTTACCAAGATGTAAACAAGGTTAAAAACTACTCCCAAGTAGTGGTGATAGAGTCAAGACCCATCTCCAATTTGTTATTGGTCCACAAAGTTATTGCATTTAAAGCCAATTGGTAGGCTTCCCAATTGGCCCTAGTTATCTTAGAATAATTTTGAATCTCAAAATATTTTTCCATATTTATAAGACAATATTCATCTCCATCACCCAACATTATACCAACACATTTGGGTGGATTCAATTTCTTCATATCTTGTGCAAGTTCTATAGCTACTTGATCTCTTGCTACTTATTTTCCCTCATCATGCCCCTCATCCTAAGGCTCTTCCTAACCAACTATTTGTTCCTCTAGAAATTATGATTCATTTTCCTCCTTTGGTCCATGAACTTCTCACTCTAGGGATATTTATATATCCATAGTTTCATTCCTGACATCGATTGTTTGATCAATTTTTATAGCTCATTTGAATGTTGACTTATTAGGATCTCTCACCATTCTCCTCAATATAAATAGGAGAAATAAATTAGTTTTAGTGGGCTTATTAGATCTAAACGCTTAAACCTTCACTCTTATATCACAATGCTAGAACCCTATTGGGTTACATAATAAGTTATACAGTTTTTAAACATACTTATTTTATATTCATTTTCAATAAATATCATTATATTTCACTATTTGAATGTTAAATGCATCTATAATAGTAATTTTAAAAAATATAATTAATATACTAATTAAGATGTAATACATTTAGTTTTAAAACATTATAGAACAAAATAAAAGATAGGATTACACATATAACACACAACATAGTGAAGGGTACATAGGTATAATAAAATAATCCACATTTATAACTATAATATATATATATATATATATTATGTTGTTTACAAAATTTAAAAGCATTTACAACATATGTTATTGTATTAAATAATCATAAATTAGAATACATAATTTATTACATTTCATCACTAAATATCAAAGTACACATGATAGGATGTAAAAAAGTACATTTGAGCCTCATAAAATAACTCAATAATCAATACAAATAGTTATGAGTATGATTAAAATATGGTTGATCATTAGAGAGAGAGAGAGAGAGAGAGAGAACATCATCAGGGAGAATTTCCTCCAACCATAGATTGTCAGTCTCTCACACACCTCTTCACTAGGAGTGGCCCTGCTCTTCACATATGGGTAGATAAAAATAGTGTAGATATAATGAATTCAACTAGAACCTATGTGTTTTACAATAATTAATACATGCAAAAATCACATAGACCATGGAAAATAATCCTCTATCTAATATGACATCATGCATACACACACACACATAATCTCTGATAATGAATCAAAATATGTCATATGATACTAGATTTTAGATATATGCATTTCATGACTGTAAATCATATACCTATCACCTTCTATCAAATGAAGAATAAACCAATTTTAAAGTATAATAACTACATATTTAAAAGATACAACCACTCATCAAATCGAGATATATATTTACTTATTCAATTAATTGCAAGGTAAAAACATCCATTTAATACAAATAAATCACTTTATTTTCCCATAACATGACTATTATTGACACTTTTTTCAAGTTTATATCAACCAATAACATTCAAAATTACTAAATACAAGCATAACCATATGCCTAGATTATAAAAATCCAATTGATAAGTAAATTATTTTCATCTCAATTTATTTCACACCTTTCATTACTTTTTAATATTATACAACTCAAGTATTAAATCTAATAGAATACAAAATGGCTCATTTGTACAACCCTGAGAATTACTTATTAATATGAGACAAACTACTAATCCCCTTGCTTATTTTAGCCCAACTTGAAATCTTTATTTCCTATATTTTTAATTCCATAATCAAGTCAAACTTATATTTTAGCAAGTATAGATGCATTTTTCACATCCATGTATATCATATGTATATTCTACCATACATTTATACAGATTTCAAAAAATACTTATAAATAAATATGCACACATGAAAGTAAATTTTAGTGTATAAAGGCAATTCAAAGTTTCTTAACACTATATTTCATTTACAAGTAAAACACCATCAAATAAAATGAGCTATATAATTTCCCACATATGTCAACACCAAATGTTACCATCAAAATTTATGATATCTTCCTACAATTGTGTATGTATTCACTAGTAATTAAGTCTCTAAACTCAGTTGAATCATAAAGGTGTACAATATGGTCTCTTATTGTTTGTTTGTTTGTGTGTGTGTGTGTGTGTGTGTGTGTGTGTGTGTGTGTGCGTGCGTGTGCGTGTGCGTGTGCGTGTACGTGCGTGTGCGTGTGTGCGTGTGTGCATGTGCGCGTGTGCGTGTGCGTGTGCGTGCGTGTGCGTGTGCGTGTGTGTGTGCGTGTGCGTGTGCGTGTGCGTGTGCGTGTGCGTGTGCGTGTGCGTGTGCGTGTGTGTGTGTGTGTGTGTGTGTGTGTGTGTGTGTGTGTGTGTACATTTATGTTTAACTCAAAGGATTAATAACTTAATTGTAGTCTACCTTAAATCTATAATATATTTTCATGATACTATATAAAAAAATAGCGTACAACTATATGTTATGCATATGTTATGAATATACCAAACATCCAAATCAACTAAACAAATATTTATGTATGTATATGTTTACTTTGAATGAAATATAACGATAAAGTGTAGTCTAAATTAAGGCTTGAATCTATATACATGAGGTTGTATTCCAAAATAAGAATAACTGTAGGTTGTAAAAATATATATGAAATTTTCAAAATTAACTTAGCATATCATTCGATGGTTCATTCATGCATATATACCATTGTAGTATGTATTATTCTTTTTATAATATATAAATATAGCTAGCATGAGTTAAAAATACAACCAACTACCAATGTGTACTTTGAGTTAGACCACTCACTTTCATATCACATGGGTATGTTCATTTTTTTATCAATAAATATGCATTGCTACTTATGTAAGATAAATATGGTTGTAGATAACTATTTCTTACACAATGAATGCACCTATAATTTATGTGAAAGATAAACATATATAGGTAATAATTTTAAAATAAGAGCATCCTTGGTTATTTAATAATCCACAAATTTTAATCAAAGGACTTTTTTGCCTAGTTTTCACAATACCGAGGGCATCCTTTATTTTTTATGTCATATACACACCATACAATTATGAAGAGTACATTTCACAATGTCTATAATATCATTTTATAGGATTTTGAATGGAATCAAGTTCCATCCCCAAGTATATAAATACGAAACCCTACGTTTTACACAAGGATATACCAACATATAAATTCAAAGGGGATATAATTTAACCCAAGTAAGTAAACATTCATTATTTTTATTTGAAACAAAAACTAGGTCTATAAAGTAAAAACTCATACATTTTCTATTTACCAATTTAAATATTTACATTCATGGTTATTACAATGGACATCATTCCAACGTAGGAATTGGTATCCTCTCTCTCTTTCTTGCAAATGATCCTTTCTTCTTTATTTGTCCCTCGTTATTTTCTCTTCAATGTTCTTATATTATTTCCACACCTCCCCCAATTTTTTCATGACTTGGAATTTCTCTTACTACTCTAAAATTTTACCATAATGAAACTTTAATTATTAATGCATGATCTTATCCTCTTACCATTAACTTGAAGTCCATAACCCTATGTTAGCATGGATACCTATGCAAAACCCCTCCTTTTACAAATGTTGAAGTCAACGCAAAATCATATCAATATAAAACGTAATTTCCTTTTTTATTTGAATTTTTTATGGAAACAAATCTATTATAACCTTCTACATACCAAAAACCATTTTTTCTTAAGCTATAAAATTTATTTAAAATAAATGTTTGGGTGCTCCTTTTGTCCTATTTTATCCTCCATAGGCCATCAAAATGGGTATATAAGTCTAGTAACCTATACATGATTTAAATAAAAAAATATGATTTAATAAACATCCAATACCCTATGGGTTGAGATGTATAAAATAAGTCTTCTAGATGTATAACTCAATAACCAAAGTTTAACCCATATAATGGTTTCATGGTGATTCAAACAACCAATGCATACTAATAGAGTTAATGTATTATGTTAATTAATATAATATAAGAAAAATAATCAACTCATAATCAATGAGAGCATGAAATATTAACCATAGAGACAATTAATGAAAATAAATCATTTAATGCATTAAAAAAATATCATTAGCATTAAATTCATTGAGTAGTTGAGAGTTTAAATGTGTGTTTGGATTTGATTTCTCTCTTTCTATCCCCAACGTCAATATTTACATCCTCCTCCCTTATGATACTCTCCCTCTATTCCAATTTATGAGGGTGCGATAATCTTGCAAACACCTTGATCAATAAAATGGTAGTTAGTCCAAGCTTTCAATAGAATAATAAAGTACTCAGAATGAAAGTACATGTAATAATTGAAAATCAAATATGTAAATGAAATAGCATCTATATAATATTATAATACATAAAAATATAATATACATCCAAATGTGCATAGGAGTATCATCTAATCATAACTGATCATGAAAGAAAACAATATAATTTTCAACTATAACACATATATGTCCAAATATAACATAAAAATCAGATGCTAATCATTAGTTTCACTTAAATTACTAATACTAATGTATTTTTCAAAGATTGGGATGGGATGTGATTGATATTTGTTTCCTTGGGTAGATTATTTTAAATATGGAGCTTGTGTAAGATGAAGGATCATCTATTGAAGATTTGTTATTGAGTTAAGCTCAATGGATGTTTCCCTCTTGAAGAGGCTAACAATACTTTGTAGTTTGATTCTATTATTTTAATATAATATTTTTATATTATTTTAGTTTAGTGTATATTTTTTATATTTTTATAGTAAGATTATTTTGTGTCAAAGTAGGTTCCTAACATATAGTATTGGAGTACATTCGAAGGTTATGTTTTGTAATAACTTCAATAGATTAGGGCTTTCTATGGTTGTCCACCATATGCTATCACCTTGCCAAATCAAGATATTGGTGATTAGAAAGTGGTAATATATTTGATATAAATAATAATTTTACCCAAAATATACCCATTTTTTTACAAGTATTTTTTTTGCTTTCTAGGTTAGAAATTGTATTTTGATATTTTTAAAACTAGCATGAAGATGTCATTAATGGATTAAAAGACTTGTTATTATTAGTGAAGTGATATTTTCCCATCAATAACCATGCCTCATATATATTTATAAACTTATTTTAATTTACACATAATTTTACATATATAGAAAGCACATAATTTTTTTATTTTACTATAGGAACCCTTTGAGTGGTTTTATTTTGTTATGCATCAGAAAGTGCTTAAACCTAGAAATTTGATCGAATCATACTTTGGAGATGAAATAGTGATCTATGATATAGTTTAAACATCTCTAGTTAGATCTATAATATATTGAGCTAATGTTTTTACAAATGGGATAAGTATGTTAGCAATGAACTAGAAACACATTATAGTAACCCGCCCTATTATAACCCTAACACTCTTAGAGTCAAAGATCTATAATATATTTTTACTAAAAATAATTAACCACAAAATTTAGAGAATTTTAAACTATATTTTCATCATATATAATATACAGATTCCAAAAAGAGAGAATATTCTTGAATAAGTATCTAGACCAAATGCAATAAGCATGTCATTCGTTACCAAATTCAATCTAAATATTTGTTTCAAAGTTAGGAAGCCTATAGTTATCTCATTTAACTAATCATTTTTGTAGATAATTCTAGTAACACTTTTTATAAAACCTTGAAACCCTTCCCTGGTCCCTTGCCCCCTCTCCTTCCCTCTTGCCACAAGGTGGTACTAACATGATCAAGGTCTTGGTGACTTAAATTTTTAACCTTCTAGTATTAATGCATTCCATATGGGATTAGCCCCAATACCAAAAAAAATTATGATATAAATTCTCCATAAAAAATGTGCTCATGATTTGTGGATTTGTCTAAGTAAATTTTTTAAACACAAATCTAGTTTTATAATAATGCCACATGGTCATAATTTTGATTATATTAAATTTCATGGTAAATATCCAACTAATTAGATCTATAAGGAAGATCATTATTTTAATTTTGATGACAACCCATTCTAGTATAGGGTACCCATACCCTCTTTTAACTTGGATAAATAAGTTGTATAATATTTTTAGTCATATTATAAATAGAATGTTATTCTTCCATTGTCAAAAAATTGAAGCCTGATTGTTTCTCTTGGGTTCAAGTGCATATAATTTCACATAATCCCTAACTAAATTACATTAGGTTGGTTTTATTTTTCAATATCATATTGAATTTGAAAAAATATAAAATATAATGAAAGGGTTGACAAAAGAATTCTTTAAATTTTTTATTGTTTGTGGCCTAAAAGAGGATGTTAGAGCTATAGTGAAAGTTCAAACCTCAAGTTATGATAATATACATTTGGTTAGCCAAGTTGGTCAAATAAAATTTCATGGTTTGTTACATTTTTTATAGGTGAGACCCATTAAATAATTCCCTAACAGAATAACTAGAAACATCTCCACACTTGAGAAATACACCAATAAAATGCCTAACATAAGCTAAAATATAGGCCCAATTAGTAAAAAGGATTATTATAAAACTTGGATAATAGATTCACATTGGGCCACTAATTTGTGGATAAAAATTATACCTACTTGATGTAGAGTCACTTCTTAAGTTAAAAAAAAATGAAAGATGATATAAATACTAAATATGGTATTAATTACTTAATAATGATACGATTGACATACATTTAACATGCATGAATTTCGTGCAGAAATATGGTTGTAACCCTCCATAATCTCACACCTACATGCTACCTTATGAGTTTTAACCTCTTTCATTATGTTGTTACACACCTAAAATATCCTCATTATATGTTTTAAATTTTCATACTATACTACACACACACGACTAGATTCACAGTTTAATAATTTTATGCACAAGTCCCTAATGTCATATTGGGTTTGTATCATCAATCAACATGGACCTAAACTTGACATTACAAACCCTCTCCAAGTAATAGATAATTTATAAAATAAAATATTTACTTAGGGTCAGCCCATATTCCTAGCATGTCAGTGGTATGATAAATTACTCAATTACTAATATATATATATATATATATATATATATATATATATATATATATATATATATATATATATATATATATATATATATATGCCTCGATTTATGTGATATTAGAAACTTATCTAGTAAACATCTATGCACTATTGCACATTTAACAAAGCTCCCATGTTCATCCAATTTATAAATCAATCACTATGAGCTTCATATAGCTAATTCTGAAGCATACTAAATCCAAGTCAAACTAATAATATTCAAGTGCCAAATATAAATAATTAGTTGCATTCATATATTTAATGAGCATAGTTACATAATTACACTAAGTGGTAAAAATAATTGTGGCTTGATTTCCCTCCTTTAAGTATTAGATACATATATGTCAATCAATCATCAATAGGAGTGATTGGCATCAAATCAACCCATTAAAAATTTCTTGTTTTTATACATTTTTATCACTCAAAATTACACCTAGGGTTTCGAGGTAAATATAGATGATTTATATATTTTTATGTGCACACACACACACACACACACACACACACACACACACACACACACACACACACATGAGTAAGTGGTAAAATAGGATAATGAACATCTAGGTTTACATTCCATCAGTACACATACACCATGTAAGTGAGAGAAATAAATTTGATTTTGATACCTCTTTGAAGTATTGGTAATGTATTGAAGTTATTGGTATTTCAATTTATATTTACCAAGTCAATCCAAATCAATCCCCTTACTCAATTCCCCTACATATCTCCCAACCATTCAATTCCAATTTGGCTTAGGTGTAAGAATATAGGGTTTAGTCATTGCAAATATTTTGTGTGGCTTTTTAGGGTTGAGGACACATCCATGACTTCCATAAATTCACATGAAAATGAAAAATAATAAATTTTGTGGTGCATTCAGTTGAAATAATTCCATGGTCAAGAGACTCGAGAGAAATACATTGTTGTCTTCCTACTGTGCTCATGTCTAGAAATATCATCTATCTTTTCTTATGATCTGTTACTTATAAATTCATTTTTTTTCAATCTATTTCTAACTATATCCAAACAAAGTCCACTGGGACAAGTCCATAGTCAAATAGACATGAGTGCATTATGTTGTTTTCCACTTAAATAATACATGTCTATATTTATTTAATGATTTTATGCCTTCTACTAAGTCTACAAAGTCATCTCTTGTTTTGTATTTCTTAATTAAATAGTTAAAAAGGTTAATCATTATCTATGTATGAGATAAGTATTCATTCTTAGTAATTTCCTAAAATATAAATCTATTTATTTAGTATCTTTTCAAAATTAGAATATTTAATCATTTATATATCTTTAGCATTCCTATATTTTTACATTTACGCATGCATGCATGCACACGCACTTTCTTCTTAGTAATTTCCTAGAATATAAATTTTATATAGTTAACATCTTGTAAAAATTATAATAGTTAATCAATTGTATATCTTTATCATTCCTATATTTCTAGTTTTACACTTATATAACTTTTTTAATTCAAAATTTAGTATTTTATTAAAAAACAAGGTAGAATAATGAGTTACTAGTTTACTTCTTTACATATGTTATTTATCATATATTTTGGTATCACATATTTTGGTAGATATCATATTAATTTTCATGCATACATGCATTTCATGAGATATGTGAGTATGATATAGGACACATATTATACATGGATTCCTAGATATTGGTCTCCCTTCTACACATTGTCAATGCCTGTGTTGGGATTATTTTATTATATATATATGTAACATGTATAATAAAATGATAATGATAATAGACCAAGTAAATATGATAATTATTTATTAAAGGGGGTGTATTTATAAATAAATTTGCATGCCCTTTTTAAAATTATTATTACCTAACACCTATTAAACTAAGTTAAGACTTTGGAACAAGTCCTAACACATACACATGTAAACTAGAAATAATATTGGAATGATAATGTCTCAGTTATAACATTACTTTGGAAAAAAATTTCATTATATAATTCAAATCACTCAATGTTCTAAGTGAATTTCACATGCACATAATTTGTTTTAAGGAATCAAAATCTATCATATAACACCAAATGATATATATGCATTGCATGACCAAAATATCATATACCTATCACCTACCATCAAATGAAGCATGTATGGTAAAATATCATAAACCAATTTCAAATTATAATAACTATAGATTTATAACATATAACCACTCATCAAATCAATATATATTTACTTATTCAATCATTACAAGGTAAAAACATTCAATTAATATAGAGAAAACACCCTTTTCCCTCATAACATAACTATTATTGACACATTGCAAAATTTTAGGTTTATATCAATCAATAGCATTCATAATTCCTGAACACAAGCACTTCCAAATTTTTAGATTATAATAATCCAAGTGATAAATACATTATTTTCATCTCAAGTAATTTCACACCTTTCATTTATTTTTAACATTATACAACTCATGTATTAAATATAATAGAACATAAAATGGCACATTTACACATACCCAAGAGTTAATTATTTATAATCCAATAGGCTATTAATCCCTTTATTTGCTTTCCAACCAACTTCAAATATTTATTTCCTATTTTGATAATTCCATAATCGGGTAAAGATTATATTTTAACAATTATAAATGCATTGTTCACACCATGCATATCATATGTACATTTTTCCATATAGTTATATAGCTTTCAAAAAAATACTTATAAAGAAATATGCACACTTGAAACTATATTTTAGTGTATAAAGGCCATTCAAATTTTATTAACACTCTATTTAATTTATAATTAAAAGACCATCAAATGAAATGAGCTATACAATTTTCCATGTATTTCAAAAACAAATGATACCATCTAAAGTTATGTTATCTTGTTATAACTATGTACATATTCACTAGTAATTAAGTCTATAAGCTTAGCTGAATCACAAAGGTATATATTACTCATGATCGTGTGTGTGTGTGTGTGTGTGTGTGTGTGTGTGTGTGTGTGTGTGTGTGTGTGTGTGTGTGTTTAGTTCAAATGAATAATAACTTAAGTTCAGTCTACCTTACATATTTAATATATTTTTATGAGATTATATAAAAAAATAGGGTACAACTACATGCTATGCATATATTATGAATTTACCAAACATCCATATATATATATATATATATATATATATATACTTTGAATGAAATATAATGACAAATTACAATTTGAATTATGGCTTGAATCCATATACATAAGATTGCATTCCAAAATAAGAGTTGTTACATGCTGTAAAAATATATGTGAAATCACCAAATAAACTTAACATATCATTCAATGGTTCATTCATTCATATATACCTATGCAATTTTTAGATCATTATTTTTATAATATATAAATATAACTAGAATGAGTTCAAAAAGAAAACCAACAACCAATGAGTATTCTAAGAGCTACTGCTCACATTCATATCGCACAAATCTATTCAAAATTTTCTCAATAAATATGCATTGCTATTTGTTTAACATAAATATGGCTATAAATAACTATTTATTACACAATAAATGCACATATAATTTATGTGAAAGATAAACACTTGTAGGTAATAAATTTAAAACAAAATCATCCTCAGTTATTTCATAATCCATTAATTTTAGTCAGTATAATTTTATGCCTAAGTTTCACAACACCAAGGGCATCCTTTATTTTTCTGTCATACACAGCCCATACAATTGTAAAGAGTATATTTTAAAATGTATCTAATATCATTTTTATAACCCTGTTTATGGAATCGAGTTCCATCCCTAGGTTTATAAAGATAAAACCCTAAATTTTACACAAGGATATACCAACATATACATTCAAATGGGATATACTGTAACCTAGGCAAGAAAACATTCACTATTGTTCTCTCAAAATGGAAACTAAGTCTAAAAATCAAAAACCTAGAGATTTTCTATTTACCAATTCAAATATTTTATCACCTAGTTATTGCAATAGTCATCATTCTAATGTAGGTGTTGGTAGCCTCTCTCTCCTTGAAAATGATCATTTGTTCTTTCTCCATTCCCCATTCTTTTCTCTTCATTCTTCTTATTTTATTTCCACACCTCCATTTTTTCATGACATATAAGTTCTGATACTACTCTTTGCATTTTCCATAACAAAAATCAAATGTATTAATGCATGATCTAATCCCCTTGTCATTAATTTACAGTCAATAATCCTATTTTTGGGCATGACCACCACATGCAAAACCCCTCCTTTTTCCCAATGGTTAAGTCAACCCAGATCATAGCAACAGAAAACCTAATTTATTTTTTGATTCTTATTGTGCATGGAAACAAAGATATTATAACCATATATAAATTAAATCCTATTTTTTCTAAGTCACAATTTTTTTAAAATAATTTCTTAGGTTCCATTTTTTCCCTATTCTCTCATCCCTAGGCCACCAAAAGGGGTATACAAATCTAGAAACCTATACACGATTTAAATATAGAAAATTATTTAATAAAATCCCAATACTCTATGGGTTGAGATGTATAAATAAGTCTACCAAAATTATAACTTGGCAACCAAAGTTTAGCCCATATAATGTTTCATGGAGATTCAAACAACTAATGCATACTAATATAATTAATGTATTATGTTAATCAAGGGCATATAAGATAAATAATAAACTCATAATAAATACAAGCATTAAATATTAACCATAGATACAATTCATGAAAACAAAATGTTTAACACATTCATAGAACACCATTAACATTATATTCATTTAAGTAGTCAAGAGTATTAGTGTGTGTGTGTGGGTTCAGTTTAAATATTTGTATCCCCAATGTCAATATTTAGATCCTCCTACCTTATGATACTCTCCCTTTGTTTTAATATGTGTGGTTGGGATTGTCCTACAATAAACTTGGTCAACAAAAATGTAGTTAGTTTAAGCTTGTAACATAGTAATAAAGTACTCAAAATGTAGGCACATCTATAAACTGTAAATCAAACATATAAATAAAATCACATCCATATAATATTCCAACATAAAATAATATAATATACATCTAAATTCACATAGGATAATCATCTAATCATAATTGAGCATGAAATAAAATAGTACAACTATCAACTATACAACATAAATGTCTAAATATAGCATAAAAATTAGAAACTACTAATCATTAGTTTTACTTATCTTATTAATACTAATGCAATTTTTTAAGAGTGGGAAAGGATGTGACATCCTTCCCCCTAAAATAATTCATCATTTTGATGACTTTTATATTAAGCAAAATTTATTTAAAAAAATTATTTAACCTTCAAATTGGTGAGGAAATAGCCTATAGAATTCCTCATAATCCTCCCATGTCGCACTATTTTCAGAATATTAGTTCCACTATATCTTGAATTATGACACTTCAATGTTAATAAAGATAAGTTATAAAATATCACTTATTATGATTGATTCTATTTTGACCACCCATAGATCTTAAACCTATAATGCATTTTAGTCTAAAACATGTGAAGGATCAGATCTATATATTTTGAAGATAAGATGAATAAAAAATATTATGCATTTGTGTTAAAGCTAGTGGAAAAATAAGTTTGTATGCTAAAATATTTATCACTTCTATAACCTCTAAGGGTTCCACATATCTTTGTGATAATTTTTTTAATTATTTAAACTTAATCTAACTCTTTTGGGATTTGACCCACATAAAAACCATATCTCCAACTAAGAATTTCCTTGTTATCCTTTTCAGATCAACATAGATTTATTCCTATAATTTTCTTCAATCAATATCTAACTTATTAGTTTCGATTTCTCTTCTATTTTAGCAAACATATCATGTCCAGAGACCACTCTATCCTCTAACTTATTGCAATTGATTGGTGTTTTACACCTCATACCATATAATTTTTCAAAACAAACCATCTTTAATAGTGATTAGAATGAGTTTTCATAAATAAAATCCAACAAAGGTAAGTATTCTTCCCATTTATATTGCTATGCTATGCAATACATCCTCAAAATATCTTTCAAGATCTAATTCATTCTCTTTATTTTTTCATCTATTTATGGATCGTAAGTTATGCTAAAGTTAAGATATGTACCCAAGGCTACATTGCAAGTTTACCAAAACCTTGAAGTCATCCTAGGGTCCCTATGTGAAATGATCTTTTCTATAAACCAATTAAATATATACACGTCCTTTACAAACATTTTTTCAATCATTGGTGCATCATCTAATAGATTAACTGGAGTAAATTGTGTTATTTTGGTGAATTTATCTATAACCACTAATATCATGTCATGATGATTCCTTGACATAATAAATCTTTGGACAAAGTCCATACTAATGACTTTCCATTTTCATTTTGGTATAGAATGTGGGTATAAAAACCCAACATGATGCACATGTTCAGTGTTGACTCACTAACATTCTAAGCATCTAGACATAAAATATATAACATGTTTATTTATTTATTTCTATAAATACGATTGTTTTATTTATTTTAAGAGCTTATCCGTACTAGGATGCCTTGAGTATGGATCGTTATGCAATTCTTTTAGCACAATACCTCTCAAATTTTCATATTAGGGACATAAATTCTTCCATTGTATCTCAAAAACCCATCATTTTAAAGTTGGAATCCTTTGTATCTAAGATCATGTGAATTTTCATTTAAAGATTTATTTACCTAATGGTAGAATTCATCTCATGGTGATAATTTTAATACTTGATCACACAAGGTACTCCTAATAGTATCTAAATCTACAAATTACCTTCTACAACTAAGGGCATATACAACTCTAGTTTTTTTTACCCTTAATGTAACTAATGTCAAAATCATAGTCTGACAAGAAATCTAACCATCATCTTTGACAATCATTAAGGTTTGTCAGGGTAAATATTTACTTGAGTGCCAAATTATCTATTTTTAGTTTGAAAGCTTTTCCCAACAAATAATGCTTCCATATTTACAAAGCATGCACTATGCCAACTTACTTTATGTCATGAGGGACATAATTTACCTCATATAGCTTTAACTTCCATGACTCATAAGCTACAATTGAACCATCCTACTTAATAAATCCTCCTAGACCATCTCCTTAAACACTAGTATCACTTCAAATTGATCATTTAGATCCAAATTCCATAACACTAGTTCTAAAGTAAGCCTATTTTTCACAAACGAAAATTTTATTTGCACTTATCAAACCAAAGAAAACATTTCTCTTTCCACTAAATAGAGGTGATCATATTTTATATCTTAGATAAATTTGTCATAAACATCCTATAGTACCATACTAAACCCATAAATCTACACACCTCATGCACATATTTAAGGTGATAGACTTTAGATAATGGCTATAATCTTGGTTAGATCCATAAAAATCCTTTATATAATTATAATATGTCCTAATTATTGTACTCTTATCTAAAAAAATGCACACTTAGACAATTTTCCATATATCTTATATTTTCTCAATCAAAATCAAACACAAATACTCAATATGCTCATCTTCACTTTTTGACTAGATTAGGGTGTCATCAAGAAAGACTAACACAAACTAATAAAGATAATACCTAAACACACTATTCATTATATTCATTAATATTTTAGGTGCATTCATTATCCTAAAAGGAATCACTATAAATTCATAGTGTTTGTATCGAGTCCTAAATATTATTTTTAAAATGTCTTCCTCCTTTATCCTCAACTGATGATACTAAAATCAAAGATCAAACTTGGAAAAGATTGTTACACCATACATCTAATCAAAAATATCATCAATACAAGGTAAATTATATATATTCTCAACTATTTCTTTATTAAACATTCCATAAACTATGCATAGATGAAGGGTTTTATCCATTTTATTAACAAAAACTACGTGTGCATCTCATGATGAAACATGTGGTCAAATCATCCCCGTGGATAACTTATCTAGAAGTTAGGATTTTAACTCAACTAATTTATTTGTGTCATTCTATAGGGAACCTTTGATTGAGTTTTCAACCTCAAAATGATATCAAGAGTTAATTTAAATTACCTTTTGGAAGGTAGACCCAATAATTCCTCTAGAAAAACATCCTTAAATTCTTGAATAAATGGGTAGTCTTCCATAAGAGGTCCATTGGTTCTTTAAATCTCATTAACTTTGACTAAGAACATTTGACATCCCTTTCACTGAGCCTTTTATTAATTGAGTGATTATAATTTATCTTTGTTTCAACTCTCTATTTTCCCTTTGAATTTGGGATTATTTTTAAAAATTGTCCTAACACTTAACTTCCTTAAGAAAAAAATCAAATTTGGCTTTGTGTTCAAAGATCCAATTCACTCTTAGGATCAAGTCATATTATCCTAGTGGTGATGCATAAAGATAAACTATCATAGTGAATTCTGGCAACTTAACTTTAGCCTCACAAAGACACTTATCAACCTTGACCTTGGATAGTTTCCGTACTAAATAGACCATGCATTTTCCATAAAAATAGATTTATTAGATAATTTACTTAACATTATAAGAGAGGTAAAACATTTAGTGGCTCCTGTATCTATCAAAACAAAAATAGGATTCCCAAAAAAGTACCCTATAATTCAATGGGAGAAGCTTGAAATTAGTCTTGATGATTTTCAACTACTACATAAATTCATTATTGAAAGGTTCCATGTTGTGATGTAGAGGTGGATGAATTCTTATTTCTAGCACCTATCTTCCATCAAGGACAGTCCTTATAGCATAATGGTCTCCTCCACATGTAAAGTATCTGCTAGGTGTCCCCTTCCTCTTGCATTGATTACCTATCATGAATATTTATTTGAAACCACTTTTACATTTCCTATTTCCTCCCTTGTATTTTAAATATTAAATTTTTTCTTGGAATTCCCGTTATGTTTCTAGTTATTTTTCTTGAAAGTGCCTTGGATATTCCAAACTTCTTTTCAAAATTTTCCCTAACCTTGATAAGTTATTTGAATTTTTATTCCTAATTAATTTATTTATTAAAGACATGGTCCCTAGTGGATATCCTATGGACATTAATTTCACATCAATTTTGGGGTTTTAAACTAATGATGAACTTCTTGATCTAAAAATATTCATCTTTTGATACTATGGAACATAATTTAAGAGATTTTTTAATTATTTCTAGTATTGATTTACTAACAAATCCCCCTATTTCAGATTTTATAAAATTGTTAACTTTTGATCAAATTATAATTGGGGTAGTTACCAAGATGTAAACAAGGTTAAAAACTACTCCCAAGTAGTGTTGATGGAGTCAAGACCCATATCCAACTTGTTATTGGTCCACCAAGTTATTGCATCTAAAGCCAGTTGGTAGGCTTCCCAAATGGCCCTAGTTATCTTAGAACAATTTTGAATCTCAAAATATTTTTCCATATTTATAAGACAATATTCATCTCCATCACCCAACATTATACCATCAAATTTGGGTGGATTCAATTTCTTCATATCTTGTGTAAGTTCTATAGCTACTTGATCTCTTGCTACTTATTTTCCCTCGTCATGCCCCTCATCCTAAGGCTCTTCCTAACCAACTGGTTGTTCCTCTAGAACTTATGGTTCATTTTCCTCCTTTGGTCCATGAACTTCTCACTCTAGGGATATTTATATATCCATAGTTTTATTCATGACATCAATTGTTTGATCAATTTTTATAGCTCATTTGAATGTTGGCTTATTAGGATCTCTCACCATTCTCCTCACTATAAATAGGCGAAATAAATTAGTTTTAGTGAGCTCATTAGATCTAAACACTTAAACCTTCACTCTTATATCACAATGTTAGAACCCTATTGGGTTACATAATAAGTTATACAATTTTTTAAACATATTTATTTTATATTCATTTTCATTACCTATCATTATATTTCACTATTTGAATGTTAAATGCATCTATAATAGTAATTTTTAAAAATATAATTAATATACTAATTAAGATGTAATACATTTAGTTTTAAAACATTATAGAACAAAATAAAAGATAGGATTCCACATATAACACACAACATAGTGAAGGGTACATAGGTATAATGAAATAATCCACATTTATAGCTATACAAAAATATATATCTTATGTTGTTTACAACATTTAAAAGCATTTACAACATATGTTTCTATATTAAATAATCATAAATTATAATACATAATTTATTACATTTCATCATTGAATATCAAAGTACACATGATAGGATGTAAAAAAGGACATTTGAGCCTCATAAAATAACTCAATAATCAGTACAAATAATTATGAGTATGATTCCCAAATGGTTGATCATTTCAAGAGAGAGAGAGAGAGAACATCATTAGGTATATTTTCCTCCAACCATAGATTGTTAGTCTCTCACACACCTCTTCACTAAGAGTAGCCCTTCTCTTCACATAGGGGTAGATAAAAATAGTGCAGATATAATGAACTCAACTAGAATCTATGTTTTGTACAATAATTAAATCATGCAAAAATCACATAGACCATGGAAATTAATCCTCTATCTAATATGACATCATGCATACACATGTAAACTAGAAACTATGGTGGAATGATAATGTGTTAGCTATAACTTTACTTTGGCCAAAGTATTCATTAGAGAATTCAGATCTCTCTCTAATTTGAGTTAATTCCACACACATATAATCTCTGATAATGAATCAAAATATGTCATATGATACTGGATTTTAGATATATGCATTTCATGACTGTAATATCATATACCTATCACCTTCTATCAAATGAAGAATAAACCAATTTTAAAGTATAATAACTACATATTTAAAAGATACAACCACTCATCAAATCGAGATATATCTTTAATTATTCAATTAATTATAAGGTAAAAACATCCATTTAATACAAATAAATCACTTTATTTTCCCATAACATGACTATTATTGACACATATTTCAAGTTTATATCAACCAATAACATTCAAATTTACTAAATACAAGCATAACCATATGCCTAGATTATAAAAATCCAACTGATAAGTACATTATTTTCATCTCAATTTATTTCACACCTTTCATTACTTTTTAATATTATACAACTCAAGTATTAAATCTAATAGAATACAAAATGGCTCATTTGAACATACCCGAGAATTACTTATTAATATGAGACAAACTACTAATCTCCTTCCTTATTTTAGCCCAACTTGAAATCTTTATTTCCTATATTTATAATTCCATAATCAAGTCAAAATTATATTTTATCAAGTATGGATGCATTGTTCACATCCATGTGTATTCTACCATACATTTATATAGATTTCAAAAATACTTATAAATAAATATGCACACATGAAAGTAAATTTTAGTGTATAAAGGTGATTCAAATTTTCTTAACACTATATTTCATTTACAAGTAAAACACCATCAAATAAAATGAGATATACAATTTCCCACATATGTCAACACTAAATGTTATCATCAAAAGTTATGATATCTTCCTACAATTGTGTATGTATTCACTAGTAATTAGGTCTCTAAACTCAGTTGAATCATAAAGGTGTACAATATGGTCTCTTATTGTTTGTTTGTTTGTTTGTTTATGTGTGTGTGTGTGTGTGTGTGTGTGTGTGTGTGTGTGTGTGTGTGTGTGTGTGTGTACATTTATGTTTAAGTCAAAGGAATAATAACTTAAATGTAGTCTACCTTAAATGCATAATATATTTTCATGAGACTATATAGCAAAATAACGTACAACTATATGTTATGCATATATTATGAATATACCAAACATCCAAATCAACTAAACAAATATGTATGTATGTATGTATATGTTCACTTTGAATGAAATATAATGATAAAGTGTAGTCTAAATTAAGGCTTGAATCTATATACATGAGGTTGTATTCCAAAATAAGAATAACTATAGGTTGTAAAAATATATATGAAATTTTCAAAATTAACTTAGTATATCATTCGATGGTTCATTCATGCATATATACCATTGTAGTCTATATTATTATTTTTATAATATATAAATATAGATAGCATGAGTTCAAAAATTCAACCAACTACCAATGTGTACTTTGAGTTAGACCACTCACTTTCATATCACATGGGTATGTTCATTTTTTTATCAATAAATATGCATTGCTAATTATGTAAGATAAATATGGTTGTAGATAACTATTTCTTACACAATGAATGCACCTATAATTTATGTGAAATATAAACATATGTAGGTATTAACTTTAAAATAAGAGCATCCTTGGTTATTTATTAATCCACAAATTTTAATCAAAGGACTTTTTTGCCTAGTTTTCACAATACCAAGGGCATCCTTTATTTTTTATGTCATATACACACCATAAAATTGCGAAGAGTACATTTCAAAATGTTTATAATATCATTTTTATAGGATTTTTAATGGAATCAAGTTCCATCCCCAAGTATATAAATATGAAACCCTAAGTTTTACACAAGGATATACCAACATATAAATTCACAAGGGATATAATTTAACCCAGGTAAGTAAACATTCATTATTTTTATTTGAAACAAAAACTAGGTTTATAAATTAAAAACTCATAAATTTTCTATTTACCAATTCAAAGCTTTAAATTCATGGTTATTGCAATGGACATCATTCCAATGTAGGAATTGGTAGCCTCTCTCTCTTTCTTGCAAATGATCCTTTCTTCTTTATCTGTCCCTCGTTATTTTCTCTTCAATGTTCTTATATTATTTCCACACCTCCCCCAATTTTTTCATGACTTGGAATTTATCATACTACTCTAAAATTTTACCATAATGAAACTTTAATTATTAATGCATGATCTTATCCTCTTACCATTAACTTGAAGTCCATAACCCTATGTTAGCATGGATACCTATGCAAAACCCCTCCTTTTACAAATGTTGAAGTCAACGCAAAATCATATCAATATAAAACGTAATTTCCTTTTTTATTTGAATTTTTTATGGAAACAAATCTATTATAACCTTCTACATACCAAAAACCATTTTTTCTTAAGCTATAAAATTTATTTAAAATAAATGTTTGGGTGCTCCTTTTGTCCTATTTTATCCTCCATAGGCCATCAAAATGGGTATATAAGTCTAGTAACCTATACATGATTTAAATAAAAAAATATGATTTAATAAACATCCAATACCCTATGGGTTGAGATGTATAAAATAAGTCTTCTAGATGTATAACTCAATAACCAAAGTTTAACCCATATAATGGTTTCATGGCGATTCAAACAACCAATGCATACTAATAGAGTTAATGTATTATGTTAATTAATATAATATAAGAAAAATAATCAACTCATAATCAATGAGAGCATGAAATATTAACCATAGAGACAATTAATGAAAATAAATCATTTAATGCATTAAAAAAATATCATTAGCATTAAATTCATTAAGTAGTTGAGAGTTTAAATGTGTGTTTGGATTTGATTTCTCTCTTTCTATCCCCAACGTCAATATTTACATCCTCCTCCCTTATGATACTCTCCCTCTATTCCAATTTATGAGGGTGCGATAATCTTGCAAACACCTTGATCAATAAAATGGTAGTTAGTCCAAGCTTTCAATAGAATAATAAAGTACTCAGAATGAAAGTACATGTAATAATTGAAAATAAAATATGTAAATGTAATAGCAT
The DNA here is from genome assembly GCA_037957365.1 of Torreya grandis. NCBI lineage: Eukaryota > Viridiplantae > Streptophyta > Pinopsida > Cupressales > Taxaceae > Torreya > Torreya grandis. The sequence continues at coordinate 428,998 of JARHVA010005532.1, read as the reverse complement.
CTATATAATATTATAATACATAAAAATATAATATACATCCAAATGTGCATAGGAGTATCATCTAATCATAACTGATCATGAAAGAAAACAATATAATTTTCAACTATAACACATATATGTCCAAATATAACATAAAAATCAGATGCTAATCATTAGTTTCACTTAAATTACTAATACTAATGTATTTTTCAAAGATTGGGATGGGATGTGATTGATATTTGTTTCCTTGGGTAGATTATTTTAAATATGGAGCTTGTGTAAGATGAAGGATCATCTATTGAAGATTTGTTATTGAGTTAAGCTCAATGGATGTTTCCCTCTTGAAGAGGCTAACAATACTTTGTAGTTTAATTCTATTATTTTAATATAATATTTTTATATTATTTTAGTTTAGTGTATATTTTTTATATTTTTATAGTAAGATTATTTTGTGTCAAAGTAGGTTCCTAACATATAGTATTGGAGTACATTCGAAGGTTATGTTTTGTAATAACTTCAATAGATTAGGGCTTTCTATGGTTGTCCACCATATGCTATCACCTTGCCAAATCAAGATATTGGTGATTAGAAAGTGGTAATATATTTGATATAAATAATAATTTTACCCAAAATATACCCATTTTTTTACAAGTATTTTTTTTGCTTTCTAGGTTAGAAATTGTATTTTGATATTTTTAAAACTAGCATGAAGATGTCATTAATGGATTAAAAGACTTGTTATTATTAGTGAAGTGATATTTTCCCATCAATAACCATGCCTCATATATATTTATAAACTTATTTTAATTTACACATAATTTTACATATATAGAAAGCACATAATTTTTTTATTTTACTATAGGAACCCTTTGAGTGGTTTTATTTTGTTATGCATCAGAAAGTGCTTAAACCTAGAAATTTGATCGAATCATACTTTGGAGATGAAATAGTGATCTATGATATAGTTTAAACATCTCTAGTTAGATCTATAATATATTGAGCTAATGTTTTTTTTTGCAAATGGGATAAATATGTTAGCAATGAACTAGAAACACATTATAGTAACCCTTCTTGTTATAACCCTAACACTCTTAGAGTCAAAGATCTATAATATATTTTTACTAAAAATAAGTAACCACAAGATTTAGATAATTTTAAACTATATTTTCATCATATATAAAATACAGATTCCAAAAATAGAGAATATTCTTGAATAAGTATCTAGACCAAATGCAATAAGCATGTCATTTGTTACCAAATTCAATTCTAAATATTTGTTTCAAAGTTAGGGAGCCTATATTTATCTCATTTAATTCATCATTTTTGTATATAATTCTAGTAACACTTTGTATAAAACCTTGAAACCCCTCCCTGGTCCCTTGCCCCCTCTCCTTCCCTCTTGCCACAAGGTGGTACTAACATGATCAAGGTCCTGGTGACTTAAATTTTTAACCTTCTAGTATTAATGCATTCCATATGGGATTACCCCCAATACCAAAAAACAAGTATGATATAAATTATCCACAAAAAATTTGCTCATTATTTGTGGACTTGTCTAAGTAAATTTTTTAAACACAAATCTAGTTTTATAATAATGCCACATGATCATAATTTTGATTATATTAAATTTCATGGTAAATATCCAACTAATTAGATCTATAAGGAAGATCATTATTTTCATTTTGATGAAACCCCATTCTATTATAGGGTACCTATACCCTCTTTTAACTTGGATAAATAAGTTGTATAATATTTTTAGTCATATTATAAATCAAATGGTATTCTTCCATTGTCAAAATATTGAAGCCTGATTGTTTCTCTTGGGTTCAAGTGCATATAATTTCACATAATACATAACTAAATTCCATTAGGTTGGTTTGATTTTTCAATATCATATTGAATTTTTAAAAATATAAAATATAATGAAAGGGTTGATAAATTAATTCTTTAAATTTTGTATTGTTTGTGGCCTAAAAGAGGATGTTAGAGCTATAGTGAAAGTTCAAACCTCAAGTTATGATAATATACATTTGGTTAGCCAATTTGGTAAAATAAAATTTCATGGTTTTGTACATTTTTTATAGGTGAGACCCATTAAATAATTCCCTAACATAATAACTAGAAACATCTCCACACTTGAGAAATACACCAATAAAATGCCTAACATAAGCTAAAATATATGCCCAATTAGTAAAAAGGATTATTATAAAACTTGGATAATAAATTCACGTTGGGCCACTAATGTGTGGATTAAAATTATACCTACTTTATGTAGAGTCACCTCTTAAGTTACAAAAAATGGAAGATGATATAAATACTAAATATGGTATTAATTACTTAATAATGATACAATTGACATACATTTAACATGCATGAATTATGTGCACAATTATGGTTGTAACCCTCCATAATCTCACACCTACATTATACCTTATGAATTTTACCCTCTTCATTATGTTGTTACACACCTATAAGATCCTTATTATATGTTTTAAGTTTGCATAATATACTGCACACACATGACTAGATTCATAGTTGAATAATTTTATGCACAAGTCACTAATGTCATATTGGGTTTGTATCATCAATCAACATGGACCTGAACTTGACATTACAAACCCTCTCCAAGTAATAAATAATTTATAAAATAAAATATTTACTTAGGGTCAGCCCATATTCCCAGCATGTCAGTGGTATGATAAATTACTCAATTACTAATATATATATATATATATATATATATATATATATATATATATATATATATATATATATATATATATATATATATATATATATATATATATATATATATATATATGCCTCAATTTATATGATATTAGAAACTTATCTAGTAAGCATCTATGCACTATTGCACATTTAACAAAGCTCCCATGTTCATCCAATTTATAAATCAATCACTATGAGCTTCATATAGCTAATTCTAAAGCATACTAAATCCAAGTCAAACTAATAATATTCAAGTGCCAAATATAAATAATTAGTTGCATTCATATATTTAATGAGCATAGTTACATAATTACACTAAGTGGTAAAACTAATTGTGGCTTGATTTCCCTCCTTTAAGTATTAGATACATATATATCAATCAATCATCAATAGGGGTGATTGGCATCAAATCAACCCATTAAAAATTTCTTGTTTTTATACATTTTTATCACTCAAAATTACACCTAGGGTTTCAAGGTAAATATAGATTATTTATATATTTTTATGTGCATGCACACACGCACACACACACACACACACACACACACACACACACACACACACACACACACACACACACACACACACACATGAGTAAGTGGTAAAATAGGATAATGAACATCTAGGTTTACATTCCATCATCTAACATGTATAATAAAATGATCCCAACATAGGCATCGACACTTCTACACATTGTCGATGCCTATGTTAGGATCATTTTATTATATATATAATGTAACCTATATAATAAAATGATCCCAACATAGGCATCGACACTTCTACACATTGTTGATGCCTATGTTGGGATCATTTTATTATACAGGTTACATTATATATATATATATATATATATATGACTTCTCTACCATGTTGAGCTACATATTTTACAAGTGTATTTCTTGTTACTCATATATTACATTATGTTGCATGGATGTACTACTTTTCAATCATGTGACACATATATAAATGGATGGTGTAGACTAGTTTTTACTTATTTTATGCTCATTCCATGTTGTAACATTCTTGCATAACAGGTTCAACATTGATTACTTATTTTTTAGCCACTCAGATTTTTATGTGAAACATATTTATGTCTCCTTTTGGTGGCATTTTTTTATGGCATTTTATGGTGGCCCTTACCCTTGTTTGTTGTGACATGTTGATGCCCCTTATATTTGGATCTTGGCTTTATGTGTGACATTGTATGTTGGGATTATTGTACTTGTTATATTTTAAACAATATTGTCATGATCCATATCAAATACTTTTAATTATTATTATTTAGATTGGTCACTTTACTACATTTTTCATTGTTTTATCTATCTATATTTGACACTTGTATGCATCACATTACCTATGTTTCATACACACTTTTATGACATACATTATACTATGATAACATACTTTCCACATGATATTATATTTATCACATGACATAGTTAAATATTATTTTGAGATCAGTGACTTGCAAGCTACATTTCTGGTCTCAAAAGGGGGGCATTATAGTTTTATTCTCTTAGAGATTCAAACCTCCATGAGCATTAAAATTAGAATTTTGATAAAATACATGTTTCAAATATTTAAGGTAAATCAAAAATTAGATACATGATATATATTTCCGCATTGATACATATTATTATGGCATATGACATGCATATGCACTCACTTTACAAATGCTTGAGTATTGATTCATACACACTTGTATGCATATGCATGTGCATATTAAACATAATTATATAAAGATAAATTATAGGTTATAGTTTTGTAGATGATATTTATGGATTATATATAAGCTTAGTCTTGTACACTTGAAAAACTTAGACCTTGGTTTTTCATCTATAGTCTAGACCAATCCCACTTTCAGAATTATTACATCTACTTTATCTTGTTTCCCTTGGCCTATCTCTTGGTCTGACTAATATTATGTTGATGACCTTCACCTTATATATTTCTCAAAATGCTTAAAATATTCTTATCTTATGCCCTTTAAAGTTTTGATCATGTACATAAAATTTCTTAACTATCATGACATAAGCGTCAACCCTAGATCCCTACATCGATGCTAGTGTCATAACCTGACACAGGTGTTCAATGCCCTAAAGTCATCTAATTTACAAATTAAATGTATCCTAATTCTCATCCTAAATTATTTAATACAATATATTTCTCCAAATAGGTTGGTATGAATATAAGATCAACACTCATTCATTCGTCACTTATAAGCTTCTTACCTACTCACAAGAAAACTTACAAAAGGCATTCAATCAAGCACTCAAATGAGCAAATCTTCCCTATTTTCTCTTATTTACATATCAATCATAGGGATAGAAAATAAATAGGTATTAATTAATGAAGGATCAGCCCAAGAGCTATATTTTCTAAGTTACAAGTTAGGTCATTATTGTACTTGCTTTATATATATTGCATGATTCACACACAAGCCAACACATAGGGGAGAACTACATCAGTCATGTTCACCCCTTATATCTATATGGATGGGATGTGGTCAAGGAGGTGTATTTATAGAGTGGTTTTAAATATGGTTCATTGACCCACCTATTTGATGAAATATCTATTAGGGTGAGAAGGGTGAGTACCTGACAAGGCATAATAAAGTAGGGGTAAGGCCCCCTATATATAGATATGGTGCCCTTAATATTTATACCTTGCCTAACCCCTATTTAATATAGGGAGAAATATGATATGTTAAGACTGACATTTATACTGTAAGGCCCTATTCAGAGTATTGAATATGTATGTAATGATCATTGATAGAAGGGTCTGTGGGGTCATCTCGACACCATGAGCCCATTAACCCATTTTACCCAAGGTCACTATCAAGATTAAAAACTAGGGTTTTTTAATTCTATGATGAGTGACAATACATTACCCAGATTTGAATGCACTAGAGTGAAGGTGAAGATAAACCTAAAATCTAGGTGGTTGTATCCCTTTCCAGTAGGTATTCTGTATAGGAAACTTGCATCTAATCTAGATAGTAACATTGATGTAACCATTCCACATTGACACTAATGTCTATGACTCTAGAGGCACTCAATCTAGGATTTGGTGATTACTCCAAAATCCTCTTCTAGTCTACTTCCTACTTGTTCTGATCTAAAATTATGTTAGAATTAGAACTAACTAAGTACCTTATTGTCTTTATCATTACATTATCTAGTATAATTATACTTTATATATTTAGCCTATCTCATTTTAATAAATCTAGCATATGTTGTAGATAATTTTAGTGTAAAATTGGTATCCTATTATATATAGTTTATCACCTTTGTGCCTTAGGCTATCTCTACCCTTTTTAACTCTAGATTCCCTAATCTATATTTTTAGGGTTAAACATTTGTTGAACCCGATTCATGTAATTGAAATTTTTTTTATCTAGGGCTTTCAATCCTCCTAGGATTTTATCTTGTTCTGATGGTTTTTTAGATATGAAATTTAACCCTAGGGTTTTACCCTCCTCTGGTCATAAGGGCTTTGTGTCCAAATGTTTATAAGTTGATTGTTATTTGATTGGTTCATTTCAGCTTATAAATAGGTACATTTTAAAATTACTTAGAGGTATTTTATACTTTTATCGATATACTATAAAACCTTTTTTTATTCACTAAAATTTGGTACATATTTTTCCATTTTTACTTACAATTTAGTATTTTTATAAATATTAGAATGTAAGGTGAATGGTGTACATATTTTTCAATTAATTTCTAGGTTTCATAAAAAATCACATTATTCAAAACCCTCTCTCATATATGTAAAATAAATTCATGTTTTATTGCAATTATTTATTCCTTATTTGGAATATTCTAAGGTTTTACCTATGAAGCATTCCACATTATTTAGCATATTTATGATCATAATAGATTAAATTTAAAATTTGTCATGCATATTTTATAATTATGTTTATATAGGCAAAAACCTCTTTTGGTTTGCCAGAATATTATATGTATTTTACAAATTTAGCATTTTACTATTTTAGTAAATATAGACCTACAGGGCATGTATTGAAATTTTGCTTCCCTATTTTTATGGATTCATCTCATTTCCTTATTTTAAAAAAACCTAATTCATATTTTCAAACAACATAGCCAATAGTCTGAAATTATTATATCATTATTGTATCATGATTGATTGCTCCATAACATTTACAAGTCTTTCTTACCCTATTCTCATATCAATTTTTAGATCATCTAAAATGGATACAAAGGAGCCTCTTGTTCCTCCTAAAATTAATGAGGGTGATATCTCTCATCCCTTTAATCATGTATAGGATATCACTTATCCAATTTGTAAGCTGCCTCATCCTATAGTTTCAAATGAAGGCAATCAACCTGAAATACATAGGGTTTATGCTTGTGAATCCTTATAAGATCAAATTACTATAATGATCAATTTAATAAAAGAGTTACAAAATCATATTGAATATAAGAAGAATCCAACACATCCAAACAAGGTTTCTTATCTAAATGAAAAGTTAAAACATAATACATCTAGAGTAAGTGATTCAAAAAGTGACAAAAAGGTTATTAAGAGTCAAAAATCCTAAGAGAAATGCTTCAAAACAAAGTGATCAAATTACCTCTTGCATATCCTATAAGGAGATGAAAATACTATTATGCATATCATATAATGCATGGGCATCATACAGGTTATTGTTTTCATTGAAGAATAAAATATAAAGTCACAAAGATAGTGGTGATCATATCATTGATATATCAATCAAGAAAATCACTCATACTATGAGTACCACTCCTAAAACACAAATACCAAAACAACAAATGCGGGCACCAAATAAAAATTTAGAGAAAAAAATAGTTGCAATTATAAAAATTAGAGCAAGAAAAAGTTCAAAAGGAAAAATCAAATTAGGAAAAGGATAAAAATTTACTTCTTAATAATGATACTCAATTTTCCAAATAGTACAATTTTGGAAAGAAATATTTACAAAACTTTTGTTATCATGGTCAAAGATTGAGAAAACATTCTAAAGGTATCACTCATCTTATTTCCATATATGATCATAATGACCATCAAGGCTTGGGATGTATTGGTATAACAATGTAAATCATTAAAATATACATTTTATCAAAGAGTAAGAAATTATAAGTGAAAATAAGGTACAAAAAGAGTGATGGGCACATCAAATATTAAAACTAGGAATTTAACAAAAAAAAAAGGAAAAAAATAAGAGACAATTGAAAAATCTAATTGTGTAAATGTCGTTAGAAAGGATGGAATCACAATCCATTCCTCATATCAAGGCCCTTTTAATATCACTACTCAAGTTGAGGTCAAGCAGTTTATAGATATCTAGGTTATGGAATTTCAAGATACAAATTTTTTCTATGTCATTTCTTAGCTCTCTTGACAATAAGATTCAACACATTGATGAAACTAATGCAATCTTAACAAAAATGGGATCAATTCAGTTAAGAGTTTCATTTTATTTAAAAGAATGTTCTCTTACTTTTTAGCTTATTGATAATCCAAGGGATTACAATATTGTGCTTGTAAAATCATGGTTACACTCAATGGGAGAATTTGTTGATAGAAACAAAAGTTTCATATCCATTTATAATCAAGGTAAACTTATAAAATTTTCCAAATAAGGAATTATATCTTCAACTATCATACAAAGAGACACAAATAATGGCATACCAAAAATGTCACAACCACAATATGTCATACATGATACAGGGTTTCCACAAAGGTATCTCCTTGATGAGTACATTAGATCTTAGTATAAATTTTATTTGTACATGTCTTCCTTGGAAAAAAAAATTTGAATATTCTAACATATTCCAAAAATACCAAAAAAATAAAAATCATTCAAAAATCCAAAAATATTTTCAGCATAAACATGTTTTATTGGTTGCTTGGCTAGTTCCACATTGATGGATGGTATGTCAATTACTTATACATACACATGTGTCATGCATCTATTTAAGTGTGATATATGCATACACACATACATTATCAATTCATATTTCAGATGTTTGGCCTTCCCTCTACTTATTCCATGTATATATTGGGGCATCTACTTCTTTGATCATGATACATCTAGGCTATATCATTTTTATGATCTCTTCATTATCATGTTTGAGCTTATATGTACTTACAAATGTCTTTCTCCATGATTATATATTGAATAGGGTACCTGATATGCTATGCACTTGACATTTTTTTATAACAAATTTGATCCATGGGTACTATGGCATGTTTATGTTGGTTTATTATGCTTTCTTTTATGCAATTCCTTGAGTGTTTTGCCTTACTATTATCTTTCTTATTTGAGCATTTGAATATGCTCCATTATTTGTGATCCCCATGCATATTTGTGCTTTATTTGAAATTTTCATATGTTATTATTTATTGTATGAACATTTGAATATGGCATTCTTATTTGTATGGGCATTTGACTAAGTCATGTCCCTTTGACTGTGTAGCATTTGAATGTGCCCCTTTTTTTTTGGTTTTCTTTGACGATTTTATTTTGAATTGGATTTGAGTGTTTTTCTATGTGTTCTTACTTTCTTATTGATCTTGTTTTATTGATATATATACATGTTGATGATATTTATCATGCATCTTATGCCTTCATGTGATCACATTGTTCTATAAACTTCAATGATACATTTACCTAGACATGCTATTCAATATGTTACATGGTTCCATTCACATATTATTCAGTTGTCCTATCCTTTTGAGGTGAGGTAACTATTAGTTAAAATTATTATCTCAGCTGAATGGGGGGAATATTAGTGGGATCATGTCATAGAGGAATGTTCTCCACATTTGGCATAGTTTTTAGATGCAATGGGAGCGGGATTTGGAAGCATGTTCTCCTCATTTATTCATTATTTAGCATCTCTAGATTACATGGGGAGGCATGTTTTGGAAACATGTCTCCACATTAGCACATATATTAGATTTTATATTTATCCATATAGTTGGGGAATGCTTTAGAAGCATATTCTCCATTCACACAAAGTTTTTGAATTGGCCAAAGCACACAATTATATGATACAGATTCACATGTGTGTAAGAATTTTATACATTGGTACCATTTTTATACACAGTTTCATCATGAGACATATTTAAATCATATATGTTATGAAATTTATACCCAATATTTTAAAATTCAAATCAGTGTTAGATTTCAAAACTCTTTTATAGACTTTCATCACCCACCGAGATAAATTCTTACAAACTATATTGAGCCAATCTACTGTAGTAGTTGGTTCATTTTTGGTATGGTTGAGGTGATTAAATCACTCAGTCTTACCAAGTTTTTAGGTTGGACTTGATTGTATCATCTAGCCTCACTAGTTTGATAGTGTGAGTTACTTGGTTCACTCACACTCACCAAGTTATAAGTATGATTAGGTTTCATGATTGAACTAATATCAAATTTTAGGTGGTAACTCACCTTTTATCCAAGGTTGAAGGCATGTGTGTTACAATCTTTCTCTCTATATGTATATGTATATGTATATGTATATGTATATGTATATGTATATGTATATGTATATGTATATGTATGTGTGTGTGTGTATTCCAACCCTATATTGTTGTAGAATACAAGGAAGGCTGGACTAAGGTTCAAAAAGGAAAAAAGGTATAATAGTGGTCTTACAACCCTCTTGTATGACACTCTGCTCATGAGGACTCTAGGATAAAACACCATGATCAGAGGGATTCATAGCAAAATCATACAAGACAGTTTCTAAAGTCAGAAAGAATGCAGAAGCCCACTAAAAAATCTATATAAAATACCCTAGTTTTAATGATTAAAAATGTCATGCTAGCCTTTGTTTATCAATGATTATGGTGGATGTTTCAAGGAAGCATCTTTGGTTGTATCTTGGTTTATTATGGTTGGTTAGAATTGTTGTCTAGTTTAACTTGTTTGTTATTTTTGGCATGTTGATCATGGTTTTGTTGTGCCTTCCCTATTGCCACTAGTAGAGGAATCCCATTTGTGTGTAAATGACACATATTTCTATCCTTTGTAATAAGTTTTGGGATATACAAACCCTGTCACCTTTACTCTATCAAATGATATATATATATATGCACTTTTTAGATTTATATACATATGTCCTAATCTCAATTTTAAAGATTTATAATGATACATATTTTAAAATTAGATTGCCAATAGGTAAGGCAGTTGCATCGATATAAAGGTGTACTCCTAAACCTTGATATTTTAATTACAGATCATATGCATTGATTATATACTTAACATGCTCTTGGTTGCAGGTCAGTCACTAGCAAATCACTCTAGTTGGGCTCACACAAAGACAAGGTGTGTTATACACACCATGTACATATTTATTCTCTTTTAAACCAATAGTTTAACTATAAGATTAAAGGGGAGACTAATTTAGATGATATTTTTGGATTAAATATCACCTTAATCTTGTACACTTAGAAAATATAAACATTTGTTGTTCCTCTCATTTTTTCACATTTTCCACTTTTATAAGTCTCACACCTACTCTATCTTATGCCCCTTGCTCTCTCTCTCTCTCTCTCTCTCTCTCTCTCTCTCTCTCTCTCTCTCTCTCTCTCTCTCTCTCTCTCTCTCTCTCTCTCTCTCTCTCTCTCTCTCTCTCACACACACAGATATATATATGTGTGTGTGTGTGTGTGTGTATACATATATATATATATATATATATATATATATATATATATATATATATATATATATATATATATATATATATATATATATATATACATACATACATATACATATACATATGTATATATAGATATATATGTATATATACATACATGTATGTATGTATGTATGTATATGTATATATTTATGTATGTATAGATATATATGTATACATACATACATATAATACATATGTATATAGACATACATATACATATACATATATAGACATATACATATCCCATGTTTGTGTTATTGTAGAATACAAGGAAGGTTGGACTAAGGTTCAAAAAATGAAAACATGTACACAAAAGTAGTGTTACAACCTTCATGTATGACCCACTACTTAGGGGGACTCTAGGCTGAAACTCTTTGCTTGGAGGGATTCTGAGAAGAATCATACAAGGTAGTTACTAAAGGTAGAAAGAAAGCATAATCCCACTAAAACATCTATGGAAAATACCCTAGTTTTAACGATGCAAAATGTCATGTTGGCCTTTGTTTATCGATGATTATGGTGGATGTTTCAAGAAAGCATCTTTGTTTATATCTCATTTGATTTTGGTTGGTTAGAACTGTTGTCTAGTTTAACTTGTTTATTGTTTTTTGCATGTTGATCTTGGTTTTGTTGTGCCTACCCCATTATTGTTGGTAAAGGAATCCCATTTGTGTGTTAATGACACATCTTTTTCTCCTTTGTAATAAGTTCTAGGATATTTAAAATCTATAACCTTTCCCCCATCAAATGATGTGTGTGTGTGTGTGTGTGTGTGTGTGTGTGTGTGTGTGTGTGTGTGTGTGTGTGTGTGTGTGTGTGTGTGTTTGTGTGTGTGTCCTAATCTCAATTTTAAAGATTTATAATAATACATATTTTCAAATTAGCTTGCCAATAGGCAAGGCAGTTCCATCGATACAAAGGTGTATTCTTAAACCTTGATATTTTAGTTTTAGATCATATACACTAATTATATACTTAACATGCTCTTGGTTATAGGTCAGTCACTAGTGAATCACTCTAGTTGGGGTCACACAAAGAAAAGGTGTGTTATACACACCCAAGTATGTATTTATTCTCCTTTAAACCAATAATTTTATTACAAGATTAAAGAGGAGACTAATTTAGATGATATTTATGGATTATATATTGCCTTAATCTTGTACACTTGAAAAACAAAAACCTTTTTTGTTCTTCTCAATTTTGGACATTTCCCACTTTTATAAGTCTTGCTTCTACTCTATCTTATGCCCCTTGTCATATTTCTTGGTCCATCCAGTCTCATGTTGATGACCCAAACCTTTTGTCTTGCCCACAATACTTAAAATATGCTTATCTTATGTGCCTACAATTTATAATCATGTAACTAATTTTAACTACCAAGACATTAGTGTTAGCCCAATACCCCTGAATCGATGCTAGTGTCTTACCCTGATATAGGTGTCTAGTGCCCTAAAGTCATATAATTAGAAAATGAAATGTAAATTATTGGCCTAAGTTATTGAATGCAATTTATTTCTCCAAAGGGGTTGGTATAAATATAAGATCAACCCTCATTCATTTTTAACCTAGAAACTTCTTACATAATCACTAGGCAACTTAAAAATAGCATTCAATCAAGCACTCAAGTGAGAAAAGCTTTCATATTTTCTTTTATTTCCATATTAGTCATAGGGATAACACATACATAGGTCTGAAGTACTGAAAGATCATCCAAAGAAACATATTTTCCATGTTTTAAGATAGGTTACTAATTTAATTACTTTCCACATATTGAATGATTCACACACAATCCAAAATATAGGGGATAACTACATCAGTCTGATGCCCTCTTCATAGTATTGGCTATATAGATAATGCTCATTGATACAAGGGTATTTGGGGTCAACTCCACACTATGAGTCCACTAACCCTTTTTTATAGGGTCATTATGAAAATGAAGAACTAGGGTTTTATAATTTCATGAGTGACATTCTATGACCCAGATCTAAATGTACCAGAGTGAAGGTGAAGACAAACCCAAAATCATCCAGATGGTTACATCCCCTTCCAATAGTTATTTCATATAGAACACCTATATCCACTCTAGATAGTAATGTCGATGTAAATATCCTACGCTGATGATAGTGTTCATAGTTATAGAAGCACTCAATCTAAGCTTTGGTGATTGTTTTAGAATCCTCTTCCAGTTTGCTTCCTACCTATTCTAGATTCAAATTAGTGTTATCATCAAAACTAGTTAATTACCTTGTTTTCATTATCATTTTAATATCTATAATAGTTGTACTTTATATATTTATCATATCTTAGGTTAATAAATTTAGCATATGTTGTATCTTAGTTTAGTATCTAGTTGGCCTACTATTAGAGATAATTTATCACCTTTGTGCCCTAGGCTATCTCTACCCATGTTAACCCTAGATTCCCTGATCTATATTCTTAGGGTTAAACAAGTTGAGCATATAAATTCATGGTATTCTATATCATTTGGCATAAATTTAGGAGGCATGATGTTAATTGATTGATGCACATGTATACATTTTTTAAATTCAAAAATGAATTATGTTAGCTCAAGAACATATGTACCTTTTTCAAATTTAAAACCCGTGATACTGATTCATTCTCATACACACTATAATAAATTTTATAGATTCAATGTAAAATGGTTTTTATTTCACTTTAAAAAATTTGGTAGTAAGGTCATGATGGGGGCATAAATGTTCTTCATTATCTTTCAATCATGCAAATAGAATCTATATCCATCTAAAGACGTGTGATTAATATGGTTATATTTAATTTACGTTAAAGTCTAAAGAAACCAACAATGACTTTGTAATTACTTCTATCGAACTCATTGTGTAATTTCACCTTCTACTACAGGTGATATACATTCAAGTCTAGCAACACTCAATAGCATAGGCATAACCTATAGTGAACCTATCATGGTTCGACATTATTTTGGGTTAGTACATTGGTATTTCTCCCCATTCATGAGAGATGGAGCTTACATATTTCAAAGTTAATGGAGTGATTAGTTATTAAAAATTGAGACTTGGTCTCTCTCAATTCACTAGTGGTTCAAATTGAGGAACTCTCTCTCCAATTGCTTCAACAAGGGAGAAAACTTCTCTAATTTTTCAATAGGGAAGCATCATCATTTAAAACTTAAAAGGAAATATGATTTCATCTCCATACAGATGTAATCCTTCCTTTCTCTCCTTTCAATTTCAATTTTTTTGAAATATAAATTTTCAAATTTAAAATATGAGCATTTAGTATTTCATGTGTCATTCTAGGGTTCACTAAAATGAGTTCCCTATATAATTGGAGTTTCCTATCAAACAAAAAATTGTACACACTCAATTATATAATTTTCCTTTACTCTAATAATTTCATGACTAGCCTTAAAATGGATAAAATTATGTCACATGCCACTTTTTTATTCATTGAGTTTGTGGGGTATAACTAAGAGGCATGTAAAACATATTCCCATTCCAACAATGAAGGTTGATTGACAAATACACTATGCTAATGAGAAAAAATATTTGAATATATCAAAAAGGTGTGTAAATCAGGGGCTAGCTTCCATAATAACATTAACAGGTCGGTCACTTTCCTCAAATGGAATAGAGTGAAGATCTATTTGGAATCTCTATTTCCAATATTTAACTAGTTTACACTCAAATTTCAGATCCCTTGGCTTGATAATTCTCCTCCACTTTGAGTTTGTGCAGCCATATGGTAGCTTTCTTATACAAATCCTCATTGAAAGGAAAAATCTCTAGATCCTATAAAACTCAAATGAATTCATGATGTGAAGTCTCATGGGTAATGATATGGAAAATAATTGATTTTCTTTCATACATGTGAAGAAAGGTAGATGTTTGATTATTATAATTGTTACCACTATTCTATATTTCTTGAAGCTTCAAAAGGCGTAGGGGAAATGTTCCAAATATTTAAAAACATGTTTATTGGTACAAATGTGATATAAATAAGCAATATTAAGATAAAAAATATGTCTTGGCAATACTTGGATGGGAGAAATATGTTTTATATTAAACATGATAGGAAGGTGGTCTAAAATAAAAGCATCTGAAATGACAAAAATAGGGTAGTAAAAATTATTGACAAAGGAAAAGATAGTTTGCTCTACTGGCATGACTCCATCCAATGTCTTTGAGACCCAGTAGTTTCCTTTTCAAATATTAGATGAACTAAACTATAGTGATGTGGTAATAAGGTAGTAGTGGTGATTAGGGTCAAAGAGCATGAGTTTATTTCTCATGCAAAACCACACCTCTCATTTGCCAGTGCACCACTACATTGGGATAAACCCTTCATTGCCTTTTTGAGACTAAATCATATTGAAACAACCACATATGAACTAGTTGGCATAAGGAAATGATTTGACCAACCAATGCTGAAATGTTTCCCTTCTAACAACATTGTTAGACACATTAATATTGGAAATAACAAGGGAACAACCACTAAAGTCAAATGTAGTCCACACCACCCAATAAGTATTAATTGAACCCAAATTTAATACATGATGAAAAAGAGAGGTGGAAATTAGAGGAAAAAATTAATGAATTTCCATTTTCATGATCTAACATTTGGCAAAAAACACCCAAACAAATCAATATGACAATAGAGTTGAGTGAAAAAACAAACATTTTAACTTCTTGCACACATATAATTGTCATATTGTTAAAACTCTAACATTTATCCCTAATAATATAATTTTAGGTCATATAAGTAATGCCTCAAACATTCCAATAGTAAATAATCATTGACTAATCGTTATTTCCATAGTGGTTTCCTCATTAATCTCAGGTAAAATAGAAAAGTTGTTATCCAAGTACAATTGATGGTTACCTTTCATGAAGTCACATAAATGAAAATCCCTATGTTTGTCTTGAATATATTTGACATCTTTTGGAGGTGGCAAAGGACTATTCTCTCAGCAGTAAACCCTCTTATGATCAAGCAACACTAATTTTTATACCACACCCAAATCTATCACCTCGATAAGGCATTGTGATGTATATGTAGTTTCCATTTAGATGTAAGAACCTCAAAAAAATATGCAACTTGTGGGGTGTAGATTAGAGGTGGCAACTCCTGCTGAGTGGTGGATACTTGTTACTTAGTTCCCACCATAAACACTCTTATGTTTTTTCACATTGGTCAGGGCCTTGCCCTAAAAGCACAGTTATTGGTTTTTTTTCTTATTAGACACCACTGTCAATTATTTTCAGACATTTGAGCACATTTGTTCACCTTGGGATATGTTTTTCGAGGTTAGGTGGGCGTGGAGTTGGCCATTAAATGGCATTCGCGTATTATTTTAATTTTTCACTTGATAGTGGAAGCAAGTTTTTAGCATGCTAATTTATAACACACATTAAATAAATTTATTATCACCAATTTGGATATCAATTGTTTGCTTGAGACCTTTGGAAAGATCGACTTCAATTCAAACACGTTTCTAAGGCCAAGCCACATAAAAAATTTCTTATTCAATTTCTATTAAATTCCTTAAGGGTTTAATAAACTAATACACAAAACTCCAAAAGGACAAGTAGAGGTTGAGTAATTTGACCAAGACATGTAATTCTAATTTAGTATGCTCAAAGATGACAAATTCTCGAGTCTAATAAGAAAATATGACCACCGTGTTACTAATGAACTAAGGCACATGAACAACAATGGCACAGTAATGGTCGGCATTGTAAAACTTAAAAAGAAAAAGAAAAAAAACTTTGGTCATATTTTTGACACCCTCAACTTTCAAACCATAAAGGGCCATCCAATATTGTGAACCAATGATTTCAAAGTGTATTCAACTAGGACATGACTAATAGAATGAGCTACAAAAGTAAACTGCTCAAAACAATTTCATGCTCTTTCAAATTTAAGACAATCTAAAACAACATCAAGAAAGTTTTCGGAAGTAAGATCGATACTTTGTGGAAGACTATTGAAACAAATTTCCACACTCCCTTTGACACCATTGTTCTTCACAATGCCATGAAGAACACCTCCAACAAACACTACAAGAATTGAGAAGAATGACATTTAAAATATGACTAAGCTACGTAAAAAATGATTATTAAATGGGTACAACACAATAACTATACAATTCTATCAAAATAATAATAATAATAATAAATACCAATTTCCTACTCGGTGTGACAAAAGAAAGCATCTAAAAAAAACCCTAAGAGAGCCCGACCTTAGATGCTCCCTTTCACTTAATCGACATTTTAGAATTCCAAAGAAAGAGAATTCTAATACTCTGAAAACAAACAAATTCATACATGCAAGTGAGGAGTTCCTTCTATAAACTTAGAAATACAAATTGTTCATATTCTTACCAAAAAAATTGATCATAAGTAAGATTTTTTTTAGGTTATCTTTTTAAGAGAAGATGATACGTTTTCATCCCCACTCACAAGGCTTGCATCCATAAATAGTGTTTCGAGATTTTCTGTCAAAGCATGAGAGGGAAAATTCTACTGGCCGGAAAGTGGAGGAAGAACATATGAGTGGCTGTAATTCAAGAGGAGGGGAAGATGCCTCACCGGATATCTTTCCACTGCCGGAAGAAATGGTTCCTTTGGTTGCACAGAATGAGGCGCCGGAATTCTTCTGGCGTGGGGAGATACCAACAGAGGGCCCAAAACGAACAGAATTTTTTTTCAACCGGAAAAGATCTGGAGGATGGAGTCCTCATTCCACCAAGAAGCGGGCCTCTCAGGAAGCTTTTGATGCCTTATGCTCAACATGATAATATTTTTTTCTTAGAAATTTTCCAATTCTGCATTATTGCCACTATTTATCACAGACAGACAGTGATTGTCATTTGGAAAAATTAATCTTAAATTTTTTTTATATGAATAACCGCCACTTGTTATAGTGACAAATCCATGGATTATTTACTACAAAATTATTACTTTTGTAAGAAAATTTTATTATAAATAGTATAAAATTTAAAGGGTGATGTTTAATAAATTAACAATAATAATATATTTTTAAAGGTTATCATGTTAAATATTTTATTTATTATATGTAAAATAGTTTATAATATATGGAACTGTTTTTTATTTTGAATGCATAGGAGGTATTTCACTGTACTTCAAATTTATTCTTTGGATGATTCATCAACTTTTTAGAATAGAAAATATATATTGAATATTGCTACCAAGTTTCTTCGATTTTGAATGTGCATTTTTACTTGAGGTCATGATCTTTCTTATTAAAAAAAGAAATATTTTTTTAAAAAATAGAAGTAATATTTAAATTTTAAGTTTGTGAAATAATTGTGATGATTAAACTTTTGTATGAAAGTTTGTGATTTTGGTGTAAAGTAAGAGTTCTGCAATTTTAATTTCATTTAAACTTTATTATGGAAGTTTGTGATTTTGGTGTAAAATAAGAATTCTGCAATTTATATGGAAAAGTTGTAAAGTAGTAGGTTGATTTTTGGAGCAATAAGTTGAAAATTTATTTTTGTCACAGAATTTTTTGTAAAACTTTTTTTTTCAAAATCTACAGATTTGAATTGTTAAATAGAGATATGATATTAATTTAAACCTTTTTTTAAGCAGTTAGTATTTTGTCTTATAAATAATATGTCATCATGAAATAGGTATATATCATCCTCTCTACAAAAGGATTCTTTTGTAATAAGGTCTACTTTCCAAAAATAAAGCTCTTCATTAACAAGCATTCTTACAACATATGAGTTTGTACGTAATTTTAATATTGCATATAAAAATTACATTTTTTTGTTTTTTTTTTGTTTTTTTTGAATTTTTTTTTGTGGTTGCAACACACACACAATCACGTCGCAACTTCATTATTAAGGTAACAATCGAAATACAAGAAACAAAAGAGGAGGATTTAAATAGAAAGGTACATTCTCTACTAGATTATAGTTCCTTCTAAGTAAATATTTTTTTTATGTTGTTTTCAAACGAAGCCATCATAATATTGATATGTATGGAGATTTCACTAATATTGATTTAGTAAGTAGGTATTTGATTCTGAATGTTCAAATAGTGACTTGATGTTCATTATATCTTCCCTAATTACCATCCAAAAGATGAAATGCATCCTAATAACATCATAAGAAGTAATAAATTTCTTCTTAAAACAATTTATTTAAAATAAATGTTGGAGTGCTAGAAGAAACAAATACCTTTTTAAAGAATATTTTTTGAAGATGTTCTACTAGTAGAAGAGAGCATTGATCTTCAAAAATATTAGTGTATTTATTTTACAATATGAAATGAAATTAATACACCACTAAATTACATTCACAATAATATAACACAATACAATTTTAATAAGAGCAAAAAAATGAAGAATATTACTAATCCATTTTGAAGGGGAAACCTCCACAAGTTTTTAATAAGAATAACAATTACAATATGATGATCTAATAATAACCACATGTTATATATACCTTTATTATATATGAAGATTACCTAGGCCAACCTTACTACTAATATGAAACTACTGAAATGATCATATAACTTAAGTAAAGGTTATGTTAGAGTCAAATCGGCCACACATATCCAAGTATTCAAAATAGGCTAAGGACATAGCATCCTCTCATCCAAATAAGTGTTTTCATCAATGTTGACAATTTATAAATGCTTAATTATGAAGTTTTTGTCATATCATGTCACATTCTCTCTTGATCGGTTCTTCCACTTGATAATATAATCATTGATTTCCCTCATCTACATCTTATTGAATCAAGTGTGGATAATATTTTTTGGTTTTAAGATAATTCTTGCTTCCTCATTAAGCTACGAAAACTCATCTTAAAGGAATATTATAGAAAAAGTAATAAACATGAAAAATTGGGTTTATTTTTGTTTGTTGAGGCCAATTGTGTTGGTGTTGACTTGTATAGTGACTTATCAAATTTTTGGTTGTACCTTCAAGGAAGAGAAGATGGATAGAATTTGGTGATCAAAAAAATATCTAAATGGAGACCTTTTTTAAGAAGTGTCTCTCTTAGGTGGCCTTTCTATCAGAGTGTCCTCAATGATAATAGAATACTTTTCTACTCTTTCCTAAAACATTGGTAGTATTTACACATTTGAATATTTTTCTTCCACTAAAAATAATTTTGTTGCATGCCAACTTAAACCCTTCTTTTAAATACTTTTCATTTGAGGAGTGATTACCATCTGTGGTGACTTTTTAAGCAACCCTATCAACTTAAAATGTTGTCCTTTTGAATCAAAATGTGTGAAAAATTTGTAGAATATCACCTCAATTGTGCCCAAGGTTGTGAGCCATTACAAACCCAATATAATATATGGGAATGGAAAACATAGGTATTTGTAACATCTAGTCCCCTATACTAGGTTTAAAACTATGTAATTTTCTAAACATTTAACAACACCTCTATCTACTACCTTGACCTAAGATTCTTGTGATGGCTAAAAAAATAATTTCAAAGTGAAACCAAATTATCATTGATGAATTTTTAGTTCTTCTAATTCAATTAATATGGTTACATTTTATTTTTTAAATAAACCTACTATGTTAAGATTTTTTTAGGCGCTAACACTTAAAAGCATATGGCAATAATAGTTTGTTTAGAATCTCTAAACTCTAGCTCATCAACAATCTCTATTACTTTTTCTTCATCAAATTTTCTTCATTAATTCCCTTAATGTAGAATGATTTATTTTAAACATGCCTCTCATCACTTATTTGGATATCAGTTTTTTTGTTAAGATCTTTGGAAAGATTGACTCCAATGCAAACTTGTTTCTGAGGCAAGGCCATATATAATTTTTCTTATTAAAACCTTATAATATGCAATAAGGGTTTAATAAAATAATGCAAAAAACTCCACAAGTTTAAGGGAAATTATGGGAATTTGACCCAAATAAGAATTTTGGGTTTTGCATGCTTGGAGAAGAGAAAGTTTTGGGTCTAATGGGAAAACATGAACAACATTTTGCTAATGAACAAAGGCCCGTGACAAACAATGGAATGATAATGGTCGGCATTGTTAAACTTAAAAAATAAAAAAATATTGGTCATGTTTTAGACACCCTCAAGCTGAACACCATGAGGTGTCATCTAAGAATTGTGAACCCATGATTTTAAAATTCTCCTAGTGAGGGCATGGCTAACAAAATAAGCTATAAGAGTAATGTTAGAGGTACAATCACTAAGAGGGGGGGTGAACCAATGAGCCTAAATATTTAAATTTTAATAATAATCCTTTCAAACTATTAAGCAATCAACATATATCAACTTAATCAAGTAACATTAACAAGAGATTTCATTCATTTAATGCATACACAAGATCAAACACACAACACATAGTCCCTGTGGGAAACCCTCATGGGGAATTAAACCCACTTTCAAGTATGAAACACATGGACTAATTGTCCTATAGGAGATTATAGACAAGAAACTAGTTAAGTCCTTTAGACTAGCGACCTTGATCAAATTCACCTAACCAAAGACCTTTAGTGAAACACCTATTTCACAAGGAGCAAATGCCCCTAAAGAAGATCAAGTTCTTTAGAGCCTACTTTGAAATGAACACCTCCACCTTAGTAATGGTATCTTCAATACATATTTATGGATATTTTTTTATCTAACCCCTGCATAAACTCCCTTTCTATCTCATGCAGGCCTCTCACATAGACATGTCATAATCTCTCTCCTTCTTTACTTAAACTATCCTCATATGCACACTCAAACTTATTTAAATATTCTCAAACTACAAGAGCACTAATCTATCATCATAAATATGACCTAAAATTCATACATAAATTCAAAAAAATATTATACTCATCAGCTCATCCAATAGGCACACTACTTATCCTCTCTTCTTCACTTCAATTCATAGTCCTCTCACACATGCCTTTTTCATTTCTCTCATCCATGTCTAGAAACCAACAATTTTGGTTTCACCATTTACAAATCTATCATGATTATCAATATCATAATATTTATTTTCAACTATAACACATTCCTTCACCCTTAAGGCATCTAACATGGGTCACACTTAATCACAACACACTTTCAAATAAGAATAAGTCACCTTTTAGGTCCTATGATGACCCATTCACCTTTTTGACACTTCTCTGAGCAAATCAAGAACATAGTAACACTTTATAACTCATGGACCCATGCTAAATGATCTATATTTCCCCCTTAAGTTCCAATAACCATCATAGTACCCTTCTACGTAAGCACAATTTGCTCGCATAACATTTTGTACAGCAACCATTATGAGAGAACACATAGTCAGTTTCTAAACCTTTTTTCATACTATATATGATTGGTAAAACCTTCATAATTCACATAAAACATCCTAATGGAGTCTACAACACACTCTAATAGCTATATCACCTTTAAACATTGAGATATCAATAAGCACAAATCAATTACCCTTCTCAGGTTACCTGTAGAGTAAACACAAAAATATAGTCAAATTTGAACCTTCATAATTTTGAATGTACAAAATTTAAAACCTTAAAATATATATTTATATATGCATCTTGGAGTTCTCTACAAATTTTACTTTTACACCATGAGCAAATTTTGCATAGATTGAAAGATATAGCACAAAAATTAAGCACCAGTTTTTCCTTCACAAATTAGAATATTTAAATCTAAATGGTCAGAGTTAAACTTTGATTACTTAAAATTCATATTTTTCCCTCACATATCATATTAATCACACACCATCGATATTCTTTGATCTTTAACTAGTATTTCACCATGGCCAAAATGTTAAACTTTGAACACTTGGCATCATCTCACTTCTTCCTAAAATCTTGGAACAAACACACTCCATCGATCTCCTATATGTATCTCGATCTTTATATATGTTTAAACATTAAATAATTTGAACTAATTTTGATAAATATGCATCATTGATCTTGATTATAATGAACACCCACTCATTGTTAGATCTTAGAAGTAGCTTGATCTTTACCTCTACCTATCATTAAGCAACTATCACTTTGACCTCTTTGACTTGATACATGTTATATTAATCTGTATGATTTCCTATGAACCATTAGATCTTATTTTATTCTTGATCTTTATCTCTTACAAAATTGACTATGTATGGGAACCATTGCAATCTACTTGGAAGGCTAACCTTGGACCTCAATAACTTTTGTTGCTCTTAGATATATGATCTAAAATTTGGACCATATGATTTACTCACATAGGATAATTCAAACATATATCAATATGATCCTATAACCATCATGCATGAAATATATAATTCCATTAATCTTTCCACTCAGATTTTTTCTACCACAGGGCCAACTATGTCAATAATTACATGAGAGGCAAACTTTGAACATGCATATCTTTTGTCATGTTTCATTGCATGACCTAAAATTTAATTCATGTCAACTAGACACAAAAATAAATAAACCCATATGATCAAATTTTCATTAAACCTTCACATGTGTGAAAAATAACACCATCAAAATGACTACTCATCTTTTCTTTTCACATTGTAAATTTGGCTAAGTATAGGAAAATATTGTCAAATTGCTTGGGAGCCTAACTTTACACTTGCATATCTTATGTTGAGATTTGTTACATGACCTAAAACTTATCACATAACAACTATTTATAAATGTGATCATAACCATATTACTAACTCCCCCTTACTCATCAACATGTGGAAATGGTGATGTCAGTTAACTACCTACTCAGATTTTCTGCCACTAGACTCAACATGTCTAGATGAAAACGATGATCAATCAGATGAAATCCACTCATGCACAAAAGAAATTAAATAATTTATAACTTTTTATAAGACCCCTTTCACATTTTTAAATCACCATACTCATCCTTAAACATCTCTAACCATGTCAAAATTGAAGATCAATAAAGCCTCCTTCAAGCATACTAGGACAAGCACATTACACACTTTGTCATTGTCACTTAGACTATCAAGGCACTTCATCCACTCACCTAAACACCTCCATGACATCATTGATAACTCTCCAATGATCTCACCCTTTTTAATTGATGTCAACACCCATCAATATACAACTCACCTTTATTCTCTCTCTTCAAGCACTCTTACAATAGGAACTTTCTCCTCCTTTAACAAGATGACAAAGTGGGCACTAACTGATCTTTGGGACTTAAAATACCATCAACAAAAAAGGACCACCTTATAAATATGATACAAACTCCCCCTTACCTTGATCCTACTTTTTCTTTTCCTCGTCAACTTCCTCTTGTCACATGCCAACACTCTCTTTAGCCAAGCGTTGCAACCATTAAAAGTTACATACCTCATGGCATTTGGTTATCTGATCTGATTTATTTATTTTTTCTATCACCTTCATTCCTTTTTTGATGATTTATCTTCAAATTATGATTTTCTGTGTTCACATTAATATTCATCTTGTTTTGATTTGCATTCTCTGGTTCTTCTTTGTATCCAAGACCATTTATATCACTTACATGTTTTTGGTCATTCATAATATTGTTTAGATCACTTGAGCTCTTTTCAAATCTCAAAAATGACTTCACCTTACTAGATATCTTCTTTAACTCAGATTTCAATGACTAATTTTCAATTACATACCTTAAACATTCATCTTCTGTAGCTTTTAGGCTTGTAGATAGAATTTCCAATTAACAACAGAGTTTCTTGATGATATCTTCATGCTCTTTGACATCTTCATTCATTCTTGACTCAAATATACTGAATTACTCATCATATTCCTTGAGTTTAGATTTCATCTTCTTATTTATCTTCTCAATCTTTAGTTCTTCAACATCATTTGTCAATGTAGTTTCATAATCCACTTCATCTTTATCATCATCTGAATCACTCCAAGTAGACTCATTTTGATGTGATCAACTACCTTCCTCAGCCTTGAACAGGGCTTCATCTTTAATAGGACCATCATCTTCATGATCATACTCTGAGTCACTGACTTCACTCTAATCTAATGAGCTACAATCTTCTCTAGTGTATAGACTCTTCTTGTCCTTGAAGTACCTATTCTTGTTCTCAAACCTTCTAAATCCCTTTCTATTTTTATTAAACTAGAATGATCTCTTGCCATCATCATGACCTTGATCATGCTCTTCATCATCATCCTTATTATACTTATGATCGAACATATTATCAAAATTTCCTACCTCTCCATAATTGAATCATTTGATGGGTAGTTTACCCTTATACTTACGTGAACATGTTTTCAATTTCCTTAAAATCAAAGTAATGAGTTCATCCTTATCTATATCATAAATGACATCCTCCTTGGGTTTCTTACCTTGGAACTTCTTCTTTGGCTTCATCTCTATCTTGAATGTTACTTCCTTCTTTGGTGGTATATCATCATTATTCCTCATCTCATATGTAGTAAGAGTGCCATGTAATTGATCCATCTTTAACTGAGTAAGATAATGACTTTTTTCTATAGTAGATACTTTTGGATCAAACTTGAGGGATAGATATCTTAATACTTTTTGAACTATAGTAGCCTCTTCAAGGTTCTCTCCAAGACCTCTGATGATGTTCATAATCTAATCAACTCTCTATAGAAAGGATGCCATAAAATCTTCTCCTTTCATCTTGAGACTTTTAAATTGCCTTCTATGAGTCTACAACTTAGTAACCTTGACATTTGAATCTCCTTCATAAATGATCTACATTTTGTCTCGTATCTCTTTAGTAGATTTACAATGGATTACCTTGGTGAACTTAATCTCTATAAGACCACACATGATGGAATTCATTTCCTTAGAACTATTCTCAAACAACTTCTTGTCTACAGTAATAGATG
The DNA here is from genome assembly GCA_037957365.1 of Torreya grandis. Taxonomy (NCBI): domain Eukaryota; kingdom Viridiplantae; phylum Streptophyta; class Pinopsida; order Cupressales; family Taxaceae; genus Torreya; species Torreya grandis. The sequence continues at coordinate 402,759 of JARHVA010005532.1, read as the reverse complement.
GAGGAATAGTATGAACAACATAACCATCCACAACATATTGCCATAAATCAAACGCTAGGGACATAATGTATGTCCTCAATTTTGCACTCCAAAAAGTATAATTAGATCCATTAAACATCGATGCTTACTTAGTAAAGAAACCTCCTTGATGACTACCTATATTGTACCTTGGATCACCTTTAAGCTGTCAAGCCTTTACCAAAGGACTTGCTTTGATACCAATTGTTAGAGGTAATATCACTAAGAAGTGGGTGAATCAATGAGCCCAGATATTTTAATTTCAATTCTAATCCTTTAAAACTATTAAAAAATCAGCATATATTAACTTGATCAAGTAACGTTAACAAGATAGCCCATTCATTCAATGCATACACAAGATCAAACACGCAACACATTATTCCTATGAAAAACCCTCATGGGGAATAAAATCCACTTTCAATCCTAAAACATATGGACTACTTGTCTTATAAGATATTAAAAATAAGAGAGTGGTCAAGTCCTTTAGACCAGAAACCTTGATCAAATCCTCCTAACCAAAGGCTTTTAGTGAAACACCTATTTCACAAGGAGCAATTGCCCCTAAGGAAGATCAAGTCCTTTGTACCCTCCTTTGAAATGAAAACCTCCACCTTAGTATTGATGTCTTCAACACCTGATGATGGATCTCTAATTATCTAAATCCTACACAAACTCCCTTTTTATCTCATACAGGCCTCTCACATAAGCATACCACAATATCTCTCTTTATTTACGTAAACTATCCTCATATGCACACTCAAACTTATTTGTATATCCTCAAACTGAAATAGCACTAATATTTCATCATAAATATGACCTATAGGTCATACACAAAGTCAAAAAAATGTTCTGGTCATCAACTCATCTAATAGGCACATTCCCTATGTCAGGATCTTAACAAGAACAATTGATTACTTTTGTGAGAAACTAAACACGGAATTAAACTAGAATAACAAGTAACTAGAAATCAGAATCAGCAAAGAACATGAGATACAAGAAACAATGAAAACTTGTATTAAACTCTTCCAGAAGGAAATACAATTGAAGAAATCACTCTTTCTTCTACACCTCTCAAATGTACAGATCTCTTTCCCTCAAGAGTTTTCTCTATCAATTACAAACACAATTCAATCTTTGAATTGTCTATCTTACATCTACACACCCTTACAAGCTATGAAGATCTATCCCTATTATATAGAATTAGGGACTATGAGATATGCATTCTCCACCATCAGATAAACCTCTTAATCAAAGGTTCAAAATAGTCCTACCAAAAATAGAAACGCGGACTTAAAACTAACAATTAATCTAATCATGCAAACATTCTGTTCATCCATGAAATTAGACTTTCTGGACGCACAGGTGACCGATGTTGGTCCCTATATGCCTGCACATGATCGACGTCAGCCGATCCATAACCAACATCGATAGCCTGTAGTTGATCCCTGACCAACGTCGATGACTGTGTGAATACAACAACTTTGCAATTTGCTCATTGGTGAAGCTTTTAACTCCACACCTCAACAATCTCCCACTTGGAGATAAACAGCTACACCTGTACCTGTATAGTAACATCTTCTAGCTTCTCCATCTTTAAGCTCAAACTTGAAGACCAACAAAAGTTGAATGAAGATTCAACTTCTCCTTTGTTACCGGCTTTGTTAACATATTAGTAGGGTTCTTATCTGTATGGATCTTTTCCAGCTTCAACTCACCATCCTCCAATACCTGTCTAATGAAGTGGTATCTAAGTTGTATATGTTTGGTTCTTGAATGAAAGGCTGAATTCTTTGCCAAATGAATTGCACTTTGACTGTCACTGTACAATCTGCAACTCTCTTGCTCCTTTCCCAACTCTTCCATGAACCGTGTCATCCATATCATCTCTTTGCTAGCCTCTGTGACTACAATGTATTATGCCTCTATAGTAGACAAGGCAACAACCTTCTACAACTTTGAAATCCAGCTAACCACCGTTCCACCAATAGTGAACACATATCCTGTGGTGCTTCTCCTACCATCCAAGTCACGTGCCATATCCACATCTACATCACCATGTAGAGAAGTGTTTGACCCTCCATAGCATAAATGCCTACTGTTGGTCCCTCTCAGATATTTGAGAATCCACTGAACTGCTTTCCAGTGTTCCTTTCCTGGATTGGCCATAAATTTACTGACAACTCCCACTACTTGGGCAATATCAGGTCTAGTACATACCATTGCATATATTAAGCTCCCAACTACAGAAGCATATGGAACTCTACTCATATACTCTACCTCATCATGTGAATTAGGATACTATTCTTTGCTCAACTTGAAGTGTCTAGCCATAGGTGTGCCTACCAGTTTTGCATCCTGCATATTGAACCTCTTCAACACCTTGTTCACATAATCCTCTTGAGACAAAATCAACCTGTGATTTTTCTTGTCTCTCTTAATACTCATGCCAAGGACTTTCTTTACTGCTCCCAAATCCTTCATGGCAAATGTGTGAGCTAATTTTACCTTAAGCTCAGAAATATCCTGCATGTGTGAACCTACAACTAGCATATCATCTACATACAGCAACAGGATAATATATCTACCATTATCCAATCTCTTAAAATAAACACAATGATCAAATTGACATCTACTGAAGCCATGCTCAGTCATAAACCTGTCAAACCTCAAATACCATTATCTAGGAGCTTGCTTAAGACCATATAAGCTTTTCTTCAACCTGCACACAAGCTTCTTCTTACCTTTGACCTCAAAACCATCTGGTTGTTCCATATATATTTCTTCATCCAAATCTCCATGAAGAAACATTATCTTAACATCAAGCTGCTCAAGATGCAAATCTTCAATAACAACTAAAGACAATATAATCCGAATAAAAGTCGTCTTTACTACAGGGGAAAAAATTTCACCAAAGTCAATACCTAGTTTCTATGCAAATCCCTTTACTACCAACCTGGCCTTATGTCTCATCTATCCATTCTCACCTTCCTTTAACCTGTAAACCCATTTTTTTTTCAGTGCTTTCTTACCAATTGGAAACTCAACCAAATCCCACGTTTGGTTCTCTTTCAAGGAATCAATCTCCTCATTCATGCCAAGCTCCCACTATTTTCGGGTTTCTACCTACATTGCTTCATCAAAACTCTCTAGTTCTCCACCATCCATGAGCAACAAGTAGAATAATGAAGGGGAATATCGAATTGGAGGTTTACTTACCCTTTTTGACCTCCTCCTGGGCATTTGAGACTCATCCACAACTTGATGTTTGCCCAAATTCTCTGTCAGTGACCGATTTTGGTCATCTCCAAGTCTGTACCTGACTGACGTCAGTTCTACCTGATCGACGTTAGTTCCTATTCAATTGACATCGATTACTGTCTGACCGGCGTTAGTTACTATTTGACCGATGTCAGTTCCTTCCTGACCGACGTCGGTGTCTGTGTTTTCCTTTGTGTAAAAATTATTTCTTGCAAGCTCATTTTGGATCATCACCTCATCCAAATCAACATTGCTCTGCTTAGAATTGTTCAACTTCTTGAGCTGATCACTGTACATCACCTTCTCATTGAAAACAACATCACGGCTTCTAATTATTTTTTTAGTTCATAGATTCCACAACCAGAATCCGAAATCTCCAGAGCCATAACCAATAAAAGTGCACCTCATAGATTTAGCATCCATCTTCTTTCTATGTTCTTTATCAATGTTCACAAAAGCTTCAAAACCAAAAACTCTGAGAAATGAAAGATCTACCTTTTTACCTGTCCAAGCCTCTTCTAGAATTCCACCATCCAGTGCAGTAGAGAGTCCTCTATTAATCAGGTAAACCATAGTGTCTACAGCTTCTGCCCAAAACTTTAAGGGCAAACCAGCATGCAACCTCATACTCTGTGCACGCTCCAAAATTATTCTATTCATCCTTTCAGCAACTCCATTTTGCTGAGGTGTCCTTGGAACCATCTTTTGCCTGCATATTCCACTCATAGAAAAGTACATGTTGAACTTATAGCTACAGTACTCACCACCATTATCAGATCTAAGGCACTTCAATCTCAGACCTATTTCATTCTCAACCAAAGCTTTCCATTTCATAAATGTGTCAAAAACATCAGATTTATTTCGTATGCAATAAACCCATACCTTTCTTGTAGCATCATCAATGAAAGAAACATAATACTGTGATCCTCCAATAGAAGCTACCTGAGCTGGTCCCCACACGTCTGTGTGAACAAGCTCCAACTTGTGCTTCCTCTTTGTTGACCCAGTCTTGAGAAATCTCACTCTCTTCTATTTCTCAAAAATACAATGCTCACAAAAATATAGATATATGCTTTTCAAATCTGAAAGCTTACCTTTTAACTTAAGAATATTCATTCCCTTCTCACTCATGTGGCCAAGCCTCTGGTGCCACAACTTTGCATCTACATCTAAAGTAGATAATACAGAAGGAGAATAATCAGTAATACAATTACATAAATAGAGAGTACCAACTCTCTTACCTCTGGCTAATACAAGTGCACCTTTTGTAACCTTCCAAGATTCAGCTGTGAGAGTTGTTGTGCAACCCTCATCCCCCAACTTTCCTGCAGAAATCAGATTCCTCTTCAGGATGGGTACATGCATGACATCCTTCAACACCCATGTGTTGGCATTCTGCATTTTTAGCTGCACTTTTCCTTTGCCAACAATTTTACAAGGCTCATCATCCCCTAAATAGACTTTTCCAAAATCTCCCTGGACATAATCATTGAAAAATTCTCTATTTGGGGTAGCATGGAAAGAAGCACCAAAATCTACAACCCAAGATTCTATTCTAGTATCCAAAGAAAGTGTAAAAGCATCTTTTGCAACTATACATGCAACTTTTGCTTCTTCATTACCTTCATGCAGATGTTCTTCTTTAACCAGCAACCAACAATCTTTCTTTACATGCCCAATCTTTCCACAATTCCAGCAGGGTATCTTTCTTCCATTTCTGGATTTGGATCTACCTCTCGTCCTTGACTTAGACCTTAATCTCCTTTGCTTGCGCTTCTCTTTTTGCCTTCCCCTGCTATCAATACTTAAAGAATTACCTGATGTTTTCCCTATGCTTTTCCTGTGAATTTCTTCATTCAAGATTACACTAACAACATCATCTACTTTCAAGATATTTGTAGTAGATGCAGTATTACTAACTGCCATTACCAAACTATGCCAACTTTTTGGTAAAGAGCATAATATTAAGAGAGCCTTAATTTCATCATCAAAAACTATTTTGACTAAATTTAACTGATTTACTATTGCATGGAAATAATTAAGATGACTAGATACAGATCTGCCTTCCTGCATTTGCAAATTAAATAATTGCTTCATAAGATATACCTTATTTGAACATGAGGGCTTTTCATATAAATTTGCTAAAATATCCATTAACTCTACCATTGTCTTTTCCTGTGACAAGTTGGAAATCACAAAAGATGCTAGGCTCAACCTTATGGATCCCAGAGCCTTTCTATCAAGAACATTCCATTCTTCATCTTGCATATTTGTGGGCTTGCTTGAAACCCCACCCAACGGTAAGTATAGATCTTTCTGATACAGATAATATTCTATCTGCATCCTCCATAATTGATAGTTCTTGCTGTCAAACTTCTCCATTCTTAGTTTACTTGATTCTGCCATTGTTATACTCCCACTCAAACAGAAACCCCTATGAGTGACCCATAATCAACACACACTAAACAGATCTAAAACCACCTATTAGTGAACCCAAGCTCTGATACCACTTGTCAGATGGTATCACTTGGTGAACTAGCAACCTAGCTCTGATACCACTTGTCAGGATCTTAACAAGAACAATTGATTACTTTTGTGAGCAACTAAACACGGAATTAAACTAGAATAACAAGTAACTAGAAATCAGAATCAGCAAAGAACATGAGATACAAGAAACAATGAAAACTTATATTAAACTCTTCTAGAAGGAAATACAATTGAAGAAATCTCTCTTTCTTCCACACCTCTCAAATGTACAGATCTCTTTCCCTGAAGAGTTTTCTCTATCAATTACAAACACAATTCAATCCTTGAATTGTCTATCTTACATCTACACACCCTTACAAGCTATGAAGATCTATCCCTATTATATAGAATTAGGGATCATGAGCTATGCATTCTCCACTGTCAGATAAACCTCTTAATCAAAGGTTCAAAATAGTCCTACCAAAAATAGAAATACAGACTTACAACTAACAGTTAATCTAATCATGCAAACATTCTTTTCATCTACGAAAATATACTTTCTGGACGCACAGGTGACCGACATCAATCCCTGTATGCTTGCACATGACTGACGTCAGCCGATCCATAACCGACGTCGGTAGCCTATAATCGATCCCTGGCCGACGTCAGTGACTGTGTGAATACAAAAACTTTGCAATTTTCTCATTGGTGAAGCTTTTAGCTCCACACCTCAACACCCTATCCTCTCTTCTTCACTTCAATGCATACTCCTCTCACACAAGCCTTTTTCAAGTCTCTGATCCATGTCTAGAAACCAACACATTTGGTTTCACCATTTATAGAGATATTATTATTATTATCAATATAATAACCTTTCTTATCATCCACAACATATTCCTTCACCCTTGAGGTAGCTAACATGGGTCACACTTAAGCACAACACACTTTCAAATAAGCCTAAATCACCTTTTAGGCTCTATGATGACCCATTCAAATTTTGGACACTTATCTAATCAAACTAAGAAAACAATAATAATTTCCAACTCATGGACCCATGCCACATGATCTATATGTCCCCCTTAAGTTCCAACAACCATCACAGTACCCTTTTACTTAAGCACAATTTACTCAAACAACAATTTGTATAGCAACCATTATGAGCAAACACATAGTCAATTTCTAAACCTTTGTTCAAACTGGTTATGATTGGTTAAAACTTCATAATTCACATATAACATCCTCATGTAGTTTATAACATGTTCTGATAGTTATATCACCTTTAAACAATGAGATATCAATAAGCATAACTCAATTATCCTTCTCAGGTTACTTGCAGAGCAAACACAAAAATATAGTCCAATTTAAACCTTCATAACATTGAATTTACACACTTTAAAACCTTCAAATATATATTTATAGATTCACCTTGGATACCTCTATAAATTTTATTTTTATACCATGATCAAATTCTGCATAGATCGAAAGATATAGCATAAAACCTAAGCACTAGTTTTTCATTCACCTATTTGAATATTTAAATCCAAACAATCACAGTTAAAATTTTGTTACTTAAAATGCATCTCATGCCCTTTCATCTTATATTAATCATTCACCATCAATATTTTTTAAATTTTAACTCATAATGCACCACTGTCCAAATGTTAAACTTCGAGCACTTGGCATTATGCACCACTATCTAAATGTTAAACTTCAAACTCATTTTATGATCTTTATCTTGATCAAGCTATCTATCAATATCCTAATAATGCATAGATTTATATTTATCTATGTTTAAACATTTTAAAATTTTAACTCATTTCTCTCAATACTTATTTTTGATCTTGAGGTGTTTCTAGGTGAGAAATGAATGAAGATTGATATTTTACATATACCAATCCCTTTTGTAAATATTTCACTATAAATCACTTAGGATAACCTTGAGGATATGTTTCATTTTCAAATTGGATGAGATTTGGGCACTAAATACTTTGTATGAAAAAAAAACACCTATGTCAACATAGGCATTTGTCTTGGAAAAAAGTGTCTAGGAAGGTAGAAAATAGGTACATGTCTAAAACTAGTAGTGAAGGATAATAATCAATTTTTAATATTTTTTCATAGTATAGAATGTTCGGTCATCAAAATAACAATGGTCAGACTAAGGGATAATAAATTTTGGCATAAAGAGATCTAGTGAATGCAAATCTTTTGATAATGGGTAGGTCTATAAGTGAAGGGTACAATCATGATAGGTATTTTCTAAGTGTACAAGACTGGGGTAATACATAAATCAAATTTTAGTATCTATATTTTCCCCCTCCCTTTAATATGGTAATTAAATCACTATTTTAAAGGAAATAAATTCATACATATGTGTGAAAAACCACACTTTATCTTTGTGTGAGCCCAACTTGAGTGCTTTGCTAGTGACTGACCTATAACCAAGAGCACACTATAGTATATATTTAGTGTATGAAATCTAAAATTGAAATTATTTGAAATTATTTAAATCATATAGATCAAGGTTAGGAGTACATGTTTATTGATGCAAACATCATGCCTTTTTGCAATGTGATTTGAAACAATGTCTCATTATTAAGAATTATAACACATCGATTGAGCTTGTTTCATCTCAATCATGCAACCCAAATATATGCATAATCTAGTGACTGTGAGTGATTTAGTCAACTCATAATATATATCTAGTGAAGGTGTATGCTTTAATCAAATCTAACCTTTAAGTACATGGTATAGTTAAGTTATTTTCATATATAACTTATAATATTTGAAAATTTGATAAATTTAATGAACTCAACCTTCCAAATATGAAACACTTATTACAGTAGATTACTCAATAACAATCCATAACAGTCCATCTTAGGTATGATAATAATCCATAATACTATTTTAAATCTATAAATTGATTTTATGTAACAATTTTAAGTGCCCCTTGCATGGCATATGTGCCTCATATATGTCTCAAGATAAAATTTTGGTAAAATAATAGTACGAATGTATGGAATATTGCCACAAATATGTACTTAAATCATATAACTATGAAATCTAATGAATATAAAATTAGTTCTAGTATGAAAGACATATTTTTATGACTGACCCCACTGAATTTGGAGGATCTAAGAACTGGTGTAAATGTAGAGAACATGTTTCCATCCTCCACTATAATCTAGAAATTTTGAGTACTAAGTGTGAAGGTCATGCCTTTTTGGCAAGCCCCCACTATAATGTTAAATTGTGAAAGTGTGTAATCCATGCCTCTATGAAATGTACCATCGATATGCCCCCCATTTTGAGGTGAGGGAAATATAATTTGGTAGTTACCTTACCTCAAAAGAATAAGATAATTATATAAGCTATGTTTGGATCATGTAGCATGTAGGATTAACATGTCTAGGTAGATATAATATTGATTCACAAGGTATATGATCATATCAAGTCCTAAGAATTATAATATAGATCATGACAATAGCTAAAGAGTAACAATACAAGCAATCAATCACATACATAAGATAACTCAAAAGTAAAGAAACAATAAATGGTCCAAGAAGACCTCATACAAGGGGCATGTTCAAATATCGCACAATGAAAGGGACATGACTTAGTAAAATATCCAAAAATCATAGAATGTTATATTTAAACATCCACATACAATAAATAATGAGATATTCAAATATCAATTAGTTAAAACGTAGCACAAGGGTCACAATCAATAGAGCATATTCAAATACTAAAATAATAAATATAATGCAAGATAATAGCAAGTAAGGAACACACTTAAGTAAGTGCTAAAATGGTAAATTAGGAAAAATATAAGTAACCAGCATGAATCTAGCATACTAGTTCCTAAACATATGTGTTTTTAAGCAATGTCAAGTACATGGCATATCAAGTACATTATGAAAGGTATAAGCATGGATAGAGGTATGTGTAAGTATATACAAGCTCAAACATGATAATGGAAACTTATCATATAATAATGTAACCTAGGAGTATCGTAGTCAAAAAAGTAGATGTCCCCAATGTACTTAGGACATGAGTGGAGGGAAGTCTCAACATCTATATGCACATATATCACTTTTTTGGGTATGTCTGTATTACACTCAAATGAAGTATGACACACATATGTATATAGGAATGAATGATATTCTATCTACTAACATGGACAAAACAACATATGTTTAAGAATTAATAAAACTAAAAGTATGTTGATTTGGTATTTTTGAATTTTTTGAATGTTTTTGGTATTTTTTTGCTTTTGGTTTTGAATTTTTTGGTATAATTTATATTTTTAACTTTAGATTGGATCATTTTCATTATTTGGATTATGGTTGGATCACTGAAAATGGTGGATGGCATGTTATTCCTCACTATTTATATGTGACATAGAATAACAATTACCATCATGTGGTATATGGATCAATTTTACCTCATGAAAAAAGGAGACATCTTGCTGATTTTGGTCAATTTTTACATCCACCTTGTATAACCAAAAGGCTCCTACTGTGAATGCATATTGATATTTGTGTGGCATAACCAAAACTATTATTGAATTATTTTATCACCACAAGATTTTGGTATTATTATGTTGTCCAAGGAGTCTTTCCAACCTCTTTTATGTTTTAATTATTTTAGATCAAAGCCAAGTTGCTGAAAACATCTTATATTTTAAGTGGTTTTTATTTATATATGATCAACATAATTATGCCAAAAGTAAGAACCACCCATGAATAATTTATTATTAAATATTATTCAACTTACGTATATACCATTTGTAGTTTTGGATATTTATTATAATTCTCTTGCAATGGTTTGTTTTGATTATGTTGATCATTGGGTTGTAGACTTGAATCTTTGGGGGTGGTTTAAAATGTAAATTGTTGATTATCAATATGATCTTTACTTTATGCTTTTTCTTTGAAATTTTAATTAAATTGGCCATGCATGCCCCATAACACACAAAATTTATTATAACATATTTGAAAATTAAATATATGATATATGCATCCATGATCAATTCATTTAAATTAAATATAAATATGATATTAAAATATTTGTAGTTTAGAAATAATAAATCAGATAAAAAATAGGAAACCTTAGGACATACTAGGGTTTTGAGACCAAAGATCAGGCTCAACAAATATTGAACCCTAAATTTAGATAAATATGGTTATTCAGGGTTAAGGGTATTGGATTAACTTTCACAAAAAAATGGTGAGCTAACTTAAGGAGGAGGCCAATTAAGAAAACTCAAACAAATAGTATTTTGAATTTATACAATTGATATTATTAAAAATAATAAATTAATACTACTTATATATATTTCAATGAATTGGAGTCAAATGATATGTAGTTGGTTTAATGTGATCATGTGGGTCTGATCTAGAACATGCTAGAAATAAACTAGAATATGATCCTAGAACAGTCATCAAATTCAAGGAATATTATTTTTGTGCCTTCAGACACTTGAATCAAATATGGATAGTTGTATTAACACAAGTGTCTAAACCTACCATAGGTATGTTGTATAGAATACCTACTTGATTTGGATGCAACTAACTAGAGCCTTATAGGTTTTATGTTACATTTCTTATAATGTATATAGGTTATGTGCAAAGGCTATTACTCTTTGTCAAATGATCAAACCCTAACCTCCTCAACCTTGGAGTGATTATGGTGAAAATGGGTTAATGGGATCAGGGTGTCGAGCTTCCCCAAGGACCCCTCTATCAATGGGTATTGCCTAAATAACCAATATTTTACAAAGGGCATCAAAATTATGTATTTATCCCCTACATGTTGGCTTGTGTGTGCATAAGGATGTAATGTGGGATAAGCAAAGACATGTAATTACCTAGATTGTAACTTGGAAAATATTAGAAATACTACTCATTGAATGATTCAGACATGTGTAAATACTACTCCTATGAATTTTATATAAATAGGGATGAATAGGGTAGGTTTGTTCACTTGAATTATTGATTAAGTACTTCTTGGTATATTTTCTTGTGAGTTATATGTAACTTCCAAGTTTTTCTAGGTGAAAAATGAATGAAGTTTGATATTGTATGTATAACAATCCCTTTAGGAAATATCTTGCATTATATTACTTAGGTCAACTTTTACGATAAATTTATTTTGTAAATTGAATGACTTTTAGGCACTAGACACTTTGTATGAAATGTGGTTAGTTGCATTGACACATGTGTCTCCCTAAGATGCAAGAGTCCAAGAAGCTATAAAATAGGTACAGGTCCAAAACTTGTAGTAATTGATAATAATTAGGTTTAGAGATTTTTTCATAGTATATAAGGCATGGTCATTAGAATAAAAATGGTCAAACTAAGAGATAAGTAATTAGGCTCTAAAAGATAGTGAATGTGAACCTTTTGGTAATGGGTAGGTATATAACTAAAAGTTACAACCATGATAGGTATTTTCAAAGTTCACAATACTAAATTACTATGTGAATCATATTTTATTATCTACACACACTTGGGTCAAATAAGTTTCCTTGTAAAGATGTCAGCTAACTTGTCATCCACCTGAATTATTTTAAGGTATTATTTATTCTAACTTGGTGTCTTAACACACACTTATTCAATATTTTAGATATGACCATGGACATCACTTATGGATTTTAATAACATAACTTCAATTCTCAAATGTTTGAGATCTTATATCATTTTAGACTTTCCCTTATGTGATGTTTCCTCGAGTGAGCATTCCTTATTGAGTCATTACATAAATAGCACAATGGTGGGATAATAGAGGAAGTTTATTTTCAAGTATGTTCATACTCTTTTGGATATTTGATATGAAAATACTATTTTTCCTCTTTATTGGGTATCTCAGTAATAGTTGGAGATGAAGTTTTTAACAGGGTTTTTCCTAAATGTAGTTTGATATTATCATAGTCTATGATATTCAGCCTGACTATGTCTTCTTAATCCTAATTATATATAGATTATTCCTACCTAATATTATTTTTATTTTCCATAAGTTGAGTAGGTAAATGTGGCTACATTACTTTCTCAATTTCAAGTTGTTGGGGCATGTTGGGAATACCAAGAAAGAATGATTGTTATTAGTTTTAAAAGTGTCTTTATCCTTAAAATTATTTATTGAATGTTGGTTAAAGCATCCATTTTGTTGAGTTTTTTGAGGCATATATTCATGTTAATATAAATTAGTCTATTATAGGTTGGACCATGATTTATTATTCCATTCTATTGGGGGACAAAATTTTGGTCCCTATTGTTGTGGAGGTTGTGAGGTAGACCATGGCATAGTCCATTGATTAGCAAACCAATTTGTATGATCTTGTTGAATATACTAATTTGAATATTTATTATAGGAAACATTTTTCCCCTGATTTTTTCTAACAAATTTAAGCTCTTCTTCAGATTGAGTAATTTTCTTGATATGAATTTTAATGACAAGGAGAAAACTAATTTGTTCAATATCAACATTTTTTTCACAAATTCCACAAACATTTGTTTTATCATGAGGACATTCGCGAAGTGGATGTTTGTCCCTACACATAGGAAAATACATAGTTAATTTGAATTCCATCTAATGTGGTGTTTAAATTTACCAATATGTCTATTTTAATATTTTCAATTTCCTTTGTGAGTTGACTTACGTCACTATGCCATTTTATCAATTTAAGTTTTTGAATCCCATGCCGATTTTATGAGTAATTTTTACCAATTTTATCAATATGTTATAATATAAGTTTAGTTACATCCAATTTTCCCATAATATTTATATATTATTCATACCCATCTTATAATCCCCTTAAAAGTGTTTTTTTTTCCTTAGTTCCTCATCTAGCCTATTTCTGCATCAGCAATTAACAAAGAAAAATCAATCAATATAGTCTTCCATGTTTTCATCCCCCTTTTTACAATATCATACCCTAAAATAATATTTATATTTGAATCTAAATATATGGTTTCCATTTTAGCCCATGTGTGGATGGAATTTGGTTATAATCCCATAAACCATTGCATGGATGAATCTTTGAGTGTTTAGGGAAATAATTTTAATTTTTGGTTATCAGTCCCATGATCATACATTTGACAAATCAATTTTAATTCAAACAATAACTTACTAAGTTCCTCTAAATATATTCTCTTGAAAGTAAGAAATATGGATGGGGATATGTTTTCATATGAGGTTCCTCATCTATGTTCAGTACTACATGATAGTTGAAGGTTCTTCCTATAGGAACATCCTTAGTTTGTGTATTTAGTAAATTATCCTATTTTGTCCCAATAGATGTTATAGATGATCCTCTAAGGTTTTATATACTCATTTTAAGTATCTAAAATAATAATTGATTAAAATTTGGTCTCAATGTTATGTTATATAATATGTTGAGTTTTAGATTACCTCATTTGAACAATTGTGGTTACTTCTGGGGATGAGTCCCAAGTTTCTTGTCATTATAGTTGTGATTCTTATAAAGTTTATTCTTTTCCAATTCTATATTTTGGGTTCATTCTCCCTATGGCTTGTTGTCAGGGGTTTTGGCAAATAAAGCTTCTTTAAAATATTTTTGCCTATTCATACATTTAAACTTCTATTTTTACCTTCTATGGAAAACATTTAGTAGAATTATTAACTAAAATTCCTCTTTTAAATAAAACTAGCATACTATGGAAAAAGTTCCTATCATGTTTCACTTACTCTAATTGGCACGAAAAAGTTTTTTTTTTATCACCACTAATAGATTTTTATTTTTAGTGGAATAAGCAAATATAATTTTAATGAAAACATAATAAGAATTTTATCACAAAAATAAATTTTGAACAACCTTTCCTTAATAACACCAAAGTCCCCAACAATGGTGCCAAAAATGATGAGGATTTTTGAAGCTCTTCTTTTATTTTAATAATGTCAATCTAGAGTAGTGTCTAAGGCTACATGCAATAGGGAAATGAATAATTGTTTTATTAACAATGTAAAATAACTAAATCAAAACTTTTTTTATTGAAATCCAATCGATTTCATATTGTCGATATCAAATCATATATCCTCTAATTTATCAAAACAAATCTATTTTATTTGTTGAATTCAAATCAAATGAATTTAATGGATTGAAATAAATATATTTTATTTACTAAATTCATATCCAATTTATTTTTAAAAAAATAAGTAATAATTGAAATTAAATCATCAAATAAAAAATCTAAAGTGAAAACATGTAAAGTAGTAGCCACTACAAATCTCTACACACTAAATGTATATGGGTTATATAATGTAATAAAATAAATTTTTATACTAGAAACATAATAATAATAATAATAATAATTATTATTATTATTATTATTATTATTATTATTATTATTATTATTATTATTATTATTATTATTATTTACTCTTCTTCCTCATGTTGTGTGGGCCCTTTCACCTCCCTTGGAATAAGACTGAGAACAGTCAATAAGAAACTATGAAAATATTTTAAATTTATAATTGATCAATAAAGTGTTTATACAAATTAAAACTTGAGCTATTTAATTATTCTATATTTTGTTTTATATTAACTTATTTACCTAGGGTTGGGTGGTGAGATTTATATCATGACATCTCAACCAACTCCACAATATTAACTATTATCCTAATAAATCATGGGTATATGTCTATTGATCCTTTTTTTAACATAATTATAAAAACAACACTCATCTCCACTCTATTTTTGATTTGATGAGGTAAAATTTAGGTTTTACAATGACCTAGAAACACTAGAGTGTAGTACAAAATTCTAAACAGACAATAAATAGGGATGAGGAGCCAAAAATTAACAAGCTACAATACTAGAATGAGAGAAAAAAATAGGAAACCATAAAAGATTTAGGAGGAAAGTCCCTCCTGTGGGTCTTCAGCATCTTCAAGGGCCTTCAATAGTTTCACAAGGGAAGATCATGCAGGGACACTTTTTATTTTTAACCTGCATGGGGAACTGTTTAGGGGGGCTTGGGGAGCCCTGAGGAGGGATATTAAAACCTTAGGCAATTGAAAGGCAAGGGATTGGGTGAGATACAAAAATTGAACAAAAGCTTGAACTATGGCTTTGGCCTATCTGTGCAAAGATTTCTAGTCCTGGATGAGTTTGGCAAGTCCCATCCCTACTTGTTGGACCTTGGAATTAAATTTTTCTAGTTAAAATTTATTCCTTTCCCTCTCATCGGTCACAATGTCTTTCCCTTTATGGGTTATCTCCATTGGGGCACCCACTTCAATTGAGATAGGTTTCAGTTTGGGGATAAACAATTTGAGTGGAAGGTCATCGAGGGGGAACTTTGATAAGTTGTCCTGAGGGGTGAAATCAAAGGGCTAGTGGGATCCCTCAGTGCCTTCATCTATCAAGGAACCCCCCTAGGAATCCTCCCTAGAGGAGGAACCCCCAGGAGAAACCTCTCAATCGTAAAGGGCTTGACCATGCTTAACCAAAAGGAGAATTATACCTTGGTGGAGGATGGGATTGGTGTCATTCACCTGATGTAGATGGACTATGATCTCGAGGGACTTTATCATAAAGTAGGGTAGACTGATTTTGTAACCAATAAAATGATTAAGCAACTAAAAATGGTGGAAAAATATAAGAGAATATTTACCTTCGAACGTCATGTAACATGATTTGAAGGTAAATTTTGGGCTAGTAGCATGGGAGATCAGCTCGTGAAAATATTTTTTTGTCCATCTACATAAAGTCATTTGTCCTAAAGAAACATTGAAATGACTCTTGTTTATTTATTGATCTTTAAACACCTTGGTGCCTGCACATGGCATACTAGTTGCTTTGTTGATAAACTCCTTGGAAACATTGATTGTGGTGTTGTGAATGGTCACTTTTCACTTGTTCTAAGCCATAACGAAGTCTTGGGCAATCTCAGCATTGTTATCTGTGACTCCCTCCATGAATTCAATGAGTCCCCCATTTTTTAGCTTCTTCCATACTTTTATATGTTTGTGGACATATTTTTAGGAAGTGGGTTCCAACCTATCCCTATCACCACCCATGAATACTGTGTTCACAAAGCCAAAAAGAGTAGAATGAAGTTTCTGAATGGGGTGGATTTAAAAAAAACAAGGAAGTTTGGTAATCCCTTTGAAATTTTGTTAAAATAATTAAGTTTCCTCTTTTTATAATAATTATAGATCATCTTGATTAAGATCCACCCATTCGATATGAGGTCATACATGTGTGGTGGAATGACGATTTTAACTTGCATCGATGCCTTCAACTCGTATGGAATTAAAGACATTGGTAGGGATGCTGCTTGTTGTTGTGTACTAACATGTCCAAGCTTTAAAAATATTAGGACTTTGAGATTTTATTTATAATTATTTTCACATTCTAATTGATTTTAATGTGGATTCAAAGATCCAAATATTGATTTAACTCATACACAAAGAATAGAACCAAAGATATATAGACAAATTCTCAACATAATATATTATTTCACTCTAATTGAATCTTTCTAGACACAATACAAATTTATAGGATAATGTTTCCTATAATAAGGGATTCCCAAATCCCTATAAACTCTCACCTATATAACCTATAGAACTCCTCTAATAGTTTATATTATTGTTACCAATAATATAAACAACAAGCTAATATAAAATCTATTATCGTAATATTGTTAATATAAAAATATTCAAAAAAATAAATATTTACTACCAAATAATTAACCTATAACCATTTACCTCTCGGTAAATACCTCAAATTCACACTAATGTAAAATTTATTCTTAACATTCCCCCCCCCCATAGTTTTTACATGGTGAAAAAATATTCACACTCTTATATGTAGTATGCTCACCTCTTGTAGCATGCTAAACTATGTGGCTCATAACCTTGATATAAAGAGAGCCTCACTCCTCCCATGGTTTTACAAGTTTACCAAAAACCTTGACATAAATATAAAAAATATAAATGTAGACCACCACATACTCTGAGGTCTGCATACTATTGATGTAATCTTATTGCACATGTCCACTATATGTGAAGGAATGCATCTTGCATTTACATTACGTGACCATAATAGATGTGTCACTGAGGGTCATCTCCATAATAAGTAAGGTAGTCATAGGATATCTATATTAGATGCTCTCCTAACTATTTCCAAAACACTATTCAACTCCTATGGTTTTTTGGATCTACCATAAACCCTTTCAAGATCCATGAACTGACCTACATTGGTGCTTTTTTTCCTTTCACTATGTTCTCACATCAAGGAATCATGTTTGTAATTTTCACACAAATGGAATATCATGAAAAAATATTATTCTTATGTTCCTATTTTACAAACACACCATGGAAATTAGAAACGCACACACATAAGTCACCAAAACATTCATGTGGCCTCATCATTGGCAATCGATGAGAGGTTGTTGAAAGACCTTCCTCCATGTATCCTCCAACCTCCAGTATCTCGCTATTTACCTAGCTATCATATCGATGTAGTTCAAGGACATGATTTTTCTTAGGGAAATCCCCCCCCATAATATGGACGTTGCATACAAGCGAAATTGCATCCATAAGGCAAAAATTTTTTATTTTTATTATTTTAAATCTAACTCTTGACTTTGAATTTTTTGACATAAAAATGAATCTTAACATGTTTTTTCCATTTTGACACAAAAAATGACCATTTTTATCTATATGACAATAAAAAATTATTATGACGTTTGACTCTAAATAATAACATACAATAGACATAAAGAGACTCAAAAAACTTTAATGAAACTCAATATACTCAAATATAAGAAACACTTTTTTTTATATAATTACAAAATAAAATTGTGGTTTTAACCACACTAAAACTATGATTATTGACACTTTTTAAAATTTTGGACTCTTTTAACCATTAAAACTAAACACAATTAAAAGACACTTAAACCAAATACTACAATGAACCCATAAGCTTTTAATTTTATACAAAACTCAAGCTATTAGACTAAACCTATATCAAAAAACTTACGATGTAAGAGATACAATCATTAAATGAAATGACAATGCAAAAGAATAACTTATCTTATTGACATGCACTATTGAAATTTAGTCTCATATAAAGACTCAAACTGTAACAAATGGTAACATTTGGATGGCATGCATATTTGTGCTCGTGGAAGGAGTATTTCAATCATGGTTAACATAGTTGTATATAGTTGAATGAAACCTAAACTAATCCTTGCATCCTTCTATGTTGGTTCATATAAATAGTAGTAGTATAAGTGATGTCACAAAATAAAAACATGAATTGACAAAAAAGTGTTGAGTAAGCATGATGATGGACAATTCTTTTGACCGGTTGTTAGTAATGCAAGCATGGAATAGGTGACATGGTAAGATCATATCATTGTTAAAGATTATGTATAGACCGCGTGATAAATACCCCAACTCAAAAATGTGTTTTCACAGGAATAAATGCATATAAAATACATTGATTCATAATTGCATGCATGTGTGACTTAGCAAGATGTCCTTTGTAGCGAATTCTCAATTCTATGTAGAGATGGTTATGGAAAATGTGCAAAGATTTGTATAATAGAAATGTATTTGGAAATGCCTTTTCCATATCTTCTATAAAATATCCTCTCAATACCACAAAACTCAATAGACACTCATGTTCATTGAGATTATGATCTAGAAATTTGACTCAAGAGAGGATGGTTAGTATGGTGTTAGTTCCAAAATGAAAACAAAATGAAATAAACACACTAATAGTATAACATCTCTAGGCCTAGACACTAGAGAGAGCTTAGTCAATAAAATAAAATAACAAACACAACTAAAAATCAAGGAATGAAAAACACAAGAATTCCTTCACCTTCCTTGGATGTTTCAGATGCCTTTGTAGTAGTGGCTTGCTCAATTTTTGTGCTCATAAAGTCCTCATCAATAGAAGCTTGGCTACCTCCATCTCTCCTTGACACCTTTGGCTTGTGGCTTGGCTTGGCTTGGAATCAATTTGGCATGGTAACACTAGTTTTAATGGCTTCTTGAAGATATTTGTGCTTATAACTTTGCACCAAAATAGCTTATAAATGATGTTCTTAGCCTCTCTATTTATAGATTTTTGGTTTTGATCAAAATCAACCTCAACCATCCATCTCAAGATTGAGATGTGTGGTTGAGGATTAATTTGATTTTTGGAATTAATTTTTTAATTATCCTCATCATGACATTGGAAGAAGGGGCAATTAAGAGACATGGAAGGCATTGATGAGGCATGGAGGGCATGAATCCTGATATTTGTGGCATTTATGGCCTCAAGATGCCTTCTCAAGAAATGAGGTCACTTGATGATGTAGATATTAAATATTCATTTCCAAAACAAATTATTCAACAAGTTTTCATGGAATTTTTTATTAGGCCTTGATTTGGGTTAATTAGCTCTTAAGCATGTTTAAGTATTTTGTGCAAAAATTACCCAAATTGATCAGAATGCCTTGTTATTGGTCCAAAATTTGATTGGATTAGAATTGAAAGGTAATGTCATATGCATTGTATTCATATTCCCATTTAGGATGTTACCAACAAAAAATAACAAAGGCACGTGTCTTATGCAAAATATTTGATAGGAAAGAGCAATTCAGAGCACCTAGGTGCAAAATTGGCATTTTGACTTGGAATGGTCTGATCAAAGTTAGCTGGTCCATAAATTGCATTACCCCATTTAAAGATAACTTGGCCAAAATCAGCACTTGAATATGCTATTTTCACCTCATTTAGCATGTTTTAGTGTTTTTAGTCTAAATTGTGCATTTTAGGTGGAAATTGGTCAAAAGCTTAATTGGAAGTTATCGGTAGCCAAATTTAGGTGTCTATAGGATAGAAATCATAGAATGCTCTGATACCACTGATGTGGATTTAAAGATCCAAATACTAATTTAACTCATACACAGAGATTAAAACTGAATATACATAGACAAATTATCAACACAATATAATATGTCACTCTAATTGAATCTTTCTAGACATAATACAAATTTATAAGATAATGTGTCCTATAATAATGGATTCCAAAATCTCTATAAACTCTCACCTATAAAACCTCTAGAACTCCTATAATAGTTTATACTAACAATATAAACAACAAGCCAATATAAAATCTATTATCGTAATATTGTTAATATAACAAGATTCTGATTAACCAAATATTAACTAATAAATAATTAACCTATAACTATTTACCTCTTGGTAAATACCTCAAATTGACACTAATGTAAAATTTATTCCTAACAAATTGTAAATTATTAGCTAAAAGAGATATTTGTTTATTGTAATTTGATTTGAATTTAGAATGAATTATAATATTTTATAAATAGTTGATAGATGTAAATTAATTCTCAATACATCAAAGGAATGTTTAGTGTGTAGCAAAGAGATAGGTTTGTTTGGAGAAAAAATTTGCATGTACAATTTTCTAGAAATGGTTTATCATCACTTATTGAGGTAATATTTGAGAGACCAAATCAACATGTATTTTCTGATAAACTTTTGTGAATGAATAAAAAATTTATAGGATCAAAATTGTTTTATATTTTAAGTCACTAGGGATTTCAATCAAATGATATGGTTACACAAAATCACCCTACCAAATAGATTTTAAAAATTTCATATTTAAGTCTTTTTTGTCATTTTCATAGATGTCAAAACTCGTTGTTGGAATTATTTTGTTATATAATTTACACAATAAAATAAAATTGTATAAGGCTAAAAGCAATCATGAAAAAAAAATAGATGACAACATATCGGTCCAATATTTGCATTAAAAATATATTTCAATCAAAATATATAGCTTCACAAATCAACATACTAGGTAGATTTGTCAGTTTTTACACTTAGCCAAATATATTATTTCAGTCTAGATAATATTATTTAAACTAAATAATATATTTAAGGGTATAAATATTTATTTTAAATTATAAAATATTATCTAAATATCATTCAAATTTGGAAGAACAAGTCAAATGAATTTATTTTTAGGTGGATATTAATTGTTAAAAATATATAAAACATGTAATTTAGATGAAAATTCAATGCATGCATTTATTTATTTATTTATTTATAATAGTGATAAAATTAGAACTATAATTAACTCGTCATGAGAGATATGCATTAGTGCCTTTGGTCCATGTAGCTTCATTATTGATAATTTGTATTGAACCCATTATTATTCAAAAACATTTTGAAAGACAATTGAAGAGCTTGAGAATATCCATGGATATTTTATGAGTTTGTTTCAAATTTTTATTTTTTCAAATTTTTATATTTATTTTAAATAACTTACATTAAGTTTATATTAATATATGATTTCTATATATTTATTTTATCACAGTGATTAGACTGAACTTTATATTAGTCTTATTAGTCTTGTGATTTGTTGGAGATTAATTTTATTTAGTGAACTATATCTCATTAGACTCTTTAGGGTTATCATAAGTATCTTTTATGTGTGCATTATTATTATTATTATTATTATTATTATTATTATTATTATTATTATTATTATTATTATTATTATTATTATTATTATTATTATTATTATTACACTTTATCCCAAATTTATGACGTATTTGTCACCTCTCTTGTCCACCTATAGGATTAGGGAGTTACTTGCAAAAGTAACACCTCCCCCACATGTCACACACTTTTCTCAAATCTCTTTGGAAATATGACACTTGGCACATACCAAGGAGGCCTTGTAATGTCATGATGAAACTCTTATAAATCTTTCATATTTCATCTTGCTCTATATTTCATCTTGTAACTTGATTCTCTCTCAAGGTGATATTGAATATTTTTTAATTATTTTGCATCGTTATTTCAATATTATTATATGATATTGACAACTTATCTAATATGATATTTGAGTGTGTTTCTCTTTTAACTTTGAAACTTGAGTTTATATAGGTTTTTGGTGGAGAAATTCAACTTTTTTTGCAATGGATTACGTCATTGTAACTTATTTTAGTTTCTTCTCTATTTTTACCCTAAATATTATAATGTTTTGGCATACTTGTCCTATAAGGTGAATTTTTAGCTTGACTCCATGGACATTTTCAACTAGTTCTAGTTTTAAACTATTTCATTATGTTCATTACAAGAATTTATATCAGTTCAAATATGCATTATGGTATTCTTAAACACTAAATATTAACATTTGAAAAAAAATAACATCTCAATAAAATAGTTATATCTATTGATTGACAAATTAGTCTTTTCTAAAATTTATTGAGTTTTTTCATATTTAAGCTAAGAACAATATATCTAAATTTCATGAAAACTTAATTTTTTATTTTTGAGATATTATGAAAAATGTAACTATTTTTTTTTTTAAATGTGATCACTAGTTTTTAATTTCTTTATTTTTAGTTTGGAATTTTACTTTAATTTTTTAGAGTGGTCTCTTTGTCTACATGTTGTGCCTTATATCCATTTTTACTATTGTTTCTACATCTTAAAATCTAGATTAGCACTTTACTCAGCTCTCCATCTTCTTCCTAACATCTTCTTGGCATCTCCTTCTTCTACTTACAATATATTTATATATTGATCTTGTGCATTGGTATTTCCTTTTTTGTCTTGACCTTTTCACATGACAATTATAATGTTTTAAATCCATGTGTAACTCTTTCAAACCTTTTTTAGCATATCATTTTATTTGATTTGGTTTGGCATGATATTTATATGCATTTTTTTCCAATACAACATTTTTATATGCACATTTGTATTGTTTTATTTTCTTTAGTAAAATCTTTTAAAAAAACACTTATTTAAACAAACTATAGGCAGAAAATTTTAAAATGTGTTTGTTTTCATAATTTAAGTTCTTTAATAAAAAAATTAAATCAAAATAGAATTGATTGGATTTTGGATAAGAATATTCAATGCCTATGATTACATTTATTGGTTTAAGCAACTAATAAAAGTGTTTTTAAAGGAACTTTTATTTAATTATTATTCATCAAACCAAGTTAGTTTTTATATAAAGCCATAGCTTTATTTTCACCCAATGTTGGTATTTCAGTGTGGACATAAATTTACAAGTTATTTTTTTAAAGGCATCATTCTTGAAAGTATCGATCACATTGACATTCTTTAAGTTTGTTATGCTTTGATGCTTCAATTCTAATTGGAAAATTAATTTTTATCTTTTTTTTGTTATAAATTTTGATGTTTATTAATTTTTAGGTAATACATTTATAATATACCTACTTATTTATTTCAATGGAATTCAAATTGGCCATTTTGTTAATGTTTAAGAACACTATGCAAAATACTTACTTCAAAAATGATGAAATTCTTGCTCTTAAGCATCAAGTGCATTGTTAAAATCTCACTATTACTACATTGTAAAATTCCTTTAATGCACAAGAGGAAAAAATGCAATCTTATTTTGATACCTTAAATACTAAAATTGTGTCTTTAACACATGATGATGTTTTTAATGTTGATGCTCCAAGTGATTCTCATGAAACTTACATTGTTATGAACACTCCTTCTACCAATCCTAGTTTACTCATTATGAACCCTATGGGTTAGCCATGTGGTGGGCTTGGTAAGTATCAAAATGGTATTGTTACATCTCATTTTCTTTAATCTAATTCAAATTTTAATGGTCTCAGTTTTAATGCTTCCACTAATTCTAATGATAATTTGAAATCATATTGTCCTCTACACCAAAGGACTTATCATGCAATTTATGTGTATTATAATACTTTGCATGTTCATTCTTTGGCTCAAAATGAGAAAACTTGTAATAATTGTGAAAAATATGGACATTATATCTATAAATGTCAGAAATTTCATCCATGTCAATCTTTTGGTAAATATAATCATGACACTTTGCATTGTTGAATAACTACCAAGACACCTAATTCTAAGGTAAATACAATTTAGATTCCTAAATTCAATACTTCTTCTAGAGACTTTGATATTTCTTCTTGTGATAATTATTCAAATGCTTCACATAGAATATATTATTCAAAAGACACATCTTATTTGTCTTTTGTTTTATAAACTCATATTATTATACATTCATGTCTTTTTGTTGTAAAAAATATATACTTTGATTATTTTGACTAACTTCTTTTTGTACAAGACTTCACACTTTGTGATGGAAGTTATCTTTAGATCATTTTCATTTACATCCAATTTTATTACATTATTTTCATGTAGATCATACTTTTTTTAGATTAATTTCTCATGTTTGATAGGTTCTATGGATAGTTTTTATCTTTTTCCTAGTTTGTACTTTTGTGGATTGATCCCAAACTAGTTAGTTTGTCTTGCTTTTTATGTTTTCTTACTTATTTAAGAAAGAGATCTTCCTTGTAATAGTAAACATATTTTCTATATATTATATGATATTTTCTTTATCTTTTCATATCATATTTTCAGCTCTTAAAAATCATATTATGATGATTTTTATGTTAATGCTTTAGATATTTGGGTTGGAATGATATTTTTGACATTTGTTTTATGGTATCAGAGTTAGAGGTATTACAAGTATCCATAGAGATTTTACATCAAGGTCTTGTGATAATTCCATATATCTTATTCTTTTCATAAATCTTCTTACCATACTAAGTATGTTCTTCTCTTGTATCCTCTTTGGGTAGTCCTAAGAATCAGAAAGGTTGCAAAAAATTCTAGTTTATGGAATGGTTTTATGTTTTTTTATTGCAGACACATTTTGGGAGCTTCATGGAGTAAATCTAAGATTATATAGGCTAGAATGATCTAGCCATCCATGCTTGATGAATTTGTATCCAAGCTTCTTCACATATATCTATGCATTTTTTCCATTTTGTGTGATTTATGGGTATAGGTAATGCATGTTTTAATTTTTCACATTTGTTTCCATGTAGATTAGAGGGGGAGTTCTCATATGAGTCGTATAATAGTGTTGATCGATATATAAGGTGTCACAAGACACCCAAGGTGTTACACAATGGTGTTATATGATAGTCATGGTATTACAAGGCATCCAAGGTGTTGTATGACAACATTTAATCTAATTGACATCCATGATGTTGCAGGACATCCAAGATCCCACATGATAGCATCTAAGCCAATTGATAGACAAGGTGTCATAAGACAACCAAAATGTCACACAATGGTGTCACATGATAGACATATTTTTTTCATGACCACTAAATTATTTCTCAACATATTCAGTGTCATAAGTCAACATTATCTAATAACATTTGAGCAAATGACAACCATGATGTCGCATGATAGCCTTGATGTTGATCAATAACTTTAGATTTTAAAGCCACCATAACTCAATAACATATAAGTACGATGATAAATTCATTATTATTGGGTTATTTATTTATTTCATTAAGAGATGTCAAATTGTCATGAGGATTTTTATTTTCAAGAGGGTTTTTCTTCTTGACTTTCTCCTTTTTTTGGACAATGAATTCCTACTTATTTAAGCCCATAAATACCTTCAACTACATTATTTGGAAGATCAAAATGAATATGCACTTACAATTTAAAAACATGTGGATGTTTGTGTTTGATGATATTCCCCACTTTATAGATGAGGAAGATCTTGTTTGGATTGCATCCATGCAAGATGAGGCTCTTTGTTTGATTGGCCTCCATGTTTTAGATAGTTTTTAGTGTTATACCACTTGTGCTACATCACCAAATAAAGTTTGGGATGCTATTATATCCCTATTTGAGAAGTATAATGAGTCTTTTGGGTCCTTTTCACCCTCTTTTACTCCACCTCCTTCTATTCCATGTCCTTCTCCTCCTGTTAATGAGGATTTATTTTTTGATGATGATAGTGACATGGGTGATGCAATATTTTCACTTCCTCCTCATTTTTTATGTGAGCCTTTATATTTTAATGATGACATATATGTCATGTATCCTATTAGTGAGGATTTGTCTTTTGACAATTGTTTATTTTAGGCACCTATTACTCCTCATATAGTTTGTACTCATCTTTTTCATTTCATTGATCAAGAGGGCATGATTCTTGAGGATGTGGCACCTTCACAATCACTTTTGGAGATCATGGATGAGACACCATCATGACTTTCTAAGGATTACTTTTATTGTTCCATAGTTTTTTTTCCTTCATCACCTACTCCTCTTGTTTGTGAGGATATGTCTTTACATAGTGATTTTTATAAAGAACATATTATTGTTACACGTTATGATTTATATCTTATTTTTACCCCTACTAATACATGTTTTTTTTCATTTTCATGGCTTTTTATGCACAAATCAACATTTTACACATAATTTACTTCATTATCGCCAAACTTAGGCCATTTAATAGCTTCACTATTATACGACAACTCAAACACCACACACTAACTCTAAGGTCACATGCCAACTTTGGTGTCACATGACAATGTCTAATGATAGGTTAAGTATTGCATGTCAACTTTGGTGTCACACAATAACTGATACCTAAATGTTGTATATCAACCCTGTTGTTAAAAAATAATTTTGAATGATAACTTATGTGTCCCATGTTAACTCGTATGTTGTAAGATAGCTTCAGTGTCTCATGATAGCTTAAGTGTTGCATGCCAGATTTGGTTTTGTAGGGTAGTTTGTTTGTCTCTTAACATCTTCAATGTTACATGATAGCTTTAGTGTTACATGATGACTTCAGTGTTGTAGGTCATATTTCATGTCACTCGATTGCATGTATTTCTTGTCCCACTTTGGACCCACCTACTTATGTGCTTTGTTCCTTTGAGAAACATGCTCTTGGATTTGGATCCTGCATACTTCACTCTAGGGGCTACAGTCATAAAGGTCTTGGCAGAATTTTATAAGGTATTATTTATCCTATTAGCATCAATAATATAGGTGATGTGTCTTTGGGACATCTCGTTCATATCACTTAGGGGGAAGGTACATTAAAGGGAATAACATTTTATTTCTGGGACTATCTCACCACCTATGTAGATGGTTCCTTAAATTCTTTCTATCCACACAAAATATATAATATTGATCTTTGTGTGGGGTGAAGGACATTTTCCTTAGGGGGGATGTTATGGTGTGGAGCTAAAAGCTTCAACTGTTTGCAGACACAAGAGAAAGGCTGCTGAAGAACTAGAGCCACCGGCGTTGGCAGTATGACCGACGTCGATCAAATGCAGTGGAGAAGGAGACCGACGATGGTAGGGAGTCGACCGACGTCAGCAGCACCAGACCAGTAGGGACCGGCGTCGGTCGCCTGTGTATTTTTGGAACTACTGTTGATGAATAGTCAGTTAAGCAAAGCAAGTGTTTGCATGCCAAGCGACTAATTATAGTCACGAGCTACGTGTCTAATTATTGTAACTTGAGTTCTATTTTTGTAAGCATGGGATCTTATTTATAGACCCATAAGGCATGTATTGTAATAATCTAAGAAGGCAAGTAATAGCATTGAAGCTAGCAAGGTCAAGGAAATCAGCTGAAGCATTCAAGGAGGGATAGCAACTCGGGCTTTAGAGTTGTTGTGTTGAGCAAGAGGGAGAGGGAAGAAGGTCTTGAGGTGTGGCAAGCCTTTGAGGTGGAGGAAGAAGTGGCATCTTCCTTATTGTATTTTCTTCTAGTAGTATTTAATACAAGAGTGTGTATTGTCTCTCAAATTCTTTGATGTCTCAAGTTTCTAACTACTTTATCATTCTGGTATAATTCCGTGTTTAATTGCATATAAGATAGTAATCAATTGTGCTCTAATTGGTAGAGCGAGATCCCCTGACAAGTGGTATCAGAGCTACGGTTTGCAGGAAGCAGGGTATTGTTTTTTGATTACAGGTCATTCACAGGGTTTTCTGATTGAGTGGGAGTTCAGCAATGGCAGAAGAAAGTAGGCTACAAATGGAGAAGTTTAACAGCAAGAATTATCAACATTGGAGGATGCAGATTGAGGACTATCTGTATCAGAAGGATTTGTACTTACCATTGGGTGGGGTTGCATGCAAGCCCATAGATATGAAAGATGAAGAATGGAACGTTCTTGATCGGAAGGCTCTCGGTTCCATAAGTTTGAGCCTTGCATCATCTGTGATTTCCAGCTTATCACAGTGCAAGACAACGGAAGAGTTGATAAAGTCTTTGGCAAATTTATACGAAAAGCCCTCGGCTTCTAATAAGGTATATCTTATGAAGCAGCTATTTACTTTGCAAATGTAGGAAAGTGGATCGGTACATACTCATCTTAGTGATTTCCATGGTTTGGTAAACCAATTAGCTTCAGTCAATATTATTTTTGATGATGAGGTAAAGGCTCTCTTGATTTTATGTTCTTTGCCTAAAAGTTGGGACGGTTTGGTTATGGCAGTAAGTAATTATGCATCTGCTTCTAAAATCTTAAAAGTTGATGATGTTGTGAGTGTGATCTTAAATGAATAAATACGCAGGAGAAGCACAGGTGAATCATCAGGGAATGCTCTAAGTGTAGAAAGCAGGGGAAGGCAAGGGGAGAAGGTTGAGCAAGGGAAATCAAGGTCGGGAAGGAGATCCAAGTCCAAAGGTATTACCTACTGGTTTTGTTGAAAGAAAGGACATACGAAGGAGTGTTGGTTGAGAGATAAAGAGAATCAACATGCAGGTATTGAAGAAGCAAAGGATGCAAATTTTGTGATGCAGGATGCTCTCATACTTTCTTCGGATAGTCAGGTAGGATCATGGATTTTAGATTCTGGTTCATCTTTTCATGCATCCCCAAACAGAGATTTGTTTTATGAATATGAACAGGGAGATTTTGGAGTACTCTATTTAGGGGATGATACGCCTTGTCAGATAGTTGGCAAAGGGAAAGTGCAGCCGAGATTGCAGATTGACAACACATGGGTGTTGAAAGAGGTCATGCATGTTCCAATTCTGAAGTAGAGTCTGATTTCTTTAGGAAGGTTGGGAGATGAGGGATGCACAATAACCCTCACAGCGGATTCTTGGAAGGTTACCAAGGGAGCACTTGTTCTAGCAAGAGGTAAGAAAGTAGACACTCTTTATCTGTCTACTTGTATTACTGATTCTACTTCTGGTGTAGTTTCAAAGATGTGGCCTAATAGGCTTGGTCACATGAATAGGAAGGGAATGGAAGTTCTTGATTCAAAAGGTATGTGTTCAAATTTGGAAAGCACAGATACAATTCATTACAGAAAGAGGAAATTTGATGCTTTTGACAGGAACAAAGAAGCCTTGGTGTTTATGGAGGAGATGAAGGACAGAGACCAGTCACAGGGGCTGAATAAATCTGAGCAGGATAGCATGGTCAGAGGTATGATCCAAGAAGAGCTTGCGGATGAAAATTTCATCACTTACAGGAACACACAGACACCGATGTCGGTAGCTTGGCACCGACGTCAGTCATCCAGATACCGACATCGGTCATGTGCAGACCAGCAGGGTCGGTAGGTCAGACAGGAGAAGTCCAACGTCGGTCATAAGGACCAACGTCGGTAGGAGGGACACCGGTGTCGGTTAGGGAAATGATGTCGGCAGTCAAGGTCATTGCAGGGAACTGACATCGGTCAGGATCAGACTGGGAGATGGCCTAGATCGGTCACTGGAACGGATGTTGGGTGAATCACTAAGTCTCAAACACCCATGTGGAGGTTAGGAAAGGTATGTGAACCTCATATTCGTTGTTCACCTTCTTTATATTTCTTACTGATAGTCACGAACTAGGAAGATGGAAGAAGCAATGCAGATAGAATCCAAAAATAGTGGGAGCTTGACATGGATGAGGAGTGTGAGTCCTTGGAGTAGAACCAAACAAGTATTTGTTGGTAGTGTTGTCAGCTGGAAGAAAGCACTAGATAGAGGGATGGATTCCCATTTTAGAGAAGAGAGTGGATGGACACATGAGACAGAAGGCTATGGTATATGGTCTTGATTATGCTGCAGAAAAATGGAGGTTTGACCATTGTATTTTATCTTTACCAGGTTGGATAATATTAGCTACATTATCCTGTTAATGTATTGTGTTACTTGTTGCAGGGTTTCATATACAGGGAGTTTTCTAAGCTAAGGGTAGAGTTGGTTCAGAAGTATGTCATGGAGAATTTGGGAGCAGCAAAATTCTTGTGGCATAAGAGACAGGTATTACATCACAGGTTTGCGTGGTGGCTGGTCTTCAAGAGTGACGTTGAAGAGGGATACAGAGCCTAAGGAACAAAATAGATAGTGTACAGGTACAAGTACAGGTTGCAACTATTTATCTCCAAGTGGGAGATTGTTATGGTGTGGAGCTAAAAGCTTTAACTGTTTGCAGACACAAGAGAAAGGATGCTGAAGAACCAGAGCCACCGGCATCAACAGTATAACCGACGTCTGTCAGATGCAGTGGAGAAGGAGACCAGCGACGGCAGGGAGTCAGCTGACGTCAACAGCACCAGACTAGTAGGGACCGGCATCAATTGCCTGTGTATTTTTGGAACTGCTGTTGACGAACAGTCAGTTAAGCAAAGCAAGTGTTTGCATGCCAAGCGACTAATTATAGTCACGAGCTGCGTGTCTAATTATTGTAACTTGAGTTCTATTTTTGTAATCATGGGATCTTATTTATAGACCCATAAGGCATGTATTGTAATAATCTAAGAAGGCAAGTAATAGCATTGAAGCTAGCAAGGTCAAGGAGATCAGCTGAAGCTTTCAAGGAAGGATAGCAACTCAGGCTTTAGAGTTGTTGTGTTGAGCAAGAGGGAGAGGGAAGAAGGTCTTGAGGTGTGGCAAGCCTTTGAGGTGGAGGAAGAAGTGGCATCTTCCTTATTGTATTTTCTTCTAGTAGTATTTAATACAAGAGTGTGTATTGTCTCTCAAATTCTTTGTTGTCTCAAGTTTCTAACTACTTTATCATTCTGGTATAATTCCGTGTTTAATTGCATATAAGATAGTAATCAATTGTGCTCTAATTGGTAGAGCGAGATCCCCTGACAGGGGATTCCACCAAAAGTCCTTTCCTTCCTTCCTTTCCTTATTTCACCTCTTTTACATCATTTTGGAGGGTAGTTTTTTTCCTATAGGTTTTCTTCCTTTCTCCACTTCATGGATATATATTTTACATGAGTACCTAATTATACCTTATTTTTGGGACTCATATTGTGGATATGTTCTTTTATTTTTTTGGCTATTTTTAACCCCTAACTTCATTCGAGGGGGTGTGTTAAAGTAAACTCTCAAGTTTTCTAGGTTTTATATATAGTTTTTATCTTTTTCTTAATTTGTCCTTTTGTGGATTTATCCCATATTGGTTAGTTTGCCTTGCTTCTTATCTTTCCTTGCCTATTTGAGTAAGGCATCTCCTTTTTAATAAGTAATTTATATTCTAGATATTATATGATATTGCCTTTGTCTTTTCATATCATATTTGTATCTCTTAAAAATATTCTTGCAAGGTTTTTATTGTTAACACTTCAGATCTTTGGCTTGGAATGATATTGTTGACATTCCTTTCACTTTTATGACATATTATTTACTTAACTTAGAAGATTGGTGTTAGCTTTATTATTTTTTAAGGCTTAGTGTATCGTTTATCCTTATTTGGCATTTGTCTCATTGTATATTGACCATCTTATCTTAAGAGGCTTATTTGAGATTATTTATGATCACACATTTATCCTTATGACTTTTGGCATTACCTTATTATATTATTTTTTCTCAAACTATTATGATTCCTTTCGAATGAAGTTTCTATTAAGGGGAAGTATAATGTAGTTTAAATACCCTTCCTTATTTGTAACAATTTGTCTATACTTTGGTAACTCTAAATTAATTTCAAAGGGAAGTGTTGGAGATTAATCTTCTTTATTTAGGTTTATTCTAAGTATCTTTTAGGTGTGTATTTATTTTTATTATAAATTAATTTTATCATAGATTTATGAGGTGTTTCTCACCTCTTGTACACATCTTAAATTGGTCAAGAAAACATAAGTACTATGTCTTTTGTACATTTTTCACAAGAAATCCTTAATGATGAATGGGAGTCTTGTTTGCATTGTCACATTGGTATTTTAGCCTTTATTATGATTTATCTTCCTTATTTTTACACCTGTAACAGTCTTATGTCATGTTTATCCTAGTAAAATGGGCCCCTATCCTATTTGTTTCAATCACAACCTAGTTTCTTGCATACATGACAATAATGTGATCTTGGATGGTAGTGCACTACACTAGTGTCCACCTCAATCTTATCGTCCAATAGTCATATTTTTATCTTGTTTTAGGTCATTACCCCTATTTAAGTCTCTTATGATTATATCTATATTTTCACCTTGTTCATTTATGAAAAAATTTCTCACATCAAAATTAAAGTTCCTTCTATATAAATAGTCTCACAAGGCATTTTACATCTAAAAGTCACTACTTTGGCACATAATTACATAAAAAATAAGTCAATAGTATAACTCAACACCCTGCATATTACTCAACATCACACATAGATATGCACACTTCATCAAGGAAAGGTCTAAGTAAAATATATTCTAGCATATCATGCATGTTGATTATGTATATTACCTCAGTGAGAATTACATGTGATTTGAGACCCCTATCATTAGGGTTAATGTAGACAGTGGTCATAACTATATGGGTTCTATATCACACAATCATAATATCCCACAACCCACTTTTTCCCCTTCCTTTTGCATTTGATTGCATTGTTTTTTCATGTTTGCAAGTGTTCTTTATGGTTTTAAAGGGAAAATAACCAAATAGTGATACTAAGAATGATCGAAAGCTCTTAAGCACACCTACCCCACAACACCCTTAAAAGTATTTGGCCCCTACCCACAAAAGGATATTAGCTTGATGCCTTTTATAGTAGTATAGTATGATACTATCCCACTGAGTGCATTATTATCTTAAGGTAGTCAAAACTCCCATCTTAGAATAAATAGAATCCAAACTATTTTCCTAACTTATTTTAGCATTTTCATCATCCAATGATGCATGTTTTACTCCAGATAATTGAATTTTCTCCTTACACTTGTTATTTATGGTATTTACAATATAGATTTTTATTTACCCTCTTTACTCAACCCTTTAAAAATATAGGATTTACACTTTAAAACACCTAAATTTTTAAATCGTTTGGTGAACCTAACTTATTTCAAATATTGATTTACAAACCTAGTTCCACCCTAGGGTTTGTCTTCTCTATTTTTGTGTAACAAATTAGGGTTTATAAAACAAATTATTTTTTCTCTATTTTTGCACATTCTAACTAATCCATATTAGTCCTTTATTAAGATTTAATTAATTAAATATTTTTAAGAAAATCAAAACCCTTCAAACCCTAGATCTTCATACATCCAAACATTAGCCCTTAGGGTTTCAAGTCAATTTCTGATTTTTTTTATAATTTGAGATTAATATTTAGTATATTTTCTAATATATTTATGTAAAATTATTTGATACCCATTTTTTTCTTATTATTATGTTAGAGTATGTATTTCATATGTATTTCTCATGTTTACTAGTGTCTTAGCTAGTTATTTCATTTTGAAGTGGGTTTTGATTTATCCTAAATTAGTTAAATTATCTAGATTAGTATTTTGCCTTGCCTATATAAGTAAGTGCTTACCTTTGTACTAGAATCTCATTATTCTCATATTCTCAATAATCATTTGGTTTGTTTTTTGTTACATTCCATTTGTTTGTAGTTACTTGTGATGTTCTTGTTGTGAAATCTTCAGATCTTGGCCTTCTGAAATGTTTTTACCATTCCTAACATGGTACCAGAGCCCTTAAGAAGTTTCTACCATCCTTAAATTGCAATTCATAGAGAAGATATTGGTGCCTCTTTTAGATTTTTTGAATATTTTAAAGATTTTTATTGTTTTAAGGCACTAAAAGAGAGAGGCTAGTCATTGGATTTATCTCCTTGATTAATTCAAATTTGAGCATAGCATTTTTTTTTAAGATCTATTTTATTATGTATGTCTTAATCTAAGAGATTAAGAGCAATAGTTTGGATTTCTCATACTTGTAATTGAAGAACTTTTGATCTATTTTGTATGCTAATCTTCCTTAGATTTTTCCAAAGTTGAGTTGGTTTTTGAAGGATAGTATTGAAATCATCAAACAAAGGTGTTGAAATTCTAGAGATTTCAAATCTGAAAGTTTTTTTGTGGGAAAATTGGCACGTTGGATCTATTATTTTGTATCTTGGCATTCTTTTCAATCTTTTTCTCTCTTCTTTTAGATCTATCGAGTGGAACTTGTACATTACTGAGGCATTAGAGGAGAGAAAATCTCATCCTTTTGCTATAGAAAATTAGAGGAGAGAGAAGGCATAGAAACCTTTATCTTTGGCATCACAAGCCTGTGTAGAAGTGGTCTATGAGAGAGACATGTTGATTTTAGTAAAGAGGAGAGGTGGAATTGGTATTTTTTTATCTTTGGTGCATTGGAATAAGAAGAGTCATTAGATAAAGGAGGAGGCATTATTTATTTATTTTTATATTCTACATTGGAAGATTAAAAGAAGTATAGGCTTGCAAAAAAGGTGTGAGAGGAGAGAGAGAAGAGGTCATTACAAATCTAGACTATTGCACCCTTTTTTTATTTGTTGTTACATTAAAAGAGCTAAGGTGTTGTGTTGGATTTAAGAAAAGGGTGTTGGAAGAGCTAAGACTTATTGTATATAAGATCAGAGAACTGCTTGTACTACTTATTATGTATAATATCAAAGATATGCCTATAAAATCTATGCAGAAGGCACTTATAAGGAAGAGAAGAGTCATTAAAATTCTTAATTGACTAATTGCATTAGAATGAGTCAATCATGCCATTTTTTACCACTATGCCATTTTCTAGGACTATGTTGGCATTCTCCTTGAAGATGAGTGTTGGAGTATCCAAATTGTCTAGCACCTAACCAAGCTTAAAACACATGCTCAACACATATAATAGTAATTCATATTTTCTTCCTCACAAACATAGCTAGAAATTAATTATTTTTCATTATTAAGCTGTATTTTTATAAAATAATGAAGTCAAACTCATTCGCATGCATATCGAGATAACTAGAAAGACTATTTTTCCCTTAGGTTGACTTTTTCAAGTCTGTGGCAAAATTTTGGTTTCAACGAGTTGTTGGATGATTATGTTTGTTACTGATTTGGTTTCAAAAACTAGTTTGTAGTGTTTTTTAAACATTTTGACACATTTTAATGAGAAATCAAAATGCTTATAACTTTTGAACCATAACTTGGATTTGAGTTCCATTCTTTTTTAAAGTACACATTTATAGATTATATATCCATTGTTTCATCAAATTATAAAAATGCATTACTTTTATAAAGTGTCAAATTGGGGAGTCCTATAATGAAATCTTTTGGGGAGGGTTGTCTTGGTTTCAATTTTTTTGCACCTTTTGCATTCTTTATATTTTTGGTGATTATTTGGCATGGCATCTACATCTGGCATTGATTATTGTGAACTTTTGGATTCATACAATTACCATGTATGGAGACCTAGAATAGAGACAATCATTAATCACAAAATAATATGATCCATAATGAATGAAACACAACCAAAATTTATAAGAGAATTTGAAAAAAATTAGCATCAGTGTAATTTTGAAGAATGTATGGGCTTGATTAAGAGTTATGTGAGTAATAGCCTCTTATTTCATTTTTATGGGTGTGATTCTCCAATTAAAATGCGGATTAAGTTAAAAGGGTTATTTGGGAAGGTAGACTACTTGAGAGCGATGCATTTTAAAGTGGAACTTACTTCATTAAATCTAGAGGAATTTGCTTTCATTGTAGATTATCCCAAAAAATTTAAATATTTGTTGACACAGTTGAAGGGGAGTGGTCAAGATAAAAAGGATGAAAAATATGTATACTTAGTCTTGTCTAAGCTAAGTGGTCCATTCAAAATCTTTGCATCTAATTTTTTCTCTAATATGGATGAATTAGGTACCACATTCAAAATCCTAGATTTAGAGTTGTTTTATGAGAGACTTGTTGGATGAATATTTTGTCAATCAACTAACTGATGAGTAAAATAGGTCTTTTCAACCACAGCATAGGGAAATTGGTCGGCAAAATGTGCAATTTTACTACATCAAAATGGGACAAATCTCTCCTCTCATCAAGGGGAGGTTCCCTGTAAGTATGAAGGGGCTATATATATATATATGCTAATCTACTATAAATAAGCTAAAAATAACACTCAGGGGTATGATAACACCATCCATCTCTCTCTTTTTAGATATGATGTTCACCAATCAAATGATAAATCCTAATGAAATGACAAAAGGCATTCCTCTTCTTTCAGAAGTGTTGTTCAGCAGACAATAGGAACCTTTCGAGTAGTGACAAGTAACTGTAACAAGGTGCAGTAACATAGCAAGATGAAATGTAGCACAAAGTCTCCACCTCAACTACCAAAGAGTGAAATACGAAGGATAATAAGGGCACAAAGTCGTCCCAGGATCCCTTATATAGAAACAAAAAATAGACAAACTAAAGACAATTGTGGTAGCACAAAGTCTCTCCACAGCCAATTTTAGGACACCTTCCTGATTACTTTCACTAATTCTACTTATTTAATTAAATAGACAAAAAATGTATTAAGGAAATAGACATAAGAACAATTTCCCTAACAACCAAGCTATTCCAGCACAAAGTCTAAAAAGTCACTTGTTTTCTTATTCAAATAATGAAATATGATCAACAATCTGAGCTCAAAGTCTCAGTAATGCCTTTCAATTTGGGTAGAGTTTTGTTTTTGATAATAGAGAGATAGAGAGAGAGATCCCCCTAAAACAATAAAAGAGAGTCCCTTATATAGCCTCTTCAAGAAGGACTTGGGAATAGTAACACATCATGTTGCATTGAATTTTGTTAAGAAGACATGTTGGAATTTAGGGGCATTTACCCATTTGCTTTTCTCAATGCAGAGAAATGGGTCATGCTATTAAAATTTTGCATCTTTCAATGTCCACCTGATGATCTACTTATAGAAACATATCTGATGCATAAATGTTTTTGGGCCTTCCTCATCATTCCTCCTTTTTTGGTTATTTGAATCAGCTCCTTGATTTAATTCGATGCTTTGTTCCTTAGTTGCTTTCTGCTAGTCTTTTGAAAACTCTATGGAAGATGACACTTGGCAGCTTCTGCTGCATTTGATGAGAGACACATGGCATGTTCCACTGCTTTGAAACTACATCTCAATAGATGACAGGTGGCGGCTTCCACTGTGACCTTCTGAGTGACATGTGGTAGCATTGTAGATTTTTTGTTTCTTCAGAGTTTTCCTTTGGAGAAAAAGTTTGAAGAAATTATTTCATACAATTTATTCGAAGGAATTGTCTCTTTGTCACTTTTGCTAGGGGAACTTTTTTGAAGTAAATCCCTTTGCTATTTTGGCCTTTGATTTGGTCCATTTGCTTCCTTCTTACCCTCCACAAGGGTTGTTTGAGCTCCAAATTAGGCTTTCAAGTTTTTGTAATGGTTCACTTCGGCTTCTGAGTGTCCTCCAAAAGGGCTATTTGTCCCTTGGAAATTTGCCTTAGTTGATTTTATGTGAATCTCAACATGTGACACATGGCAACATCTGCTGTGAAATAGGTGAGGACACATGGTAGCATCCATTGAACTTGTAGAAGCTTTGGATGCCTTTTGAGTGTCTTGTAAAATATGACACATGGTGGCTTCCATCAGATTCTATAAATACTATAGAAACATGTGGGACTCATTTGGATTCATGCGGACAATGACACGTGGTGTGTTCTACTTAACTTACAAAGGATATGCGGCAACTTCCGCTGCTCTTAGAAACAAAGTGAAATGAGGCTCAGAAGATGACACATGGCAGCATCTACTAGGTTCTATCGGATTTTCATTTTGGTTCATTTGTTTCCTTCCTTAGTCATTTTTGCCTTAGAAATTCCCTTCGCAAGGGCACTTGTTTCTTTGATGCTTGGGGCACTCCTTTGAACTTATCGCTTGAACCGATCGATTGAACCCACTTTGGTTCAACAGTTCAATGGTTCATTCCCTTATTTCTATTGACCGCTTGAACCAAGATTCTTTGAAACAAGCCTCATTGAACTCATTGAACCTTGAACCTCTTGAGCCTTTTGAACCTAATTGAGCACATTAAACCTTTTGAACTAGTCTTGAAAATGACTAAGTGTCAGAAACTTGTTCTTTTGATTGGACCTGCCTGTAGAAGCCTTTGACCCTGTTGAACCATTAGTCCTTTGACTGAAAAAGCTTGAATAATTTCCAATTTTGAAAGTTTAGAACAATTTTTTAAAATTAGAAGAGATACTTTGGTCTTAAAAGACCAAAATAGCTTATATGTTGTCCTACAAATGAGTGACATTTTTTAGGTACAACAGCTGGCTCCAGTTGGGAAACTTCTATCAATTGTAAAAAAGAATTGAAGGGAGTAGAATCTAGAATATCTAGTGTCTTCATGTGTACCATTAGGCTATGGAGTCATGTTACCCAGAAATGAAAGGCATCAAAAATTAAAACAAACAAGACAAAATAGAATTAAAAACTATACAAATATACATGTGTACAGATGAAATGATCTGATACTTCAAGAGTTGAAGTGTTTCAGATGTTGCCCACTATGAGGCAGAGAAAAGAGTGTGCCATTTCAAT
Source organism: Torreya grandis (assembly GCA_037957365.1). NCBI lineage: Eukaryota > Viridiplantae > Streptophyta > Pinopsida > Cupressales > Taxaceae > Torreya > Torreya grandis. The sequence continues at coordinate 363,373 of JARHVA010005532.1, read as the reverse complement.
ATATCAGTAGAAAGTTGTTTTCACCATTGTGTTGATGAATTATAAATGGGCCTCTCCAAAGGGAGTCGAACTTTCCATGCATCCCTTTTGGTTCTCTCTTTTTGTCCCACAGTAGGACGTGATCCCCAACCTAGAAATTATGATTTTTGGCCTTTCGATCAAAAAGTTTCTTTATTAGAATTTGATGAGCAATATTTCAGTCCACCACCACGGTTCTCTATTCATTTAGCTCAGTCAGGCACATGATTCTCTTATCAAGAGAGATTTCATATGTCTGATCTTCAATTGCCTTTGCCAATTTCAAGGCTGGCAATTCTAAGGTGACTGGTATCTCAGCATTGATACCATAAAGAAGTTGAAAAGGAGACATACCAATTGCCCTCTTTGGTGTGATTATGTCTACCCATAGAGCATCGACTAATGCTTTATTCCATGTCCTTTGATTGTCATTCTCTAGCTTCTTGATGATAGTTACCAGGTTCTTATTGCTTGATTCAACTTGTCCATTCCCTTGTGGAAAATAATTAGAAGAATGGGAGAGTGTAATTCCATAATGGAAATAGAATTGTGTAATCTCTTGGGAGGTGAAACAAGCTGCATTGTCAGTAAAAATTTTGGTTAGAACTCTAAACCTGGAAATGATATTCTCCTTGAGGAAATTGCATACAACTTTTGAAGTAACATGCTTAGTTGGGATTGCTTCTACCCACTTGGTGAAATAGTCAATTGTTGTAATGACATAATCATTTATAGCACTTGAAGATGGGTTTATATTCCCAATAAAGTCAATCCCCCATTGCTGGAAAGGTTCTTCTATAATCATTGGCTTGAGAGGCAGGGTAGCTAACTTAGGTCTTCCAACAAATTGTTGGCAGAGTTCACATTTTTTCACCCACTTATATGCATCTTAGAAAAGAGTTAGCCAGTAATACCTAGCTCACAGAATCTTGTGAGTAGTCACAGGAGCAAAAAAATGTCCTCCATAAGCTACATTGTGGAAATATTTCAAAAGTTGGATTTGTTGCTCTTTGTCTACACAGCGAAGGAATACTCCATCTATGCTTCTCTTATACAGGCCATTATCCCAAAGGACAAAATTGACAGCTTTCAACTTGATAATCCTCCTTTCTTTATAAGACAAATGAATAGGACATTCACCATAAGTAAGGAAATGAGTAATACCTGAATACCACTCATTAGTAGTGGAGACAAAAAGGACTGTTGGCGTGTCTTCCACTTCAACTTCTTCATGTTGTGTATCTTCTGGCTTATTGTCAGCATTTAACTGACATAAGCCTTTTCCCCTTACCAACTTTGTTGGCTTGATGTCTAGATCAAACTCTTAGATCTTTGCAATCTAATTGCCTCTTTTTGTGCCAAACTCTTGCTGAGTTAATATGGACTTGACTGTAGTGTCAGGAACTAAGGCAGTAGTGTGTAAATTCAAGATATAGAAGCAAAAATGTTTGACTACTTTCACCACTACATAGGCATGCTTATCTACATTTGAATACTTCATCTCATGGGTTTTGAGAGGGAAACTCATGAAATACATAAGATATTCCATACCTTCCTTGTCCTGTTGAACAAGAATTGCTGAAAGTGTATGATCAGAAGCATAGCTGTATATGATGAAATCTTTGTTGTAATCTAGAAAAACCAAGGTAGGGGCATGGGCAATGGCAGTCTTGATATCTTGAAATGTTGACTTGCCTTTTTTAGTCCAGCTAAAGGTGGTCTTCCCTTTCATCATATTCACAATGTGTCTAGTCTTCTCAGCAAATTTAGGGATGAACCTCCATAATAAATTCACCTTTTTAAAGAAAGAGTGAACAACATTTTTACTTGTAGGAAAATTAAGCTCTTGAATAGACTTGACTCTCTCTGAGTCAATCTTTATGCCTTCTTTACACACAATGTGTCTAAGGAATTTCCCCTCTATTATTCCAAAAATAAACTTCTTGGGGTTCAAGAAAATACCATTTAGGTGGCAGTGCTCCAGCACTTGTTGCAAGTAGCGTACATGATCAGAACGGTGTTTTGAAAAGATGGTTAAATCATCAAGGTATACCACTATGAATTTACCCATCTCATCTTTGAAAGCTAGGTCCATTTCTCTCTAAAAGGTGGCACCAGCATTTATCAAGCCAAAAGGCATTCTTTTATATGCTAATGTACCCCAAGGTGTGGTGAATGCAGTCTTGTGTTGGTCTACTTCACCAACTTCAACTTGATTATATCCTGAGAAGCCATCTAGCATGGATAATATCTCTGAACATGTCACTGTTTGAAGCACTTGATCCATAATTGGTAAAAGGTAATTATATTTCAATGATGACTGATTCAAATTCCTAAAATCTACACAAATGCAAATTTTTCCTCTCTTCTTCCTTACAGGCTCTATGTTTACAATCCATGTGGAATGATGGATTGGGAAGATGGTTCTAGCATTTAACATTTTTTATATCTTAGACAGAATAGTACCTGATATTTTTGGATTGCACTGTCTGGATTTTTGCTTATAGGGCATTGAGTCAACCTTGAGAGGAATGTCATGGTGGATTTCATCAGGTCTGAGAAACTTCAGGTCATCATAAGAATATGTTAAGACATCCATGTATTGATGGAGTAAAGTGGTGAACTTGAATCTTTCTTCAAGGGTGCATCACTTACCAATGTTAACCATCTTGAGATTTTCTTTAGTAGTCAAATTTACTTAATCGAATCCCTGAGAGAAATTTGAATCTATTTGTTGTTGTTTGATGAATCTATCATGCTTGTCAAACATTTTATCAAGAGAAACCAGGCCTTTGGAAATTTTATTTCCTTTCAGATATAATAATTCTTTATTTATATCTGAACTAGATTCAAAGGCTTATTCATACTTCTGAGGTTCACTACCTTCAAAACATAGTTGTTCAAAATTGTCTTTTCATTCCAAGAAGGCAATGATTTGATGATCATCATTGAATACTTGCCAATGATCAGCATTGTCAAGAACATTTGGTCTATAGACTAGCTCAATAGTATACCTATCTTCTTTGAAATTTGAGTGAGGAACTAAGAGAGTTCCTGAAACAAGTGCATCAGCTATGTCATTAGATTCCCTAGGTATGGTAGAAATGTTGAAAGCATCAAAGCTTTCAATTTGATCCCAAACTAGGTTACGATAGTGGCATAATCTTTCATTCTTGGTTTGGTATAAGTTTCTCACCTGACAAACCACTAATTCAGCATCCTCTTTGGCATGAAGAAACTTGATGCCTTTATCTTGAGCAGCCTTCAATCCAAGCAATAGAGATTCATATTCAACTGTATTGTTAGTGTTTCTAAATTGAAATTTATAAGATGAAGGAAACATATCTCCTTGAGGAGATATCAACACAATCTTGGATCTTGAACTAGTAGAGGAGCAGCTGCCATCAAATTTTAGAGTCCATACCTCATCAGATACTAATTTTTATTTAGACTTTCCTTCATTAGAGAGGGAGGGTCCTTCTTCATTTGTATTACAACCTACTAGTTCTTCTGCTATTCTAGTTGAAATGATTTCTAGGTTGACACTTTCAAGAATTTTATCAAATGCTTCATGAGCTTCATCTATAAATAGAAAGTAGTTACCCATACCTGAGGATTCAAAAAGAATTTGAGCTTCAGGCGCTAATATTTGGGTGACCACGTATTTTGCCTCCTTTTTAGGGAGAAATCTCTTCATTACACCTTTGACAGGGATCCTTGCCTCAGACAGGTCCTTGCTTAGTTTTCCTCCCATGTCCTTACAAAAATTTCATCCAAGAAAAATGCCATAGGATGCTAGAACATCAGCCACCAAGATAATCATCTTGATTCTTTTGTCTAGAAAGGCTGCAAATGCAAATTGGGCATCTTTGATTTGCCCCAGCAATGGTACTTGCTTGTTCTCCATGGAGAAACATCTCCCAAATGTCTTGGTCATTGTGAGCCCAAGAGAATTAGCTACTTTAGTAGGCATGACATTGTCAGATGCGCTTGAGTCTATAATACAATTACTTAGCTTGTGACCATTTATTAATAGGGAAACATAGAAAGGTTCTATTTTCCTAAGGGAAACTAGAGGAGTAATGACAAGACTATTTGGAATGGGCATGTTCTTTGGGGAATCAGGATTACCTTTTTAGCTTCTTGTCCTACAAGGATGGTTTGGTTCTTGACACATTAAACCAACTTATCTAATTGATCATGATTGGACTACAAATATTCAAATTCAGACATTTGTATTTTGGTCTTTTTGACATGATCAATTACGTCAAACCACTGAATTGGACTAGAAATAGAGGAAGGCATTTTAGCCTTTTGGGTTTTAGGAGGGATGGGAGGAGGGTTAGTTTGCAAAATTGAAGTAAAAGGTGAAGGTGAAATTGATGTACTTACCTTTTAGATGATTACCGAATCCTTTGACTGGAAAGGTAAAGTAATTCCACGCTTAGCAATTGTAATTGTTGGTTGAGGTTGCTCCTATGTCTTCTCTTTATCAGCTTATTGGACTGATTGGTTTTTGGACCTAGTAAACACTGCATATGATCCATCAAAAGCTTCTCCTTTGCCTGGTAGTTTAGGAAACCAATGTGGGAGTCATCAGCTGATTCTTCTTGATTTTTTACAAGGAGATCAGCGTCATTTTCTTGATTCAATTCAGGCTGGAAAGAGAAATCTGATTCTACTTCAAAATATCCCACTGCTGAATTGGTTGGAGGAGCTTCAAGGGCAAGTTTCCCTTGTGGGGGAGGAAGATGATTTTGTTGCCCTTGATTTTTGGCAGCATTGCCTTGCTATGACTAATTTGGAAATGTCCTTCTTGGCATATCTCTGTATGAAGGAGTGGAAGACATTCCTTACACCATTTTCTTTTTTAGATCAAGCAACTCATTTGCCAACTTCTACACCATTGGATCAGTGGTGCCTATAGATGAATATTCAAAAGATGATGAGGGTCTATTTTTATTTGGATCTCTTCTTATCTTTCTTGCTAAGATGAGATCATCTTCTACCTCAGTGGCCAAATGTTGAGTTTTAGCAAGATCTATTTGACCAACACGTCTCAAAAGAAAACTTACTTCAGGTAATTAAGAATTAATGAAGAAGCATTTGAGATTCTTAGATGTAGGTCAAGCAATTACATGAATTATGTTCCTCAATTTGTTAAACTTGGCTATGAAGTCCCTCATTGGTTCATGAGGCTCTTTTTTTATCTGTGTGACTTGAGCCAGAAGGGCATGTGCATCTTATACAGGTTTGAATCTGGCTTCAAACTTAGTTTTGAGGGTATTCCAATCAGTTACTGACTAAGCTTGTAGATGATAAAACCAATCTATAGCAACACCTTGTAATATTTCTACAAATAGCCTGACTGTTACATCTTCAAATTCTACTCCAATTATGCCACAGGCTATGCTAAAGGCTACAATGTGTTCATCAGGATGAACTTTTCCATCACCATAGAATTTAGGGAAATTCTTCTTTAAACTGCATGGGAGCTCATGTAGAGGTGGAGTAAGATTGAGAGGACCAAAAGAATTACCCCATGGGCCTTAATCTACCATTATATGACTATTAAAAGGAGGAATAACAAATATTAGAGGGGTAATTATTCGCAAAGCTTTATCAATAGCAGAAGTGGATACTTCATTTGGAAATGGAGACTTGACTTTAGTAAGAGGAAAGCTCTTGGTTCATTGGAGGTGAGATGGTGAAGGAAAAGGATCAAAATCACTTTGTTGTACCAACTCGAATACAGGGTCAACAATACCTTTAGCCCTTTGGCTTCATGTATACCTTGAATCTGCCAGATTGTGAAACAAAAATGGAAAAGAATTGACCTTGCTTTAGTTTGAAGCTTGAGGCTTTAAACTGCGCATTTTTTCCTAGTTGGTGTGGAGGTGAATGGTAAGGTTATAATAATAATGGGTAAGACACAGAAATGGAATGGAGTCTATAATGGATAATGGTAGAGACTGATTCCATCTAAAACTTGAAGTTTCAGAATGCACATAACTATATCCCCAGCGGAGTCACCAAAAATTGTTGGGTGAATATTTTGTCAATCAGCTAACTAATGAGCAAAATAGGTCTCTTCAACCACAGCATAGGGAAATTGGTCAACCAAATGTGCAAGTTTACTACATCAAAAGGGGACAAGTCTCTCCTCTCATCAAGGGGAGGTTCTCTATAAGTATGAATGGGCTATATATATATATATATATATATATATATGTATATATATATATATGTATATATATATATATGTATGTATATATATATGTTAATCTACTATAAATAAGCTGAAAATAACACTTAAGGGTAGGATAACACCATCCATCTCTCTTTTTTTAGAGATTATGTTCACCAATCAAAGAATAAATCCTAATGAAATGATAGAAGGCACTCCTCTTCTTTCAGAAGTGTTATTTAGTAGACAACAGGAACCTTTTTGGTAGTGACAAGTAACTATAACATGGCACAATAACACAGCAGGATGAAATGTAGCACAAAGTCTCCACCTCAACTGCCAAAGAGTGAAATATGAAGGATAATAAGGGAACAAAGTCATCCCAAGATCCCTTACACAAAAACAAAAAATAGACAAACTAAAGACAATTGTGGCAGCACAAAGTCTCTCCACAGCCAATTTTAGGACACCTTCCTGATTACTTTCACTAATTCTACTTATTTAATTAAATAGACAAAAAATGTATTAAGGAAACAGACATAAGAACAATTTCCCTAACAACCAAGCTATTCCAGCACAAAGTCTAAAAAGTCACTTGTTTTCTTATTCAAATAATGAAATATGATCAACAATCTGAGCTCAAAGTCTCAGTAATGCCTTTCAATTTGGGCAGAGTTTTGTTTTTGATAATAGAGAGATAGAAAGAGAGAGCCCCTTAAAACAATAAAAGAGAGTCCCTTATATCGCCTCTTCAAGAAGGACTTGGGAATAGTAACACATCATGTTGCATTGAATTTTGTTAAGAAGACATGCTAGAATTTAGGGGCATTTACCCATTTCCTTTTCTCAATGTAGATAAATGGGTCACGCTATTGAAAGTTTGCATCTTTCAATGTCCACCTGACGATCTGCTTCGAGAAACATATCTAATGCATAAATGTTTCTAGTCCTTCCTCATCGTTCCTCCTTTTCTAGTTATTTGAATTAGGTCCTTGATTTAATTCGATGCTCTATTCCTTAGTTGCTTTCTATTGGTCTTTTGAAAACTCTGCAGAAGATGAGACTTGGTAGCTTTTGCTTCATTTGATGAGAGACACATGGCATGTTCCACTGATTTGAAACTATGTCTCAATAGATGACACATGGTGGCTTTTGTTGTGACCTTCTGAGTGACACGTGGTAGCATTACGAATTTTTTGTTTCTTCAGATAAAAAATCTGAAGAAACTCTTTCAGACAATTTGTCTGAAAGAATTGTCACTTTTTCTAGGGGAACTTTTCTGAAGGAAATCCATTTGCTCTTTTGGCCTTTGAATTGGTCCATTTTCTTCCTTCATACCCTCCACAAGGGTCGTTTGAGCTCCAAATTAGCCTTTCGAGTTTTTGCAATGGTTCACTTCCACTTCTGATTGTCCTTTGAAAGGGATATTTGTCCCTTGGTAATTTGCCTTAGTTGATTTTATGTGAATCTCAACATGTGACACATGGCAGCATCCATTGCGAAATAGGTGATGACACGTGGCAGCATCCGTTGAACTTGTAGAAGCTTTGGACACCTTTTGAGTGTCTTGTGGAAGATGACATGTGGTGATTTCCTTCGGATTCTAGAAATGCTATAGAAACATGTGGGACTCATTTGGATTCATGCAGATGATGACACATGGCATGTTCCACTTAACTTACAAAGGACACGTGGTAGCTTCCACTGCTCTTAGAAACAAAGTGAAATGAGGCTCAAAAGATGACACATGGCAGCATCTGTTGGGTTCTATCAGGTTTTCATTTTAGTCTATTTGTTTCCTTCCTTAGTCATTTTTGCCTCAAAAATTCCCTTCACAAGGGCACTTGTGTCTTTGACCCTTGGGGCACTCCTTTGAACTTGTCGCTTGAATCGACCGATTGAACCAACTTTGGTTCAATAGTTCAATGGTTCATTCCCTTATTTCTATTGATCGCTTGAACCAAGATTTTTTGAAACAAGCCTCATTGAACCCGTTGAACCTTGAACCCATTGAATCTTTCAAACCTGATTGAGCACATTGAACCTTTTGAACCTTGAACTAGTCTTGAAAATGACTAAGTGTCAAAAACTTGTTCTTTTGATTGAACCTGCCTGTAGAAGACTTTGAACCTATTGAACCATTAGTCATTTGACTGAAAAAGCTTGAATAATTCCCAATTTTGAAAGTTTAGAACAATTTTTTGAAATGGGAAGAAATATTTTGGTCTTACAAGACCAAAATAGCTTATATGTTGTCCTAAAAATGAGTGACATTTTTCGGGTACAACAAGACTCACTAGGGAGGAATCTAAATTGTCTCATCTTGAGTCTTCCACCTCTCAAAAATTATTAGTGGCCTCACATCCTAAGTCTAAGATAAAATATAAGATTAAGGAGAAAAAAACTCCTACTCCACCTCAAAATTCACCTAATCCCATCAATACTAATGCACCTAAGCCCACCAACACTTTTACATCTAAACCCAAACCACAATCCAAGAATAATTCTAACCTATCTTTTTCTTATTGTGGGTAGACTGCCATAAAGAGTTTAGGTGCTTTAAGAGAATGCAAGCCTTAAAGGATGCAACACGATATTTTTACCTCCTATCCTTCTCCATATCATGAGCATGAAAAAGCACTTGATGTTATTGGGAGATCATAGTCACCTATTTTATATAGTTGAGTTCTAGATTCTGGTGCTTCATATCACATGACTTCTTCCAAGGTGTCTTTTGTATTTCTTGGTTTGAGTTCCACTTTCAACATTGAGATTGGAGATTCTTCTTTCATTTATATTAAGGTAAAGGGTGACATATAGCTAGATAGTGGCTGCATCAATGATGCATTATATGTTCTAGACATCACCACCAATCTACTTTCAATGTATCAAATTTTTTATTCTAGTCAGGGTAAGACAATGATTTTCACACCATAGGGTGTTTAAGATCAAGCTTTGTTAGAGCCACATACACTCATTACATAGGGTGTTGTTGATCATAGTTCTTGAATTTACTCTTTTGAGGGTTTTGATGATACTACTTCTTTAGTTTCATTTTTAGTTTCTCATGTAGTTTCTGAGATTCAACTTTGGCATGAGAGATTTAGATACCTCAACTACAAATATTTGGATTTGAGCACTCACAGTATGGTAGAGGGTCTTCTTATAGTTTCATTTTTTGATGGAGTCTACCCCAATTATGCTTTGGGGAAACAACATCAGGATATATTTCCTAAGGGCATATCCATGAGAGCTTCTTCATCACTTGAGCTTATGCACAATGATTTGATGGTCTTTTATACTCCTTTCAATGGAGATAATTATGCACTTACCCTCATTGATAACTTCTTGAGGCATACTTGGTTTTATTTCCTTAAGTACATGAGTGGTGTCTTTGCTCACTTCAAATTATTTAAGGGTTTGGTCAAGAAAAAGTCATCGAGTTGCATTAAGAAGCTTCACATAGATAATGGGGGGAGTAATTAAATTGAGAGTTAATTGATTTTTTAGAATCCCATAGTATTGTTCACTAGCATTATGTTTTCCATACTCCATAGCAGAATGACTTAGCAGAGAGGAAGAACCAAACTTTTCAAGAGATGGCTAACTGCATGATGCATTAATGGGATTTATCTCCTATCTATTGGGTAGAGGTAGATAATTATATGAACTACATTTAGAATTTCATTCCATATCAATCACTTGAGCATATGACTCTAGAGAAGGCTTGGTTTGCATCCAAGCTTGATGTCTCATTTTTTTGAGTCTTTGGGAGCCTTGGTTGGGTGTTTGTACCAAAGAAGAAAAAGAAATCATTAGATAAGAAGATCAAACCTTTGGTTTTTTTAGGGTATTGTGAGGACATGAGAGCATATCATCTTTTAGACCCTAATACTCATGATGTTCATTTTTGAACACATGTATAGTTTGATGAGAATTTCACATACCATGGCCCTTCATATTATTCCACGCCTACTTCTTCTTCTTTTCATGATTCACCTCCTCTCAAGGATTCATTACTTGAGGAGTCAATTCAAGAGATTCATGAGGAGGTTATAGAAGATGAGGATCTTGTTCACACAGATATTACCACTATGCCTAGGTGGGCTCATACTACACTTGATGAGGTAGCACCATGCGTACAAGATTTTCCACCTACTCAACTTCATCATGCACATTCTATAGGTACTAAAATTTTATGTCAGGAATTCTCTAGGGTTCCACAATATTTTTCATAGGTTCATTGGATGTCAGAGTGGGATGATGTAATGACAAATGAGTATTCTTCATTGATGAAGAATCACACTTGGTATTTGGTCACTCTTCCTAAGGGAGCAAATTTGGTCAGGTAAAAATGGATTTACCACACCAAGTATGCAGGTGATGGGTCCATTGACAAGTATAATAAAAATCCTATTACAATTGGATTATTTAAGTCAAAGGTATTGACTATTCTAAGACTTTTACACCTGTTGCTAAGATGGATTTTGTTCACCTTGTACTTTCTTTTTCTACATCACAGGGTTGAAAAGCACATCAGATGGACATGAGTGCTTTCTTGCATGGAAACTTGCATGAGAAAATTTATATGGAGTATTTTTTTGAGTTTAATCATGATTATTCTCATGTTTATCGACTTAGAAGGTCTCTTTATGGTCTCAAATAGGACCCTCAACCTTGGTATGAGAAAATATATTCTTTTATTCTCTCTACTGAATTTGTTCATTATCACTCTAATCCCACAATGTATATTCAGCATATTGGGGAGGACATTATTATTATAGTCTTGTATGTTGACAATTTTCTTCTCATAGGTAGCTCCTCATCTCAGATTCAAAATATTCAACAGGGACTTTTAGCATAGTTTGACATGATAGATCTTCACCTTTTGTATTTCTTCTTTGGTATATAGATTTCATAGTCAAATATAGGGATCTATTTGAGTCAGTGTAAGTACACACTTGATCTTTTTTAAAATTTTGGCATGACTAATTGCAAGCCAAGTCCTACTCCTTTTCAGTCTAGAGTGATTCCAAATAATTCTTGTACTACTCCACTTTGTGATCCTAAATTGTATAGGCAGATGGTAGGGAGTCTTATGTATTTGACCCATACTCATCCTGACAATTTCATTTATATTTGGGTTTGTATATATGTTTTCACATGACCCTTATGATATTCATTGGTGGGATACCAAGAGGATTTTATGATATTTGTAAGGCACTAATCTTTTTGGATTATAATACACCAAGGGTTCTTCTTGGTTGGATACAATGATTTAGATTGGATAAATTATGTTGATGAGAAGTGTTCCACTTTTTATTACATATTTTGTCTTAGTTATTCACCTATTATTTGTTTTTGTACGAAGTAGTAGCTAGTATACTATCATCTATATAGGTTGAATACAGAGCAATAATTATAATGAGTCAGTAGGTTTTTTGGCTTTGTCAATTATTGATAGAGTTTGGCTTCATTCAAGATTCACCCATTATGCTTTGTTGTAAAAACCAAAGTGCAATTCATATATATTTCAACCTAATTGAGCACTAGTAGACCAAGCATTGTGAGATATATATATATATATATATATATATATATATATATATATATATATATATATATATATATATATATATATATATATATATATATATATATATATCCACTCCATTCACTAGCAACATTTAGGATAACATTCTTAGCTTGGAGTACATATTGACTCAGTAGTAAGTTGCAGATATCTTCATGAATCCTTTTTTATCACCTCATTTCTTTGAGTTGCATGGTATACTTGGGGTTTCAAAAGTTATTCTTTGGGGTGTTCATGAGGACCTCTTCCATATTCATTTCATGGATACATATTGTACATGGGTACCTTATCAAGCCTCATTATCGAGACTCATTCTATGGATACGCCACTACTTCTTTTTTGACTTTTGTTAACCCCTAGCTTCATTTGAGGGGTGGTGTTAGATGTTAAATAAATTTATGTCTAAGTGGTTATTATTAACCTTTGGCTTACACTGATAAGTAATTAAATAAATAATATATTATTATTTATTTACTCGAAGTGTAAACTTTGGAAAAATAAATAATCTTATTATAGTTATTTAAAATTTATCAAATGTTTATTAATTGAAATTATTAGGGTGGATGGACCCATAATTTTCAAAATGGTCACATCCCCTCATGAATCATTATAAATAGGGTTTTACCCCTATTTTAATTATCTCAAACATAAAAAATATTTAAGTATTCCTACGTGTGGTAATTACTTGTCTAAGACAAACTTGTGAAGAATTTATCTGAGTAGTGAGATGAAGAAGATTTGATGTATTGGGGTTATTATTGTTTCTCAATATTGAATATCACTTTGCTAGATTTTTTACCTCTTTGAGGTTTTTCCATGATAAATCCCTGTGTTCTTTTTTATTAATCTAGGCTCATTATATTATGCTTTACTCATTAAATCTCTTCTAGATCTGTGTTTATTATATTTATGTATTTTATCATGTTATCAGAGCCAGTGGAGATGATTTTGATTGTCAAGGATATAGAATATTGAATTGATATTTCAATTTATTCAAATCTTGGGCAATTGGATGCCATTGTATGATCTGAGCACTTTAAAAAAATTGAAACTCAGTTTTTTGTGCATCAAATTGCCTTCTAAAAGTTTTATTCATTTAGTTTTGTAAAAATAAAGACCCATGTAATTGTTTAAGGCCTAAGAAGCTCTCTATCATCCTATTCAAATTTATCTCTTCTCCATTAACACACCTATACAGCCTGAGGAGTTGGTAAAAATTGTTTTTAGCCCCAATTTTTTTTTTGAAATGCTTGCTGGCATTGTGGGAAGATTTACAAATTTTGAAGGCTTGAGAAGGCCTCTATCTCCCTCAATATTCTCCTCTGATCCCAAACCTGCACCATTTCCACCTATAGTAAATATTAAGGTAAGTATAAAGTTTTGTCAAATATTTAAAAATTATTTTATTTTTTAAATTTATAAATTTGATTTACCTTTTATTAAATTATTTCACCAAAAAGTCCAAAAACACGTCATTTATTTTTAATTTTGTTTACATTAAAAATAAATAAATATTTATTATATATTTTTTAAATCAGATAAAAATAATTAAATATAATATTTTGCATGTAAACCTTTGAATTCACTCATAGATGAGTTGGTGATTATAAAATTTGGTAAAAAAAATTGTAAAAGATAAGTATAGTGTTCAAATATCACTAGTTTCTTATCTTCTTGTTAACTTTAGTCAAAATTAATTTAATTTGAAATCTATTTTTTGGTTTGTGTGCCTTCTTTCTCACATGAAAACCCACTGACCTATCGACTAGTACTCCTTTCGACACTTGATCTACTCTAAATATAAAGTATAGTCATCCAACCAATCGATCTTAAGGTTTTGGCACATTAGAGTGGTCCATGTTTTATTTTTAATCCTCTTATTATTGTTTTTACATATTTTTTATTTTAATGCATAAATGGTCATTTTGAGTGTGACTCTTTCAACACTTAGATTTATGCAATATTAATTCAATTTTTTGTATTATTTAGCATCTAAATTATGTAATTAAATATATTTACACTTATAATTTACCTTATTTTACAAACTTAAGTTAAATTCACATTAAAAAGGTTTCATTTTAAGCATTTGTTTATTGTCTAGTTTAAAGGAAAGATATGGCTTCACCTCGTTTTTCCTTAGATTAATCTCAAATGCTTAATAGAAATAATTAAAATATATAAAAAAAAATTATATTAAAACTAAATTTATGGCTCGAAAATTATGTAATATTGCCATTATAATTGATAAATCCCCTTCTAGATGACATGTGACCCTTGAGCTTACCAATGCATTTCAAACGAAATCACAAGAAGCTATGTCCATTATCTTGTGAAATGCTAAGGATAAATTGTTTCTCCAAATTGGTAATCAAGAGTTTCCTAGAGATGCTTATAAACTCCTTCAATAGATGAATTAAGACACTCACCTTTCAAAAATCATTAAATTAATCCATGAATTGTTAACTACACCTATGAAGGGTGATGAAAAAGTTGTTAATTTTCTTATTAAGATTAAAAATATTAAAACTTAGTTAGATGGATGTAATTTTAATTTGATTTAGGATAAATATCTTTATATTATCATTAAATTAAATATTCATAAAAAATTTTAAAAAAAATATTTTAATCTTAAATTTTAAGTATCAAATTGAGCAAAATATCCATGATCTTACTACCTTGTCTACCCTTCTAATTTAAGAAAAGCAAGTTATGAAAAAAAATTATTCTAAGGAGAATTATATTCAAGCACTTCTCACTCTTAATAATATTTTTTATATCACTAAAAACCAAAAATCTAACCCTAATTCTTCTAAAAGTAAACATGGAAATTAAAAAACTGGTAATAAGAATCATACACCTAAGTTTAATAGAAATTGCAATCCTTGTGGTAAATTTGTTCATAGAAGGGAAAATTGTTATAAAAATAAATATATAAATGAAAATCAAAGTTATAAAAATAACAAAGGGAAGAAATCCAATCAAAATAAGTAGAAGAATCAAAACCCTAATCAAAATAACAATTAGAATTCAAATGTTATTGCTTTATATACTACTTTATGTGCTTAAAATGAAAATGAATGGATTTTAGATAGTGGTGCATTGAACCATATGAAATGATTATCTAATATTTTATGTGATTCTAGAGATATTTATGAAATAATTTACTTATGAGATAATTCTTTTTTAAAAGAAACTAAACAAGGAAAATCAAAAAATTTAAATGTTGTTATTAAATATGTTTTATATGTACCTAAGCTTAAAAAAAAATTAATATCTTGTTCTCAACTTATAAATGATAATTTCAGTGAAACTTTGTTTAAAGATAGTTGATCTATTAGAAATCAATCTAGATCATTGATTGTTGAAGGTTTTCAAAATAATGGTTTATATATATTTTCTCCTTCTTTTACATGTTTCCTTTCATCGCATAATAAAAATTAATTTTAATTATGACATGAAAGTTAAATAAATATTAATTTTATAATTTTACATGATATGCATGTAAATAATCTTGTTGTTGTACTTCCTTGTATGCCTTCTCATCATGAAACTTGTGAGGGTTACTTACGTGGTAAGCAACATACTAACCCCTTTCACAAGAATCATGATGTAAATTCCCCACTTCCTTTATAATTAATTCATAGTGATGTTTTAAGTCTTTTATAAGTTACTTATCTTAATGGTTTATTATATATTGTTACATATATTGATGATTATACTAAAATGATCTAGTCTTATTTCATTAAAAAGAAAACTAATGTTTTTTCTAAGTTTAAATAATTTAAAGCTTATGTTGAAAATGCATTTGATTGTCTATTAAGAGATTAATATATGATAAAAGTGTTAAATATGTTAGTAAAGAGTTTGATTCTTTTTGCATTAATTGTGGTAGTAAAGGGAATTAACAACTCCATATTCCCTTCAGCAAAATGTTATTATTGAAAGGAAAAACTGCACCATCATAGAAATGGATAAAACAATATTGTAATCTATAAATGTTCCTAAGTTATTACAGATCAAAGCCATGAAAACTTTTCTTCATATTTTGATTAGAGTCCCTACTAAAGCCTTTCATCTTTCTACCCATTTATAAATGTCAACTAAAAATAAACCTAATGTGGCTCATCTCAATATTTTTCATAGTCCTACTTCTATCTTTGTCCCTAAAGTTAAGAGAAGAAGCTTGACCTGGTGAACATAGGATTGTAATAAGGAGAGATTAGTATTGTTTTAATATATAAAATCAAAATAACACACTAATAGCGAACACCTTAAGCCTATCTCAATGGGGAAACTTAGTTAACAATACTAGAATGAAAAATACAACTAAAATGAAGCAAAAACTTTCTTTTGCATTCCTTAGATGCTTTAAAATGATTTTTATAGTGTCTTGCTCACTTTGTGTTCATGAAGTCTACATCAATGAAGTGTGGCTACCTCCATCTCTCCTTGGCACCATGTTTGGCTTTGTCTTGGCTTGGCTTGGCCCACTATTTTAGCATTATAACACTAAAATTCAATGATTTCAAATGAATTTGGGAATTATATGTTTGGCATAAAAGAGCTTAGAATTGTGGATTTGAGACTTACTATTTATAGAGTTTTGTAAAGGTTTGAGGATCAACCATGACCATCCATCTCAATATTGAGATGTGTGGCCATGAATAAATTCAAATATGAAATTTAGTCTACAAATATTCTCATTAAAATTTGGGATAGAGGGGCATTGAATAGGCATGTAAGGGATTTGAGGAAGCATGGGAGGCATGAATCCTGATATTTGTGGTATTTATGACCTAGGATGTCTTTCTAAAAAATGATGTCACATGATGATGTAGACATTCAATATTCATTTTCAAAAATAAATTATTCAACAAGTTCCATGGAATTATTAATTAATCTATAATTTAGTTTAATTATCTCTTAATCATGGTTAAGCATTTTGGCATAAACCTTAGCTCTTTGTGCACAAATTTCTCAAATTGGTCAGAATGTCTTGTTATTGACCCAAAATTTGACTAGATTAGAATTAAGATGCGATGTTAGATGCATTGGATCCATTATCCCATTTAAGATGATGTCAACACCAAATAACAAGGGTAAATGTCTCATGTAATATATTTGATATAAAAGAGCAATCCAGAGCATCCAAGTGCAAAATTAGAATTTTGACTTGAAATGATCTGATCAAAGTTAGATGGCCCATAAATTGAATTGCCCCATTTAAGGATACCCTAGCCAAAATCAACACTTGAATATGTCAATTTAAAATATTTTAATATATTTTAATGATTTTAGGCTAAATTGTGCATTTTGATGGAAATTGATCAAAACCTTAATTGATGGTCATTGATGGCTAGATTTAGGTGTCCATAGTTTGCCCCTATTTGGGAAGGCATTGAAGCTATAGATATAGTAACATCTTTTCAAAGAATGAAAATGTCCTATATGCCTACAAGTATAATGATGATGAACTAATTATATGATGCCCCCTCGAGGCAATGGTTGGCACAAGAAAAGGTCAACAACCGGTCTCTCAAAAGAAAAAATGGAGATGAAGGGACCAAAGAAAGGAAAATGATAAGATGAGAACATAATGATATTGAATAATTAGTTAAAATCACTAAGAATTCAAGTGGGATGGTGTATAATAGTTTTTTCAAAGGCGGTTATAAGCATTGTACTTTGATAGTGATAACATGGCATGAAAACACAATTATTTGCCCAAAGGCAGTTATAATCATTGAGAATATGAAGTTATCCTAGTCAAGATAGATAAACAAGATAGAAACATGCCCCTGTATGGATGGAAAAATTAAAATGGTGACACCACAATGATTTTCTCAAAGATGGTTATAATCATTGATAAATATAGGTGGGATGGTGTGCAATGATTTTCCCATAGGTGGTTATAATCATTAGACCTCAATTATGAAAAACATGATTGATTTGGATGATGATGATTATAATATGATACAGAGGATAAAGATGAATTGAAACAACCTGCTAGTAGGGAGATGCTCATTTGAACTAAACAAAGGTTGAAAATTTTTATTATTTAATTACTCTATATAGGATATGGTTGGGATTGAATCAGGATGTCAGTGTCAAAGAGATGTTGATGCCACCATTGTTGAATAGACTTCTTGAAGTTGAGGTTTATTATAGCACATGTTGGTAGGCATCATAGTATAACATCATGAGGACTTGGCTAAAATATGCATAAGGATTGGCTCCCATAATCCAGTACTCAATACAAAATAATGCACCAAAAATAGAAACCATGATTTCAATGTAGACGTATGAATATAGATGGATTCAAGTGTAAGTGTGGGTAAGGAATCCCCTAATGAACACACATAGATTGAATCAAGGCAACAACACTAAAACCAAACAAATAGGCACACAAACAAAATAAAAAATAAACAAATAAAGAAATAAACAATTTAATTTAAGTCACACAAACATTGCCCCTAAAAAATAGGTGACAACTTAACAAACTAACAGAATGGAGGAATAGAAGAAAAGGAAGGGGTGGTTAATTTGTCTCCATATGCACTAGGAAATTGGACATTGCCTGCATAGTTCTATGGATATAATATCCAAAAAAAACTTCAAGCCAAATGTAGTTCTCCCAAAAAATGGAAAGAAAATGATAACAGATAAAAACAACATAATGAAGGTAATAGAAGAATAGGAATGGTCTTGAAAAATGGAAAGTGTGTGGGAGAAAAATCCAAAAAATATGGGGAAATGAAGTGATAAGTGATTTTCTTACAACTTAGTAAGGGTTCCCAGAATATTTAAGGCAAAAAAGTGGTCAATGTTTTTGGTTTTTTAAATGATTTTACAAATATTTTAAAAAAATTTGGTGGATCTCAACTCAATCGAGAATGATAAAACACTAGAATGGTTCAATCTCATAAAATGGTGAGAGAGTGGCTTAAGGTGACTTAGTTGACCTCAACAAGTATGAAGTGTGAACATAGAATTGCAATAGGGGGAGATTAGTATCATGTTAGTGAGATAAAATAAATCAATAAAAAACACACTAAACTAACACCATAAGCCTATCTCAAAGGAGGAGCTTAGTTAACAGAAAAAAGATGAAAAATAAAACAAAAACATTAAATAAATACATTCCTTTCACCTTCCTTAAATGCTTCCAAACTGATTGTTATAGTGGCTTGCTCGATTTGTGCTCATGAAATCTACATCAATGAAGTGTGGCTACCTCTAGCTCTCCCTGTCACCTTGCTTGGATTTGGATTTTATTTTGGCTCAATATTTTAGCATTATAACTCTAAGATGTAATTTATTTTGAATGCATTTGGGTATTATAAGTTTGGCATTAAAGAACTTAGAATTTAATATGCAAAGGCTTGTATTTATAAGCTTAAGAACTAACCCTAACTTAAGGTAAGTTAAAGTGTAGTTTAAACATGAAATGGGTTCAAACTTAACCTAAGTGATTTAATTAACCCTAGTAGAGCTAAAATTTGTCAAATCTTGATAATTTTCAATGAATAAGCATGGGTGAGATATTTTCAAATATTTTCAAAGGCTTGACAACTCACAAAAGGTAATCATGAAAGCTAGGATATTTATATTTTTGAATTTTTTTTTCAGTTATTTATTTATTACACATGGATATTTCAACTAAGATCTTAATTTAGTTTAATTGTCCCATTAATTATCTTTAAACATGATTAGTCAACTTCAATGCAAATCTTGGCAATTGGTGCACAAATTAATCCAATTGGTCAAAATGTCATATTACTAGCTCAAAATTTAACTAGATTGGAATTAGAAGTTGATATTAGATGAATTATACTTTCCATTCTATTTAGAATGCTGTAAAAACTAAATAACAAAAGCACATGTCTCGTGTAAAAGATTTAATAGAAAAGAGCAATTTAGAGCACCTAAATGCAAAATTAGCATTTTAACTCGAAATGGTCTGATCAAAATTAGTTGGCCCATAAATTGCATTACCCCATTTAGGGATACTTTGGCCAAAATTGGCACTTCAATATAATAGGTTCAACTCATTTAATATGTTTTAGTGTTTTAAGCCAAATTGTGCATTTTAGTAGAAGTTTGTCAAAATCTTGGTTGAATGTCATTGGTGGCCAGATTTAGGTGTCTATAGTTTACCCCTATTTGGAAAGGCATTGTAAGCTATAGATATAATAACATTTTCTCAAAGAATTAAAATGTCTTGTATGCCTAAAACTAGAATGATGATGAACTAACTGTATGATGCCCCCTCAAGGGAATGGTTGGCACAAGGAAAAGTCGGTGAGCAGTCCCTCAAATGAAAGAATGGAGATGAGGGGACCAAATAAATGAAAATTATGGGATGAGAACATAATGATATTGAGAAATTAGTCAAAATTATTGATAATGAAAGTGGTATGATGTACAATGGTTTTCCCAAAGTTGATTATAAATATTGTACCCCAATAGTGGCAACATGGCATGAAAACACAATGATTTGCCCAAAGGTGGTTATAAAAATTGATAAGATATAGTTGCCCTAGTTAGGATAGAAAAATAATATAGTAACATGCCCATGTATGGTAAAAAAATTAAAGTGGTGATAACATAATGATTTTCCCAAAGGTGGTTAGAATCATTAAGAAATATAGGTGGGATGGTGTACAATGGTTTGCCCAAAGGTGGTTATAATAATTGGATGTTGATTATAGAAAATAGGATTGATTTGACTGATGATGGTGATAATATGATACAGAGGATAAAGATGAATTGGGATAACCTACTAGTGGGGAGATGTTCATCTAAACTAATAAAGGTTGAAATTCTTTCATTGTTTAATTACTCTATTTGGGATATGATTGGGATTGAATCGAGATATTAGTAATGAAGAAATGTCAAGCCATTATTATTGAATAGACTTATTAAATATAAGGTTTGTTATAACACGTGTCAGTAGGCAACATGGTATAACATCATGAGGACTTGGCCAAAATATGCATAAAGACTAACTCTCAAAATCTAATACTCAATATAAAATAATGCATCAATGATAAAAACCATGATGACAATGTAAACACATGAATATAGATGGATTCAAGTGTAAGTGTGGGAAAATAATCACCCAATGAATGCACATAGACTAAATCAAGTAAATATTACTAAAAGAAAACAAAAAAGTACACAAACAAAATAACAAAGAAACAAACAAATTTAATTTAAGCCATACAAACATTATCTCTAGAAAATAAGTGACAACCTAACAAATGAATAGAATTAGGGAATAAAAGAGAAGGAAGGGGGTGGTCGAGTTGTCTACATATACACTAGGTAAGTGGATGCTACCTACATAGTTCCATGGACATAATATCCAACAAAAACTTTAGGACAAATGTAGTTCTCTCAGGAAATGTGAAGAAAATGACAATTGAGGAAAACAACATAATGGATGGAATAGAAAAATAGGAATGGTTTTGAAAAATGGAAAGTGTGTAGGATAAAAGGCCAAAAAGGATGGGAAAACTAAGGAACAAATGATTTTCTTATGACTTATTAAGGGTTCCAAGAATCCTTAAGGCCAAGAAGTGGTCAATGTTTTTGGTCTTTTCTAAATGGTTCTACAAATGTTTTTAGATGTTTGAAGTATCTCAACTTGATTGAGAATGAAGAGACACTAAATGGTTCAATATCATAAAATGGTGAAAGCATGGCTTAGGTTGCTTGCAAAATGGTGAGAGAATGGCTTAAATTGCTCATAAAATTATGAGTGTGGCTTAGGTTGTTCACAAACTGGTAAGAGCATGGCTTAGGTTGCTCGCAAAATGATGAGAACATGGATAAAAAGGGTTACTGAGCTGATTTTAATAAGTATCAAGCATTACCTAAATAAACCTAGGGTAGGACCTCAAGTCACTATGGTTCCACCCTATAACAAAGGAATCCAACTAGTGTAGTAATCAATTCAAACAAAATAGGCACAATTGATATAAATGCATAGTACAACATAGAAAATGGTAAGTTGGTACATCAAGGATCAATAAATAAATGTTGCCCCTAGTTTTCCCATATATATTTATAACTAAGATACAATGGCATAGATCAATGATACTAATTTACCCCTAGGTGGTTATAATTAATAGCAAGACTGGTGATAAGAAAGGAACAACGAACGAAGGATGTTACTACCAAAACTTCTATCATACTACTCTGAAATACTACCTCTATCTAAAATTCTTAAAATAACTATTGAAATTAAATGAATTCATTGTGCTAAAAAAGGTGCAATTAATGGAAAAACCAAGGTCAAACAGGATAGGTAGATAGGATTCAAAACATATTGGGTTGATAAAATGGAATGGCAAATAGAAAATTAAGAGGCTAAGAGGAGTGATAAGAATGATACTTATAAAAATAATAATAATGACAAAGTGGAACAACTAAAATAGTCTTTATAGACAATACACCATACTGCTCAAGCATAATACTACTTGAGGTGAGTAATATTCATCAACTCAGGAAGTTTATCTCCATCTGGTGTGGTGAGCTTGTATGCTTTTGATCTATAATTTATAGTAATGATGAAAGGCCCTATCTAATTTAGTTTGGATTTACCTTTATGTTTCTTCTCAGTCGTGGTATTCTTTTGGTTTTCTTTAAGATCAATATCACCAAGTTCAAATGTTCTAAACTTGACGTGCTAATTGTAATGGCCTTTGAGTCAATTTTGATATGATTGAAGATTGTTGAGTGAAAATATGTGTTTTTCATCAAGTAGGTCTAGCTCTTGCAGGTGGGCTACTTGATATTCATGATCATCTAGGACATGCTTGAAAGTTATGCATAGTGAAGGTTTTTCAACCTAAATGGGAAGGATGGCTTTTGTACCATAAACAAGTGAGTATGGAATGGCTCCTATAGGGGTATGGTGATTGGTATGGTATTCCTAAAGGGCATGAAATATCTGAAGGTGTCAGTCATGATCAATATCATTGACAATATTTTTGAGAATGTTCACAATGGTTTTGTTTAATGTCTTAGCTAACCATTACCTTGAGGGTAATATGCCATAGATAAATGTTGTGTGATGTTATACTTGTCACATATCTTATCGACATACTTTTTCTTGAATTATCCTCCATTATCAAATATAATATCGAAGGAGATACTATAATAATAAATGATATGGTTGAAAATAAACTTGGAAATTTGATTTCTAGTCATGTAAGGGATATAGCTTCAACCCACTTAGTCAAATATTTAGTGGTGGTAAGTATATGTTTATGGTTGTCTAAAGATGTAGGATTTATTTTCCCAATGATATTGAATCTCCATATATAATATGGCCATGGTGTCAACATTGGTTTTAGAGTCTTGGTTGGGGCATGAATCAGATTGGCATGTCATCGACATTTGTCGCATTTCTTTACATATGCAGTTACATCTGCATCCATTATGGGCCAATAATAACCAGTACACAATTTTTTTTGGATAATATTTCCTCATTGGATTGGGATCCACATACTCCTTCAGGTATTTTCCAAAATTCTAGTGTAGATTCTATTGAAGTTAAATAGCGAAGCAGAGTTTCATCAAAACTATGGCAATAGAGGGTTGATCCAAGTAGAGTATAATGAGTGGAGTGATGGATAAAGGTTTGGGTTTGTTTTCAAGATAGGTCAAGTGGTAGAAATTGTTCATGAAAATATTTATATAGGTCTAAATACTAGATAGAATTAGGACCAACAATATCCCAAATCATTGCAATAGTTGAAGGTTCATGAGCTCGTGTGACCAAATTCAACAAAGAACTGATACTCTCTAGATTTGTCCATTTACTGAATCATAGAGTCAATAGTATCGATGGCATCTATAGTTTTATTAATAGCTCTTGTTATATACTCAAATTGGATATCTACAATTTATTATTTAAGAGTGTCAACCATAGCATTGTAAGGAACCAACTTGTCATATTTAGTCTAAAAATGGTATGTGACCTAATTGATGATTAACTAAGAATAACCATAAACTTGAAAATGAATTATGCTCCATTGTACTATATTTTTTTTAAATCTTTCAAATATTTTACGTAGCACTACTGGATAGTTAGCCCTAGTTTTTAATTTGCCTATTATGTCATCAACGTAGTCTTCAACAATATCATGCATCATATCATGGAATATGATGGTTATGACTCTGATATTTAGATCCAAAATTCTTAAGACAAAATGACATTACCTAATAATTTAAGGTTCCCCATGGAGTGGTGAGCATTATCTTGTGTTGATCCTCTAGTGTTATTCTGATCTAGTTATATCCTAAAAAGCCATCCATGAGTGAAAGCATCTCATAACCCACAGTGGAGTCGATGATCATGTCAATATTAGGCAATGGAAAGTCATATTTGGGGAAAGCTTTATTTAAGTTTCAAAAATTAGTATAGATTTTGATTCCTTTAGGGTTTTTACTAACAGGTACAATATTAGATATCCATTCTTCGTAGTTAATGGAGCAAATAAATCCTACTTCTAAGAGTTTTTTCAACTCTTTCTTTACTAATATAGAAATGTAAGGATGCATCTTGTGTAACTTTTTTTAATGGGTTTGGCATCAATATCTACCACAAGGTGATGTAAAACCAAGGAGGGGTCCAAACTTGGCATGTCAAAATAAACCCATGCAAATATATCTACAAATTCTCTCAATAGAGTAGTAAAGATGTCACATTCCTCCTCAATGAGGGATGCACCTAATTTTATCCATTTTGGGTTTGATGGAGTGCCAATTTTTACCTCTATTTTATCCTTGATTAGAAGGGTTGAACCATCTATAGGATAGTAGGCAAAGACTTGAACTATCAGGTTATATCAAAATCCTCTATAAGGACTCGCTCTTCAACTTATCCTAGGCATGATGAATCTAAATCCCCTAAGGGGATATCTAGACATGTAACAAAAATAACCAAAAATTCTTGAAGAATTCAGTCAAACACTTGTTGTTGCTCAGAACTAAACTCAAATCCATAGGTAATTTCATCATTGGTGGTCTCCTAATCTATATTCAAAGAAGAATGAACACCCCCATCTAATGGTGCTTGAAACAAGTTTTCACCACTAGAATAGCCTTTATCTTTACTTGTTTCTTGGTCAAAAATCACCTGAAAGAGGTTTTCACTTTGGGACCTCAATGTTTTATTTATTTATTTTTGGCTAAGGGTGTTCACCCACTCTCCAAAATATGCTTCAGGATCAAATGTGATTGAGAATCTTGATTTATGATCTCATAATATAATTTTGTTTATAAGGCCTAGATAGTCACAAAATGTCTAATCATTCTAAAACTCATCAATCAGTAGACTGGATTCTTGTTGGTCCCAATCTATCAGTTGGGAATAATATAATGACAATGGATTATTATGAGTGATTAGGCTAAGGGTACATATGAAATTGCTATCAAAAAGGTTAGTATTGGCTAGGTCATCAAAGATAAGGCTATGATCAGACTCTAATTCATTGTTTAACTTCAATATAATCTACACTAGCGTGTCATCTATGAACACAAGATTTCAATAGGGGGAGATTAGTATCATGTTAGTGTAATTAAACAAATCAATAAACAACACACTAAACTAGCACCCTACGCATATCTCAAAGGAGGAGCTTAGTTAACAAAACAAAGATGGAAAACACAAAAAAAAGAGAAAGAAAGACCTTCCTTTCACCTTGCTTGGATGCTCCCAAAATGCTTGTTGTAGTGGTTTGCTCAATTTGTGCTCATGAAGTCTACATCAATGAAGTGTGGCTACTTCCATCTCTCCTTGTCACCTTGCTTGGCTTTGGCTTGAATTTTGGATCAATATTTTAGCATTATAAATCTAAGATGAAATTGATTTTAATGCATTTGGGCATTATAAGTTTGGCATAAAAGAGCTTAGAATTTAATAGGCAAAGGCTTATATTTATAGGCTTAAGCACTAACCCCAACTCAAGGTGAGTTCGAGTGTAGTTTAAACATAGAATGGGTTTAAACCTAACCTAAGTAAGTTAATTAACCCCAGTAGAGTTAAAAGGTGTCAGATACTCATAATTTTCAATGAATAAGCATATGTGAGATATTTTGAGATATTTTCAAAGGCTTGACAACTCACAAAAGGTAATCATGAAAGCTATGATATTTGCATTTTTGAATTTATTTTATAGTTATTTATTAATTGCACATGGATAATTCAAATAGGCTCTTAATTTTATTTAATTATCTAATTAATTAGCTTTATACATGATTAGTCAACTTTGATGCAAATCTTGGTAATTGGTGCACAAATTAATCAAACTAGTCAAAATGTCATATTATTGGCTCAAAATTTGACTGGATTGGAATTGGAAGTCGATGTTAGATGCATTAGATCCACTATATTATTTAGGATGTTTTCAACATCAAATAATAAAGGCACATGTCTCTTACAAGAGATTTAATAGAAAGGAGTAATCCAGAGCATGTAGGTGCAAAATTAGCATTTTGACTCGAAATGATCTGATCAAAGTTAGCTGGTCCATAAATCACATTACCCCATTTAGAGATACTTTGGCTAAAATTGTCACTTGAATATAATAGGTTTAACTTATTTAATGTTTTATAGTGTTTTTAATCCAAAATTGTGCATTTTGGTGGAAATTGATCAAAAGTCTGGTTGAAGGTCATTAGTGGCCAAATTTAGGTGTCTACATCGAGTGCTACCTACATAGTCCTATAGTAGGAACTCAAGTCACTATAGTTCCACCCTACAGTGGAGGAATCTAACTAGTGTAGCATTCAATGTAAACAAAGTAGGCACATTTAGTATAAAGGTATAGGACAACATAGAAAATGGCAAGTTGGTATATCAAAGCTCAATAAATAAATTTTACCCCTAGTTTGCCCATAGGCAGTTATAACTAAGACACAACAACATAGATGAATCATAATAATTCTCCCATAGGAATTTATAATTAGTAGTAAGACTAGTGATAATAAATAAATAAATAAATAACAAATGAAGGATGTAACTACCAAAACTTTTGTCATACTACTCTAAAATACTATATCTTTCTGAAATGTTTGAAACAACTGATAAAATTAGTTGGATTCATTGGTGATGAAAAATTTTAACTAATGGAAAAACCAAGATCAAATGGGCTAGGTATATATGATTCAAAACATGTTGGGTTTATAAAATAGAATGGTAAAATGAATAAGTAATAGGCTAAAGGGAATGATAAGAATGATATTCGTACAAAAAAAAATAGTGATAAAGTGGCACAACTGAAATGGTTCTTATAGATAATACACCATAGTGCTCAAGCATAGTACCATTTAAGGTGAACAATATTCATTGATTTAAGAATTTCATCTCTATTTGGTGTGGTGAGATTGTATGCTTCTGATCCATAATCTGCAGCAATGATGAAAGTCCCTATCTAATTTGGTTTGAATTTACCTTTACGCTTCTTCTCGACCGTGGTATTATTTTGATTTTATTTAAGAACAAGATCACCAAGTTCAATGTTATATGCTTGATGTGTTGATTATAGTGGCCTTTGATTTACTTTTGATACGCTTGAATATTGTTGAGCACAGTTGTGCATTTTTCATCAAGTAGGTCTAACTCTTATAGGTGAGCTACTCGACAGTCATAATCATCTAGGACATGTTTGAAAGATATGTGAAGTGAAGGTAACTCAACCTCAATAAGAAGTATGGATTCAATACCATAAACAAGTGAGTATAGAGTGGCTCTAGTGGGGGTATGATGATTGGTATAGTATGCCTAAAGGATGCAAAATATTTGAAGATGTTAATCGCGATCAGCATCATTGACAATCTTTTTGAGAATGTTGACAATTATTTTATTGGATGTTTCATCTTGACCATTACTTTGAGGGTAATATGTCATAGAGAAATGTTGTTTAATATTGTATTCAGTACACATCTTTTTGACATCTTTGTTCTTGAATGATCTTCCATTATTAGATATAATGTCAGAAGGGATATCATAGAGACAGATGAGATGGTTGAAAATGAACATGGAAATATGCTTTCCAATCATGTAAGTGAGGGGTATAGCTTCAACTCAATAAAATATTCAATGGAGGTGAGGATGTGTTTATGGCCATCTAAAGATGTAGGCTTGATTTTCCCAATGAGGTCAAGTTCCCATGTAGCATATGGTCATGGTGTCAACATTGGTTTCAAAGTCTTTGTTGAAGCATGAATCAAATTATCATGCTATTGACATTTGTTGCACTTATTTACATATGTAGTTGCATCTTCATCCATTATGGGCCGATAATAACTAGTTCATAAAAAAAATTAGATAGTAATACCCTACTGGAGTTGCCTCCATATAATCCATATACTTCCTATAAATCTAGTGTATATTATGTTGAAGTTAAAAAACAAAGCAAAGTTCTATCAAAACTATGATGGTAGAGAGTTGATCCAAGTAGAGTACAATGAGTGGAATGATGGAAAAAGTCTTTATTTTATTTGTGGGATAGGTTAAGTGGTATAACTTGTTCATGAAGATAGTTATAAAGGTATGAATACTAGATAAAATTAGGACCAAGAATATCACAAATCATTGCAATGATTGAAGGTTCATGAGCTGGTGTGACCAAATTCTCGATAGGAATTGATACTCCCTAGTTTTATCTATTTATAAAATTAGAGAGCTAATAGTAGACATGGAATTTGAAATTCTATTACTATCCTTTGGTATATGCTCAAATTGGATATCTACAATTTGTTATTTTAGAGTGTCGACCATAGCTTTGTAAGGAATTAGCTTGTCATCTTTGGTCTAGAAATGGTATGTGACCTGATTGATGATTAACTGAGAATCACCATAAACCTTGAGATGAGATATTTTCAATTATACTATTTTTGAAGTCCTATAACAATTGCTTCATACTTGACCATGTTATTTGTACAAGGAAAATTGATTCTGAAAGACTTAGGAATTAGATCCCCCTATGGTGTAATACATAGGAGGTCTGCCCCTGATCCATGTGCAATAAATGATCCATCAAAATATATATTCTAATGCTTCTCTTTAATATATATGTCAATTATGGTCATGATGGATTCATCAATAAATTAGAATGTGAGTGGCTTTATATCTACATGGTGTGCTTCAACAAGCTAATCTACAAGGACATGTCCCTTAATTGCCTTCTAATTTGCATACTCTATGTCAAAATCACTAAGAAGCATGATCCATTTGGCCATTATACCTTGTAAATCTATTTTAGATAGTAGATACTTGAGAGAATCTACTTTTGAAATGACCATAGTCTTATTATTCAACATATAGTGTCATAGTTTCTGAGCTATGAATACCATGGCTAGACAGTATTTTTCAATAGGCCTATAGTTGTGTTCATATGTGACCAATGTATGGCTTAAGTAGTATATTTCATTATCTTTTCCATTATCATCATGTTGAGATATAATTTCCCACAAGGAATTCTCTTTAGCTGATAGGTACAACAAAAATGGTTTTCTTGGAATAGAGTGTAACAAAATAGGTGGATTTGCTAGGTAATCTTCTAAATGTTTAAAAGTTGTTTGACAGTGATTACCCTAGTGTAATGCAAAACCCTTATCATAATATGTGTAAATGGATGACACTTGTCTATTAACTGAGATATTTAGCATAAGATTGACTGGATCTTGCCCTACAAACTATAGAGTTGCTTCAAATTGGTTGGTGGTGGCATCTCTATTATAGCTTGTACCTTAGCTGGATCAACTTCAATGCCTCTATGAGACATGATGAATCCAAGTAATTTACCTAATGTTACTCTAAATACACATTTCTTTGGATTCATTCAAACTTTATACTCATGCAATCTTTCAAATATTCTACATAGCACTACTAGAAGGTCAACCCTAATTTTTTATTTGTCTAGGATGTCGTCAACATAGTCTTCAAAAATATCATGGAATATGATGGTGATGGCTCTTTGGTATGTATCTCTATCATTATTAATACCAAATGGCATTACTTGATAACATAATGTCCCCCATGGAGTGGTAAATGTTATTTTGTGTTGGTCTTTTGGTGCTATTTTGATATGGTTGTATCCTGAAAATCCATCCATGAGTGAAAGCATCTCATAATCTACCATGGAGTAGAATATCATGTCAATATTATGCAATAGAAATTTATCCTTAGGAAAAGCGTTTATGTCTCAAAAGTTAGTATAGATTTTGATTTCTTGATGATTTTTGCTAAAAGGTACAACATTGGATATCCATTCTGAGTAGTCAATGGAGTGAATACATCTTACTTCTAAGAGTTTTTCCAACTATTTCTTTACTAATACAATAATGTGAGGATGCATCTTGTATAAATTTTGATTAACCGGTTTGGCATTAGGATTTACCACAAGGTGATGTAAAACCAAGGTAGGGTCCAAACCTGACATGTCAGAATATGCTCATGCAAATATATCTACAAATTCTCTCAATAGCTATGTAAAGACTTCATGTTCCTCCTCAATGAGGGATTCACCTAATTTTATCCATTTTAGCTTTGATGGAGTCTTGATGTTTACCTCTATTGTATCCTCATCTAGAAGGGTTGAACCATCTTCTAGGATATTAGTCAAATACATGAACTGTTGGACTCTATTAGGGTCCTCTATTACGACTTGTTCTTCAAATTCTCCTAGGCATGATGAATCGGAGTCCCCCAATGAGAGATCTAGCCATGTG
This sequence comes from Torreya grandis, assembly GCA_037957365.1. Lineage (NCBI taxonomy): Eukaryota > Viridiplantae > Streptophyta > Pinopsida > Cupressales > Taxaceae > Torreya > Torreya grandis. Next base: position 332,828 of record JARHVA010005532.1, on the reverse strand, counting down.
ATAAAAATAAATATATATTCTTGAATAATTCAATCAAACACTTGTTATTTCTCAAAACTAAACTCAGATCCATAGGCAAGCTCATCATTGGTGGTCTCTTGGTCTAAATTTAAAGAAGAATGAACACCCCCATCTAATGGTGCTTGAAACAAGTTCTCACCACTAAACTGGCCTTTATCTTTAATTTTCCCCTAGTTAAAAAGTACCTCAAATAGGTACTTCAATGTTTTATTTATTTGTTTTTGGATAAGGGTGTTTACCCACTCTTCAAAATGGCCTTTAAGATCCAATGTGATTAAGATCCCTAATTTATGATCTCCCAACAGAACATTGTCTCTAAGGCCTAGAAAATCACATAATGTCTTATCATTTTGAAACTCATCAATAAATAAATTGGATTCTTATTAGTTCCAATCTATCAGTTGGAGATAGTATAATGTCAATGGGTTATTACAAATGATTAGGCTAAAGGTACATATGGCATTGTTATCAAATAGGTTAGTCTCAACTAGGTCATCAAAAATAAGGATATGATCAGAATTTGATTCATTTTTAGCATCATCATCACTAGTAATCAAGTATGGAACTCAAATAAGATATGTGGGGTCACCCCCAGGTGGTTTAAATATAAGTCCATAGGGTCTTTTATACTTGGTCAAAAAAATTGGCTCAAGTGTTCCTTGTTGATTAGGTCTGAGGTCTCCTCCTTCATAGTCTTGATTCTTCATGATCCTATTGGAAATAAGATACTTTGCATTATTTTAACAATCATATTGGTTGTCATTATACAACCATTATTCATCCCCTTCAAGATTTTTTGGTTCAAGGACAAATACTGGTATGATCGTGATTGGTCTTGGATTATGAAGTTTACCTTTACTTTTTCATTGTCAATGCATGTGTGGGGTAACTTTAGGTCTTCTAAAGGTCTTTGGGAGGAAGATTGGAAATATGAAAGGTATCATGTGTTAAATATTCTCTTGGGCCATTAGCTAAAATGGTGTAATGATTGAAAGCTTCAAGAGGTGGCATGTGGGAAAGGGAATCTAGGGTATTAGGATCGATGCAATTGTCCTTTGGAGAATCCATAAGTATGGCATTTCCTTTATCCTAATTGGAACTTGGATTATGTTATATTGGTAATTGTAGCTTTGAAACTCAACCTCAAGATGTTTTCAGTGTTCATATGGGTGTAAATCTCCTAGAATATTCACTTCCATCCTTGAGTTGGATAACTTGATACATTGATGTAGTGTTGATGGGACTACATGAATTTCATGTAACCAAGGCCTACCTAGAAGTGTATTAAATGACAACTCAAGATCAAGCACATGGAAAAGTGTATCATGGGTCAAAGGCCCAATGATAACTGATAGGCTAATGGTGCCTTGTGATTCTCACTCCTAATGATCATAGGCTTTGATTATGATCATTTATGGTTGGAGATCTACCATTAATATCCAAGAAGCTTGATGAGCTTTAGATATACTATGTTTAGCCTTAATCCATTGTTTATAAGGACACATTTCACTTTATGCCATTTTATACAAACTTTTATATATAATGGATTATTATGGCCCGAGCCAAGGGAAGACATATCATTTTGGTTGAAGTGACTTGTTGGGTTGGAGCAAGATGTCCAACCAAAGCTTAAAATTTATCATGGGATATGTCACTAGAAATAGTGGATTGGTTTAAGAACTCATTCAAAATGTTTTTGTGGATTGTCAACATTTGCAACAAATCTAAAATGGAGATCTAGGCTGGTATCTTCTATAATTGTTTCACAATATCAAATAGATTTTATGGGTCAGTGGTAAATGTCTTATTTTGAGGTTGGATAACCAGTTAGATAATGGGAAAAGTGGCAGATGGATGTGGTCCTAAGATGGTAATCATTGACCTTAGAGTTGTGATTGCATAATCATGATTAAATACAAGACTATGAATTCTAACAAATGGTGGTAATGGTGTGGGACCCAATAAGACAAGTCTCAATTACCAGTGCACTTGTATGTGATCACATGTTAAGGATGAGTTATCGATATAAGGTCCACAAGTGGAAATCCATATTTTTTGGTTTGCTTGCATGTGATCCCAAGTCAAAGAAGGATTATCCATGTAATTTGGTTGAGTGGCATTGTTTAACAATGGTCTAGATTGATTGGTGCTTGGCCTAGGATTAATGGAGATTGTATTAATGTTACCCCTACAATATGACCTACAACCCTATTATAATCATATGAAACCTCATGGTAGGTTTCTTGGTTTTTACCATTCTTACCTTCATTTTGTCTATATTTCTAACATTATTGGTTCTATTGTTGATTCTTCTAGTTTTGCCTTTGATATTATGGATTTTGTTGTTACACTGGCCATGGCTATTGTTGTGGTAGTTGTTGTTGTTGGTTATTATTGATGGTTAGAATTATGCTTGATTCTAATCAACAACAATGGGAAGTTTCAAGTTGTGGGATATTACGACTCGAAACAACCTCCATATTTTAGAGAAGCTGGTCTCTTTTTTTGTATCAAGTGTTGGGGGAAAAGTGATAGGAAATTAAATAGAAATGCAAATGCAAGAAATGAAACCTAACTATGGTGATGCACCTGAGTGTAATCTGATCCTAACCTTGAGCACAATGAGACTATCTATAGGGTTCATTTACATTTAAGAGCAAACAAGTGCATGATCAATGTAAAAGATGAAAATAATAGAAACAGAGGCTCACAACAGAGGCTTCTTTTGCTGAGATATATAAAATGTCAATAGACGCATAGGGTTCAATCTTCTTATAAGAATCTTCCAATCACATAAGAGGCACAGAAACACATACAGTTATGTAGAACTTCTGACTCAAGAAAATGAGACAAAAGCAAATGACATTCCTAATCACAACTCTAGAAAATCCATAGTTTAGACTACTTTTGCAAATGACATAGATAATATCAACCAAGGCATAGAGTTCAATCTTCTTAATTATTTAAGCCACATAAAAGGCACAAAAACATGCATAGTTACATCAACTTTACAACTCAATAAAATGAGACAAAAGCAAATGATATTACTTAGTCAAAATTCTAGAAAGTCTAAACTATAAAATCCCCCTTTTACAATCGATATCTCTCCTTTTATAGCCTCAGATGTCTCATTCCATCATCCCTTTTCTTGTGCAATTCTACTCTACCCTTAAATCACAGGGGACAAATAGATAACACTTTCAATGCCTTGGATGTATCCTAGTCTTATCAAGAAGGGCCATGTTGGAGCGGGGTGGTTGCCCTTACAGTGGCATGTCGATTCATGTCTAGTACCTCCTTCCGCACCTAAATTTCTCATCCCATCACCTTCTTAGCCACTTAACTATCCATTCTACCTCTGCTTACAGGGGAAAAATAGATGACCCTTTTAATGTTTACAGGCCCCAAAAATCTACTCCATGAATTATTCCATCTACCAAAAATAACTCCCACTGAGTTCCCCTCCATCTTGCTTTGTGGAAATAGACACACAGAACATTATGTTCTGTTGAAATGGAAGAGGACACTTAGTCAATTTCCTAAAATTCTCCTTATCGCTTAGAAGGCACCAGAGAACGACACTTGGTGCTTTCCACTTGATTTATCGAGGACACGCAACTCTCTCTGCTTCTCTTTAGCTATGTTGTAGAATTATTCAAGGCATATACTAGGCTCCCAAAGATGGTGACACTTGGTAGCTTTCACAAACCTTTGAAATAAAACCTGAGACCCACCACAATCTTTATTCAGCAATGAAGCTTGAAGATGATCTCTCAAAAGTTGACACATGGCAGCTTCCACTATTCTTGAGAAGATATGTGGCATCTTCCGCTTCTCCTTTTAGGGGTATGTGGAGTCTTCTACTTCCTTTGGGAATGGAGTAAAAAGGGGCTCAGAAAGTGACACTTGGCAACCTCCACTACTCTTTAACACTTAAACAAATTGAAATAATGCCTTTTTGCCTTCCAAAAAGGTACTTGACCCCTTTGGTTTTTGGGACACTCCCTTGAACTGCCCGATGAACCAAAATGGTTCAATGGTTCAATGGTTCAATACTACGTGCCATTTACACATTATCTGAGGTATTAAACTAAAAATGTTGAACCAAGGCATTGAACCCAGGCATTGAACTGACTGTCTCTCAAATGCCGACACATGGTGCACTCTACTTAGCTGTTATTCGATACGTGGCACATTCTGCGACCCTTTTAAAAGTTATGAAAAGTGTCTCAGATGATGCCATTTGGCCAGCTTCATGTTTCAAAAAGTGACACTTGGTGGCTTCTGCTCAAATTCAAAACTCAGGCAAAAATGAAACAAAGGAAACAAAAAGGGGAAATAGAACCCATGCTCGAAATATGCCACTTGGCAACTTCCACTGCACTTCGATAATCGAAAGAAATAAACCCACGCTCTACTCCAAAACTCTGTCACCACGACCAAGGTATGCGAGAACCAAAACTACAGTGCGTGACTAAAAATTTGAATGCAATGTAGAGTAAAAATTTACTCTACAGCTACTGGCGACCCCTAGGACTTTTGAGCCTACTCAAAAAGAAACCCAACTCCCGTTCTTTCAAAATTTCAAAATTTTATAGCTCCAAAAGTGTTATCTGGTAGATGGACCATTCATGGTCAAATAACCCTTGCTTGTTCTATAATTCAATGAAAGCTAAATCAAGGTTGATAATATCCTTATGTGAAAAAATTAGCAGAATCTAAACTGTAGCTTTTAGTTTGAATTCCAGCCAAGATACAGGAACCAGAACAGCTTCAATTTTTGATACTAAGGAATCATCCCGCAGGTCCTAGAAAAATGTTTGATCCTTTTTTTTGGGCAGAAGCAATGGTTCAATTTGATCAACCATTAACACCGTGTTGGCATCCAAAAATGGAGAAGAAGACCTAGTTGCACTAGATCTTCAATACGCTGTCTCATCTCATCGATGCCTTCTTTCATGACTTTGAGAAGCTCTTTGCAACTGTTGGCCGTGGCATTGCAACTGAGCACCTCATTGACTCATTTTGCAGTGACCATTCTGTCAGTGATCCCTTTGGCTGCCAGTGTCACATCCGTTGCATCGTAGAGCTTTTGTAACAAGGTTTGGGAGTCTGTGACTCTGTCAGAGACTGTAGCTAGAGTGTTTTTCACTGAATCTTCTACCTTTTTACACAATTGATGTGCATTGAGTAGGAAGGTGAGAGATGACTTGAGCTAAATAATCTCTGAGGAGATTATTTTTCACATTGATTTGTGGAGCTCTTTTACCAATTTTATCACTCTGACACCTTTTGGCCTATTAGCCAGTTTTAGCATCAATTGTGCCACTTTCTACTGCTTCGCTTGGAACTAGGCTTGAAAAGCCATAGTATTGTTTTGTTCATCTAGTAGCTTCTACTAAAATTGAGTAACTTGTAGCTAATGTCCTTCGAATCTTCCCTACAACACTGCTTTCTCCCACCTAAGGGTCATTGTTGCATCCTTTGCATGTGTTAGCTCTACTTTTAATGAATTATTTTGGGCCTAGACTGCCTAGTGAATCTAAAGGGAAATAGTATCTTGCAACTGTTTATTTAGACTTGTTATTTCATTATCTTTCTTATTTATTTCTTTGACCAAACTACTATAGTTTGCCTTTTCTTTGGCCAAATCGGCCTCCATCTTCTATAGTCTTCTTGATGTTTTCAAATAATCTTTCATGACTACAGAAGTGGATTCTATCAATAGCTCAACTCTATCCTGGGGCCTAAACAATGACATATCAATGGCCACTGCATTCATTATATAATCCTTTGATTGCATCTGCTCACTCAGCTTGACGACGTTGGGTGACAAATGGGTCACCGTCAGTTGCTACTGAATAGGGTCAAATTGTGACCGCAGGTGTGGGGCAGCGAATGATTTATTCTCTTTAGTTTTCTTTTTCTCCATCCATGCTTCTCTTTCCTTCCTAGAAGCATCAACCTGCATCTAGAAGGTGGAAGGGGATGCAATGTGTCCTCCCGCAGAAGGATATCCTTGTGGTAGGCCATATTGAATAGCTAGTGGTTGGCTATGAGCAATCTGAGGGAAAGGTTTTTTGGGAGAAAAAGGGGAGAAATAGGGTAATGTTAAGGCCTAAGGCATCAAGGATGGGGTGAATTTCAAAATGGGGATGGCAAAGGTGATAGTAGGTGTCATTTGGCTAGGTGGAGGCATCATGTCGACAGGGAAAAGAATAGACTGAGAGGGAGGAGGAGGAGTAATACTTACTTGAGGGGGAATTATAGTGCTCTACACTTGGTGCTGTGAAGGTTCTTCTTCCTCCTCTAAATCTGTTTGGAACTACACCCTCTTTCTCTTCCTGGGTGTCTCCAACTCTAGCTACAACTACTTCCTTTCCACTTCTGTTATTGTTGGTGGTGCTTGTGGAGAACCATGGACTTCAATAAATTCTGATGATGGGGAAGCTTTTGGTGATGAAGACACCACACTCCTTTGTTGTTCCACGGTGCTAAGAGGCTGGGGCCAGGTTGATGTAGTGACTGTAGCTATAGCTTGCTCTGAGGCCTATGGTTGTTGGCTTGGTCCCGCTCTAGCTTCCTACCCTGTACCAATTATCAGCAATTGACTTGTATCTAGGCTAGATGTAGGGGAGGGATGACACTCATCTTAGAGTTCCTCCCATCTTTCATCTGAATCCATGCTTCTAAAAGTGTGGGTGGTTTGAAAAATTTCTTGCCTATATTTCCAATAGGCCTCAATCTTCTCTACATCCCAATCTTTGTTCTTCAATGTCCTTCTCAAACCAGAAGTCATCCTAACTTTGGGATCATAATCCCTCTGCTTATCATAGAAGTTTTTCCATGGCCTATTCTATGGCTAGGGCAAATCTATCAATTCAACATAAAGACTAGGAGCATCTTTTGTAGAGTTTTTTCTGGTCTCCCAAAAAGGGCGGTCTTCATGTGCAATCCTGGCCCCAATCTTATTGGTCCTTACACAGGAAGCTATGAAATCACTTGGGTCATAAACCCATTTGTCTTTGACTAATAGGAACCCCAAGAAGGCTAGCTTTTGAAGCAACAAGACTTTAGCATCCATAGATTCCAAACTTATGTTGCCTACCATCCATGGGAGATTATACATTTTTCTCTTCTTCTTCCTAGAGCCATACTCATTGTCGACTATGGACACCTACCTGGTGACCTCTAGGAATGCTAACCTAAGAGTTAAAGTCTTCGGTAGCAACACTGGTTCCCCACAAAACCCATGAACCCTTATGATCATGTGGTGGGACCCAAAATAAAAGTCACACGGGATTGGATAACTAACCAAGAGGTTCAAAACACTTGGAAAAAACCTGTTTATGACAGGTTCAGGGCTAAGGCAACAAAAAATGGGGGTAACAAAAAATTCCCAAAAATCATACAAGTCACTAGTTCTTGATAAAACATGTGTCCATGCAGACACAAGAATGGTCCTTTAGGGGTCAAAACTTGGGTCATATATGTTCAGATCCATATGTCAGGTGAAAAGGTAAGGGTTTTGATACAGTATGAGATGAAACAAATAAGAGGAATACCTGAACACCCCTTTTAATTTTAATTGGGTCAACTATTCCACTATTGAAAAGTCAATGTGATCTAAGAATTCAAGTTGATACTCTTGCATCTTGTCGACTATCTTCAACCTGAAAAGGATGGCCATTTGTTCTGCATACACAACCATGTCATCCTTCATGCCAAAGATGAGAGCCATCATTGACAGCGTGTCTTGGCTAGCTGGCGTGAATTGAGCTCTTGGGGCAGGGAGTGTGGGTACCGTAGTATCACCATCATCCATTTGTAACTCAGACCTCAAAAACCTTGTCTAAGTGTTGACATTTTCCCATGTCTTTTGCATCTTATCAATAGTGGGGAATGTAGTGGTATTGTCAAAATGTAGGGCTAATATGTCCCTAATAGCTTGTGGTGTGATCTACACCATGAAGGGATGCTATTGAATGGTGCAAGATGGTGCATGGATCAATTATGTGCATAATTCAATCAAGTCAAGGCATGGATGCACAGCTAGGATAATGAACTGAGCTAGTTGTGAGGTCCATATCCTCATTTAGAACATCTCGTATTGCCCTGCCTTGGCCCTTTGAAGACACCTTTGGTGTGCCCCTTCTCTAAGACTCTTGCTATTGGTTTTTTTCAAGATTATGTCCATGATTCCATCTATGTAATCCTTTACCTTTGATGGGTCACTAGCTTGACCAACTCCCAGGATTTTGGTTCTCGGATAGGTTCTCGATGGTTGCACAAGAGCTGAAGCATATGATTTACTAGCAAGTAACCTATCAAGAGATACAGACGTCCCAGATCCTTATTGTGAAGATGATGCTCCTGCCATCTCTATATCCTTTCTGTAATACCTGGTATGAACCTTATGCAAGATAGAAACACTCTTGCTGAAGCAAATTTTATTAGGTGCTAAAACCTTGCAAGGAGCAGGATATTTTTATAGGTGTAGGAATGCTTGAGAGTTTGTAAACTTCAAATCTTTCTAAGAGATATTTATGGACCTATCAAGTCTCAAATGGCATTAAATTTGGATGACCATTAGTAGATCCTACTCAATCTTCGGGGAACAGCGAGGTGGACACGCTATGCAAGTTGCAGCGCAAGGTACCTTAGAGATTTTGAAAGATTTGGGAAGTATTCAATGCAACAAAAATTTGAAGAATTTAAAAAACTAAGCTGCCAACTTTGTGTTTAAAACACTTATTTAAAAGGAAAGTGGGAAAACAACAATGAAAAATAAAAATAATGTTGGAATGGGAAACTACCTAACTACATTAATTAAGCATCTTTATCTCCCTCTGAGATCAAAAACAAAATTTCTAACGTCTTCTTCATGACAAGCTAGCTTATGTCACCATACAAGTGATTGAAATGGATGTATCTTTGGTGAAATGTCCTTTGTGTAGGCCACACAGATTTGCCTGCATTTGAGTGAGTCTGGGTCAAACATACTTTTGACATCCATAAGCTCTTCTTGTTCTTGGAAGCCCGTCAAATATCGGCTCCTAATGTCGGCATGCCTTACCAAGAAATCAATAATGGTTTTCTCATCAATAGAAGCCTTTTGTCCTATATCATTTATTGAATCAACTTTTTCTGCTTCAAACTCTAGCCCTATTGCATTATCCTCCTCTTTCATGACTTCAACCTCTTGAAGGGGTGATCTTGAAAGAGTGCAATAATTTTGCACATGTAATTGAGGCTTAATGTTGTTCTGTTCATCTATAACCAATTCATAGCTATCTTGCAAAATGGTATAGCCTGACCCAATAATTTCAAACAAATCATTTGAAACATGACCCAGGAATTGTCCATTATCTTGCAAAGTGAGAAGAAAGTTTGAGATTATTTCCTCTTCATCAGGGGTCAACATATATGCTACTAGAGCAGGATAAGTAACTGGTGGTACTGGGAGAATCAAAGAACTGCCAGCATTCTAGGTTACATAATTTCTTGGGGAAATAGGAGCTCCCATATTTACTCTCTATACTGGTTGAAACTGATTGAGTCTTCTTCTTGGACTAATTACCAAAGGTGGCAAAAGAATACCTAGATTTGTAGTAGACTATGATCTAGTGACTGGTCCATAGCTCCGACTCCTCGTAGCTCTCTGGTTCATGCAGTCTTGAAAGAAACTTCAAGATTGGTCCCACTGGGTGTGCCAAAAATTGTTGATGGTTAAAATTGTGCTTGATTCTAATCAACAACAATGGGAAGTTTCAAGCTATGGGATATTGCAGCTTGAAACAACCTCTAGATTTTAGAGAAGTTGGTCTCTTCTTTTGTATCAAGTGTTGGGGGAAAAGGGATAGGAAATTAAACAGAAATGCAAATGCATAGAATAAAACCTAACTATGGTGATGCACCTGAGTGTAATCTGATCATAACCTTGAGCATAATGAGACTATTTGTAGGGTTCATTTACATTTAAGAGAAAACAAGTGCATGATCAATGTAAAAGATGAAAATAATAGAAACAGAGGCTCACAACAGAGGCTTCTTTTGCTCAGATACAAAAAATGTCAACAAAGGCATAGGGTTCAATCTTCTTATAAGAATCTTCCAATCACATAAGAGGCACAAAAACACGTACAGTTATGTAGAACTTTTGACTCAAGAAAACAAGACAAAAGCAAATGACATTCCTAATCACAACTCTAGAAAATCCATAGTTTAGACTACTTTTGCAAATGACACAGATAATATCAACCAAGGCATAGAGTTCAATATTCTTAATTCTTTAAGCCACATAAAAGGCACAGAAACATGCACAGTTACATCAACTCTACAACTCAAGAAAATGAGACAAAAGCAAATGATATTACTTAGTTAAAACTCTAGAAAGTCTAAACTATAAAATCCCCCTTTTACAATCGATATCTCTCCTTTTATAGCCTCGAATGTCTCGTTCCATCATCCCTTTTCCTACACAATTCTACTCCGCCCTTAACTCATAGGGGACAAATAGATGGCACTTTCAATGCCTTGGATGTATCCTGGTCTTATCAAGAAGGGCCATGCTAGAGCGGGAAAGTTGCCCTGACTACGGCATGTCAATTCATGTCTAGTACCTCCTTTCATGCCTAAATTTCTCATTCCATCACCTGCTTAGCCACTTAACTATCCATTCTACCTCTGCCTACAGGGGACAAACAGATAGCCCTTTTAATGTTTGCAAGCCCCAAAAATCTACTCAGTGAACTATTCCATCTACCAGAAATAACTCCCACCGAGTTCTCCTCCATCTCACTTTGTGGCAACAGATAGATGAAACATTATGTTTTGTTGAAATGGAAGAGCACACTTAGTCAATTTTCTAAAATTATCCTTATCATTTAGAAGGCACCAGAGAATGATACTTGGCACTTTCTGCTTGATTTATCGAGGACACGCAGCTCTCTCCACTTCTCTTTAGCTATGCTATAGAATTATTCAAGGCATATACTAGGCTCCCACAGATGGTGACACTTGGCAGCTTCCGCAAACCTTTGAAATAAAACTTGAGACCCACCACAATCTTTATTCGGTAATGAATCTTGAAGATGATCTCTCAAAAGTTGACACGTGGCAGCTTACACTATTTTCAAGAAGATATGTGGTGTCTTTCGCTTCTCCTTTTAGGGGTATGTGGCATCTTCTACTTCCTTTGGGAATGGAGTAGAAAGGGGCTCAAAAAGTGATACTTGGTGACCTCCGCTACTCTTTAGCACTTAAACAAATTGAAATAATGCCTTTCTACCTTCTAGAAAGGTACTTGACCCCTTTGGTTTTTGGGACACTCCCTTGAACTACTCGATGAACCAAAATAGTTCAATGGTTCAACGGTTCAACACTGCATTCCATTTACACGTTATCTGAGGTATTGAACTAAAAATGTTGAACCAAGGCATTAAACCCAGGTGTTGAAACAACTGTCTCTCAGATGTCAACATGTGGTGTGCTCCGCTTAGCTACTATTGGATACATGGCACATTTCGTGTCCCTCCTGAAAGTTATGAAAAGTGTTTCAAAATATGCCAGTTGGCCAGCTCTATTTTTCAAAAAGTGACACTTGGTGGCTTCTACTCGAATTCAACACTTAGGCAAAAATGAAATGAAGGAAACAAAAATGGGAAAGAGAACCCGTGCTCAGACTATGCCACTTGGTAGCTTCCGCTGCACTTCGATAATCGAAAGAAACAAACCCGCGCTCTACTCCAAAACTCTGCCGCCATGACCAAGGTATGCGGGAACCAAAACTGCAGTGTGCGACTGAAAATTTGAATACAACGTAAAGTAAAAATTTACTCTAAAGTTATGTTATGGAAAAGGGTTTTAATAGATGCCAAGATTTTTATTAGAGGTGGAAGCACCACCATCTAATGTGATCTCCCCATTTTCCAACATATTTTTAATTAAATGCTTGATTTGCACACATCTTCATAAATTGTGCTTGTTGACTTGATGATATTCATAGAATTCATTTTTATGGTACCAATCAAGATAAGGGATGCCTTGAGGATAATGCTTTGGTATAGGCAAGCTAATCAAATTATCAGTTACAATTTTGCAAAATATAGACTCAATAGGCTTTCCAAGGTCACTAAAAACATGATGCGTAGGCACATTTCTCCTTGGATGAGGGTTTTGCAATGGCAAAGGTTGTGGCATTTTTTATGTGAGTCTTGGTTGTTGTGTTTATGGCATTGGTTGGAGATTTTTTTAGGTAGGATTAATTTGAAAGGGTGGTACAAATGATGTTTGCACCATTTGGACATGACATGACTCAGTTACTCCATTTCCCATAACATTTCTATTGCAATTGAATTGCTTTGGTATATCTTGGTTATTGGTTTGTGTCAGTTATGATGTTTGTGCTTGGGTTGGATGTTAGTTTTATCTACTTCCTTGATTGGTATCTTGGTTTTGATTAGTTGAATTAATCTTAATGACCCCTTTATTAATGAGCACTTGTTAGATCAACAAACCTTTGTCAATGATTTCTTTAAAGGTATGTGCACACTACAGTTCCAGATGATATGCTATCTCACTATAAAAGTTTTTAGTGAATATAATGGATAAATATTTATCTAGTAAACTATGAGTGAATTGGCTTATAATTACTCTCCATTACTATAGATATATTGCAAAAATCTCACTAGCTTTTTGTTTAGCTTGCATCAAATCAAATAATGAAATCTCATGCTCGAGATTATAGGAAAAGTGTTGCACAAACTTATATAAAGGATCATCAAAATCAATTATGGATTTCTTAGACAATTTCAAGAGCCACTCTAAGGCTTGTCCATCTAATCTCCTTGGAAACAATAATAAAATGTATATATCGTTATATACCACTGGCTGGTATGCGATAAAGAACCTGGTTAAATAGGCTATGGGGTCACCTTTCCCCTTGTATTTATCAAATTTTAGTGTCCCATATCCTAGAGGAAATGGAATCTATAAGTATTCCATATTTAAAGGATATGAACACACATCATCCAAATTAAACTTTTTAACCTATTCCCCCACTTGGATGGCCACAATTGCATCGTTCATTTGTTGTAATTCTTGGGATCAAAAACTAGAGGGAACATTAGTTTGAGGGTGAACATTGGCTTGGATATATGGTTGAGTGGTCACAAGTGGATTACTTTGACCAGGGTATAATGGGGGCGTTTGGTATATATTAGATTGGTTGGGAAATGAACTAGGAATATGCATACATAGATCAAGGTGTACTTATTGAACTTGCATGGTTGGTTATGCAATATTCTAGTTTGGGTTAGTGATGAAGGTTTGACTTGGAGAATTTTGAAGTTGGGATGGAGGGATATAACCATACTATGCCTATTGTGGTTGAATAAGGATTTATTGCTGAACACTCAAACCTTGTTGTTGAGTGGGAACTTATGAACCAAGACCCTATCTCTAAGCTTATGGTATGTTCTGCACAAAAGGTAATTATTGCCTAGTAGGTATGTGAGATACATTAGAACCCCCTTGTTATGTGAATCCTAATTGGTAAGTGGATCCATGTTGGAGATTTGGCACATGTCACTGACCAACATGGATATGTTATTTATTAAACATTGTTTGGTTTTGAATTGGTATGTTGGTATACAAAGAAGAAGAAAGTATGTTTTCCACTACCTTATGAGGTTGAACATTAGTTTCCCCTTATTAAGGTGGCAATATGTTCAAACTCTATTATGTTGGTATATTCATTTGTGCCTGTTGTTTTGGAATACTACTCATCACTTGTTGTAGAGGAATATGATTCATCACATTCTATTATTAAGGCACAACATTAGTTGTTGGTTGACTACTTGATCTTATTAGTTGTGCACTTGATGAACCAATTGGTTGAGGTTGAGGTGAAAAATATATGATTCTTAGGTTTGTAGAGCCACTCATGGTATTAAATAAAGCCATATGTTGTTAACTGATTATTTGTGTATTAGTATCACTTTGATTTGGATTGGATGTTGCTTGTGCATTGTCATTATGTTTTGCTCATTATTCTGTGTAGAAGTAAAAGACACTTCTTCGATAATTGGTGTATACAACAATTTTTATACCAAAGTGTTTAATGTGAATGGGTCTAAACTCTAATTGTCTTAACTAGTTAACTCTATCAAAACTCCTATTGAAGGAACTCAATCAATAAGAGGTTTACTCGTCATGGTCATTTTATTGAAATTATGCACTAGATTCAAGTAGGTTTGATATGATGCCTATATTTGGTTAAAATGGTCTTCCATGAGATTCTTTCCTTTGTTAGGCATATTCATGTCTTAATACATCATTTGGACTAGAGTTAAAGAATTGCTAGAAGAAGCCTATTGACTATACAATATGTTGTGAGGCATTCTTACTAGACTTGGTAAACTTTCATGATGGAATTTTGCTAGAAACATAACCCCTACTTCTATTTCTCTAACCAAAATCTCATCTTTTTTCTCCAACAAATGATGCTCAAACAAAAATGGATCATACATAAAAGGCATATTAATAGAGTATGATTGTTGAGGAACTGGTTATTTAGTGGTTGGTATCATAGCTAAGTATTATCTGGTTTATTCTTGCTCCTATTATAAATATGGTGGCATATTAACCAAATAGTTAGCTAATGGATCTTGGTTTTTTGCCCCTATTTGAGTATTATAAGAGGGATAAGGATCCATCTCATAAGCAATATTATTTATGTAGGGGTCTTTCATCATTTCTTCTTATGCAACCATATTACTAATCCCTAGGTTGTACATGAGTCCACTACGAGTGTATGAATACATGTTTGGATCCATAGTGATTGTTTTACGATAGAAAGGGAAGAGAGTTCTAAAAACTCTAAAAAGACAATGTCTAAAAGATGATGTTCAAACTTGATCTAGATTCAATAAAAAGATGGAAAGGTTTATGTAATGATTTGTGATAAAACAAGATAACGTTAAGTATCTAATATTACACATCTTATACAAAAATATTAAGTAAATAGACTAAAAATTGAAATGCCAAAATCTAATGTTAAAGTGTTTCAAATCAATCTAATCTAGGAGATAAATAGCTACTAGGTATTTTGGCCAAATGCAGCATCAAAATCTAGGCTCACACAAGGCATACGCTAGGACTCTTGGCCAAATGGCATCAAAAGTAGGACTTTGAAATAGATGAAATTTTAATCTAATGGATTTGAAATACTTCTAACAAAAACTATGCATTTGACTCTTGGACATGAACTCAATCAAATAGGTATAAGGTATGAAACAAAAGGCACTTTTAGGGATAGTTTGGTTTCTCACAAATAATGGTATAAAACTTGGTTATTTTGATAAATAAGCTAGACAAATGTGAATGATGTAATTGTGCTAGACAAATATTCATAAAAGGTATACTCATATTGGTTTGAAAAATGTGCACAAAATTAAATTCTATGCAAAAACGTCTATGAAATTATGTTTAAAATGTTTTGAGCAACGTAAAAATACTAGACTACTCAAAAGACATGGCAAAATGTTTGATTCAAAAACTCTCTAAGGCAAAGATTGTTTCTCACAAATTTAACAATGTAACACTACTTTTCTTAACTCAAATGGCATACATACCTTCAAAGTTTTGACAATACCTATAAGGAAAAAAGGTATGCTTCAAATGATTTCAATGGAAACAGGATGGTAGCACAAAAGGTTTGGTGCATAGACTCAAGGTTCAAGTGTTTAACACAAAATGAATTAAATCTATCAAATGGTAATTATGATTATGAGTCTTAAATGGCCTTCAACCCAAATTGGAAATTGAACCTAAGTTTCCTCAAGTTTAGTGCAAATGGTGAATCCACTTAACTCATAAACCCTATAAATTTATGAAGGTGTAATTTTGAATTTAGATTATAACATAAAGTCTTAAATAATGTTTTATAGAAGTCTAGACTCAATTGGGTAGCATAACTATGCCAAAGTGGATGATATGACTCCAAGTTCTGATAAAATTTGAACAAGGCAAATTGATGATTCATGTGGGTAGCATAACGCTGCTTTGTTTAAAGGAAAATGAGGACTATGTGTTTGGTTTGTATTTTTTGTTCACACCAAGTTTTGACTCCAAAAAAGACTTTAATCTAGGACAAAAACAACTAATTAATTTTTCTTAGGTCATAAACTAACAAGGTTGCTTGGTATTATTGAAATCCATTAATATACATCATTTGAGAGTTTTTTAGTGTTCATCCAAAAAGTAAAATGTACATTATATAGTAGGATTTTTACACCCCACTTCTCTCAAATGATAGTATTGTGACATGGAACTTGAGGCACACCTTAAACAAACAAGACTTCCACAACAAGTGGAGATTTGTCTAAGATATACAAGTTTTTAAATGTTTCTAGGGGGATAAATTACATAATGACTTTCAGGTCATGATGTAAAAGAAAAGCATGTGATTAGGTTTTTGCAGCACTTGGCTTGTTGCAAAAAGGTCTTGTCATTTTTTCAACCACCACATCCATCACTTGCTCAGTGTAGTGCGATGTCCAAAGTGTAGATACATTTAATGTGCAACTCCAACACTGGAAGGAGGTTTAACCGATCAAACCTCTGATCCTAGTGGGAGTGGATGAAGTTAGTGCCAAGAGATGAAACCTTGGGTCAAATATTACCTATATAACTTGTGGGAAGTTATGAATTCCCCCTTGCAAGACAAGATGCAATGAAATAAAAGACATAAGAAAAAGACTTTAGGGTCATTTTCAATATCACCTAAACTATTGCAAGTTTTTGGGGAGTGCTTTAGACTACATTATTTCTATGCCTTGGACTAGGCATGTGTGCAATAAGGATGACGTTTTTTATTCCAAAAGTTACTTAAAGGGGACATATGGAAGAGCATAAATACAATTTCCTCCTCTTTTCCAATCAAATTCTAAGTTTAAAAAACTATTGAAGACAAGATTTGACAAGTGTGTTCAATTTTAAACCCCAAATGAAAGATTAGGTGGTGTTCTTTTGACCCCTTGGTCTTAAGTTGTAACTTAGAAAGCATAATTTGTCCAAAGATTTACCTAAGCCTCTAAATTTTTTGATAAGCACCAAAAATAAGGTTCCTAATCTATTTTAAACTTTTAAAGAGGTCTAAAAAGCATGTTTTAACAAATTTCAAGCTTGATCCTGCAATGAAAAAGTCAGTATGTCCTTTAGCTTTGAAGCTAATTTTCAAATGAGTGAAGCAACTTCTCAAAACAAGCTCTCTATTTTAAAATCATTTTACACAATCAATCCAATTGTTTCCCCTACAAAATAACAATTTCAGATAATAAAATCATTGTTATGGGTTAGTTTATTAGAATAACACAATATCGCTATTACAAAACAGAAAACACAAAAAAGATGAAATCATTATTTCTACTACAAAATCGCTACACAAAATGATGATATCACTGTTACCAGATAGAAATTATATAAAACCACAAAATTATTATTTTGACTAACAAAGTCACTGCACAAAATGATGATATCACTGTTTTGTGAAATCAATATCCATAGTGATGAAATCATTGCTCAAAATGATGAAATCACTACCCAAAAGGATGATATCGCTGCCCTAAAGGATGATATCACTTCCCAAAAATATGATATCACCACTGAAGATGATATCATTTTTGAGGTCTACAATATCATTGTTTATAAAATAGTGATTTTTTTTACATAAAATCACTACTATGTAATAGCGATATCATGATAGAAAGTAAAATCAAGGTTTTAAGAAACAAAAACACTATCAAAAAAATGGAAAACTAACTTAAAATTTCACTCTTTTTCACCCTCCAACTCTAAGATCCTACATGAAAAGGATTAGTAAGTTACTTGGAAGAGATTTTTGACCAAATTTGTGGGATGCAGTCCCACTGGGCGTTCCATTTATGAACTTAAGATTGAAATAAGGGGAGGTCAGTATTGTGTTAGTATCTAAAATCAAATTCAAAATAACATACTAATATCTAAAACTTCAAACCTATCTCAATGGGGGAGCTTAGTTAACAAGACTATAATATAAAATACAACTAAAATGAAAAATAAACCTTCTTTTTCATTCCTTTGATGCTCCAAAATGTTTGTTGTAGTGGCTTGCTTGGTTTGTGCTCATGAAGTCTGCATTAATGAAGTGTGGCTACCTCCATCTCTCTTTGGCACCACGTTTGGCTTTGTCTTGGCTTGGCTTGGCTCACTATTTTACCATTATAACACTAAAATGCAATGATTTTGAGTGCATTTGGGCATTATAAGTTTGGCATAAAAGAGCTTAGAATTATTGCTTTGAGCCTTGCTATTTATAGAGTTTTGGAAAGGTTTGAGGATCAACCATGACCATCCATCTCAAGATTGAGATGTTTGGCCATGAATAAATCCAAATATGAAATTTATTATACAAATATATCCATTAAAATTTTGGATAGAGGGGCATTGAATAGGCATGGGAGGCATGAATCCTGATATTTGTGGCATTTATGGCCTAGGGATATCTTCCAAAGAAATGATGTTACCTGATGATGCAGATATTCAATATTCATTTTGAAAAAAAATCTATTCAAAAATTTCCATATAATTCATAATTACCCTCTAATTTATTTTAATTATCTCTTAAACATGATTAAGAACTTTGATGCAAACCTTGGCTTTTTGTGCACAAATTACTCAAATTGGTCAGAATGTCTTGTTATTGACCTGGAATTTGACTACATTAGAATTAGGATGTGATGTCAGATAAATTGGATGTGTTATCTCATTTAGGATGATGTCAACACCAAATAACAAGGACACATGTCTTGAGTAAGAGATTTGATAGAAAAGAGTGATCCAGAGCACCAAGGTGTAAATTTGGCATTTTGACTTGAAATGATCTGATTAAAGTTAGATAAACCATAAATTGCATTGCCCTATTTAGGGATACCCTGGCCAAAATCAGCACTTTAATATGTCAGTCTCAAAGCTTTTAATGTGTTTTAGTGTTTTAGGATAAATTGTGCATTTTGGTTAAAATTATGCAATAATGATGAAAGGCCCTATCTAGTTTGTTTTGAATTTACCTTTAGGCTTCTACTCAATCATGGTATTCTCTTGGTTTTATTTAAGAACAGATCACCAAGTTCAAATGTTATATGCTTGATGTGCCGATTGTATTGGCCTTTGATTCAATTCTAGTATGCCTAAAGATTATTGAGCGTAGCTATGCATTTTTCATCAAGGAGGTCTAGCTCTTGAAGGTGAGATACTTGATAGTCATGATCATCTAGGATATGCTTGAAAGATATGCACAGTGAAGGTAACTTAATCTCAATAGGAAGGATGGCTTCAATACCATAAACAAGTAAGTATGGAGTGGCTCTAGTGAGGGTATGATGATTGGTATGGTATGCCCAAAGGGTGTAGAATATTTTAAGGTGTAAATCATTATCGGCATCATTGACAAGCTTTTTGAGAATGTTGACAATTGTTTTGTTGGATTCCTTAACTTGACCATTACCTTGAGGGTAATATACCATAGATAAATGTTGTGTAATATTGTATTCAGTAAATATCTTGTTGACATCCTTGTTCTTGAATGATCCTCCATTATCAGATATAATGTTAAAAGGGATATCATAGTAGTAGATGAGATGGTTGAAAATGAAATTGGAAATATGCTTTCCAATCATGTGAGGGATATAGCTTCAACCCACTTAGTGAAATATTCAATGGAGGTGAGGATGTGTTTATGTCCATCTGAAGATGTATGATTGATTTTCCCAATCAAGTTGAGTTACCACGTAGCAAATGATCATGGTGTCAAAATTGGTTTCAAAGTCTTTGTTGAAGCATAAATCAAATTAGCATACCATTTACATTTATTGCACTTTTCTACATATGCAGCTACATCTACATCCATTATGGGCCCATAATAATTAGTACATAAAAGTTTTTTGGATAAGACTACCCTATTGGATTGAGATCCGCATACTCCATGTACTTCTTGTAACACTAGTGTAGATTCTATCAAAGTTAAACAATGAAACAAAGTTCCATCAAAACTACAGTGGTAGAGGGTTGATCCAAGTAAAGTATAATGAGTGGAGTGATGGAGAAAGGATTTAATTTGTTTGTTGGATAGGTCAAGTGGTATAACTTGGTCATGAATATAGTTATAAAGGTCTAAATACCATATAGAATTAGGACCAACAATATCACAAATTATTACAATGATTGAAGGCTTATGATCTAGTATGACCAAATTCTTGATGAGGAACTGATACTCTCTAGCTTTGTTCATTTTTCAAATCAGAGATCCAATAGTAGCCTTGACATCTTCAATTTTATTACTAGCCCTTGATATATGCTCAAATTAGATATCTATAATTTTCTATTTTAGAGTGTCGACCATAACTTTGTAAGGAAATAGCTTGTCATCTTTGGTCTAGAAATGGTCTATGATCTAATTGATGATTAACTAAGAATCACCTTAAACCTTAACATAATATATACGTTCCACTATACTTCTTGTCAAAGTCCTGCAATAAGTGCTTCATACTTGGCCATATTTTTTGTACAAGGAAAATTGATTCTAAAATAATTAGGAATTAGATCCCCCTATGGTGTAATAAATAGAAGGCATGTCCCTGATCCATGTGTAGTAAATGATCCATAAAAATATATCTTCTAATGCTTCCCTTCAAGATATATTTCAATGATGGTCATGATGGATTCATTAGTAAATTGGAATGTGAGTGGATCTATGTCTGCAAGGGGTGCTTCAACAAGCTAATCTGTAAGGACCTATCTCATGATTGCCTTCTAATTGACATACTCTATGTCAAAATCCCTAGGAATCATGATCTATTTGGCCATTATACCTTGTAAAGTTGTTATAGATAGTAGATATTTGAGCAGATCTACTTTTGAAATGACTATGGTCTTATTATTCAACATATAGTGTCGTAGTTTTTGAGCTATAAATACCATGGCTAGACAAGCTTTTTCAATAGGCATATAGTTATGTTCATACATGATCAATGTATAACTTACATATTATATTGCATTCTCTTTTCTATTTTCATCATGTTGAGCTAAAAGTGCCCCCAAGCACTATCTATAGCTAATAGGTACAACAAAAATGGTTTTCCTGGCATAGGGGTAACAAAATAGGTGGATTTGCTAGGTAATCTTCTAGATGCTAAAAAGTTATTTGACAGTGATTAACCTAGTGGAATGTAATTCCCTTTATTTAAAATATGTGTAAATGGATGACACTTGTCTGTTAATTGAGATATGATGCATCAAATTGACTAGATCTTGCCTTGCAAACTATGGAGCTCCTTCAAATTGGTTGGTGGTGGTATCTCTGTTATAGCTTGTACCTTGGCTAGATCGATTTCAATGCCTTTATGAGACATGATGAAGCTAATTAATTTAACTAATGTTACTCTAAATACACATTTATTTGGATTCAATCAGACTTTGTATTAATGTAGTCTTTCAAATATTCTACATAGCACTATTGGATGGTTAACCCTAGTTTTTTATTTACCTAGGATGTCATCGACGTAGTATTCAATAATATCATGCATCATATCATGGAATATGATGGTCATGGCTCTTTGGTATCTAACTCTAGATTTATTAAGACCAAATGGCATTACCTAATAATATAATGTCCCCCATGGATTGGTAAATGTTGCCTTGTGTTGGTCTTCTAGTATTATTTTGATCTGGTTGTATCCTAAAAATCCATCCATGAGTGATAACATCTCATAACCTAACGTGGAGTCAAAAACCATGTCAATATTAGGAAAATAAAAGTCATCCTTAGGGAAAGCTTTGTTTATGTCTTGAAAGTCAATATAGATTCTAGTTCCTGCAAGCTTTTTTCTAAAAGGTGCAACATTGGATATCTATTCTGAGTAGTCAATGGAGCGAATATGTCCTACTTCTAAGAGTTTTTCCAAGTCTTTATTTAATAATAGAGCAATGTGAGGATGCATCTTCCATATCTTTTGCTTAACTAGTTTGGCATTAAGATTTACCACAAGGTAATGTAAAACCAAGGTAGGGACCAAACCTAGCATGTCAAAATATGCCCATGTAAATATATCTACAAATTCTCTCAATAGAGATGTAAAGACTTCACGTTTCTACTTAGTGAGGGACACACCTAATTTTATCAATTTTAGTTTTAATGGAGTCCAAATTTTTACCTCTATTGTATCCTCAACTAGAAGGGTTAAACCATCTTCTATAATATCTGGTGAAGACTTGAATTGCTGGACTTTATTAGGGTCCTCTATTAGGACTTGCTCTTCAACTTCTCCTAGGCATGATGAATCTAAGTCCCCCAATGAAAGATCTGGCCATGTGATAAAAATAGTCAAAATTTATTGAATAATTTGATCAAACACTTGTTTTTTCTTAAAATTGAACTATAAATCCATAGGCAAGTTCATCATTGGTGGTCTCATGGTTTAAATTCAAAGAAGAATGAACACCTCCATCTAATGGTGCTTAAAATTGGTTTTCACCACTAAACTGGCCTTTATCTTTATTTTTTCCCTTATCAAAAATTACCTCAAAGAGGTTATTAATTTGGTACCTCAATGTTTTATTTATTTGTTTTTGGCAAAGGGTGTTCACTTGCTCTCCAAAATAGACTTCAAGATCCAACGTGATTGAGAACCCTGATTTATGATCTCCCAACGGAACATTGTCTCTAAGGCCTAGAAAATCATAGAATGTCTAATCATTATAAAACTCATCAATTGATAAACTGGATTATTTTTGTTCCTATTCTATTAGTTGGGGATAGTATAATGGTAATGGGTTATTATGAATTATTGGGCTAAGGGTACATATGGCATTGTTATCAAATAGGTTAGTCTAAGCTAGGTCATCAAATATAAGGCTATGATCAAACTTTTCTTCGCTGTCAACATCATCATCACTAGTCTTCAGTGATGGAACTTGAATAAGATATGTGGGGTCACCTCTAGGTGGTTTAAATATAAGTCCATAGGGTCTTTTGTACTTGGTCATAGAAATTGTCTCAAGTGTTCCTTGTTGATTAGGTCTGAGGCCTCCTCCTTCATAGTCTTGATTCTTCATGATCCTATTTGGAATAGGATACTTTATATTTTTATAACACTCAGCTTGGTTGTCATTATACAACCATGATTCATCCCCTTCAAGAGGGTTTAGTTTGAGGCTAAATGCTAGTGTGAACATGACTGGTCCTAGATTATGAAGTTTATCTTTACTTTTTCATTTCCAATGCATGTGTGGGGTAACTTGAGGTCTCCCAAAGGTCTTTAGATTATAAGGAAGATTGGAAATATGAAAGGTATCATGTGTTAAATATTCTCCTTGGCCATTAGTTGAAATGGTGTAATGATTGAAAGCTTCAAGAGGTGGCATGTGGGAAAGGGAATCTAGTGTATTAGGATCGATTCAATTGTCCTCTAGAGAATTAATAAGTATGGCCTTTCCTTTATCCTACTTGGAACTTAGATTCATGTTTTATTAGTAATTATAGCTTTGAAACTCAACCTCTAGATGTTTGTAATGTTTATATGGGTGCAAATCTCCTAGAATATTCACTTCCATCCCTGAGTGGGATAACTTGATACATTGATGCAGTGTTGACGGCACTACATGAATCTCATGTAACCAAAGCCTACCTAAAAGCATATTATATGACAACTCAAGATCAACACATTGCAAAGTGTATCATGGGTCAAAGGCCCAATGATAACTAATAGGCTAATGGTGCCTTGTGATTCTCTCTCTTGATTATCATAGGCTTTGATTGTGATCATTTTTGGTTGGAGATCTACCACTATGTACCCAAAAAGATTGATGAGCTTTAGAGACACTATGTTTAGGCATGATCCATAGTTTATAAGGACACTTTTAACTTTATGCCATTTTATACAAACTTTTATGTATAATGGATTACTATGGAACGGGCCAAGGGGAAGTATATCTCTTTTGTTGAAAGTGACTTGTTAGGCTAGAATGAGATGTCCAACCAAAGATTTAAATTTATTAGGGGATATGTTACTAGAAATAGTGGATTAGGTTAAGAACTCATTTAAAAATTTCTTATGGATTGTCGACGTACACAATAAATCTAAAATGGAGATATGGTTTGGTATCTTCTACAATTATTTCACAATATCAAACTACTTTTTTGGGTCAGTGGTAAATGGCTTATTCTGAGGTTGAATAGTTGGTTGGATAATGGGAAAAGTGGTAGATGACTATGGACCTAGGATGGTAATCCTTAACCTCTAAGTTGTGATTGTACAATCAAGATTAAATATAAGACCTTGCTTGCTAACAAATTATGGTAATGGTGTGGGACTCAATAGGACAAGTCTCGATTGTTGGTGTACTTGTTTGTGGTCACAAGGCAAGGATGAGTTATCATTATAAGGTCCAAAAGTGGAAATCCCTATTTGTTGGTTTGCCTGCTTGTAGTCCTAGGTCAAAGAAGGATTATCCATGTAATTTGGTTGAGTGACATTTTTTAGCAATGGTCTAGATTGATTGGTACTCAGTCTAGGATTAATGGAGATGGTATTAATATTACCCCTATAATTTAACTTTCAACCCTATTATAATCATGTGTAACTGCATGGTAGGTTTGATGCTTATTACCATTATGACCTTGGTTTTGTCCATTGTTCTAATATTTTTTGTTTTGTTGTTGATTCTATTGGTTCTACATTTGATTTTGGTACTATGGATTTTGTTGTTGCACCTATCATGGTTGTTGTTGTGGTTGTTGTTGTTGTTGATTTTGTTGTGGAAAAGGGTTTTAATAGATGCCAAGATTCTGATTAGAGGTGGAAGCTTCACCATCCAATGTGATCTCCCCATTCTCCAACATATTTTTAATTAAATTCTTTATTTTTACACATCTTCATAAATTTTGCCAGTTGACTTGATGATATTCATAGAATTCACCTTCATGGTACCAATCAGGATAAGGTATGCCTTGAAGATAATGCTTTGGTATAGGCCAACTAATCAAATTAGCAATGGCAAGTTTGTGAAAAATAGACTCAATAGGATCTCTAAGATCACTAAAAGCATGATGCATAGGCATAGTTCTCCTTAAAGGAGGGTTTTGTAATGGAAAAGGTTATGGCATTTATTGTGTTAGTCTTGGTTATTATACTTATGATGTTGGTTAGAGAGGTTATTGGGTAGGATTAAGCTAAAAGGGTGGTGCAGATGATGTTTGTACTATTTGGACATGGCATGACTCAGTTACTCCATTTCTCACAACATTCCTATTGCAATTGAATTTCTTTGGTCTATCTTAGTTATTGGCCTATGCCTATTGTGATGCTTGTGCTTGGGTTGGATGTTGGTTTTGGCCGCTTCCTTAATTGGTACATTGGTTATGATTAGTTGAATTAATCTTGATAACTCCTTTATTAATGAGTGTTCACTCGATCAATAAACCTTTGTCAATGATTTCTTTAAAGGTATGTGTACACTATAGTTCTAGATGATAGGCTATCTCACTATGCAAGTTTTTAGTGAATATAATAAATAATTGTTTATCTGATAAATTATGAGTGAATCAGCTTACAAGTTCTCTTCATAACTGTAGATAGCTTAATAAACTCTCACTATATTTTTATTTAACTTGCATCAAATCAACCAATGAATTCTCATGCTTGAGATTATAGGAAAAGTGCTACACAAACTTATCTGAAAGATCATCAAAATTAGTTACAAAATTCTTAGGAAATTTCAAGAACCACTCCAAGGCTTATCTAGTTAAGTTCCTTGGAAACAACAACAAAAGGTATATATTGTTATATGCCACTAGCTGGCATGCGATAAAGAACTTGGTTAAATGGGCTTTGGGGTCACCTTTCCCCCTATATTTATCAAATTTTAGTTTCTTATATCTTGGAGGAAATAGAATCTATAAGTACTCCATATTGAAAAGATAGGAACACACATCATCTTGCTTAAACTTTTTAACCTATTTCCCTACTTGGATGGTTGTAATTACATCCTTCATTTTTGCAATTATATGGATAGGAAACTAGAGGGAACATTAGTTTGAGGGGGAACATTGGCCTAGATAGATTGTCAAGCAATCACAAGTGGATTACTTTGACTAGTGTATAATGGGGGGTATTTGGTATACATTGGATTGGTTGGGAAATGAATCAGGAATATGCATACACAGATTAGGATGTATTTATTGAACTTGCATGGGTAGTTGTGAGATATTTTGGTTTGGGTTGGTGATGAAGGTTTGACTTGGAAGATTTTGAATTTGGGATGGGGGGATATAACCATACTATCCCTGTTTTGGTTGAATATGGATTTGTTTTTTACTATTAAAACTTTAATATTGAGTGAGAACTTGTGAACTAATACCTTGTCTCTGAGCTTGTGGTATGTTCTACACAAAATGCAATTGTTACCTAGTAGGTATTTGAGAGACATTGGAACCCCATTATTGTGTGAATCCTGGTTGGGAAGTGGATGCATGTTATAGATTTAGCACCTATCATTGACCAACATGAATATGTTATTGATTAAACATCATTTGGTATTGAATTAGTATGTTGGTATACGAAGAAGAAGGTATGTTTTCCACTACTTGATGAGGTGGAACATTAGTTTTCCCTTATTGAGGTGGAAATATGTTTAGCCTCTATTATGTTGGCATATTCATTTGTGTGTGTTATTTTAGAATGCTAATCATCACCTTTTGAGGAGGAATAGGATTCATCACATTTTGTTGTTAAGGCACAATATTGGTTGTCAGTTGACTCCCCAATCATATTGGTTGTATACTTGACAAATCAACTAGTCAAGGTTGGGGTGTAGAAGCTCCCATTCTTAGGTTTGTAGATCCACTCATGGTATTAAATAAAGGTATATGTTTTTGACTAGTAATTTGTGTATTAGTACCACTTTGATTTGGATTGGACATTGCTTGCACATTGTCCACTATGTTTTACTCATTATTTTGTGTAGAAGTAAAAGACACTTCTTTGATAATTGGTGTATACAACAAGTTATCTAATCAAGTGTTTTGTATGAATGGGTTTAAACTCTGATTGTATTGACCATTAAATCTATCAAAATTCTTATTGAAGGAACTAATTCAATAAGAGGTTTACTCGCCATGGTCATCTATTGAAATTACGTGTTAGATTTAGGTAGGTTTGATATGCTACCTACATTTGGTTAAAGTGGTATTCCATGAGATTATTTCCTTTGTTATGCATATTAGGGTCCTAATACGTCATTTGGACTAGATTTAAAGGATTTCTATAATAAACATGTTGACTATACAATATGTTGTGAGGCATTCTTACTAGGCTTGGTAAACTTTCATGAGGGAAGTCTACTGGAAACTTAGCCCCTAATTATATGACTCTAACCAAAATATCATAGTTGTTCTCCAACAAATGATGCTAAGAAAAATGGATCATATGTGGAATGTGTATTAATAGAGTATGATTATTGAGGAATTGGTTTTTCAGTTGTTGGTATCATAGTTTAGTATTGTGTGGTTTGTTCTTGGTCTTATTCTAAATATGGTGGTGTATTAACCAAATAGTTAGCTAATGGATCTTAGTTTTATGCCCCTATTTAATTATTATAAGAGGGATAAGGATTCATCTCATAATAAATATTATCTATGTAGGCGTATTACATCATTTCTTCTTGCACAAACACATTACTAATCCATGGGTTGTACATGAGTCCACTATGAATGTAGGAATACATGTTGGGATCGATAGTGAATGTTTTGTGATAGAAAGGGCAGAGAGTTCTACAAAATCTAAAAAGGCAATGTATAAAATATGATGTTCAAACTTTATCTAGATTTATCAAAAGTATGGAAAGGTTTATGCAATGATTTGTGATAAAATAAGTTAACATTAAGTATCTAACATTACACATATTATATAAAAAGATTAATTAAATGGATCAAAAATAAAAATGCCAAACTCTAAGGTCAAAGTGTTTCAAATCAGTCTAATCTAGGAAATAACCAATTGCTAGATCTTTTGTCCTAATGCGGCATCACAATCTAGGCTCAAACAAGGCATGTGTTAGGACTCTTGGCCATATGGTGTCAAAATCTAGACTTTGAAATAGATGAAATTTTAATTTAACAGATTTGAAATACTTCTAGCAAAAACTAGGAATTTGACTCTTGGACATGAGCTCAATCAAATAGGTATAAGGCATGAAACAAAAGGCACTTTTAGGGATAGTTTGTTTTTTCAAATATAATGGTATAAAACTTAGTTTTTTTGACAAAAAGGATAGACAAATGTGAATGGTGTAACTATGCTAGACAAAGATTCACAAAAGGTATACTCAAATTGGCTTGAAAAATGTGCACAAACTTGAATTCTATACATAAAGGTCTATGAAACAATGTTTAAATTTTTTTGAGTAGCGTAACAATGATAGACTACTCAAAATACATGATAAAATTTTTGCTTCAAAAAATATCTAAGGCAAAGATGGTTTCTCACAAATTTAACAGTGTAACACTAGTTTTCTTAACTTAAATGACATACATACCTTCAAAATTTTGACAATACCTCTAATGCAAAAAGGTATGCTTCAAATTATCTCAATGGAAATAGGTTGGTAACACAAAAGGTTTGTTTCATAGACTTAAAGTGCAAGTGTTTAACACAAAATGACTTAAATATATCAAATGGTGATAATGATTATGAGTCTTAAACAACCTTTAGTCCAAATTGGAAATTGAACCTAAGTTCCCTCAAGTTTAGTGCAAATGGAAAATCCATTTAACACATCAACCCTATGAAATTATGAAGGTGCAATTTTGATTTTAGATTATAATTGAAGGTCTTAAATAATGTTTGGTAGAAGTCTAGACTTAATTGGGTAGCATAAGTGTGCCAAAGTGGATGATGTGACTCCAAGTTTTGATGAACTTTGAACAAGGCAAATTGATGATTCACGTGGGTAGCATAACACCTCTTTATTCAAAGGAAAATGAGGACTATGATTTTGGTTTGTATTTTTTTTTCACACCAAGTTTTGATTCCAAGCAAGACTTTAATCTAGGACAAAACCAACTAATTAATCACCTTTAGGTTCTTAATTGACAAGGTTGCTTGGTATTATTAGAATCTGTCAATATACATCATTTGAGAGGTTTTAAGTGTTCATCCAAAAAAAAATTGCATTATATAGTAGGGTTTTTACACCCCTTCTCTCAAATGATAGTACTATGACATGGACCTTGAGGCACACCTTGCACCAACAACACTTCCACAATAAGTGGAGGTTTGTCTAAGATCTACAAGTTTTTGAAAGTTTATAGGGGATCAATTACACAATGAATTTCATGTCACGATGTAAAAGAAAAGCATGTAATTAGGTATCTGCTGTACTTGGCTTATTGTAAAAAGGTCTTGTTATTTTTACAACCACTACATCCATCACTTATTTAGTGTAGTGTGATGTCTAAAGTGTAGATATGTCCCATGTGCAACTCCAACACTAGAAGGTGGTTTAACCACTTAAACCTCTAATCCTAGTGGGAGTGGATTAAGTTAGTGCCAAGAGATAAAACCCTAGGTCAAATCTTCCCTATAAAATTATGGGAGGTGATGAATTAGCCCTTGAAAGCCAATATGTAATGAAATAAAAGACAAGATAAAGACTTTAGGCTCATTTTCAAGATCATCTAGACTATTTCAATTTTTTGGGAAGTGTTTTAGATGACATTCTTTCTATGCCTTAGACTAGGCATGTGTGCAATAAAGACGATGCTTTTGATTTTAAAAGTTTCTTAAAGGGTATGGATGGAAGAGTATACATGCAATGTCCTCCTCTTTTCCAATCAAATTCTATGTTTAAAATACTATTGAAGATAAATTTGACAAGTGTGTTCAATTTTAAACCCCAAATAAAAGATTATGTGGTGTTCCCTTGGTCTTAAGTTGTAACTTTGAAAGCATAATTTGTTTAAAGATTTACCTAAACATCTAAATTTTTAATTAAGCACCCAAAAAAATGTTCCTAATCTATTTTAAATTCTAAAAAAGGTCTAAAATGCATGTTTTAACAAATTTCAAGCTTGATCCTGCAATGAAAAAGTTAGTATGTCCTTTAGCTTTAAAACTAATTTACAAATGAGTGAAGCAACTTCTCAAAACAAGCTCTCTTTTTTGAAATCTTTATTACTCAGTCAATCCCACTGTTTCCCCTAAAAAACCACAATTTTAGACAAAAAAATCATTTTTATGGGTTAGTTTATCAGAAGAACACAAATCACTATTACAAAACAAAAAACACAGAAAAGATGAAATTGTTTTTTCTACTATGAAATCCCTACATGGAATGATGATATCACTATTACTAGATAGAAATTATATAAAAACACAAAACCATTGTTTTGACTGACAAAGTCATTGCACAAAATGATGATATCACTATTTTTCAAAATTGCTATCCACTATGATGAAATCACTGCTCAAAATGATGAAATCACTGCCCAAAAGGATGATATCATTGCCTAAAAGGATGATATCATTATTGATGTCTACAATATTTTTGTTTAAAAAACAACAATTTTGTTTACAAAAAATGGCTACTATGTAATAGCGATATCATGACAAAGAGCAAAACTGAGGTTTCCAGAAACAAAAACACTCTCAAAAAATGGAAAACTAGATTAAAAATTCACTTGTTTGGCCCTTCAACTCTAAGATCCTACATATAAATGATTATTAGGTTGCATGAAAGAGCTTTATGAACAAATTTGTGGGATTTGGTCCCACTAGACATGCCATTTTTAATATAGGATTGCAATAAGGGGATATTAGTATTGTGTTAGTATATGAAATCAAAATAAAAATAACATACTAATAGCTAACAACTTAAGCCTATCTCAATGTGGGAGATTAGTTAACAAGACTAGAATGGAAAACACAACTAAAATTCAAAAGAAACCTTCTTTTGCATTCCTTGGATGATCCAAAATGCTTTTTGTAGTGACTTTTTTAGTTTGTGCTCATGAAATATGCATCAATGAAGTGTGGCTACCTCCATCTCTCTTTGGCACCATGTTTAGCTTTGTCTTGGCTTTGCTTGGCTTGACTCACTATTTTAGCAATATAACACTAAAATTCAATGATTTTAAATGCATTTGGGAATTATAATTTTGGCATAAAAGATCTTAAAATTATGGCATTGAGGCTTGCTATTTATAGAGTTTTGGAAAGGTTTGAGGATCAACCATGACCATCCATCTCAAGATTAAGATGTGTGGCCATGAATAAATCTAAATATGAAATTTATTATATAAATATCCCCATTAAATAGGGGCATTGAATATGCATGTAATAGTTTTAATTAGGCATGGGAGGCATGAATCTTGATATTTGTGGCATTTATGGCCTAGGGATGTCTTCCCAAAAAATGATGTCACCTGTTGATGCAAATATTCAATATTCATTTCCAAAAAAAGTTATTCAACAAGTTTCATTGAATTATTAATTACCCTCTAATTTGGTTTAATTATCTCTTAATCACGATTAAGCACTTTGATGCAAACATTGGCTCTTTGTGCACAAATTACTCAAATTGGTCAAAATGTCTTGTTATTGATCCAAAATTTGACTAGATTGGAATTAGGATGTGATGTTAGATACATTAGATCCATTATCCCATTTACGATGATGTCAACACCAAATAGCAAGGGCACATGTCTCATGTAAGAGATTTGATAGAAAAGAGCAATCCAGAGCACCTAGATGTAAATTTGGCATTTTGACATGAAATGATATGATCAAAGTTAGTTGGCCCATAAATTACATTGCCCCATTTAGGGATACCCTAGCCAAAATATTCACTTGAATATGTCAATTTCAAAGCTTTTAATGTATTTTAGTGTTTTTAGGCCAAATTGTACATTTTGGTGGAAAATGGTTAAATCCCTGATTGACGATCATATTATCATTTGTATGTGGATTTATAAAATTAAATATAATTCAATTAGTAAAATTGACAATTTTAAAGCTAGATTAGTTGCTCATGGCTTTACTCAAAAACCTAGGATTGACTATGTTGAAACCTTTGCTCTTGTAATAAAAATGAGTATTATTAGACTTCTTATTGCTCTTGAAGCCCAAAATGGTTGGATTATCCACCAAATAGATGTCAAGAATGCATTTATAAATGGTGATTTAGAAGAAATCTTCATGACTCATCTTAAAGGTTTCACTGACCCTAATAGAAAATATTATGTATGCAAGTTAAAAAAATCTTTATATGGTTTAAAACAAGCTCCTTGAACTTGGTATTCTAAGATTACTTTTTTTTTTAAAGAACTAAGTTTTTTTAATTGTTATTCAGATAATGATCTTTTTTTAAAGTTGAAAATGGTCATTTGAAATTAATTGTATTATATGTTGATGATTTATTGATTACTAGTGATCTAATTAGTTTAATTCATAAATATAAGGATAAACTAAGTCAAATGTTTGAAATGATCGATTTAAGCATTTTACGTCATTTTTTAGGAATGGATATATTTCAAGATAAAAATTTAATTTGTGTATCACATTCTCATTATGCACATAATCTTTTTGTTAAGTTTTAACATTCTTAATTGTAAATCTACCACTACTCCTATTGAAATTAGTATTAAACTTGATCCTAAATCTGCATGTGAAAAAGATAACCCTACTTTGTATAGATATATTATTTTAAGTTTGATTTATCTAACCATTACTAGGCCAAATATTTCATATCTTATTAGTGTTTCTTCTAGATTTATGCATGATCCTTATTTGGATCATTGAAAACTAGCTAAACATATTTTTTTTTATATCAAAGGAACTATTATTTATGGTTTATTCTATTCTTCCATTGATGATGCTAAATTATATGATTATTTTGATACTAACCATGATGGTGATACTTTAGATCACATATCTACTTCTTTATATGTGTTTAAGTTTGGTGAAATTACTATCACTTGCATCAACAAGAAGCAACCTATTGTCTCTCTCTCTTCTACAAAAGTTGAGTACACAAGTTCTATGAAATCTACTAATGAATCCATGTGGCTATTAATGTTATTAGGAGAACTTAATTTAGATGTTTCTTAGAGTACCATCATTTTGATAACCAAATTTATATAACTCTGATGAAAAATCTAGTGCAGTACCAAAGAACTAAACATATTAAATTTCATGTGCATTTTATCTGAATAAAAGTACTCAATGGTGATATTGATATGTATTTCTATCCTATGGATGAACAAGTGATAGATATATTCATTAACCACTTGGTGTTACCAAGTTTTATCAGTTATGTACAATGTTGAGCCTCTCAAAATTATCATTAAGGGGAGGAGTGTGCATGACAATGCCACTTTCTAACAGCCATGTTTTTCTTCTTCTTCTCTATACTTCTCATTGTAAATCATTGTAAACTTCATATGGAAGCTATGTGATTTTATTAAACTTCATGTGGAAGTTTTACTTTTGTACCAAAATACATTTAAAAGCATATTATGTAATGGAGGTCTTTATATTATAAAAGGATCCAAATATGCTTGGTGATCATTCATGAGAAACAGTGAGATGTAATCTCACAATCATGCTAGGCTAAACTTAATTTCAATTAATTTATGGATTATAATTCTTTTTTGTGTCAAAAGGTGTTTTTTGCATGATGAAAGTTATTTAAATCCTTCATATTTTGCATATAGTATAATTCCTTTATGGTGACTATGGCTATTATCCCCACTTAGCATTAAGGGGGAGTGTTATAGAAATTAATGTCTAAATGGTTATTATTAAACCTTGGCTTACATTGGTAAGTAATTAAATAAATAATAATATATTATTTATTTATTCGATTTGTAAACTTTAGGAAAATAAATAGTCTTATTATAGTTATTTAATATTTACCAAATGTTTATTAATTAGATTTATTAGGGTGGATGGACCCGTTATTTTCACAATAGTCACATCCCTTTATGAATCATTATAAATATGATTTTACCCCTATTTTAATTATCTTGAACACAAAAAAATATTCAAGTATTCCTATGTGTGGAAAATACTTAACTGAGACAAACTTGTGAAGAATTTATCTGAGAAGTGAGATGAATAAGATTTGATTTATTGGGGTTATTATTGTTTCTCAATATTGAATATCACTTTGCTATTTTTTTACCTCTTTGAGGTTTTCCTAGGATAAATACTTGCATTTTGTTTTATTGATCTGGCTCATTATGTTGTACCTCCCATATTGAACACATTCCTGGTAGTGCTTCTCCTACCATCCAAATCACCTAACATGTCAGAATCAATGTATCTTCATAATGTCACATCTGATCCACCATAGCACAAAAATATATTTATGGTCCCTCTTAGATAATGAATAATCCATTTTATTGCTTGTTAGTGTTCTTTTCTTGGATTACTCATGAATCTATTCACCACTCCCACTGCATGTGTAATGTTTGGCCTTGTACACACCATTGCATACATCAAAATACAAAATATTGATGAGTAAGGTATTTTATACATGTGATTCCTCTTTTCTTGTGTCTTAGGACATTACTCCTTTGTTAACTTGAAGTGGCCTACCAAAGGTGTCCCAACCGGTTTCGCATTCTACATGGCAAACCTCTCCAACACTTTTTTTATGTACTCTCCCTATGACAATATCAACCTTTGAATTTTTCTATCTCTTGCTATTTTCATCCCAAGTATCTGTTTGGTATAACCTAGATCCTTCATATAAAAATAATCTCCCAACTATTTCTTGAGTACATTAATATCTTGCATATTAGAACCTGCCACCAACATGTCATCCACATACAAAAATAGGATAACAAAGTTATCATTTAAAAAAAATAAAATACACACAGTGGTCAGAATGACATCTAGAATAGCTTGTTCCATTATAAAATTATCAAAATTAATATACCATTGCCTTAGAGCATGCTTAAGACTATGCAATCTCTTCATCAATTTGCACATAAAATTCTCCTTACCATTGACTTCAAAACCTTATGGCTGATCCATATATATCTCCTCCTCCAAATCCCCATGAAATAAATTAGTATTCACATCCAAATATTATAAATGCAAGTCTTCAACTACAATTATACTCAAAAAATTTCTAATAGAATTCATCTTAACAATAGGAGAAAAGGTTCCATTAAAATATACACCTTTCTTTTATGCAAATACTTTCACCACCAATTTGGCCTTGTATTTATTTTTACCTCCATCTTTTATACCCATTTATTCTAAAATACAATCTTTCCCTTTGGAAGATTCATCAAATCCCATGTTTGGTTTGTCATAAGAGATTCATATTCTTCATCTATAGCTTGCTTCCACTTCTCCTTGGCATCAACTTACACTACTACTTCAAAGCTCTCTAGATCACCACCATCAGTAAGTAACAAATAATTAAAATAAGGAAAAAACATTTTAGATGGTCTACTTACTCGAGTATATCTTATCACAATAGGAGTTTAGGGTTCCATATTTCCAACTGGTACCTTTTGGACATGTTGATTTATGATGTCCTCTAATATTGTGTATTATTTATTTGCTTCTTCTTGCTTACTTTCTTGCAATTGAGCTCTATGCATGAATTTTTCATTAAATATAATATCTCTACTCCTAATGATTTTCTTATCTTCTAAATCCCATAACTATAATCTAAATTCATTAGTATGATAGCCAATGAAAGTACATTTTTGAGATTTAGCTTCTAATTTAGATATATTATTTTTGTCAATATAAGCAAAAGCTTCACAATCAAAAAAATTTAGAAAAGAATAGTCAACATTATTACCACTCCATGCCTTCTCTGGTATGACACCATCCAAAGCACTTGAAGGTCCTCTATTTATTAGGTACATCATTTTATCTACAACATCTACCCAAAATTGTAATGGAATCCCTACGTGTAATCTCATGCCTCTAGCATGTTCTATGATTATTTTGTTCATCCTTTCTGACACACCATTCTATTGTGGTATTCTTGAAGTAATATTTTGCCTAAAAATTCCATTTCGTTAATATTAGTTATCAAAATCGTTGATGCAATATTATCCACCATTACCTAACCTAAAGAACTTGAGCTTTAAACATATTTCATTCTCAACCAAATCTCTTCATCTATTGTATGTATCAAACACATCATATTTTTGTTTTATAAAATAAAATCAAATCTTTATAGTTTCTTTATCAATTAATATAACATAATACCTTGAACCACCAAGTGAAGGTACCTAAACAGGTCCCCATACATCAGTATGCACAAGCTCTAAGTTCCTCATCTTCTTGATTGGTTTAACTTTTATAAATCATACGCATTTATATTTTCCATACACATAATGCTCACAAAATTCTAATTCAATTTATTTTAGACTTGTTTATTTTACATTTGAGTGAAGAATCTTCATGTCCTTTGCATTCATGTGGCCACATCTATAATGCCACAAAGTTACATATGTACTTGAATCAACTATATCACAAGATAAATTAATGATAAAAGTGGATAAATATAAAGTGTCCACCTTGTTACCTCTTGCAACAACTATATCACCCTTAGTAACCTTCCATGAGTCACCAGTAAAAGTGACCACAAAACCATCACTTCCTAATTGTCTTGTAAAAATCAAATTTCTACTCAAATTTGGAACATGCCTAACATCCTCAAACATCCAAGTGTTCCCATTATATAATTTAATTTAAACACTTCTTTTTCAAATAATGTTGTAGGGTTCATCATCACCAAGGTAAACATGTCCAAAATTTCTTTAAACATAATCTTGAAAATAATGTCTATGAGGAGTAGTAGGAAAAAAAGCACCAAAATATCAAATCTGAGATTCAAAAATATTATCCAAATAAATAATAAGATCATCTTTTAACACATCACCTGCTACATTTTCCTCTTTGCTACCTTCTGATTAGTCCTTGGTTGGTTTACCATGAAGAACCTAACAATATTTCTTTGTATGTCCTGACTTCCTATAGTGTCAACATTTCATCTTGCTTCTTATTTTTGATTGTGACATCCTCCTTGACTTTCCATGGTTTATTCTTCCTCAAGTATTTTGTCTTACTCTAGTCTTCATAGACAATGCAATTTTTGATGTGTATATTTCACCAATGCTTTTGTTCCACATTTCCTCACTTAGGATCACACCTACCACATCTTAAAACTTCAATTTAGCATTGTCAGAGATGGAGTTACATACCACCATGACCAAACTATTCTAGCTCTCAAAAAAAGGAACACAAAATAATAAGATCCCTAAATTCATCGTCAAAGTTAATATTAACTAAATTCAATTGTCCTATAACCATGTTAAAATCATTTAAATGATTTTCTATTGAACCATTTTTAGATATTTTCATATTAAGTAATTTATTCATTAAAAAAAATTATTGGAAGCAAAAGGTTTTTCATACAACTTCCCTAGTGTGCTCATAAGACTTTCTATAATATTTTTTTGGGATATATTAAATACAACTGTAGATGTCAGGCATAACCGGATGGTTCCAAGTGATTTTTTATATAGCAACTCCTAATCCTCATCTGATATTATCATTGGATTATTGGATTTACCTCCCAAAAGATAGTAGAGATTATTAAAAAAGATGTAATCCTCCATCTGCATCTTCCATAATCAAAAGTTCTACCCATTGAACTTCTCCACCATTGATTTGTTATCATCTACCATAGGTCCCACTCAAGGTAAAATCCTTGGCTTCCTGCAATTTAATCCTCATCAACAAACAACATTTTCTCTGATACCACTTGTTAGGATAAATGCATACATAAAAATATCCTCAAAATTATAGAAATATTAACTATGTAAAATAGAAAATTAAACTTACACAAGTCAAAAATAAAACATGCAAACCATAAGACAATATTTACATGGTTCATCAAATTGGCTACATCTACAAAGAAATTTTTCAGTTATTAAATATATAGTAACACTTGGATAATAAATCAGTGATAATAACCTATCACTCACATCTCTTCAATCTCTCACACACTCCTTGTATTCAATGTATACAAGCTTCAACAAGCTTACAACAAAAAAACTCATAGCTTTATAAAAAGCTTCCAAGCTTCAACAAAGACACACAAGTCTTCTCACACTCTTTCTTCTTCACCATACAAAGGAATAGTATCCTTATAAAAATACAAATAAGAATGAGAAATATAATAGAGAGAATAAGGAGAGAATAAAATTTTCCCCATATCCATGTGGGCCAAAAATGATCACTATTTGAAATGCTTGACTCCATGTGCAAGGGTAATAAGTGGATGTCATATTTATAATTCCCCTTGAATTCTTCTATGTGACTAAAAAATGAGTGGGAATATTGTTAAGCATGGGATATACTGAGAGGGGGGGGTGAATTAGTATATCATATATCTTATAAAACTTTCCCTTAATCAAATTCCACTTAATCAAACATTCAAGATATGCAATAAAATTGAAACAATAAACACCACACAAGAGAGAGACCAGATATAACGTGGAAACCCAATGTGGGAAAAACCAAGGAAAACAATCTCAAGTATATGAATGAGCACCAACCCAAATAATATTCGTAAGAACCAACTTTTAGAAGCACCAACCCCTTTGCTGAGCACCAACCTAACAACTATTTGTGAGCACCAACCCACAGCAGCACCAACCCCTTTGCTGAGCACCAACCTAGCAACTATTCATGAGTACCAACCCACAGGAGCACCAACCCCTTTGCCGAACACCAACCTAGCAACAATTCATGATCACTAACCCATAGGAGTACCAACCCCTTTACCGAGCACTAACCCAGCAACAATTCATGAGCACTAACCTATAGGAGCACCAACCTCTTTGTGTATACCACACAACTATCTCTCAATGTTGCTATCTCAACAAATCATAGTTCATTACAACATCTCTTTCCTCTCTCTCACCTTTGCTCTTCTAAGCTAGATATAACAAATACAAATCATATTTATCTCCCACAATTGCTCTTCTAAGCTAGATATTACAATAGCAAATCAACCTCTCTCACACTTATTACAAATGGCTTCTCAAGCCTTTATTTATAGCTTTCCAAATGACCTTTGGCCTTCCCCCTTTGTGAATCTTCAATCCTCATGGAAAATGGCACCAAATTTGTATGACCCTTCATATCCTTGCCTTTGAAAAGTCATGTGGTGACCCTTCATGAGCAAAAACATTCTTCCCTCTTTTGTCCTTATCTTGGTGACTTTTCATATTACTTAAAGTGTCCCTTCATGAGAAATTGCACCCTTCCTCTTTTGTCTTCACTTGGTGACTCTTGGCATTCCCCAAGATGACTCTTCATGGGAAAATGCGTCCCATCCTTCTTTTTTCTTTACCCCATGACTTTTTGACTTCTCCATGGGCCCTTCTTTTATCTCATATGCAACCAAAATTATATTAGTTAATATTAAATAAATATTAACACACATTAGCCAAGATATATTTATTACAAATATCATTAAATGCAATGGGGCCTTTATCACCAATAATTCTAGACCTTTGACATCAATGACAATATTTCCAATAATCTCCCCCTTTGTCATTGATGGCAACCTCAATCCTAAAACTGCCACATCCTGTCACCTGCACATACTATCATCTTAAAACATATAGTAACTCCCCCTTAATATAGTAACCTGTATCTGTTCTGTGTACCTATTTTTGCACCTATACTTGTACCTATTATTCTCCCCCTTTGACATCAATGGAAAAGGGCCTACCTGGAGCTAACACTTAGCTCCCCCTCAATTGATGCTGAACATAATGGTAGGAAGTAATAGAAATTACTCACAAATCCTCTCATAGATCTTTGAATGTGTCCTTTGATCGTGCCTTTAAGAAGATATCTGAAAATACATACACATTGTTCCCTGTCCTTTGAGCATCTGCAATCAACTCATTTGAATCTTTTCTTTTAATCTCACAACCTTCAGCATGAAACTTTAATGTGTATCCTTGATCACATATTTGACTAACACTCAATAGATTATGCTTAAGACCTTTTACATACAAAATATTTTTAGTCTTAGTTCTACCATAATCCAAACTGAAAGTACCTTTTCTGGCTATCCTGGTAGTGGTTTTATCTCTAAATTTCACTATGTCACCATTGATATTCTTTAGAGTTATGAACTTACTTTTATCTCCTATCATATGCCTCAAACATCTGCTATCAATTAACCATGGTTGATCTTTATTTCTTACATGTAGAGTTGTCTAAACCATCATAAAATCTTCAAGTTGTTTCTTCTACCATGAACATGTCTAAACCTTCTTCTTGATGAATGGAGCTTTAAAACTCTGATCCTTCTTGACTGACTTGAACACGCTTCACCAATACCAAGTTATGTGTCTGAAGTTATTTCACTTGTAGCATACTATGGTCTCTTCATCAAAGCTTGATAAAGGAGCAAAAGAGTTGTGGCTTTTGCTTGACTCTACTTGACTTTCCTTCTCCTTATTTCTGAAACTGTTAGCTCTTTTTCTACATTCTAATTTATTGTGACCATATCCATTACAATAAAAACTATAGCCATAAAAATAAGCCATGTATGTATATCTCTGACCTGATTGCCTTTTGTAGCTTTGTTCCTTCCAGCCTTCTCTATTTGAAATGTCCTCTGTATTCTTCACTTCTCTCCTTTTTGTTTCCTCTTTTGTAAGAGCTTTAGCATAGCTCTTTTTCTTTTCGAATCTGATCCCTGTCTTATCTGAATTTGCTTTTTGACTTTCCAATATCTTATTCAGCATGTTAGTGCTATCCTCAAATTTTGAATCACTAACTATTTTATTATTGACTGCTTTCTTAATCTCTTCTTTTAAAGAGGAAATTTTAATAACATACCTTTCACATTCTTTTCTTGCTATTTCCAACTATGCTGTTTAATCTTCTTCATTCTTCTTGGCTTCTTCAAAGTGTGCTTGTAGATCTTCAATCATTTCCTTTGACTCCTGTTCATTTTTCTCGATCTGGCGCTTTAATCTTTGATTCTTCTTCTCAACAACTTTTAGCTCTTCTAGGGCACAAATGAGTTCTCCTTCTATATTCACTTCAGCTTCCTCCTCTTCTTCTTGATCATCTTCATGTATGGCCATGAATAGAATCTCTTTTTCTTTTGAATTTTTGACTCCACTATCTTCGACTAAGCTAGGATACTTGGAATACAAGCTCTTCTTCTCAAATCCCTTCTTGGATTTGCCTTTGAAAATCTTCTTGTATGTAGGATTTTTTTCATCATCATTACCCTTATTTAGGCATCTAGCTAAAAAATGTCCAATCTTTCCACAATTAAAACATTTAAAAGGTAATTTTCCTTGATATTTACATGTTCCTCTTTTCAGCTTGTGAATAAAAAGTGCTATGTTGTCATCTTCATCGTCGCTATAACTATCACTTGATTCTTGAATCTTAGCTTTCTCTTTCTTTGATGTCTTGAAATCTGCTTCTCTCTTTGAGGGTTTATCTTATTCTGTCCGCATCTCATATGCCATGAGAATACCATGAAGCTCATCCATCTTTAGCTTGGCTAAATTCTTCATCTCCTCAATTGCCAAAACCTTTGCATCATATCTCATTGGTAGAGATCTCAAAACCTTTTATACCACCATTGACTCTTCCAACATTTCTCCAAGACCTTGAATTTGATTTACGATTTGATCAACTCGTAAAAGATAACTTGTTATATCTTCTTCTTCTTCCATCTTCAAACTTTCAAACTTTCTTCTAAAAGTTTGAAGCTTAGCTTGCTAAACCTTTCCATCACCTTTGTAAATATTCTTAAGTTTTACACAAGTTTCATGAGTATATTTACATTTCATAACTTTAACAAATTCATATTCACATAAACCACATAAAATAGCATTTAAAGCTTTAACATTACATTCACTTGCCTTCTTTTTTATTGGAGTAATTGCAGATGTCTGTGGCTCTTCGTATTCCTCCACCACTGCTTTCCATATGTCGAATCCAAGGGCCATCAAATAAGTCCTCATTCTTATGCTCCAAAAATCATAATTCATCCCATCAAACAAAGGTGCCTTATTTTTAGAAAATCCTTCCTATGACCCAGCCATCATGTTTTCTCGATCTACCTTCAAGCTATAAAACTTTATCAAAAAGGAACCTACTCTGATACCAATTGTTAAGAATAGGATATACTAAGAGGGGGGTGAATCAT
Organism: Torreya grandis; assembly: GCA_037957365.1. Classification (NCBI taxonomy): domain Eukaryota; kingdom Viridiplantae; phylum Streptophyta; class Pinopsida; order Cupressales; family Taxaceae; genus Torreya; species Torreya grandis. Next base: position 290,477 of record JARHVA010005532.1, on the reverse strand, counting down.
TATATCATATATCTTATAAAACTTTCCCTTAATCAAATTCCACTTAATTAAACATTCAAGATATGTAATAAAATTAAAACAATAAACACCACACAAGAGAGAGACACCAAATATAACATGGAAACCCAATGTGGGAAAAACCACAGAGAACAATCTCAAGTATATGAATGAGCACCAACCCAAATAATATTTTCAGGCACCAATTTACAAGAGCACCAACCCCTTTGTTGAGCACCAACCTAGCAACTATTCGTGAGCACCAACCCACAGGAGCACCAACCCCTTTGCTGAGCACCAACCTATCAACTATTCATGAGCACCAACCCATTTGCCAAGCACCAACCTAGCAAAAATTTATGAGCACCAACCCAAAAGAACACCAACCCCTTTTTTAAGCACCAACCAAGCAACAATTTGTGAGCACTAACCCACAGGAGCACCAACCCCTTTGTGTATACCACACAACTATCTCTCAAGGTTACTATCTCAACAAATGATAGTTCATTACAACATCTCTTTCCTCTCTCTCACCTTTGCTCTTCTAATCTAGATATAACAAATACAAATCATATTCATCTCTCACAATTACTCTTCTAAGCTAGATATTACAATATCAAATCAACCTCTCTCACATTTATTACAAATGGCTTCTCGAGCCTTTATTTATAGCTTTCCAAATGACCATTTGGCCTTCCCCCTTTGTGACCCTTCAATCCTCATGGAAAATGGCACCAAAATTGTATGACCCTTCATATCCTTGCCTTTGAAAATTCATGTGGTGACCGTTCATTAGCAAAAATGTCTCTCCCTCTTTTGTCCTTATCTTGGTGACTTTTTGTATTCCTCAAAGTGTCCCTTCATGAGAAATTGTGCCCTTGCTCTTTTGTCTTCACTTGGTGACTCTTGGAATTCCCCAAGATGACTCTTCATGGGAAAAATCATCCCATCCTTATTTTTTCTTTGCCTCGTAACTCTTTGACTTCTCCATGGGCCCTTCTTTTGTCTCATATGCAACCAAAAATATATTCGTTAATATTAAATAAATATTAACACACATTAGCCAAGATATATTTATTACAAACATCATTAAATGCAATGGGGCCTTTATCACCAATAATTCTATACCTTTGACATCAATGACAATATTTCCAACAAATATTCTTTTCCTTTCTCCCCCACTTCAATCAAGAATAGTAACTTGATGTCCACTATCTCATGTGCACACACATGCTTTCAAAAGATGTCCCTACACCTTTTTGACTTCTCTCACATAAAAAATCATGAGGCCACCTAAGAAAATTCATCCCACTTTTTTTTTCATCATATTTACCACTTGAAAATTCCTTCGTGTGTCATGCCACATCACCTAGATGCCACCTCATAGTCATTTCCAACTCACCACTACCACCTCATCACATGAATAATGACTATGAATAGTAACTCATGAATAGTGATTGTGAATATTAATTTCATACTTAACTAAAATTATATTCTCTAAGCCTAAAACATATATGAAATATATATTATAATAGCTACTTGAGGTCACCATTGATTTTTATAAGGATACTTGGACACTCCACTTTGATGGAGCTGAGTGCCTTCAAGGAGCTAGAGTAGGATGTTGCTTCACTGATCTTTATGGAAAAATAATTCCTTTATATTTTTCATTGACTTGTTATGTTACTAATATCATGGATAAATATGAATCTCTCATCTTTGGGATGTAAGAAACCATCAGTTTAGGTATTTCCTACTTACATGCTTTAGTTTAATTTCAATTTATAGGTCATCAAATCAATGGCACTTATCAATGAAAAAGTGAAAATGTTATAACATATAATGACCCTACTACTAATCTTGATAAATATTTTTCATCTTTCACCATTGATTCAATCCCACTAGATAAAAATACTATAGCAGACTCTATTACCTCATTAGCTTCCCTTTTTCATCTTCATTAGGATTTACATGATACATAGTTCCTTCTCCACATGATGAAGTCTTGTTGTACCTTAGAATCTAAGGATGATTATCTTATTTTCCATAAATATGTCACTACTCTAAAAATATCTTGGTATAAATATATCATCTTATTGAATGAATCTCATACTTGTCCCCTTTAAGATAATTCCTTAAAAAATATTAGACTTCATAAGAAAGCATTTAAATCCATCCTTAAACATTGTATCCTTTACTATCATAATTTCAAAGGCACCTTACTCCATTTATTTACTAAATAATTAATTTTTTCTTCTTGAGCAAATGCATGGTGACATTTTTATTGGCCATTGTAGTAGACATGTTACAACTTACAAATGCCTGCATATGGATTAATATTGGCCTACTCTCAAAAATAACACCATCTCTTTTATATATAATTTTAATTCGTTCCATCTTTTTGATGATCTTATTCATTTCCTCTGGTCGAGCATCAAACCCTTGAGTCTCCCTATGAATTCTATATGTGAGGATTAGATCTCATTAGTAATTTAACTCGATTGCAAGATGGCCATGTATTAATTATTACCACCACCACGTACTCTACCAAATAGGTAGAATTTATTACCCTCATTAATGTTATTACCATCACCATTTCCAAATTCATTCTTAACAAATTCATATTTCATTTTTTCAATTCCTCACACCATCATATCTGAAAATGGTAGGAATTTCAAAAATAAAGACATGAAGCATCTTTGTGCGAAATTCAAAATAATTAATAAATTTTCCATGCCTTATCACCATAAGTACAAAATCCAATTTGAAGCCACTAAAAATATCATTAATAATATATTAAAAAATACTATTGTATATTCTCATTTGGATTTGCATTTTCAGCTTTACCTTATAGTTTAGGCCTATCTATCAACATTTGTATTAGCACTAGAGCAATTGTGTTCTCCCTATTCTATGGCTCCAAGGCCATTTTTATACAAGAGGTAGAGTTACTTCTTCAAACATTTATCTTCATAGCATTATCCCTAATGAAAAGCTTCATGAATCTCATCATCATGCTTTATATTTACCTGATGAATGATGCATGAATGTTCTCCAACACAATTGTCAATATAAAGGTTGTATTGCTAAGAAACATAATAAGAAAGTTAAATTTCATAAGTTTGATGTCAAACACTTGGTATTTAAATTGGACTAAACCCATGAAAAAGAGATCAAGAATGCATATATTTAGTGGGGTCTCTACCTTGTCAAGGACATCCTTGGACCTAACATTTATAGGTTGTATAAAAATGTGCATATTTTCAATGAACTAACCAACACTCAGTTCTTAAATAAGTAATTCATTTGACATACGGTCTTCTTGGTTTCCATTTATTTATGATTTTCCATTGTGTGTGTGTGTGTGTGTGTGTGTGTGTGTCTTACTTACGTGTTTATAATTGTTTTATATTTTATTGAGTTAACCTTTCTTGTAGGTTCTAATTTAAATATCTTGAATTTTATCTAAGCCTTAGATTATCTACAACCTTCGAGTTGCTTTTGCATTTTTTGTAGTACCTATTCTTGGTCCTTAGGCTTTTTTCATATTTATAGCTCTTGGTGTTTTAGTTTTTAATTTGCATGATAATACTTGAGGGATAAACTAGACCCTCCTCACAAATTCCCATATTCTTTATTTATTTATTTTTAGTCACTTTATTATCTTTACCATAATTTCCTTTGTGATTTGTTGGTATGTTTTATTATTATGTACACCCTCTATGTTTTCACTATCTTTTATATGCTTCATAGCTATATCATCCTTATGTTTGATATGTTCATATTACTTAATCATGTTGTATTTTTCACTTTTAAGTTTCATGGTAAGACCTAGGGAGTCAACCAAGCCTTCATCATAAACATCCTTCATTGTTAATTTTGTTAAATAGAATTTTTTTAATCCCAACCTAACTAGATGTTTTTCCAAAAAGATAAAACACCCACTTAGAATCAGTCATATTCTATTATGCTAAAAAATAGTGGTCTATCTACATGTATTTAATCTATATTATACCGTCTCTTATTATGATGTCTCAACCTACCTATCATTATACCATCTTACCTCAAACTTTTTTTGTGATTGGGGACACTCAATCATTATGTGCTTATTTACATGATCTTCCTGTTTTCCATTTCTTTTTTGTCTCTTTGGGGTTGGTTTCAATATTTCAATTTTTTCTAAGGGTCAAATTTAGAATTATTTAGGCATTGTGGTCTACATATTCTCCCCTGTAGTAGCTAAGTGTAAACTCTCTTATGATAGTCAAGCATTGTGGTCTACATATTCTCCCCTGTAGTAGCTAAGTGTAAACTCTCTTATGATAGTCAATTTTTTCACATATTGTTTGGTTTTTTTGAAAACATATGGAGGATAAAAATAGAAAAATCCAAAAGAGTTAAAATCAATATCATAATAAAAAAATAATACTTAAAGGGTAAATTATATCTTAAAATTTATATCACACCAAAAGATGTGATCTTTTTGGCACATTTCTGACTCTAGTCAAAGCTCAAAATCCATAGTTGCCCTCATGATAGAGCTAAGTTCCATTGGGATGTAATATGATAATATAATAGGCTACAATATATCATTACAACATTACACATCTTATTACATTTTTCTGCCACCTACCTTCTCACACAAGTACTTAATCTTCACATTAGACCAACAAAATTGTATAAATCCCTAAGGAGTGGGAAATAAATTGTGAGAAGGTAGGATCCGTATATTTTTCATGCACATGAGCCTTCATGGGATGATATTCATACTTCACTAATTATCCCAAGGTTATGTTATCTAAGTAGGGTTCTCAAGGGCCATTGACATTCAAAAACATTAGTCTTGACAACTTGATTTAAGTGTCTTGTTTTGGTAAAGACCATGTTTTCATTTTGGTGAAACCCTTTTTTACCTCCCTCCATTTCCCCCCCTTAACAAAAATTTTTATTTTATATATCTCACACATTTTTATAGTGTTTATTCTTTATTAACATTTAGACAAGTTTTAGATTATGGTAAAAGCAGGTTTTGAATGGACCCCGAAACCCTATACATCAAAAAAAAGATAAACCTTAAAGCCCAAAGAAGTTCAAAACACCAAAATAGGTACAAACCAAACCAGGTAAAATAGGAACTTGAAAACAACAGAAAAGACCAGATGTTTCCGCTGACACTACACAGAACGTACCGTCGATAGACAGGAACAACATCCTTCAACCTTCAAAAAATAATTAATTACCTTTTACACGAACGAAGGTTCATATCTAGAGGGGGACCAAAGGCTTAGACTTCTTCCTCTTCACAGCGGTCCATCCATCCTCTACCTTAGCTGCCTCTGTCATCCATACCTCAGGAAACGGTGGTCCATTAAGCCCACGGGATACAGATGACTCATCAATATCCTTATGAACACCAACCAAAATCTGGCTCCTAGGTGGATCCTCCAAAACAGGGGGAGAAACCAAAGCCTCCACGACCACTGGCTTTGAAAGATCTTTAATCTCAGTCACCACAGGACCATCTATGGAGTCTTTCACCAGCGGCTCCTCCTCAATCATCGGCTCAGAGTGAATGATATCTTCATTGTCAAAATCAGCCAGATCTTCTGTAGGTTGATTAGCTATATAGTGTTCTGAGGAAGCATTGGCCCACCAAGAATGTGGTCTTCTGGACTTTGAAATCCCTGCCAAACAATGAGCGGCTAGATGACCCATCTGGTGACATCTTCTGCACTGAAAAGGTACACCCTCAAAATCCAACATTTGTGTCCAAGTTCCCCTTGGGGAGTCTAGGCAAATCGCCTCTAGTAGGCCTTTTGAAACATCCATTTCAACCATAAAGCGAGCACAGGTCGAATGGTAACCAAATGAAGTATTTTTATCCACAAACAAAAAGTCTCCTATTGCATTCCCGATAGTTTCAAAGACCGGTTCATGCCAAAGATGTATTGGTAGATTTGGTAACTGAACCCATATCGGAACCTTGTTAAAGGTTTCCGTAAGCAGATTAAAATCCTTATGCCACTGTTTGGCCATGAGAGGATATTTGCCCTGCCATAAAAAATCACTGTTACTCAAGATTATCCTCCTGTCCTCAGGGCTTTGGAAGACAGCAATAAAGAATCCTTTTATGCAGGGGAAGATTTCAACACTGTCTTCAATAAGTGGCAACCAATTCTTGGATATCCATCCATGTAGATCAACCAGTGAGGGCCAAAAACCTCGAAAATGAAAAATAGCAGCTTGAGAGGAAAAAACTTCTATCCTTTCAAGGATTCCATCAACTATTTCCAGATCTAGATTTACCCTAATGGGTTTTAGAGCACTTACTGATAATGCAGGGGATGGCCCAGATAATGCACAAGGCACAGCATCATGTATATTCGCTTCGAATGCAGCCACATCCGCGAAAGATCTTCCCCCTGCTTCATACCCTAATCCAGTAGCGTTGGCAAAACGCCCAGTCGAAAACCTTCCTCCAACCGCAGGAGTAGTCTCTTTAGGGTTCAGAACCCTCTCCTTACATTCTGATTTAGAGACCGTAGCTAATTTAGGGGCCGTAGCCACTTCAGCCACCCGACAGTCGTTCCCCAAATTCAAATTTTTAGTCTGCGCGCGCATTGGAAGCGGCATTTCTGGAAACGGCAAGAATTCCAAAGGGCTTATCATTTTAACATTTAGACAAGTTAGCATCATGACATTTTTATATTTTCCATCTTTAGAATAAAATCTACATTTTTTAGTTGTTACGAGATGCTCTCTTTATTTTTGCCTTATATTTCTAGGATTTCTCTTAGTTATGTTTGGGACCTTGGTTTTTATATTCACTTTTTATGGGCCATTTGGTCCCTTATTCCCTATCATGATTTCATTTTTTACCATTTTTAGACCTTTGGTTTCATTTTTATTTTTCACATCTTTGGGGGAGTTTGATTTCTCTTCACATTAATATTTATACTAGCATTCAATTTTTCTTTGTGTCCTTTGTTTGATTTGAGTTTTCACTATCTTATTTTGGATGTATTTCTTAGGCTTTTTAGTCTTTTAGTATCCCTAAATTTATGTATCACTAAATTTCCATTGTTACTTTTTTTTTCTTTGGATATATTGGTTCTAATCTAGCCTTATAAATCTTGGCTTGCCAATTTTCCAAGTTTTAAATAATTTATTAAAAAAATCATTTTAAATCCATTTATTGACTATCCTTCATACACAAACATTTTTTTTATACCTTTTTAGTCTTTTATCCTTAGAATTTATAAAATAGATTTATTACACCCTCCAAATCAAGACTATTGTATTTCCATGCATCATTTATGTCAAAAGGTAAGTCAAGGTATGTATATGGTACTTTCAATTATTCATTTATCATTAGTTATTTCGGCATTTATTCATTAACATGTTCTTTTATGTTTATATGTATCTATACCAAAGCACATCCTATGTTACACTATTGTGACATGTGATAAGATTTAGATGGGGCATATGTATACACCTTATATTTTTTAATTTATCAATTTACTTACAGTTTCTCTTGTAGGGGCTTCTTGACGCATCAATATCCCTAAGTGAATGCCTTAAATGGTGCAATAAAAATGGGTGGGATTGACTTGTGGTAATTTATATGATATTTTTGTATTATATTTTTTCATACCTTCATTACTATAAATATAAATTTATCAAAGTCTTTATCTATCTTACCTCTCCCTCTACTTTTTATTCAGTCTCGCTAGCCACCCTATATTCCTAATGTATCAACCACACTGATACATTATGTTTCATACTTGTCTATCCTTATAAATATATTTATAATTCATATATTGATACATTGTATTGAATCAACCCAGTAAATATAGTTTTATTTCAGCCAACATGTTTTTAACTATATTAGCCTATTGATACCATCAACTTGTTTAGGGTTAGTTTTATGTTTTAAAGATATATATAAGGGTCATATTTCATTCCTAAACTATATCACTCTCATCTAATTTTATTGTGATCACATTTATAATCTTAAATATGTTAGAATAAAAATAACTGAGAGGGGGGTTGAATCAGTCTTCAAAAACTTACTTAAAAATCTCACTTAATTAGTCATGAAATATTCAAGCAAGCATATAGATCTGGCAAGCATAAACACCTATCTACATAAGCATGAAACATAAGAACACATCACATATGTGGGAAATACTTAAGGATAATAAAACCCAATGATATATATAAATGGACTATAGGACTATAAGATAAATACCAGATTTAGTGAAGCACCCACTTCACATGGAGTACCAACCCCAACTAGCTAAACATCAACTTAGCTAGGCTTTTACAAGTACCCACTTTCAAGGAGGCACCAACCTCCTAGATGAATTAGCTCCAAATCAGCCACATAAAACCCTTGATCACCATAAAAAAACTTTGTTTCTCATGAAACAAATGATGATCCCCTTCTTTAGCTCTTCTCTCTCTTCTATCCCTCTCAAAATGCTTTCTAGACTTCTTCACTTAACTAGTCCTTTTTTTGACTGGATTAGGTCATATGACCTTGATTTTCATGCACATAATCTATATAAATACTTAATAATAGTTTATATACACTCATATTATGGTATAAAATACCTTATTCTTTTTACCAATGTTCTATTCCATTTGCTTACTCACCATTTTCTAACTAGTTAATTAGGCCTATTAGGCCTTGTTCTTATATGAGGCTCTTTCTTATACACCTCTTGGTTGACTACATACACTTTATTTTTTATATTTACCACATAATAGGCCTTATTTCATGCCAAAAACATGAATCTAACATTAAATTAGGTCATTCATATCTCAAATAGATCAAATCCTTCTTTAGGCCTTAAGGAGACCTAATTCAATTAGGCCTTCATTAGCACACATTATGTTTTGCCTTATTTGGAACACATTAAAAAACATAAAATTATATTAATATATAATATACCACTCAAATATACCCATGATAATATCATATAGGATCCACAACATCTTTTAGATTCACCCACTACTTAAAGCACACAATTAGCACTATTCACAAATAGCTCTATGCATACTCAAAAACTCTATCTTGAATTACTGAAGATAAAACCCAATTTTTATAAAAAACCATGGTAAAAAATAATATATGCAGAATATAAATGACCTCAGGTTAGTATCTATATGCTTTAGACTTCACAAGTTAGGGCAAAAGGACTCAAACCCTTCTCTGCAAAAAGCTCACTCTGAACTACCAACTAGCCTCAAAACACAATCATGGAAAATTGAAATTCTAGCTCCTAAAAGAGAATACTCAAGTATTTTAAATGAATTAAAATTATATTAAAACATCCTCAAAATAACCTCCAACAAAAATATCATAATATCTAATGGCACTTATTGGTCTTGCAGACTAATTTGTTGACCTTCCCTCTCACAACCCACACTCAGCCAAACAAGCCATTTTTGGCTTCAACATTTCAATCATTTTCACTAAATCTAAAACCTTTTAAAAATAATTTATAGAACATATATTTACAAAAAAATAACATCATGTGTATTATAAACTTTAACTCGGGGCATAGAGCCTTAAACTCATTGTTGCAACTTGCTTACCTCGAACTGCTAGTTTGCCTTGAAGACCAGTCATAGTGATTTTGACCTTCAACACCTATATGACCACTTTCAAAGAATAATAATTAATTTGGATTATATTATGATATAATTATAACATTATTATATATAAATATAATATGTTTAAATAGAAATATTTATCTTTCAGACCAATCTCTTAATCTTGTACCTCACTGTCTCATCTAAACCAGATAGGTCAACTTATGAGCATCATCTTCATCATACCACTAACCTAGAAAAATTCTATCCAAAATTATCATGTCTTAAAATTATTTAAAAATTTCTCCATGCACTTGGATTTATCCCTATTCCATGATAACATATCCCTAATCATATTCTCACTTCTGCCTAGGTTTCTCACTCTTTGCACCATTAGGCCTGTTAGCGATAGGTTTTCTTGGATGATATATTTATCACACTTGAAGTATATAACCTATACAAAAACCATCATGGATAAAAAATACAAGTCTCAATATTTTTTCTCTACCCATTTATCAACTTTGACTTGGTCAACTTTGACTACTATAACAAATCTCTAAGAAATAAGGCCTTTTTTATAGGGTCCACTCACTCACCTGATAAACCAATCACACATAGAGGTGCTTAGGAGAGTTGAATACAACATAAAATAGCTTAAATATCCATACAAATCCATTATGATCATGTTATAAAAAACTCTCTCATATCAGGTCACTATTAGGGTTTTACAGAGGGTTAACAATGTTTTTAGGTGTTAATAATTATTCAAAAAAGAATGACCATAATTTATAAAACTAATGCCTAGAGATATTATCTAGGACCTTTCCCCATATCTCCTTAATATTGTATGCTCCCATTCAGAGGTTACACATTCCAATTAACACATGAAATTCCTTCTCATTCGTATCTTTAAATATATCATACAACTAAAAATTATCACATTCTCATTCGTATCTTTAAATATGAATCTCATACGTCATTTGGTCACCATCTCTCTTTGCTCTCTAGACCTTGACCTACAAACCACATTAGTCCTTAAAATTGACCTTTTAACCACTATATAAGATATCCATACCTAATATGCATGCCATAAAAACTTTTAAAATTATCTAACACTTCCATACATGCTTCATATTCCTTGACAACACCTCATGACACCTCATTAGGTCAAGCAAGGTCTAGAACTAGTCTAGTTGCAGACTTGGACTTAAGGTCTTACCCCTATATGCTCACCTTGAAGCTTTCTTGAGTGATCCAATGCCTTTTATTAATTCTTAATCAACCTTATATGTCATATTATGCATCTATGAATTCATCTTACCAATTTACCATGCTTATACCTTCTTACAAGGTCTCTTCATGTTATGCCTAGTGTCATGACTAGGCTTCTCAAGCACTTACAAAATTGAAAACTAACCTTGAAACACTTATGAAAGTATCTACACTTATATTTCATGATCACATAGTGAAAACCATGTCTCACAAGCTCATTCTTACTTAATTCACTAGGCTTCACTATGCATACCTTCTCACAGAGTCTAAACTAGTCTTCTCAAGACACATTGTACTCAAGAACTAGTACTTAAACATGTTTTACATGACCTAAATGAATAATTAGTAGGTTACCTTAAAATTATTTCTTGTCACATGGATCATATCTCATAGACCACTCACCATGCATCTTTAGCCTTGACATTAAAAATTATTTAAATGTGACAGCATAGCCACCTAGTAGGTTTGTCCTCCCTTCTAAATAGCATAGATAATTTGCATGGTTATCTAAGCCTCCTTTCCATTTAATTAAATGATCTATTGATTTCAATATGGTATCATTACCTCCCCCACATGAGTTGTAAATGTCTTGGCCTTTACTTAAACAATATGATGTGAATGCATATTATCATTACCATAGAGCTTTGGATCACAGTATTAATATATGTTACAATAGTGACATAAGATACATGATCTAATAAAGGAAATGTTATTAAATTGTAAGGGAAAAATAATAAATTTAATTAGGCTTTTTCTCCAACAAATCAACATTTATAAATATTTAACAATCCACTTCCAAACTATGATACTAAAAATAAATATATTATTCACATGGGTATACCTAGATAATAACCAACAATTTCTAATATTCATATTTTACATTATTTCATTGGTGTGGTTAAAAAATAGTTTCCTTCTATAACATTCTATGGCCTTGAGATTAAAATATATAATTCCTAAAATGGTCTATTATTCATAAAATCTTACATCGATTTACATTGTATGGCTACAAATGGCATTATGGTTGGCAATGGTTAAAGTATAAACTTATGTCCAATGTCATTTCTTACTAGTAGAGGGTGAAATCAACACAATTTATGTGGTACATCCATGGTTCTTTATATTTATAGTGGTCTTATACGTACACCTCTCAAAGCTATAACATTACCTATCATCATAGGTTCTAAGACCCTTTTAGTGTGGTTTCATGTATTTTCAAATAATGGGACATATGATCTATTACTTGGACACTCATGACTTAATAAATTAATATTTATCATATCCACATTATTTCAATGTCTTAAGTTGTTACATGAGGAAAAAAGAGGGTTTAATATTTGAGGAACATCTTATCTACAAGAACACATCTTAAGGTGTTTTTATGTAAACCTTTTATATTCACTCATGATAAACCATTTATAATTTTTACACTATATTATCCAAATAAAGTTATTATATTCAATAATATACAACTATTTTATAAAATTACTACAATGAATACACTCATGATTATATTTATTTAAGTCACTATCTATCTCATGACTTCATTTTAGATATTACTAGTGATGATGACTATGTATACCATACAATCATCAATACTTTCCAGATAATTATAGTGTCACATTTGATTTCTCACACTCATAGTCCATAATATCTTTAAAATTTTATTTTGAGGAGGAATGGATAGCCTATTATGCATATGATGGACATTTATATCATATTTCCAATTAGCAATGCTAACCTATCCTATGCACTTCAATAGAACAATCTATTCCATACATATTAATTTTCTTCTTTCCTCTATTTCTCATGTTTTTCATATGCATATTGTCTAGTGTTTTTTATGGATTTTTTGGTTCATCATGTTTCCTTCTATATTTTCATCATTATCCTCCTTTGATTTTTTCATTGATCCATGTTTCTTCTAGGTTTGATAATTATGGTCTTGCCTTTTTCCTTTGTGCTTCCAATTTTCATGGCTATTCTTATAGCTCCTTGGTTTATTTATTTTTTCTTTTTTGGTTTGGCCCTTGCACCTTTTTCTTATTTTACCATTCCGAAATCCTACACAAAGTTCCTAATGATGAAAACACATATATATTAAGGCCTTCTACTCTATTTTACATTGAGTTCAGAGGGAAGTTATAGGTTAGTAAGAATCATCCTTTTCCTGTTGCTTCTCACTTTATCCCTTGGCTTTTGTCTTCCTTAATTTATGTCTTTTTATATTAATGTGTCTACCTCTTATCATGTTTCTTTCTTGATATGACACTCATGCTTATTTTTTATTTCACTTATGGTCTTGTTCCTTACTTGATCCATTCTTCTATAAAATCATAAAATATAAAAACATGGTAAAATATAAAAATCAATTAATTATTTTCATTTATAATTGTTCATTACATAGCTACACATTGAAACATATTATGCTTACATGCCTATGCTATAAGTTTACATATCTATTATTACACACATGTTTCTCATAGTATTATTTAAGTTGGATGCAAGATACTAAGGTTACATATGATCACATACTTATAATTACTTTGCAATTTCATAATGCTTACACCTATAACCATTATTATATTGGGTGACATGCCTATACAAGGGGGATTTTTCAATGAGTTTATAGTACTATCCTTCCTACTTTCTATTGACATATTTATTATTTATACAGTTTTTGACACATATTTCTCTATCTTACATAATTCATGCTTAGTTACATTGATACATTGTGGTAAATTATCGGTTCTATTTCATTTCATATGAGTGTTTGACTACTTGCATGTGTGAGTTTTTGCTTATATATGGTCCTTTTCATGTCTTGACATGTTTTTTTTATTGAGGATCCTCTAGTCATCATGTCATGTAGTGTTTGTGTGATTGATTTCTTATTGGTCATTTTATATCATTTTATGATTACATTTTCTATGTAGATTACAATATTTTTCATGGTTACATTTATTTCATTTACTATGTGATATCATATGCTTAGTGTCATGATTTATGTCATGCAGGATACTATTATAAATATAATATTATAATGCCTATGTCACCATGGTTTATACCATGTATATTTTGGGACATACCACTATTATGTGCTTTAATGTTATATATCACCCTCCTAGTGTTATATTGGTTACATTGAGGCATGTCACTTTCCCTTCACTTTTTACACCCTTTTTTATATGCTTTTATGGTAGCCTATACGTATTGGGTAACATGTTATTATATATTTACATGATGACATATTTATATTATCTTATACATGTATCTGCATAAAAAAATTCACAATGATTACAAATTTTATTTATTTTATATGTTACACATGGTGTGCATTGTTGATGTGCAATGATGGATATTTATAACATACTTTTCATCATTTGCACTCCACATGATTTACACTAATCTAGAATATACATTTTGAATGAGGGGACCTTATGGGTATGATTTTGGGGTGGTTTTATCACATGGCTTCTTATTGGTTTCATACAGATACTTACACATGCATTAGCGTAAATCATACCTTATAAGTACATATTTTATTTTAAATGGTTGATTTAATGCAATAAAAAAAGTTTTTTTGCTAGGATTTTTCTCAAAAGAGTTTTCCTAGGTGAAAATATTTTGTATCTTTTGTGTGTGCCATTAATATTTCTATTATATATTTTATTTTTTCTTCTATTTTATTATCTTATTGATTCATTATCTAGTAATTTGGTATCAGATCTAGGTTTTACCATTGTGTGAAGAGTTAGGGTTTCTTTTGCATGTAATTAATTATTTGTTGAGTGGGATATCTATGCATGAGAATATTTATGTGAAGGAAAGTGATAGGAAGCATAATGATGGAGATATAAAGAAATCAATGGCTAATATTTTTAGTTATGGAAGCTCAAAATGAAATATCTTCTTGTGGATAAAGTTCAGTGGGTTGTTGTATCAGGAAGACAACCTATGGGTATGAAGGTAGAATATTAGTAAAATATCAATATGAAGACAAAGATTTCGATCTTATTTTTTCTATAAAATTTAGTTTTCATAAATGTATCAACAAATAAAACTACTCAAGATTTGTTGGTGTAGACATGAAATTAGCACACGATCATTCAAAATATACATTTTACATAACCTTACTTATTTGGATTATTATTGATGAATGAATGAATTATTGGCATGTCATAATATAAGTCTTAGTTTTCTCTCTCTTATTATTTTAATGTCTTATATGTGTATATATTATCTTATCATATCTTATATTGGGGATCACTAATTTCATTTTATGTATTTGCCTTTCTATTTTAAGTCTTCTGGACAAGGCCATGCTCCTTAGACAAGGATGTAATGTCTTTATATGGGTAATTTGGACTTCTCCTAGTATCACTTATGGAATATATTTGAATTTATATGTTTATAACGGTCTCTTTTATATTCATTGGTATTTTCAAATTTGATTCCCTCCTAGACCAATAAGCCCCAAATTCAAATTCAAGAGTTATATATAAGTAAGGGACCTATTAGAAGCTAGGTATCAATTTCTCTCTATTAAAAAGGATATATAAATTTTACATCTATTGATATTTACTAAATAATTGATTTATTTTGATGTTCAAACATTGAATACATCATTTTCATGCTTGCATGATGCCCTTTTTGATTATGTAGGTATCACTTAGATTACATGAGGTTTTTTAAGGGCAACCTTTTTTTATATTGAAAATCATTTACTAATATAAGCATCTAGGATGCCAAAAAAAATACATAGTATCAAGTAGAACAAAGAGCAAAGGTGGGACATCCCTCACCCACGGTCTTAATAAACTATAATTTAATATAAAACTAGCTCCAATGAGGTAGTCCACAAATTAGAGAAAAAACTTATAAAGTAAAAGGAACTGACCAGGTAGCCAACCAAACAAAACCATTAGTTTTTCCAAGTAGCATTGCCAAATAGGCAACCAAAAGAAACACATACACAAAAGTTTAGCAGGAAAAAACATAGGGCCACCAAAAGGTGGTAGAATCATAGTTGTGGGTCTAGTGCCCTACTGCAAGTAGCTTCTTCCCCATCATGGATACCGTCAGAAGTAGATAAGGCATTCCATTTTGAGGAGAATTTATCACTGACATTTCCCCTCAACTAATGTCCAAGAAGAAATTGAGTTGGGTAGAGATCAAATTGGTCCAAGGGGCTTTCATATTGTTATGCCTTACATATTCTAGAACATCCTCCACATCTACAAAACTACCACCCTTAATCAACTTCCCCATCTTTTCAGAGAAGGTATTTATATTTTCATCGATCTGTTGCCAAGTTTCTACCTATGCTCCCTAGAGAGGAGTATCAGGAAAGGGAATCCAAGATGCAAGGTCAACCAATGTATTTTCCACCTAATTTAGGACAAATATTTAAATTAAATTATGTGAAGTTTTCCTTAGCCTCTTTGATGAGGCACCCAACATGTTCTTCATTACAAAGATCCTAAAAAACACTTTCATTCACCACCACCCACTCATCGATACCATTATTATCTGACTCAAAGGAGTGATCCATTTCTATATAGGATTATTCACCTGGTCAAAGTAGGCAACCTTGATGTATTCCCACTCAAAATTATTAATCTGAACCTTCATAGCTATCAGATGGGAGACAACCCAGTATAGGTGAGGGATAAATCTTGGATATCCTCTTGTGTCAAGTAGATAATTTGTAGTCACCTTGAGCATCTCTATTCTAAGAAATCTTTCAAGTTGGTCTTGAGGAATATTCAATTGGAGAAAAATATTCAAAAATAAAAACTGAAGAATGGCTTCAAATGTGAAGTTAGTAAGAACTCTAGCCTTACTTTGAAACACCTCTAGGTTCCTTTGTTTCCACAAAAACCAAAGAATTTTAGTAGAAAAGATAAGCCAAAATTTATGGAAAAAATGATGAACTTTAATTTTGGGGCAAGCAGATCCAAAAAAAAATATTTATCCATCCAATCTCATATCAAAAAACAAAATTCCAAGGTTTAAGACATTTTTTCCATAGGTTAGAAACAAACGGACAAAAATATAATACGTGTTCAATCGATTCAACATCACTACAAAATTTATAAAGAGGATTAGCAAAACCATAGTTATTCAAAAATAGCACCCATAACCAATTTTTTGTACATAAGTAACCAATAGAAACATGAGTTCTTAGGCTCAAGACAAGAGGACCAGATAACCGCAAACCTAAAAGACCAAGCATGCAAGGGATCAAGTATAGACCAAATTTAGTTGAGGGTAAGGTAAGGGACATTAAAAAAGGAAATTTTCTTATAAATAATCTACATCGAGTACTTGATTAGAGGTGGGCCTTTTTTACACTTCACACTATCCCAAAGTTCATCCTCATCTTCTATAAAGACAACATTATTATACCCTTTAAGAGCTATTTGTAGTAGGGTGAATGTTCTTCTTTGGGTATCCAAGAACTAAAATATGGTCTTAAGCTCAAACCATGAAGCTCATCACCCATGAATGAAAAGATCCTTAAAGCTTCTCAAAACTTTAGCATACCAATTGAAGGTAGAGCATTCCCTAGTGAGGGCTAGTGGAGTCCTCTTGACACTCAAGTTCCACCAAATAGATATATATCCTTGACATGCAGTCCCATGCCAATTAAACACCTATTTTGATGAAATTAGGGTTAGCAAATTCCCATGTAGTCCAAATGGATGAAAATATAGGAGATCTAGCCACTTTGGCAAAAAAGGATCCAATGAGCATATTAGTAATATGTAGTCCTTTCTAATTTGGCTTCCCTTTACAAAAGCCTCACATGATATTATGCCATACCAAAACTTTCCAAGTTTCAATCCCAATTAAATATCTAACAATCCATTTCACAGCCAAGGTTATCCCTTGTACTTGAAGGTCCTTTAACCCTAGTCCTCTAATGTTCTTAGGTTTCAAGTAGAAATGCCATGAGACTGCATGCCTTTTCTTTCCACTTTTACCATCTAACCATAGGAAATATCTTATGATTCTATGAAGCATGTTGGCTTGTGTTTTACCAAATAACCAACATGAGGAATAGTAAATGCTATAGGAAGATAACACTTTCTGGTAAATTTAGATTCTACCTAGTAGTGAAAGTAGGTGGCCTTGCCATTTACCAATTTTCTTATTAATTTTATCAAAAACCCAATCCCACATCTTCTTAAAGGAAGGGTTTAATGCAAATGGGATCCCTAGATATCTAACCATCTCATCAGGTCCTTTCCAAGTCCAATTGATCCATAAACTAGCACTTATTTTTGTGCAAAAAGTTTACCTTGGATACTTTTGTTCAATATTCAATTTCTTGAAAATACTTAAAGGAAACGAATCAAAATTTGACCTTTAAAAAATATGTTTATCTCAACACTTGAAGTATTTGAAAATATCCATTAATTACCATTGTGATTAATTTTTACATTAAAAATGATTAATTAATTAATTAAATGCAGAAAATAAAGCATAAAAGTCAACTCACGATAACTAGGTTGATAATAGAGGTCACTTGCTACTCGGGCTATGTCTCTGTGTCCTACTCAAAGGTGGAACCGATCGATTATTGATGAAAAAATCACTTTGTACATCATTTATCCTTAACAGAGGATCTCAATTTGAAAATGAATATTTTTTATGACATTTGGCTCTAGCTTTATGGCAACTGGCTCTGGCTCTGGCTCTCAGCTCTTGGCTATGGCTACTAAGCTTATTTTTTAATAAATTAAAAATGAACCCTCACCCATTTATATAATTTTTAGGGTGCACAAATGGGGGGCTTGGATAATTATCCATTCCCACTTTAGGTGGAATTTAATATTATCCCCTTGCCATTTTAAATGGGGAGATAATTATCTCATTACATTTTTTATGGGATTTAAATTATCCTTATGTTTATCCCATATAAATGGGTATATATGCTTTTATTTTAGCCTTTTGTTTTTTTATTCCCATCATGGAATTAAAAACTTTAGCCTTAGCCCATTCTATGTGGAAGGATGCATTTTATGTGGAAAATAATCCACATTTTAATATTTAAAGGTTTTAATCCATTTAATATTATATATATATAATTCTCCACCACATGTAAAAATATTATGTTACATGTCACATTGTCCTGTTTCCAAGTGTTTCATCCTCATTGGCCCAATTTTCTACCACATCATCATTTTGACCAAGTTTGACTGTAACTTTGACTGGTCATAACTTTTGCATACGGACTTCATTTTTCAAACCATAAAATGTGTTGGAAAGCTCTCAATGAGCTCTCCACCATGGAACTGATTTGTAAACATTCCATACTATTTAATTTTTAATTTTTACCAGCTTTGACCACTTTTTGACTTACTTTGACCAAAAATTTGACTAGCTACACCAAGAGCATACAAGCTCTATTTTTGAAGTTCCACATACTATCAAAAAGGTCTCAATGAGCCCTACATAATGGTGTAGGTTTTGGTATGATATATGACCTTTTATAGATTGACCTTTGAATCAATCCTCCCCATTAAGAAGGCTTTTTTCTCAAAAAGCTAGTACTAAACCGGGTACTCCATGTGAGGATCTTTACATGGCACTGACTACTGTGAAAATGTTGCATGTCACCTAGTGTTAGAATAATCATCATTTTAAAAATGTTTCCCTTCTTGGTTATTGAAAAACACTATAATTTTATATAACGATTAAAAACATTACCCATATTTGGGTCTTATACATTTATAAACAAGTCTTAAAAACATAAAGCAAATATGTATGCATGTTTACACACTCTAAAACATATAACCTATCTTCTGAGTTGTTCTCGATGATTCTCATTATGACATATTCATGTTGTTCTATAATGTTCCTATCTACAACATACATTGGTATAAAAATAACATTGAAGGTATCATTTACCTATAATGGTTACTATCGATGTGCTCGCATGAGATATTCTATCCCATCTTTTATAATGTTATACTAATTTTCCTTCTTGTAAAAGGTTACCTTTCTCAGAGACAAGTATGGTTTACCCAAGATAATGCCACTAAATTAAAGTGGAAACACATCTAATTCAACTTCATCTAAGAAGTTGGTGATAATTACAAACCCTAATTTACATGTTTTACTTACATATACATTATTACCATCATCTATTTTTTATAGAGAATAGGGTTAGAAATGTGGCTTAGTTTTTAAACCTAAGGTTTCTATAACATCTTTAGATATCAAATTATTTTGATAAGTTTTATCAAAAATAGCATCTATCTTAGAATTCTTAGCAATTATTCTTTTGAAGAAATGTTGCTTACATTTTCAAGGTGATAAATTTTGAACTATCAGTTTCTCATTGACTACCATCTTCCTTACAAATGTTGTCTTAGGTTTTAACTAACTAGATTCTATCTAAGGAGGCTATGTATTTTGCTTGATTGAAGATGTAGTTATGACCTTTGTCTGAGGTTGTGGATGATTTTGCTTATCTTCCTTCAATATTTTCCCCTTAGCATTGAATTAAAATCCTAACATCATTTCTTCCATAGGAAATTTCTTTTCATCATTTTTCTTAAACTTCCTTTTAGGACTCTCTTATGCATAATCAAAAAATACATTTGAGTATTTCTTCTTTGTATACCTTGATGATTCATTTGAAGATTCTTCATCCAATGTAACTATCGCATCTTCGAAGAATACTTCCCTCAAATCTTCAGGGTGTTCTAACTTGCTACTTGAGTCACTTTTCAACTCATCTTCTAGGGACATCCTCCAAATCCTAATCTTGCATGGAGTGGTCTTTTTTCCATTTTGATAGGCTAGACAATTCCTTGACCATTAATGCCAAGGCCTTTTCCATTAAATCCCATCTTGTCTAGCAGCTTAGAACCTATTCCCCTTGTATGCTTCTCAAATGTATCAGCACAATTACTTGATGAATGTATAGATTTAGAACACAAAGTATCCCTAACATTATTAATGTAATCAAAAGAACTGATTTCATTGCTTTCATCTTCAGTATGTACATCATAAGATACATTGATAATTAGAGCATTATTTGCTTTTGAACTTCCAACATCATTCTCATTAATAGGACTAGCAAGAATATATGAATTAAAAGAATCACTGTTATAACCAAAATGTACCTTTGTAGTCTGGTTTGGCAACATCTCTTGGATGAATCCTTCATCTACTGCTTGATGCTTAGGAGAATTGGGCTTTGCATTTTTTTGACAGGTGCCTTCTCCTTTGCTTTACATCTATGTTAGTACCAGACTAGAGATTTTTAAATGTGTAAAAGCATTCATCCACAATATGACCTTTTTTGGAGTAGTAACCATAGACTTTTGATTCCACTCACATTTGCCTCTTTTGAGGATGTTCTTTTTGTATTTATACTCGTAGAGCATCAATGCTTTGTTGGAGCTTCTTGATCTTTAACTCCTATCTTCATTCTTCAGTTTATTGTCTTGGTTCTTGCAATTACAAGTATTGCATCAATATAATGACAATAACATTCAGAAACAGTTGAACTTGAGCTAGCATTGGATGCATATAATGTGATTAAAATCATAATTACACCAACATAAACTTAGCTCCAATACCAACTTGATCTATAAATTGGTACTTATTTCTGTGTAAAAAATTTATCTTGGATACTTTTGTTCAATATTCAATTTCTCAAAAATACTTAAAGGGAACGAATCAAAATTTGACATTTAAAAAATGTGTTTATCTCAACACTTGAAGTATTTAAAAATATCCATTAATTGTCATTGTGATTAAATTTTGCATTCAAAATGATTAATTAACTAATCAAATGTGGAAAATAAATCACAAAAGTCAACTCACGACAACTAGGTTAAAAATGGAGTTCACCCACTATTCAGGCTATGTCTCTGGGTCTTGGTCAAAGGTAGAGCCAATCGATTATTGATGAAAAAATCACTTTGTACATCATCTATCCCTAGTAGAGGATCTAAATCTGAAAATGAATATTTTTTATGACCTTTGGCTCTGGCTTTATGGCAACTGGCTCTGGCTCTGGCTCTCAGCTCTGAGATCTTCGGCTCTTGGCTATGGCTACTAAGCTTGTTTTTGAATGAATTACAAATGAACCTTCACCTTTTTATATACTTTTTTGGGTGCACAAATAGTGGGCTTCGATAATTATCCATTCCCACTTTAGGTGGGATTTAATATTATCCCTTTGCCATTTTAAATGGGGAGATAATTATCCCATTACATTTTTTATGGGATTTAAATTATCCTCATGTTTATCCAAAATAAATGGGTATATATGATTTTATTTTAGCCTTTTATTTTTTTTATTCCCATCGTGGGAATTACAAACTCTAGCCTTAGCCCATTCTATGTGGAAGGATGCATTTTATGTGGAAAATATTCCACATTTTAATATTTAAAGGTTTTAATCCAATTAATAGGATATATATTTTTTTAATTATCCA
The DNA here is from genome assembly GCA_037957365.1 of Torreya grandis. Classification (NCBI taxonomy): domain Eukaryota; kingdom Viridiplantae; phylum Streptophyta; class Pinopsida; order Cupressales; family Taxaceae; genus Torreya; species Torreya grandis. Next base: position 268,143 of record JARHVA010005532.1, on the reverse strand, counting down.
CCACATGTAAAAATATTATGTCACATTTTACTGGTTCTATGTGTCGCATCCTTATTGCTCCACTTTTCTACCACATCATCATTTTGACTAAGTTTGACTACAACTTTGACTAGTCATAACTTTCACATACGGACTCTATTTTTTGAATTGTAAAATGTGTTGGAAATATCTCAATAATATATACACCATGGAACTAATTTATAAACATTAAATTCTGGTTAATTTTTTATTTTGACCAGCTTTGATCACTTATTGACTTGCTTTGATTGAAACTTTGACTAGCTACACGAAGAGCATACGAGCTCTATTTTTAAATTTTGGCATACTGTCGAAAAGGTCTCAATGATACCTATAAAATGGTGTATGTTTTAGTATGATTTGGGACCTTTTAAAAATTGACCTCTAGATCACCAATCAAAACTTGTTAACCAATCTGATGGTCGATCTTTCCACCCTAGAATGAATGATTTATGCATTACAACTTTAAAACTCAAGGAAGAGCAATAGATATTAAGCCTTTTTGTAACCTATTCTAGATTATTCTATTCTGGGTAACAAATATAGATGTTCCATCAACAAATAAGATATCAATATGAGATTCCTTATTCGAGAGGGATATACCTTTAACCAGAGGTCCAATGTCTAAGAACTTAAGGAGGTAGTGTAGTGCCTCTATAGCTAATACAGAAAGTGATGAATCCAATGGACAACCTTACCTTATGGAAAATTGAAGCACAATGGATTCTATAAGTTCAACATTAACTTTAATGACCATTGAAGCATCCTTGAAAAGTATGTTAACCATTCATCAAAATCTATCTTGGAACCCAAAAGCTCACAACATTCTTTAAATGAATGGCCACTAATTCTATCATAGGCTTTATAAAAATCAAGAAAGATCATTCCAACCTCTTAGTTTAAATATTTTTCCCAATACATGCCTTCCTAGTTGGTGATGAGATTCCTTCAACAAATCCAGTCTGGGTTTTTGAGACAATAGAGGGCAGGATTGAGGAAACTCTCCTAGCCAAGATTTTTGCTAATATATTGTAGGAGACATTAAGAAGGGTAATTGGTCTCCAATTCTCAACTGATGAAAAATTACCATCCTTCAGTATAAGTTTGATCACCTCTCTATTTATGTTTGGTCCAAGAGTACTAGAGGCAATTGCCTCATTCAATACTTACAAACATTCTTTGGCAATCCATTCCTTATTGAATTTTTATAATTCCATAGGGAATCCATCCAGCCCCAAAGCCTTATCATCTTTTAATAAGTCAATAGTGTTTTTAACCTCGTCAAGTGAGATGACATCCTCCAAGTAGGAGGATTGAGTTTGGGAATGCAAACCTTACATAAGGCTCTATTATGCTTAATACATTCACTTGATCCATCACACTAGAAAAGGTTAGAATAAAAATCAAAAAATGCCTCTTTAATACTGCTTGCATCTTGAACACTCTATCCATTGACTTCAATTTACTTAATCTTGATTTTAGTATGCTTAATTCATAAGAATTTGAAGAAGAATTTGGAGCCTCTATCACCAAGTTTAAGCCAAATAACCCTGGATTGAATCTTTTCCCCTTTAGCAACATATTATTGAACTTGGTGAACATGGTACTTCAAAGAGTTAAGTTCTTCAAGAAGAACCCCATTATTCAAATCAATCTAAAGTAAACCTTCTGCATGGATAAGATTTCTTTGAGTATCTCTTGTGAGTTTTTTGTACTTCTTAGATTTAATATATCCATATGTTCTTACAGAGTTTTTAGTGGTATTTATATTGGAGTTCTAGTGATCAATTTTAGATTTGGAGGTGTAGACAACTTTGCCAATGTTCCATGATGTTTGTAGTCCTTCTACACACACCTTATCTAAAAGATGTGAAACATTAAATTTATATACCCCTTTTAACTTTGAAGAGACTCTATTCTCATCCCCAATTAGTGATAAATTCATTTCAATAGGTTGGTGATCTAGAATAGTATAGGGTAGCACAGTCACAGCATTACCACTCATGACTGTATCAACTGCCAAAGACTCAATATTCAAATAGAACCTATCCAGCCTTGAATACAACCTCTTATTCTTGCTCTAATTATTTCACCAAGTATACCATATGCCTCTGCTAATACTCTTCCCCTTTAGGATAAGATCTTTAATTTTATGTATTCATTTGAACTTGGACCACAAGAATAGCTCATTAACCTTCCATGCAAGGTGGTCTCCTCTAATTTTATCCTCTTTATCCTCCACCATATTAAATTCACCACCAAAAATCTAGGGAACATTTTTAATATTAGTAGCTAACCAATTCCATACGTCAGAACGCTCCCTTTAATCATTGGGAGCATATATGTTACACAATCCCAACATCTAATTTTGGTATTTTATCAATACCCAAATAGGCTTGTTATAATGATAAATACCATGGTCGATGATACATTCTTTCCACAAGGGGCTAACTAGGATGGAGGGCCCCCTTTACCTTTATAATGATTAGAGGAGAATTGAGGAGCATTTGGCCAGATGAAATTCAAAACCATAGATAGTTGGGTGTCAATAGCCTTTACTTATTAGAAGAAGAGAAAGTCAAGATTATCTCTTGAGAATATAAACTTTCTTACCACCAATTTTCTATCCATAAATTCCAACCCTCTAACATTCCAACTTATAATCTGCATGAAATATAGGGGGATTTAATAGAGGTTAATTTGATTGATCATGGGGCTTATCCCCACCATTATATATCCTGGTAAAGAAATCTAGGACTTTATTTTCCTTTCCTTTTTTTTAGAAGGGGGATCTTAAAAATTATGGTGTCCCTTCTTACTCACCCTCTTTTTCTATTTGCGTGTGGTGTGCTCATTTTGGGCCAAACTCAAGTCTATTTTTAATCTTTTTCCACTTCTTTTGGATAACCAATTATCCACCCTTATAAGGGTCTTGTTTTCTACTGACACTCCACCTAAAATTTCCATCACATTGACAAAGGGCCCTATCACTTCTTTCTCTGGTGAAATAACCATCAAGATAGCAACATTAGAAGACTTACCAAGAGTGCTTCCAGTAAATTCAGTGGTCAAAACAATGTTCACATCAGGGGCCATAGTAAATATTACCACATATTCTTCAAAAGAATGATCCTTGAAGGATTTCTACTCAAAAAAGGTGTCATCCAAGTTATCAGGGAGGCAATTAGCTAGATCAGGTGGGGACTTATCACCAACAGTCTACAGAGTGTCCTAAACTTGAGAATAAATAAGAGGGTCTTCTATGCCACAATCACCTCAAGAACTAGGCTCAAGCATGTCAATAGCCTCACTAGTGGAAGCACTATATTTCAATGGTACACTAGAAAACAAAGGATTCTCAAATACTTTCAAGTTATTCAAGATAGTCTCACCTTTTATGGTAGCCTTTTCTTGTTATTTATGCAAGAAATTGCTTTTATTGGCCAATAGAGGATACTTTTTCCTAAGGTGTCCATCCTTTTTGGAAAAAAAAGCAAGCATTAAAACCACCTAGACCTTTGAGAACAAAAGTGTGAGATTTCTCTTTTATTTTGAAATTAAGAGCTTCTAAGAAAATCCAAGGGTTCTAGTGGTATTAAAACTCTATCATTTATATAAACAAGGGACCTTTTAGTATCCTCAATATTCAAAAATTCACCAAGGGGTTTTAGTTCCTATGGGAGGAATTTTCAGAGCTAAATTGGCACCTCCTATATGTCATCCCATCTAGGGGAAGTTTTGAAGACAAGGTTGTTACAATCCATTTCAGAAGAGTAAAGCACAACCTTGAAAAGTGACTAACCAACATTCCACAAGGGCTTGCTAATATCCCTACATTACATATTGGAATTTTTAAATAGGATCAGTAAAACCCCTATCTACAACATCATATAGAAACTAATATACAAACCCAATTTTTTTCCCCACACTAATTTTAACCAATTATCAAAAATATTCCTAGACTAGAGAGCAAATTTTATTTAAATTAAAAAAAAAAAAATGACATTTTTAATTATGGTTTCCTCTTGTTGAAATTCAAGTTCTATGGAAACATTTGGAGTGATGGTCAAGGTTTTAAGAAGGTTAGGGGACTTACTATTTTGGCCTTCCCTGCACTAGTACTCACCATTACTTTCCCTACTCACCATGAACTCTACTCCTTCCAAGTGCTAGGCCACTTCCTCCAACCACATAACTTCACTGAAGAGTCATTTTGGAGGTCCAGTCACTCCAGTTTCCACCTGAGATATACTATTTTTAGTGATTAAAATACCACCACCCTTATCAAACCTCATAGCATTATTTGCTTCATTAAAACTACCATGCTTCTCCCTCTTCACACGCTCCTAGTTGTCAAATCTGAGAGTTTCCATATCCTTCAATTAATACATACATACTATTTATTAATTCTAAAGGATGAGGGAACAAAGGCCAAGGAAAGGACATGTGTGTCCACAGTATGGTTCAACCAAGGAAACATAGGTAGCCCCAAAGATAGCAAAGAAAAAGCAAACAAATAATAAAGAAAAGTCAAATAAAAAAACACAAAATTAGAGACCACCTATAGCACAAAAGAACATAGAAATAATAGGAACCAAAGATTCAAATGTGACCAAGGTGAGCTCTAACGATAACTCTTGAAACACCATTAATGGAGGATGACTCTTCATATCCCCATTGCAGAGCTCCAAACTGCCCCTCTCCTCCCACTTGCCTTGTAAGGGTAACTTGGTTATTCCCCCTTTGGAATTTGATCTATATTATGTTTAATGTGTAAGAACTAAGTTTTATGAGTTATAGGTCTCCACTTTAAAAATCACCTCCAACACAAAATTAGAAAACCCTCACATATAGTTGTAGGTGCTTGTGTAGTAAATTTAATCACACAATCAACCTAGATGTGACTACAGTCAATAGAAAATGTTACATTATGCCCCTTGACAAGTAGAATTTAACCACCAATTAAAATGATGCATACCCATATATGTATATAAAACCTTATCAATTAATAAGGTATCCACTTGGTTTATAAACTATGCTTCCTTCACTAATTTTCAACCCAGAGTGTGTTAAGCTTGATAAGATGTCAGAACTATAAGTGCAACACTTTTTTATTCATTGAGATATATTAACTACAGATAGGTAACACACTTGCATAAATTATATTACATAAATTAAAATTACAAGAAATTAAATCACTTTAACATAATTGAATGACCGAAACAAATTGAAATAATTATGTGAAAACTTCCCTTAAGAAATTAAATAACATTCACACTAGTCACTATTATGCAAAAATTAACTCGTTAATCTTAATTCACACATGTATAAGTTAAATTTAAGTAAATGAAAGCTTACACACATACCAACATCAAATCTAACACATCAAGAGATTCACTGAAAATAATTATGAAGGGGCCCTCTTTGGTTGGATTTGAGTTCTAATGCTTCCCTTTGGTAGTAAACACTTTTAGTTCAAACCACTTGATTGAATTAAGAATCTTGTAGTAATTAAAGATTTCTAAAACAAATATTACAAAATATAACTTGATACACTTCATATATTATTTATTCCTTAAATTATTATTATCATTGGCCTATGCATTGATGTCTTAAATACAAGGGCATGCATCTTATTATTTTAATTAGAAAATACCTAATCTAAAAATACAAATAGATTTTAGGAAGAAAATTGGTACATCCTAACTAATATAATGTTGCCAACAAAGACTAGGAAAGGAAAATATAATGAAATATGCTATTTTGTGTGGTGGTGATGACAAAGATATATGGTCCACTAAGGAGGAATTCTTTTTGACACCTTCAACCACACATTGTTTATGTTCCTATCTTGTGAGATCCATCCTTAACTCTCTCAACTACTTATCAACAACCAAAGATATCATTATAACTACTATAGGCTAGAAAATTTATCCAATAGTTGTTATGGGTTAGTTTCGGCAACCTATAGGTTGTAATGGGCTAGTCACTATAGGTTGTATTAATCCATTCTCTATGAACTAGATTTTTATAGTTACTATTAGTTAGCATTGCCTAGTTGCTACGAGATATCACTTATTCATGTTTTCTCAATAGCTTAAACACATGTTATTAAAATTAAACTAATATATCAAAGATAGTTCATGATGAATCTTAATCATAAAATAACCCACTTTATACAAATAAACATATATATCATATTCATTAGTGATATTTTATAAGTAGAATACACAAAATATAGGTTTTACGTATAATAAGTTGTCAATAGGAGGTTTAAAAGAAAGGTATTAGGGGCTTATATTAGATCATTTCTATATCTCATCACATCCCCCAACTTAAAGGGTTGCTCGTCCTCAAGCAAATGACAATATCAACATCTCATAGGTACATAGAAACCTGAATTCAAAGGTTATGATGATCTAGACACATGATTTTCATTAAATTCCTGATAATCCTCTAGCTTATTCCATCTCTTATATTTGACATTCCTATCAACCTATATTTGTCATGTCTAGTCAAGAATGGGAAACCAAAATAGTGGAAGTTGAAAGGTAATGGCTATCTAATTAATTTCCTCCCTTCTTATAATTTATATATGTGTGTGGATTATTTTGAGGGTTACTTTAAAATTATATCTAGAAAATGGATCCTTTGTTCTCAATTTAAGGGTTAGATTATGTCATTTACATATATAAGAGTAAAATCTTTCTTTACCAATTTCAATAAATAATGTAAGGTATTGATTTTGGGCTTCAATTTTTTCTTTTAAAAACTAGTCAGCTATTTCTTTCTTTCTTATTGGTGAGATCAAGTCTTCCTATATCAAATCAATCTCGATGACCTCCCCTCTAATCATCAAGTCAAATTATTTTTATTGCTATTACAACTCAAAAAATAATGTGGGATCAATCACCAAGTGGCTCAAATCATAGTATACCCTCATTAACTAAAATTTTAAAAATTTCTTCTCAATATAAATAGAGTAAACTCAAGCAGGTGACCTACAATTCAAAAGTTGCTCAATCAATTTTCCCATATCCTCTACTTCTTATTTTTGTCTCATGATTTGTGCCTCACCCTCTTAAACTTTCTCTTTCAATACCTTATTTTCTTCCTTTAATTGCATATAATGTCTATACAATTAAATTTGTGCATCCTAAAAAAAATCATCCCTTCAAAATATATTTCAATAAAAAGTATTGATTATTCAGGGTTACTTGTTTGGGTTGAAGCAAATGTAACATATTTCGTAATAATTCTTAAAGTGGTAGAGTATTCTTCTACTACAGTGGATGCTTTAGGTTGTAACATAAATGGTGCCATAAACTATGTGTGGTTTATGCTACAAGAACATACAAGTTTGCACTCTATGATTCCTCCACCCTTTCTAGCGTGTCTAATACATTTTCTTATTCTAATTATCTGACCTGAATCTTAAGGAATTCAATTTCCCTAAGAACTTTCTCTAGGGTTTAATTTTTTATTAGTGTGGTAGTTCAATTTTCTCTTGGTCTACTTTCTCCCCATATTATGAAACTAATCAAACATATCCTCATCTTCTTGGTTTTTTTCCCTCGCATCTTCTTATGTTGATTGTGACAAAGTGGCTTCATTCTCCAATTATTTAGAACTTGAAGATCCATATCTATTTTAAGTGGAATACTCTTCTTCACTACTACTGGTTGTTAGAGTACTTTCCTTTTTAGATCTTCTCTCTCCTTTAGATGAATCTTCACTAATATGAATTAGGGATGGGGTTCCTAAAATATGTTTTGCAATTACCTTTACCCTTAATTAGTGTAATCTTATTATATAAACATGTAATGGTTTATTTTTTTGTCTTTTTTAAAGTTTCAAATTTGAGGGAACATCTTCTTTCACTCATTCTAGTGCCTTCTCTTCTTATTTTGATTATGATTGAGAGGGTAGAATGATCACTTTTATTTTTCTTCTATTTGGTTATACCATACTTTCTTATATTATATGTTTTATTGAATGTTTAATAACTACCTCTTGTCTTTATAATACAACTTCCTCTTCTACAACTATCACTAATTCCTCTTATTATTTATTCTCCTCTTCTACTTCAAATTCTTCCTCTGCTTCCTCTTATTCACTCCTTCCTTTACATCATCTTTTGATTGAATTTTTATAAAACCATCCCAATCTAAATTGAGTCTACTATCTCTTACACACCATTGGATAATTAATTGAATTAGGGAATGGTGAGACAAATATTTGGGTTTTCCCTCTTAATATTATTTTTCCATCCTTTTCAACAAATTTAGTATAAAATTTGGGACATTTACCCTTTTATCATGCCTTAGATGATTAAGGAATTTATAATGAGTTTTATACATCATAGAGTGCCTACCATCATAGGTTAAATATTTGATAATAAATGGATAAAATAGTGCCCATGCCTAGGGTAAAGAGTAATAGAGTGTGCCTTACTTTGAATCTACCAATTGCTCATATCCTACTTAGAATATCTCCCTTGTTATTATGGTACTAGGTTTTCTCTCTCATAGTTCCCATGTCCTTGGAAGAATAATCAAGTCTTTAGTGACTCTCATCTTAAACCCCTTGACAGTAAATTCCTAGTCAATATTTCAAAATATGTCATTTATCCTACATTTTATAAGATATTGGTAATATCTTGATGGGCCCATAATGGTGTGAGGTTTGTAGGTTCTCTTCGAACAATGTTTACTCCCATGGTTACTTTGTGCTTACTTGAAAAAATAAGAGGGGTTTTTAGGGTTTGTTTAGAGTATCAGTGTGATTTAATTGTTTGATGATTATTATTAACTTGGATTTCCCTACTTATAGATGAATTAAATATTTTTTAAATTATGTGTGCCTTAGATGATGTAACATATAAATGAAATAAAATCTCCCCCCAACTGCCATGTCACTCATCCATGAGTGGAGGAAAATATTTTCCAAACATGCAATAAAAATGTAGGTCATGGAAAAGCAGTTTTGATAGTAATGTATTGATTATGATGGGAAAAGTTGTCAAAAATGGAAATTAATTACCATAGGATAATCCTATGGGAATTGAATAACACTCATAATCATATAATGACATAGTCATAAATATCCACATCAAATAAAATATGATTCTTTTGGAAGAAGAAGGCATTACTACCTTTACTGAGTTGGTTACAAATTATGTGGATATGTATGGTCACTTCAAGTGAGTTGCAGTAGCAATAGGACATGCAGTAAATTGGTAGAGTAATGATGATGTGGAAAGTGTATGAAAACCTAATGGTTCTCATTATTGAGTGGTTTTGTGTCTATTAGTATTATAGGCATGTTGATCAAAGTGTTGATGTGATGATCTCTATGGATTATAATTTCTCGAAGGAATCTTAGTTACTCAGATATGTAAGTGCTTATAGGAAGAGGATCTCAATAAAATATTGGAATGTTGAGAGGTGCCTTATAGTAGTTGTAAGAAACTAAGGGCAAAAATAGTACATATAACTATCCATCTCAATTAGAATCAAATATTTGATGCTTCTTATGTTAATCTCATCATCGTATAGTAAACTCATCTATCTCTATATCAAAGGTGGCCAACTGTGATTGATCCTATAACAACTACATTTTTTTTTATGTTTTTGTTATCCATCTTGTATCATCTTCTACTCTTTTTATCTTCTATACTTTTTATTTTATGTCATCTATCAATAATTTTATGGCAATTTCCACCTTTTTACATCAATTATTATCTTCATATAGCATCTACTACTCATTTTGTAGCATTCTCTACTTGTCCCATAACAACTGCTTCCACCCTATAGTAACTAAAATTTCAAATTATAGCAATAAAGATGCAAGTTATAGTTGTATAGGGAAGTTGTAATAGTTGCTCAGGTCTTAGAAAGAGATAGTGAGCAAGGAAGAGAATGGAAATTATATTTTTATTGCTTCTTTTTCTCCCTTTCTCTTTTTTATCCCTTAGATGGTCAGCAACCTGATTTTCCGTCAAAGATTTTTTATACAGACATTGGTTAGCCAGTGACTAGTTTTCTAACCAAGTCTATCAACAATGCCTAAAAGTTTTCATTCTTGATTTTTTTTCTTGACTAATCCACAAAGTGGTTGATCAGTCAAAAATTTATTCAATATGTATCCATCTAAATAGATGTGTGACTGGATCAAACTATGATAGAATCCTTACCTTTTGTACATGGAGAGGAAGTGTAGGTTGAAATATCCCTTTGATGTTTGAACAAGGTCCCTTGTGGACTAAGTGGAAGTTAATTATGATCTTCTATAATCTATCATGTGACTATTTATTTATAAAGTGGATTTTTATACAATCTAAACTCATGACCATTTACAAATAATCAAAATTATAATAGGTCAATTGTGTGTAACTTGACAGCTCCATTGTCAAACACCTCCTCTATTTTATAAATACCAAGCCATATAGTTTTTAGCTTCCCTTTGTGGTCCTTAAAATGAAAAATTACATCCTAATATCCTAGTTAGAATTATCTTGTCTTGATATACTTGTCATGCCATCTAATCTACTATTATTTTACTACTACTATATGATGTAATACTTCTCTTCGGAGTTCATCCAAATGATTTAGTTGCATGATTCTATCATTTTATACCTATGACAAGTCTAGGCTAAGTTTTAAAGTTATCCTCAATGTTTTATGCTCAAATTATATGGGGAGAATAGGTTTATTCCCATAGAATAATTAATATGGTGTAAATTCAATTGTAGTCTTCCATATGATCTGGTATGCCCATATTGCTTTAGGAAGATGTGTTTCTCAATCCTTGTAATTCAGATTTATTATTTTTGTGATAATGTTCTCTTATTATATGATTTTAATAGTTACATGTCCATTTGATTGAGGATGATATGGGGTAGGCTTATTTTGCCTAATTCCATATTCACAAACAAGGGTAGTTGTTAAGTAAAACATGAATTGAGGTCCTTGATCTATAACAATCTCCTATGGAACTTTGTATCTAGTGAATATGTCCTTACACAAAAAAATTCCAACTTTTTCATCCCATGCATGTGTCATGGATTTAACATCTACCCATTTGGTTACATAATCCATGTCGACTAATATGTACTCATTATTGGATTTAGGATCTATTGGTCTATCAAAATAAATTCCGTATTTTTCAAATGCTTCTAAAACCATTTAAGGCTGAAATAACATCTCATCAAAATGTGTGGGTTTCCTCATACAATGGCATTGATCACACTGGAGGGTATATACAACTACATCTCTATGCCAGATAACATAGTAGTAACCTATAGGTAGGATCTTGATGGTAATCTTATTTTTAGCAAATTTACCCCCATAGGGTTCATCATGGCATTATTTAAGGATTTTAATAACCTTATCCTCTCTTATACACCAATGCATGGCTAAATAATGCCAAGTGAAAAAGAGGTACCCAAAGATCCATGAATATGAACCATTTTTATCCATCAAATTATGCTTCTATTTTAGAGATAAATGTTTTTTAAGTAATCTTGTAGTCAATTAGTTAGAATTTTTTGCATACCAAGGAGTGTTAGTGGACAATGCAAAAAGATGTTCATGAAGAAAGGAATCATCTACTATGGCACATTTTTCATCATATGTTAAACATGATATAAATTCCACAAAAAAATTATCTTTATCTAGCCTATCTAAAATAGTAATATAAAACTCTTGCAGTAGAATCAACCATCTAATTATCCTTTCTATGATTTTTGGATTATTTATTAAATATATGATCTTTGTGTGATTAGTATAGATGAAAAATAAATAACATGCAATGTAAGTTTGAATTTTTTAATGGCATAGATTATGAGAAATAAATTATTTCTCAATCACTATGTAATTGAACTCAACCCCTTAGAGGTTTTTGTTGATAAAATACATGGCATAGCTTAGGGATTACTCCTTTTGAGCAATGATGGCTCTCAATGCAATATCAAAAGAGTATATGTGGATGTGAAAGGGTAAAGTCCAATTTAGGCCTCTCAATACTATATTTATTGATAATATATATTTAATTTATTATAATTATGTTTGACATGCATCCATTTAAATAAGATCAAAATCTTTAAAAACTAAAACAAATAGAGGTGTTGCAATTTTACTGAAGTCTTTAATAAATCTGTGATAGTATCCAGCATATCCTAATAAGTTTTGGATGGCTTTGTCATATGTTTACCCATAGAATATGAGTGGATATTAACATAATAATTGGGAATATCATAAAATATGCTCAAAACCTCCCTTTGAAAAGATATGGGAGAATTGCATAAAATGAATGGTAGTATGGTGTATGCATAAGTACCCCAAGGACATGTGAAATTAGTCATATCTTGGTCCTCAGGAGCTATTTTACTCTGATTATAGATTCTAAACCCATCAATAAATGAGAAATACTTATTTCATGCTAATGTGTTAAGTACTTGGTTAATGAAAGGAAGAGGAAATTGATGTTTCATTGTAGCTATGTTTAATACCCTATAGTCAACACATATACACCATTTGCCCCCATTTTGAGGTACAATAACAACATGTGAAATCTATTGAAAACATAATGTAATGAGAAGCGGGGTAAATTATTTCCCTTATAAAATTTTATCTTCAGTTCAATATATATTATAATCATTCATCAAGCAACATCATCATATGAGCAATAACAACTAGTCTAACAAAATGAGAATATACACATAGCAAGTATGAACACATCATATAAGTGGGAAACCCTCTTAGAGAATAAAATACACTAACCATATCTTGGAAAACTAGTCCTATAAAGTAATGAATAAAATTTAGTTGATTACCCACTCAACTTGGAGCACCAACCCTAGTCTATAAAGCACCAACTTGATAGAATCTTTAGCAAACACCCACTTGCAAAGAAGTACCAACTCCCTTAGTGACTCAACACCAACTCAGCCACCTCTTAACCAAACACCCACTTATCCATGTATACCTATACCTTCCATATTTTTCATTTTTTCAATATTCAATAGATAATGGTCCTATTATTTAGCTCTTCACACACTTCTATTCCTCTTAAACTAGTCTCTAGCCTTCTTTGCTCAACTAACCCTCTTCTTTACTTGATTAGGTCATATGACCTTGATATTCATATTTAGACATTTTTTATATATTTAATACACCCATATGATGGTACACATGAACTCCTTCTCTTATTTGTGTTATTTTATTCATTTTTACACTCTCTTCTCAACCACACCCAAATAGGCCTAATTAGTCTTGCTCTTATACTAGTCTTTTGCTCTCACAGACCTTGGTCAGCCATACACACTTGTATACTTGAATTAACCTTAGAATAATTATTATAATACATTAAAAACATTAATAAAACAATAAATTATGTTTTTCATAGCATATAGGACCAAAAACCCTTTTAGACTTTAAGGAGACCAAATCCCATTAGACCTTCATTAGAGCATGTTACACTTCATCTCTCTTTAAATGCTTCAAAAATCCACATAAAAAATTAAAACCTCATATTAAATTTACATATACCTTATCCAAATTCAATTTAGGTTCACAACACCTTTTAGGTCCAACCGCCACTTGAAACCCTTCTCAAAACATTGTTCATAATAGGTCTATGCATACACAAAAAATATGTCTAGAAAAACTAAAGTAAAAAAACCATTTTTACAAATAAATATTTAAAAAAATAATGAGCTTATGTTCATCACAAATTTCATTTTATTCTTCAACTCAATGTATACAAGCTTAAACTCTTCTCTACACGATGCCTACTCAAAATTGCCAACTAGCCTCAAAAGATAGTCATAGAAACTTAAACTTTTGCCATATAAAAAAACATACTCAATGGATTAAAATTCATGAATATTATCTTATAAAATCTTTATAAAAATATCAAATAAAAATATCATAATATCTAATGGCAACTATTGGTCTTTTAGACCAATTTGTTGACCTTCTCTCTCACAGTCCTTACTCAGCCATATAAGCCATTTTGGCTTCAATGTTTCAACCTCTTACACTGAATTACAATATTATTAAAATAATTACTAGGTCATAATTTTCAAATAAACATAACCATATTCATTATACAATTCAATTCAAAATATAAGGCTTCAAACTCATCATTGTACCATGTTCACTCAGATCTTCCAGTTTCTCTTATAGACCAGTCATGATGACTTTGAATTCCAACACTTGTATAGACACATTAAAAGACTTAACATGTATGAATATTATCCTTATATATATTCATAAAATCTCCAAACATAAATAAACTAAGATTCAATGGAAAATATTATACATATAGACTAATCTCTAGACCTCTCTCCTCACATGCACATTAGAACCAAATAAGTTAACTTCTGAGCAACAGTTTATCATATAAAATGATTTATGAATACTATATCCAATATTAAAATTTATTATGGGTCTTTTAAAACATATTAATTTAATTGGATTCATTCCTAATACAGGATATCACATTCCTAAATAACTTCTCACTTCTTCCTAGTTTTCTCACTATTTGCACCATTTAGCCTTTTAGCAATAGGACAACATGTATGACCAGTTTAGCACCCCTAAAGGATATAACCTACTAAAAATACACAATTAATAGAAAATGAAAGACTCAAACTTTTTCCTCTAATTATTTTCATACTTTAATTTGGTTAGCTATGTTTGTTACACCAAATATTTGAGAAATAAGGCCTTTCCTATAGGGTCCACTCACCAATCAAACTAATCATACATGGAGAAGATTGAGAGAGTTTAATACAACCTCAAATCACGTATCTATCCATTTGAGATCATTTTGGGAAATTTTTATCAATATTTTCAAATTAGGTCATTGTTAGGGTTCTTTGAGGGTTTAAACCATCTTCCAGTCTTAATGATCATTCATAAAGCTTAGCCTTTAATTATAGAAAAAAATGCTTATAAATTTGAGCTAGTAACCTTATCCATCTACCATGAATAGCTTAGTTACTCATGTAGATGATTCACATGCCAACGAACACTTGAAAAACCTTCTTGGGTAGATAACTCTTTATCATATGCACTTGAGAAACCTCAAAACCACTTTTCATGTATTTTTTCATTAAATTTAACCTTAAACTTGGTAAAAACACCTGGGACAACTCATCATCAAATTCTCATTCTTACCTTGGAAACTGATCCTAATACCTCATATGGCCATAATCTCTCTGCTTGTTCTCTAGGCCTTGACCTGCAAGTCACATTAGGTCTTGAAACTAACCTTTTAACCATTGTCCAAGCTCTAAACACCTCATATACAAACTCAATAAACCTCTCTCATTCTCAAACACGTTTTTTCATCCTTCATAGGTCATGACAAATCCTCATGACACCTTATAGGTCAAGCAGGGTCTAGAGGTGCTCTAGTTGCATAGTAGGTTTGTAGGTCTTACCCCTATAGGCTCAGCTTGAGACTCACCTGAGTGTTTCAATGCCTCATATGTATTCTTAATCAACCTTATACATCCTCTTATGCATATATGCATCCATCTCACCAAGCCACCATACTCAAACCTTCCCACTAGGTCTCTTCATTTTATGACTAGTCTTAGGTCACTAAAGTACCTGACTTTCATGTGTATTTTCATGTTATCAATACCTCACTGTCATGATATACAAAATATTACCATGATACCTAAACATACCTTTTCACAAGGTCTATAACAAGGCTTTACAAGACACATTGATGCCTTGACTTGTTCCATCCATGTTATGACCTTAACACAACATCAATCAAGCAGATAGAAGACACTTGGACTTGTAACTTTATCTCTCATGGAAATCACTATATACTTTTAATTCTTATAATCTTGTCACAACATACACTACCAATTGTCCTTACTCATCTAGACACCATGATTATCTAGACATCAACCTCATTAATCATGTCTTCACAAGAACCTTGTCACATCAAGCTCACAAGCTCATCCACAAAAAACAACACATTTTAACATTAATGTTACTAGATATACATCAATTATAACATTATGCCAAAAAAATCCATTTACTATCATAAATAGGATATATAAACCGCATATCCAAGGGTTTTTATAACTCAATTTTGACAATTTCTTTAATAACGGGGTGCATCTTACATTGTGGTTAGTGAATAGGTTTTCACTCATCCTTCATGTAAATTTGTTGGTTACATAGATCCTAGATAATTCCTCTCATGTCATGATAGTCCCAAGTAAAGGTTATTTTTTGTATTTGAAGCATGGTGACTAGTTTAATTTCTTTTTGAGGGTCTAATTTATTGTTGATATTAATGGGTTGTCTCAAAATGATTTTTAATTATTTGGATAGGGATAACATGGATTTTGCATTACCCAAAAAAAGGGGTATGGCTATAATGGTGTGGTTATAGTTGATAGAAGGTTATAATATCTCTTATGATATTGGAGGAACCTTCTTTAGGAATAATTTTTTTGAGACATGTATACATTGTAAGAGATTATATATTTCTAAGTCAACTTGATAGGTATTTTGTAGGACATTAATAATGACCATGTCTTCTCCCTGATCTTTCAAGGATATTTTATTGTCAATTTTGAACAAAGTTTAAAAATAAACTTATTTTTCATCTTCATTTTATACCCAATAATTTTGTTTTGTTTCATAGGAAGGCTTGCATGGTGGGTACAACACTAATTTATTAGTGTTATTTCCATTTGAAATCAACATGTTCCTAGATCTACAGTCAATGTAAGCATCATTTTTATGTATCCATGTTCTTCATAGGATAATGGGATATCCTCATAAGTTGGATCTAAGTTTTAAGATGATAAAATTTTCTAGGTATATCCCTAAATCCATGGCTATGACAAAATCTCTATAATCCCCTCTCGCTTTACTATGGATCTATCTGCCATTTGCATAATGGTAAGTGTTGGGTGAATATGATTAAGACTAAGTTTATGCTTTGTTTACATAGTCATGATATTTATGATTTATCCTAATTTAATTAAAGTGTTTTTATAATCTTTCCATAAACATTGACATCAACTACAAGGTTATATGGGTAAAAACACTTAAGTGGAACTACATTGCATAGCATAATGTTAGCAAGTTGTCCAACTACTTGGATATTCTTGGGATCCTTTATCTTTTAGCCATGATTATTTAAGCATAGTTCATGGATAAATTTATTATATATGGGCATGTATTTTATATCTTAAAATAGTGAAATTTTGAAAAAAAAATTAATTATCCTAAAAATTCAAATTCAGTTTCTCGATCTAAATGTTAGAAGTTTAATCTCTCAATAGAGGGAGGGTTGGTAGGCCCTTATTATGTTGTGTTTGTGATTAGTTCAGGATTAATGGTTTTTCAAGTGGTTTTAGGTTAATATGGATGTTTAGAATTTCATCATGGGGTTTTGTTATTACAAGTGAGGTGGGTTGTACAAGAAAATGTCCTGAATGAAAATGGACTTCATTGATGTCAATTACGTAAGTTGGATATTACATTATTTCGGTGGCATTTTTCAATTAAAATAACTTATTAGTGGGTTTTGGTAAATTTTGGCCAAGTAATTGTGGTTTTTAAGGAATTGGTTGAGTGTTAGGCATCAAGGTTTGTTGTTTTTGTTGTTGTAACTATGGATACTATGGAAATCTAGTATTTTAGTTAAACTAGAGTAGGTTACTTTTCCATGGTTTTTTCCATTGGTTGGAAGAAGAAAACCATTTTTTATTTTGATTCTAGGGTTTTCAAGACTATTTTTAGGGTGGTTGGCAATTGTTTGGTGTTTATGTATTCTATTTTTGCCAATTTTTCGGCATCTAAGGTTAATTTTTAGGTGGCTACCTATTTTTTGAAGGTTAAGGGTTCTATTGTGGCCAATTCTAGTTTTAGGATGGTAGAAGTGTCTAATAATTAGATCCATACCAATTAATAACAACTAGAAATTAAGAATTTGAAAATGCATAATTTTGTGGCATACCTTGATTGAGTGCCTTTGTGTCTATTGCCTTCACTAAGATATGTATAAAATATGATCTCCATCTCCACCAATGGTAAACAATTCCACTATTTCAGGATATTCTTTTGTTATACTTGCCACTTTTACTCTAATGACAAGGAATTTATAGTCTACTTTCTTCTTACAATAGTTTAGATAATAAACCATGAAGGCCTAATTTATTTCTTCTTACTTCTTCCTTATGTGTATTACATTCATTTGTGTAGCCATGTGACTAATAATATCTTGCTTCATATCCTACATTAATTAATTACCTTTATTTGTGAGAGTTTATTTGTAGCTGATGAAGTATTTTACTATTTTGATTATTTTCATTATTGACTTGAATAATTCTTGCGTTGAAGGGTGAACTCATCAAATGACACATGTGAGACATCTCCACCACTCATTAAGTCCAATGCTTCCAAGTTGTCTTCTTTAACTCCCTTGAATAATATCAATTTGTGAAAATATGAATTCAGTATGGTTTGCTTAGATTTTCTTAGGTTGAATATAAACCATTCCATGTAAACTTCTAGTGATTCATCCTCTTCTTGTGAAATTTAGAAAATGTCATCTCTCATGTATTTCCTTCCTCAATAATAGTCTTGATATTTAGAAATAAACTTTTCCTTTATATCCTTCTAATTGGAGACTATATCCTTCCCTAGAACCATAAACCATATGAGGGCTACATCTTTGAGTGTTTCTATAAATAACTTAAAATTTTGAGCATCTTGTTTGTATTCATAGTTGTATCATAGGACATTAAACTCAAATAAGAATGTATCCATATCTTTTTTTTCTTTCCCATGAAATTAGATAGGGTAGAATGAGGGATATGTTTCATATATGCATTTCCCCTAGGGGTATTGATGGGAAACTCAAAGGTTGTAGATTCATTAATAGTGTTTTCTTCTTGATGTTCCTCCATGAATTTTTAACTATGATTAGACTAATAATTTATATCACCCACTCTTCAAATTATTCATCAATCTCTATAATCCTTGATGAATAATAAATGGAAAATTTTGGCTTCTCTAAGATAAAAGAGTGTCTCTTAGATGGAGGTGAGGGAGTGGATTTTCTTGAGAATCTTGTCATAGGTTTATTAAAGAGGCTATCTTGTTTAATAAATTCAATGGGTTTTTGTAAGTTTGATATCTCTTTTGGGGGATAGAAGGGCTTTATATTCTAGTTTAGAAAGGATTTTGGGCAAGGGTGGAAGAATTTGAATGTCAAACCCTTTAGTGTGGGGTGGTCAAATAGGAACTTTTTAAAATGGTGGAAAGGTATTCTTCTCAGGCGTATGTAAATTCTTTTCCTCTTTATTTTTGGTTTGTTCTACTAGTTTATCTAAGAATTCCTCTATTGATTCTCCTTTAACTCTTCTAATGAAAATATGGATTGTTTACATGTGTTTCCTCATTACTTACAATTGTTATAGGTTGTGACTCTATTACTATATCACTATCAACTGTTTAGGCAAGACTCTACCCAAATGGACTTGTTCCCACTACATGTAATTCAGCTAATCTCCTTTTCTTGTGATTTTGCCTACCTTGTCTTACATAGGGTTAGTACAAAATGTGTTTTTAGGTTTTTTAATAATCTAATTTAACATAGATTGAATATTATGCCTAGAAAGAAAGAAACGTAAATTAGGAAAATAGTAATTGTAAGCTAAGAAAATTGGAAATTTTAAACTCAGAGAGTAAAATAAATTATCAACTTGAAGATACAATTGTTGTTACACCTTCCCTAGTAACGATGCCAAAATAATGATTAAATTTTAACAACCAATTAAAATGATGTAGACCAATATATGTATGTACAACCTTATCAATCAATAAGGTAGCCACTTGAATTATCAAGTCGACTTCCTTCACTAATTATCAACCTAGTTTGCATTAAGCTAGACAAGATGTCAACATTGTATGTGTAAAAATCATTCATTTGTTGAGATTTATCGATTGCAGATAGGTAACACACTCTTGCATAAAGTAAATTGCATAAATTGATAGTACATAAAATTAAATCACACTTTTTAATAATTGAATGACTGAAATAAATTTAAATAATTATGTGTAAACTTCCCTTAATAAATTCAATAACATTCACACAAATCACTATTATTCATAAATCAAATCACGAATCTCAATTCACACATATAGAATTTAAAATTAAATAAAATAATGCTTGCACACAAACCAATAACTAATATAATATATCAATATCTTCACTAAAACTCATTATGAGGAGGGACTCCTCAGTTGGATTTGATTTTTAATCCATCCCTTGGGTAATAAATGATTTTACTTCAAATCATTTGCTTTCTTTAAGAATCATGCAGTGATTAAATATTTATAAAACAAATACTACAAAAGATAAATTGATATACTTAAATTTCTATGTGTTAAGTAATTTACTATTATCATTGTATTATGCCTTATTATCTTAAATATAGGGCCACACATCTTACTTTTTGACTAAAAAACACCTAAGCTAGGAATACAAACAAATTTTAGGAAAGCAATTTGGTACATCCTAACTAAGAGAATGTTGTCAACAGTAACTATGAAGGAAAACATAATGAAAGATATTATGATGCATGGTTATTATGACAAAGAAATATGGTTTATTAAATAGGAACCATTTCCAACACCTTCAACCATGCATTATTCATGGTCCTAGATTGTGATATCAATTCTTTAACTCCCTCAACCACTTAGCAACAATCAAATATGTCATTATAATTGATATAGGCTAGAAAAATTGTATAACAGATACTATAATATATTCATGGTAACCTATAGGTTTTTATGGGCTAGTTTCTACAATTTTTATTACTCCATTTGCTATGAACTATCTTTTCCTAATTTCTATAGCTAGACTACCTAGTTGCCACAGGCTAGCACTTAGTCATGTTTGCTCAATATCGTAAATACATGATATTATAATTAAACCAATATATAAAAGGAATTCCATAATGTATATTAATCACAAAATAACCCATTTTATCCATATAATCATAAAAATCATATGCATAATATTCAATAGTGTTATTTTTAGGTGGAATACACAAAACATAGTTTTTATGTCTAAGAAGTTGTGAATTGGAGATTTCAAGGAAAGATATTAGGGGCTTATAGTAGACCATTTATATAGCTTGTCACCCATATCCTACTATAATGTACCTGTTCCAACATATTTTTAATTCCTATATTCAATCACGACATAGTACATAGGTCATTATAAGTAATTTTTAGTCATAATCAGCCTACATAATCAACATAAAAATCAGTTTGAGGGAGCTTTGCATATCTATTGATAAATGTATTATTTTTAGCTAATTTTCAATTCTATAAATTATGTATTATACTTATATATTTGTATATTTCTTGTATATCATTTCTAATAATTTAGATCTATTAGTTTGATTCATTCAATTCAAAATAGATTGAATATTCTGGTGAAGCCATCATTTATAGAACACTAATTTTTGTTTTCTTGAGTTTTATCCTAGTATTTCATTCAAATTTATATAAATTTATGACATTGAAATAAAACAACCTTTAACATTAGATATAAATCCAAGACAAATATTCAATCTTCTTTGACCTTGGATTTAATATAAAACTAAATAAATTGTCTTGTGACCTCAAATAACATATAATATAAAAGTTCCTTCTTTTGACCTCAAGTTGAATTTTATTGATACATATATATACACAAAATTGATTTCAATTTTTTATCTTTATTTTCTATGTATTTATTCTTGTTTTTAAAAATTATGTTTTAATATTTCTAAAACTACTTAGTGACGGTTGTGAAGGGATATATAGTGATGTTTTTATATACAGTGGCATGCAAGGTTTACCCTAAATCTCATAACCATTATACAATAATAAACATGACATTTATTTTCCATGTACTTCATTGTATATTATAAACTCCTAGGATCCCTTGTTTCTACCATAGTAAGTATTTGTATCTATTTGATTTGTGGTGCACCTTAAAGGACCATATCACCTAGGGAATTTACTCTCACCATACCCTCAAAAAGGGAATTAGTAGGTTACAAGGATGGTTTTACCTCTATAGTTAGTTTTATAAAACATTTGGCTGAT
Source organism: Torreya grandis (assembly GCA_037957365.1). Taxonomy (NCBI): domain Eukaryota; kingdom Viridiplantae; phylum Streptophyta; class Pinopsida; order Cupressales; family Taxaceae; genus Torreya; species Torreya grandis. The sequence goes on along the minus strand of JARHVA010005532.1, from coordinate 245,974 downwards.
ATTAATCAATGAACGATCAAGTATTTTTAATATCCCATATAAACATTCAAACCCTTGCCTAGATCACCCATTATAATTTAATTTGTTTTTGTATTATATTCATGATCATTAGCTCTTTTGTACATACTATATTACTTGTTAGTTATAATAATTTTATTTTTTACATTTATTTTCATTTTATATATAATGGATACTCAAATTCAACATGCTAATGATTTACATCCATTATAGAAATTATTCTCTACTCATGTTATACATTTTACTTATCATAATGAATGGATGATTTGTCAAAATAAAAAACTTATGGGAGATGATTTTAGTGATGATTGTGATTTTGATAATGCTATAATATATGAAAAAAGTGATTTTATAGCCTCTCTGAAATAAGTGTTCATTAAATCAAATTATACTCTAGATTCCTCCTTGGTCACACCTCTAGATTCTTATTTGAATGTATCTCTAGATCCCTCTTTGGATTCATCTATAGATTCCTCTTTGGATTTACCTCTATATTACTCCTTGGATTCACCTCTATATTCCTCTGTAGATTCACCTCTATATTACCATTTGTATTCTTCTCTATATTACTCATTGGTCAAACCTCTAGATTTCCCTTTTTATTTTCCTCTAGATTCCTCCCTGGTCACACCTCTAGATTCCCATTTGAAATCCTTCTTGGGTTCATATTTAATGTTAACTATGGATATCTCTTTAGATTGCATCCAAGATATTTATTCTCCTTATTCCTTTAATGTTCCATTAGAGCCCATAAATCCTCATAAATAAAATTATCTAATATCTCCTAGATTACCACCTACTCTCCACACAAAGGAACCTTATACTTGTACACCTAATTTTTGTATCCATTTTTCTTCTGCATTACATTATATTTTCACTTATAAAATAAATCCACATAATATATGTGTAAATAAGCATGTGTCATTCATGGGTAAAATCATATTCTTCCTTCTTTGAAAGTACAAATGAGTCTTATTTATAGTGATCTCTTCCCTTATTCCTTCCAATTGGTGGATGTTGAGCTTACATATCATAGTTATTCCCACTTGTCACTCAATGAGGATAAAATTCCTCTCTCTTCCCTTATCATACCACATGCTATAATTATAATAAATAATATTCCTTTCTCTTATTCTTGTGAAAATGACAATGTTGTTTTTCCAAATGTTAATGTTGAAAATGAAAACTATAGTAATCATGATGAATATTGGAATGATGATGATTATTACATGATTAGTGATGATAAAAATGTTTCTACTAAGGTTTATTATTTATCCTCCCCTCACATTGATAATATTTTTATGATAAATCAAATGATAATATGATTAATAATAACTTTATTGCATATCATGATGATGTTTCTAGTTCCCCTTTGAAAGGCAAAATATGTGAATATGTTTATTCTAGTTATAAAAATGTTATTTATTCTATTTTAATAGAATGAAATATTCCTTTTAAAAATAATGGTGTACCAAATAAAAATGAACCTCCCAAGCCTATCATCCTTAAAAAATAAATTATTCCTAAGTCTTATTCTCCTATTCATAGTAGTATACCAATGGTTAAAATTAACAATATAATTCAACTCCTAAATAAACCTCTTAAGAAACTTAACATTCCTTCTCAATAAATCATATCCTTAATGTATGTTATAGGTAATTTTCAAACTAAATTTCATCAATTATCCTTAAAAATTAAAGTGTATCACACTTGAGTTGACTCTAATGTAGTCCATGGTAATCCTATTGTATGTAACATTTTGTATGCACCCTTACCCCCTAATTTACAAATACTTAAATTTTACACATTTGATGGAATAAGGGACCTCTATTTACATATTATATATATATATTCAAGAAACTATGAATGATTACAATGGTAGTTGAATGTTATTACAATTGTTTGCTAAAAGTCTAGAGGGATGTGCACTTGTTTGGTTTCATTCCTCTCCTAGTAGATCCTTAACTACCTATTTAGAACTCAAATAAATATTTTTCATACAATACATTAAAAATAAGGGACCTAGATTCACTTATGAAAAATTACCTTCTTTACACTAAGACAAATCTAAACACATTTTTTATTATATCTCACCATTTAAGACTATTATGCGTCAACTGATTGACCAACCAGCGGATTTAGAAGTAAAATATATATATTTTTAGAGCTCTAATTTATCCATTAAAAGATAAACAAATGTATTATACTTTCAAATAATTTGTATCTATTTGTTATGATACCTTAGCATTATAAAATAATTAGGTCTTGTTTAGGTATCAAATAATATGAATGGGGACATTAAACTACATAAAGAAGATTCACGTACCAAATTCCACTCAAGCCATGTTGATTTACACATTCATAATCAAGTACAAATATTAAATTATAAAAATGTTTTTGAAAGTGTATACACTAAAGCCTCACTAAAAAAATCACACATTAATGTTAATTATATCGTGCCCAAGGTTTAATCCTCTCATGACAATGTCAAATTCTTACATAAAGGAAAATAATTTATTTCCAATCATATTAATTATAATCATTCCTTTACATCAGGGAATATGAAACCTTTAAATTCAATCTCAATGATTTTCCACATGATATTTTAAATATATTATTGGATAAAAATTTAATCAAATTGTGCCCTAATTATTATCATCCTCCTCATCATTTGGAAAAGATTAAAGGCCAACCATTTTGTACTTACCATGGAATTAATGGACATTGTGAGATTTATTGTTATTCATTAAAATAAAATAAAGGAACTTTAAATAATGGAATCATCTCATTTAAAAAAATTCATAATGATATCAATAAGACATTTAAATCTCCAAATGGTAACCAACAAAATTCACAAAAAACTTTAAAGGTTTCAAATCATGCTACAAATAATAGTGTTTATTTTAACATTCACAAAGAACACATAATCACACAAGAAGCTTCTAATGCAATGTTCACTAAGTTACCCACACATATATTGATTCCTAAATTATAATTACAAAATGAACATAATAACATACATATGCATGATCAAATAGATATTATAAATGTAAGAACGAACATCACAACCAATTATTCTCCATTATTATTCCCATCAAGTTGGTAATTTACCTAAAATTTAATTATTAAATACTAAATAGAATAGATAACAAGAAATAAATATAAAACCTCTCAATACATAATCACATTACATAATTTTAACTTCATATAAATGTCAAATATTTACACATGCTCATACATAAAAGTCCTCAATACAAATATCAGTCAATAATTGGCCCCTAGCCACTAATAACTAATGCACAATATACATCAACATCTAAATCAATATCATTTAACAATGGTGCATGTATATTCAAAGCACCCCCTACGTTTTGAGACCTCAATATAGATTTTATGCTCATGGGCCTTGTAATTCACCAACTACTCTCTAACATTTGCATACTCACCATGAAGGTAAACATACTCTGTAAAAATGCTCATACTCAAATCTGATGCTCCATTAGATGGGGTAATCTGTTGATAAGATAATTCAACATGAAGATGATCTCGTTTGATCACCAATTCATCTCACTAAACTTCAAGTGCCTCTAAATATATCATACTATCTTATAATATCCCTACCATATCCACATATGTCATTATTAATATAGATCTAGAAATTTGACTCAAGAGAGGATGGTTAGTATGGTGTTAGTTCCAAAATGAAAAAAAATGAAAGAAATACACTAACTAGCATAACATCTCTAGACCTAGACACTAGGGAGATCTTAGTTAATAAACATGAATAAAAAACACAACTAAAATGCAAAATAAACCTTCTTTTAACTTCCTTGGATGCTCTAAAATGCTTGTTGTAGTGGCTTGCTCGGCTTGTACTCATGAAGTCCTTAGCAATGGAAGCTTGGCTACCTCCATTTCTCTTTGGAACCTTTAGGTTGTCACTTGGCTTGTCTTGGAATAAATTTGGCATAATAACACTAGTTTCAATGGCTTTTGGAATCAATTATACATTATAACATTGCATAATCATGTCTTTAAAATGATGTTCATGGCCTCTCTATTTATATATTTTTGAGAATGTCTAGAATCAACCTAAACCATCCATCCTAAGATTGAGATATGTGGTTGAAGATTAATTCAATTTTTAAAATTAAGTTTATAATTATCCTCATCATGAAATTGTAAGAAGGGGAAATAAGAGGCATGGAGGGCATCATGGAAGGCATTGATGAGGCATGGAGGGCATGAATCCTGATATTTATGGCATTTATGGCCTATAGATGTCTTCCCAAGAAATGAGGTCACCTGATGATGCAGATATTCAATATTCATTTTCAAAACAAATTATTCAACAAGTTTCCATGGAATTATTAATTAGGCCTTGATTTGGGTTAATTATCTCTTAATCATGTTTAAGCACTTTGTGCACAAATTACTCAAATTGATCATAATGCCTTGTTATTGGTCCAAAATTTGACTGGATTAGAATTGGAAGGTGATGTCAGATGCATTGGATCTATTATCCCATTTATTAAGTTACTAAAAATAAATAACAAAGGCATATGTCTTTTGAAATATATTAGATAGGAAAGATCAATCTAGAGCACCTAGGTGCAAAATTGGCATTTAGACTCGAAATGATTTGATCAAAGTTAGCTAGCCCATAAATTACATTACCTCATTTAGTGATACCCTAGCCAAAATTGGCACTTGAATATGTCAATTTCAACTCATTTAATTTATATTAGTGTTTTTAGGCCAGATTGTGTATTTTAGATGGAAATTGGTCAAAAGCCTGGTTGAAGGTTATTGATGGCTAGTTTTAGGTGTCTACAATTTGCCTCTATTTAGGAAGGAATTGCAAGCTATAAGCACAATAACATATTCTCAAATAATGAAATGGTCCTATATGCCTACAAATGCAATGATGATAAACTAACTATATGATGCCTCCTCAAGGGAATGATTGGCACAAGTAAGTCGACAAATGGTCCCTCAAAAAGAAAGAAGCAAATTGAGAGGACCAAAAAAAAAGAAGATGATGGGGTGAAAACATAATGATACTAAAAAATTAATCAAAATCATTAAGAATACAAATGGTATGGTGTACAATGGTTTTCCCAAAGTTGATTATAAACATTGTGCCCTGATAGTGGCAACGTGGTATGATAACCTAATGATTTACCCAGAGGTGGTTATAATCATTAAGAAGATGGAGCTGGCCCAATTAGGATAGACAAATAAGATAATAACATGACCTTGTATAGGCAAAAAAACTAAAGTGGTGAAAACATAATGATTTACCCAAAGGTGGTTATAATCATTGAGATATGTAGGTGGGATGGTGTGCAATGATTTGCCCATAGGCGGTTATAATCATTGGACCCTAATTATGGAAACCATGATGAATGTGGTCAAGAAGGATTATTACTAAACATAGAGGTTAATGATGAAATGGAAAAACCTACTAGTAGGGAGATGCTTGATTGAACTAATAAAGATTGAAATTTTTTCATGTTTAATTACTCTATTTGGGATATGATTAGGATGGAATCAGGATGTCAGTGCCAAAGAGATGCCACCATTACTGAATAGGCTTTTTGAAGCTTAGGTTTATTTTATAATGTGTTGGTAGGCATCATGGTATAAAATCATGAGGTCTTGGCCGAAATATGCATAAGGACTGACTCTTGTAATCCAATACATGATAGAAAACAATGCACCAATGATAGAAACCATGATGACAATGTAAACATATGAATATGGATGGATTCAGGTGTAAGTGTGTGAAATGAATCACCCAATGAACACACATAAACTGAATCAAGGCAACAGTGTTGAAAGCAAATAAATAGGTAGACAAACAAATAAACAATGCAATAGAAACCCTACGAACATTGCCCCTAGAAAATAGGTGACAACTTAACAAATGAACAAAATGGGGGAATAGAAGAAAAGGAAGGAGATGGCTGAGCTATCTCCATATGCACTAAGCAAGTGGATGCTACCAACATAGTTTTATGGATGTAATATCTAATAAAATAACATTAGGCCAAATGTAGTTCTTCGAGGGAATGGAAAGAATGTGATAATTGATGAAAACAAAAAGAATGGATGTGGGAGAAGAAGAGGAATGGTTTTGCAAAATAGAAAGTGTGTGAGATAAAAAGGCCAAAAAATATGGGGAAACTAAATGACAAGTGATGTGTTTGTAACTTAGTAAGGGTTCCTAGAATCCTTAAGGCAAAAAAGTGGTCAATGTTTTTGTTCTTTTCTAATAATTTTTGAAATGTTTTTAGAATTATTTTAGAGTGTCTCAACTCAATCAATAATCTTGAGACACTAAATTGTTCAAGCTCATAAAATGGTGAGAGCATGGCTTAGGTTTCTCACAAAATGGTAAGAGCATGGTTTAGGGTGACTAAGCTGACCTTAACAAGTATCGATCACTTCTTACATAGTCTCAGAGTAGGACCTCAAGTCACTATATTTCTACCCTACAAGGAAAATTTTGACTAGTGTAGTAATCAATTCAAACAAAATAGGCACATTTGGTAATAAGGCATAGTATGACATAGGAAGGGGCAAGTTCATACGTCAAGGCTTAATGTTGCCCCTAGTTTTCCAATAGGTGGTTATAACTAGGACACAATGACATAGATAAATGGTACTAATTTTCCTAAAGGTAATTATAATTAGTAGCAAGATCGGTGGTAAGAAAGGAATAACAAATGAAGGATGTAACTACCAAAACTTCTATCACACAGTTCCAAAATATGATCTATGTATGAAGTACTAGAACCAACTGATGAAATTGATCGGATACCTCAATGCTAAAACTAAATAATGAATGGAAACAACCAAGGTCAAATGGACTAAAATTTAGAACACAGTAGGTTGATAAGTCAAAAATGGAAAGTAGATACAGCTAAGAGGACAGATAAGGATGATATTTGTATAAATAAGAATACTGATAAAATGGCATAACTAAAATGGTTCTTATAGACAATACACCTTAGCACTCATGCATAATCCCACTTGAGATGAATAATATTCATCAGCTCAATAATCTCATCTTTATCTAGTGTGGTAAGCTTGTATGCTCCTAATCCATAATATGTAGTAATGATGAAAGCCCCTATCCAGTTTGGTTTGAATTTTCCTTTATGCTTCTTCGCAGCTATGGTATTATTTTAGTTTTATTTAAGAACAAGATCAACAAGTTCAAATTCTCTATACTAACATGTTGATTATAGTGGCATTTGAGTCAATTCTGATATGCTTAAAGATTATTGATCCTGGCTATGTGTTTCTCATCAAGTAGGTTTAGCTCTTGCAGGAGAGCTACTCGATAGTCATGATCATCTAGGACATGCTTGAAGGAGATGCATAATGAAGGCAATTCAACCTCAATGGGAAGGATGGCTTCAGTACCATAAACAAGTGAGTATGGAGTGGATCCTATGAGGTTATGATAATTAGTAGGATATTCCCAAAGGGTAGGGAATATCTATAAGTGCCGATCATGATCTACATCATTGACAATATTTTTGAGAATATTGACAATGGTTTTGTTGGATGCCTCAGCTTGGTCATTACCTTGAGGGTAATAAGCTATACAAAAATGTTGTGTCATGTTATATTTAATAATAGCTAGTCTACAAACTTTTTTTAAAGATCCTCTATTATCAAATATGATGTCATAGGGGATATCGTAGTTGTAAATGATATTGTTTAATATAAATTTGGAAATTTGTTTTCCAATCATGTAAGTGAGGGGTATAGCTTTAACCCACTTAGTGAAATACTTAGTGGTGATAAGGAATATGTTTATGGCCATCAAATGAAGTGGGGTTGATCTTCCCAATGAGGTCAAGTCCCCATGTAGAAAATGGCCATGGTGCCAACATTGATTTCAAAGTTTTTGTTGGGGCATGAATCAGATTAGCATGCCATTGACATTTGTCACACTTTTTACATATGTAGCAGTATCTATGTCCATTATGGGCCAATAATAACCAGTACATAAGAGCTTTTTAGATAGGACTACCTCACTATAATGAGCACCACATACTCCTTTGTGAACTTATCTTAATGCTAATATAGACTCTACTAAAGTTAAACAATGAATCATAGTTCCATCAAAATTAAGATGATAAAGGGTGGATCCAAGTAGATTATAATGAGTGGAATGATGAGTGAAGGATTTGGTTTGTTTTTGAGATAGGTTAGGTGGTAGAACTTGGTCATGAAGGTAGTTATAGAATTCTAAGTACCAGATAGAATTAGGACCAACAATATCATAAATCATGGTAATAATTAAAATTTCATGAGCTGGTGGAGAAAAATTCTTGATGAGGAACTGATACTCTCTAGCTTTATCTATTTTTTGAATCAAAGAGCCAATAGTAGCCATGGCATCTGTAGTTCTATTATTAGCCTGTGGTATGTGTTTAAACTAAATGTTGGTAATTATTTGTTTAAGAGTCTAAATTTGTACTCCTATAATCTTTAAAATATCTTACGTAGCACTACTGGATGGTAAGACCTAGTTTTGGATTTTCCTAATAAGTCATCAACATAGTCTTCAACAATATCATGTAGCATATCATGGAATATAGTAGTCATAGCCCTTTGATATGTAGCTCTAGCATTCTTAATCCTAATTAGCATTACCTAATAACAAAATGTTCCCCATGGAGTGGTGAACACTATTTTATGTTGGTCTTATGGTGCTATTCTGATCTAGTTTTATCCTAAAAAGTCATCCATGAGTGAAAGCATTTCATAACCTACCATGGATTCAATGATCATGTTGATATTAGGCAAGGTAAAATCATCTTTAGGATAAGATTTGTTGATGTCTTGAAAATCAATAAAAATTTTGATCCCTTTAAGATTTTACTAATAAGTACCACATTAGATATCTATTTTGAGTAGTCAATATATCATATACATCCTATTTCTAAGAGTTTTTCCAACTCTTTCTTTACCAATATAGTAATACAAAGATGCATCTTACATAAATTTTTATTTACTGATTTGGTATCATGATTAACTATAAGGTGGTGCAGAACCAAGGTGGGGTCTAAACATGGCATGTCAGAATAGTCTCATGCAAAGATATCTAAAAATCTTCTCAATAGAGCTATAAAGACTTCATGTTCCTCCTCAGTGTGGGACGTGCCTAACTTTATCCATTTCAAGTCTGATGGAGCCCCAATATTTACCTCTATTATATCTTTGACTAGAAGGGTCAAACTATCTTCTAGGATAGTAGGCAACAACTTAAACAATTGAATTATATCAGGGTCCTCTATTAGGACTTGCTCTTCAACTTCTCCTAGGCATGATGAATCTGAGTCCCCTAATGGGAGATCTGGCCATGTGACAAAAATAGTTGAAATTTTTTGAAGAATTTGATCAAATACTTATTATTGTTGAAAGGTGAACTTATATCCACAGGCAAGTTCATCATTGGTGGTCTCCTGGTCTAGATTGGAAGAAACATGAACACCCCCATCTAATGGTGCCTAAAATAGGTTTTCACTACTAGACTGGCCTTTATCTTTAATTTTTCCCTAGTCAAAAAGTGCCTCAAAAAGGTTTTCACTTTGGGACCTCAATTTTTTGCTTATTTGTTTTTGGCCAAGGGTCTTCACTCGCTCTCCAAAATAGGTTGTAGGATCCAATGTCATTGAGAATCTTGATTTGTGATCTCCCAATAGAACATTCTCTCTGAGGCCTAAAAATTCACAAAATGCCTCTTCATTCTAAAACTCATCAATCAGTAGACTGGATTTTTATAAGTCCCAATCTATCAATTGGGGATAATATACTGGCAAAGGGTTGTGATGAATGGCCAGGGTAAGGGTAAAAATGGCATTGTTATCAAATAGTTAGTTTTAGCTAGGTCATCAAAGGTGGGGCTATGATTAGACTCTGCTTCATTATCAACATCATCATCACTAGTCACTGGTGATAGAGTTTGAATAAGATATGTGGGCTCACCCCTAGGTAGTTTAAATCTAAGTCCATAAGGTGTTTCATACTTAGTCATAGAAATTGGCTTGATGGTTCCTTACTAATTAGGTCTAAGGCCTCTTCCTTCATAATTGTGATTCTCCATGATCCTATTGGGAATAGGATACTTTGTACTTTTATAACAATCAGCTTGGTTGTTATTGTATAACCATGATTCATCCCCTTTAAGAGGGTCAGGTTCTAGGTTAGATGCTAGTACAAATGTGACAGATCCCTTATATTTGTTCTTTTGTTGCTAGTGCATATGTGGGGTGACTTTAGGTCACCCAAAGGTTTTCAAAATTTGAGGAAGATTGGCAATATGAAATATATCATGGGTCACATACTCTCCTAGTCCATTATCTAAAATGGTGAAATGATTAGAAGCTTCAAGAAGCAGCATGTGGGAAAGGGAATCCAAGGTATTATGATCTATGCAAATATCTAGTGAAGGATCAATAAGTATAGCCTTTCCTTTATCCTACTTGGAACTTGGATTTATGTCATATTGATAATTATAGCTTTGTAATTCATCCTCAAGATACTTGTAGTGTTCATATGGGTGTAAATCTCCTAGAATATTTGCTTCCATCCCTGAATGGGAAAACTTGATACATTGATGTAGCATTGACAAAACTACATGTATCTCATGTAACCAAGGCCTGCCTAGAAGCATATTGTATTAGGATTTATGCAAATATCTAGTGAAGGATAAATAAGTATATCCTTTCCTTTATCCTAATTGGAACTTGGATTTATGTCGTATTGATAATTATAGCTTTGTAATTCATCCTCAAGATACTTACAGTGTTCATATGGGTGTAAATCTCCTAAAATATTTACTTCCATCCCTGAATGGGAAAACTTGATACATTGATGTAGTGTTGACAAAACTACATGAAACTCATGTAACCAAGCCCTGCCTAGAAGCATATTTTATGATAACTCAAGATCAAGCAGATGACAAAGTGTATCATGGGTCAAAGGCTTAATGATAAATAGCAAACTAATGGTGCCTTGTGATTCTCTTTCTTGATTATCATAGGCTTTGATGGTTATTTTTTCTGGCTAAAGATCTACCATTATGTACCCAAAAAGCTTGATGAGCTTTAGAGACACTATGTTGAGGCTGGATCCATTGTCTATACAAACACATTTCACTTTATGCCATCTTATATAAACATCTATGTATAATGGATTATTATGGAGTGGGACAAGGGAAGACATATCACTTTGGTTGAATGGGACTTGTTGGGATGGAGTTAGGTGTCCAACCAAAGCTTAAAATTTATTAGGAGATATGTCACTAGAAATAGTGGATTGGGTCAAAAAATCATTCAAGATGTTCTTGTGGATTATTGATGTTCACAATAAATTTAAAATAGAAATTTGTGTTGGTATCTTCTGCAATTGTTCCACAATATCAAACATCTTGTCTTGGTCAGTAATGAATGGTTTATTCTAAGGCTAAATAGTTGGTTAGGTGATAATCAAAGTGGAAGATGGTTATGGGCCTAGGATAGTAATCTTTGACCTCTTAGTTGTGATTGCATAATCAAGATTAAATACTAGACCATTATCGCTAACCAATGTTGGGAATGGTATGGGACCAAATAGGACAAGTCTCAATTGTTGGTACACTCACATGTGGTCATGTGGCAAGGATGAGTTATCTATATAAGGTCTAAAGGGTGAAGTCCTAGTTTTTTAGTTTTCCTATATGCATTCTAATGTCAAATAAGGATTATCCATGTAATCTGGTTGAATGGTGTTGTGTAACAATGGTCTAGGTTGATTAGTGCTTGATCTAGGATTAATGGAGATGGTATTAATGCTACCCCCTATAATATGACCTACAACCCTGTTGTAGTCTTGTGCAACTACATGGTAGGTTTGTTGGTTATTACCATTATAACCTTAGTTTTGTCCATTATTTTGTCATTATGGGTTCTACTGCTAATTTTGTTGATTTTATTAGTTTAGCCTTTGATTTTGATATTATTGATTTTGCTATTGTGTTGGCCATTGTTGTTGTTGATTATTTTTATACTACTAATTTTAATGTTAGGGAAAGGGTTTTTGACAAATCCCAAGAGTTTGATTGGAAGTGGAAGCACCATTATCCAATGTTATCTCCCCATTCTCCAACATGTTCTCAATTAAATGCTTGATTTGGACACATCTTCATAGATTATGCCCATTGACATGATGATAGTCACATAATTCATTTTCATGATACCAATTAGGATAAGGAATGCCTTGTAAATAATGATTTAGTATAGGCCAAATAATCATATTGGTGGAAACAAGATTACAAAATATAGACTCAATAGGTTCTCCTAGGTCACTAAAGACATCACGTGCAAGCACAGTTCTCCTAGGAGAAGGGGTTTGCAATGGTAATGGTTGTATTTATTATGCAGGTCTTGGTTATTATGCATGATGTATTGGTTGGAGATTTTTTTGGGTAGTAGTATATAAAAAGTGGTGTAGATGATTTTTGCACTATTTGGACATGGTGGGATTCAATTACTCCATTTCCCACAACATTCCTATTGCAGTTGAATTACTTTGGTCTTTCATGGTTATTGGCCTGTATCAATTATAATGCTAGTGATTGAATGAAATGTTGGTCATTTCCCTAATTGGTACCTTGATTTTGATTAGTTTAATTAAACTTGATAACTCCTTTATTGATGAGTTCTCACTTAATCAACAAGCCTTTATCAATGATCTCTTTAAAAGTATGTACACATTGTAGTTCCACATGATAAGCTATCTCACTATGCAAACATAGTGGCTAATTATTTATCTGGTAAATTATGGGTGAAATGACTTGCAAAGGCTCTCCATCATTATAAATAACTTACAAAACTCTCACCATATTTTTACTTTGCTTGCGTTAAGTCCACTAATGAAATCTCATGCTTGAGATTATAGGAAAAGTGTTGCACAAACTTATCAGAAAGATCATCCAAATCTATTACTAAATTTTTGGACAACTTTAAAAACCACTCCAAGGCTTGTCTAACCAATCTCCTTGGGAAAAATAGCAAAAGGTATATGTCGTTATATGCCACTAGTTGACATGTGACAAAGAATTCGATCAAATGAGCCTTAGGGCCACCTTTCCCTTTGTATTTGTCAAATTTCAATGGTTTGTATCTTGGAGGAAATGGTATCTACAAATACTCCATGTTGAATGGGTACGAACACAAGTCATCTAATTTGAAACTTTTAATCTATTTACTAGCTTGAATGGAATTAATTACATCCTTCATCTATTGCAATTATTGGGATAAAAAACTAGAAGGAACATTGGTTTCAAGGAGAATATTGGTTTGGGTAGATGGTTGGGACACTTTGACCAAGGTATGATGGAGATACCTATTGGGTTACATTGGTAAGGTTGGGGAATGGACCAGGAATATGCATATGTGGATTAGGATGTATTTGAAATTGCAAGATTAGTTACATGATATTTTGGATGGGTTGGCAATAAAGATTTGACTTGGAGGATTTTATGGTTGTAATAGAAGGATATAACTATATTGTACCTACTATGGTTAAAAAGGGACATACTGCCAACTAATCAAACCTAGTTATTGAGTGCAAACTTATGGGCCAAGACCCTGTCTCTGAATTTGTGGCAAATTTTGAACCAATGATTGTCTATTAGATACTTGAGAAATATAGGGACCTCCTTATTACATTAATCCTTATGGATAAGTGAAAATATGTTGTAGATTTGTTCTCTATCACTAACCAATATTTACATGTTGTTAACTAGTCATTGCTTGGTTTTGAATTGGCATATTAGTATGTGACTGAAGAGGTATGGTCATTGTTATTTGGTGAGGTGGAACTTTTGTTGCCCTTGATTGATGTGGTAATGTATGTGTCCTCTATTGTGTTGATACACTTGATTGTGTCTACTATTATGTAATACTACTCATTATTTGTTAAGGAGTAGGGTTCATTACATTATATCATTGAGGCATGACATTAGTCATTATTTGATTACCTAATCCCATAGGTTGTACACTTGAGGAAGTAGTTCGTTGAGGTTGGGGTGTAGAAACTCCTATTCCCTAGTATGATGATCTACTCATGTGACTAACTATAGGCACATGTTTTTGGCTAGTTGTTTTCACATTAGTACCACTTTGATCAAGATTGGACATTGTTTGCACATTGTCTACTACATTTGGCTCACTATTCTATGTAGAGGTAAAAGGCACTTCTTCAATAATGGGCATATGCATCAAGTTATTTATTGAATCAGTTTGAATGAATGGGTCAAAATTCAAATTCTCTTGTCCAGTTAATTCTATCAACACTCCTGTTAAAGGAACTAGGTCAATAAGAGGCTTACTCACCATGTTCATCTAATTGAAATTATGTGCCAAATTTAGGTAGGTTTGATAATTTGTCTACATTTCGTTAAAGTGATATTCCATGATGTTTTTTCCTCAATTAGATATATTAGGGTCTTGATACATTTTTTGGACTAGAGCCATAGGATTGCTAGAAGAAGCCTGTTGATCATAAATGATATTGTGGGGCACTCTTACTAGACTTGGTAATTTTTCATGGAAATAGCTTGCTAGAAACTTGGCCCCTACCTATATGGCTCTAACTAAAATCTCATCTTTTTCTCTAAAAATTTTTACTCAAATAAAAATGGATCATACGTGAAAGCCATATTAGTAAAATATGACTATTGAAGAACTAGCTCATCCCCTATAGGTATTATAGCTAGGTATTATGTGGTTTGTTTTTAGTCTTGTTATAAATAAGGTGGTGTGTTAACCAAATAGATAGCCAATGGATATCTTATTTGTGCCCATAATTGAGTATTATAAGAGGATAAGAATCTATCTCATAAATAATATTATCTACATAGGGGTCTTGCACCATTTCTTTCTACGCAACTACATTACTAATCCTTGGATTATACATGAGTCCACTATTAGTGTAGGAATACATGTTGGGATCCATAGTCAATGCTTTGTGATAAAAGTTCAAAGAGTTCTACAAACTCTAAAAAGGGTAGAATCTAAAATAGATGATGTCTAACTTGGTCTAGATTCATCAAAAGGATCAAAAGGTTTAAGCAAAGATTTATGAGGAAACAAGCTAGTGTGAAGTATCTAACATTTCACTAGTCACACAAATATAAGTAAGTAAATGGATTAAAAATTGAAATACCAAACTTTAAGGTCAAAGTGTTTCAAATCAATCTAATATAGGAATTTAAAAATTGCTAGGTCTTTTGGCAAAATACGACATCAAAAGCTAGGCTCAAACAAGGCATGCGCTAGGACTCTTGGCTAAATAACGTCAAAATCTAGACTTTGAAAATAGATGAAAGGTTTAATATAATGGATTTTGAAACACTTCTAAAAAACACTAGCTATTTTATTCTTGGACATGAACTTGATCAACTAGGTATAAGGTATGAAACAAAAGGCAGTTTTAGAGATAGATCATTTTCTCATAAATAATGGTATAAAACTTGGTTATTTTGACAAACAAGCTAGACAAAAGTGAACAGTATAATTGTGTTAGATAAAAGATCACAAAATTACACTTGGATTGGTCTGAAAATGTAGGAACAAATTTGAAATCTATGCAAGAGGGTCTATGAAACAATATTTGAAATTTTTTGGGCAGCGTAACAACGCTACACTATCCAAAAGGTGTGATAAAAAAGTTTGTTTCAAAAACTCTCTAAGTCAAAGACAATTTCCCATAATTTTGATAGCATAACACTACTTTTCTTGACTCAAATTGTTGTGGTGCATACACTCAAAGTGCATGTTTTTAGCATAAAATGGCCTAATTCTATCAAGTGATGATAATGATTATGAATCTTAAACAACCTTCAACCCAAATTTGGAAATTGAACCTAAGTTCCCTCAAGTTTAGTGAAAATGTCAAACCCACTTAACACATCAACCCTATGAGCTTATAAAGGTGAAATTCTAAATTTAGATTATAAGTGAAGGGCTCTAAACAACTTTAGTAAAGTTCTAGACTTAATTGGGTAGCATAACTACACCAAAGTGGATGATATAACTCTCAAGCTTTTGATGAACTTTGAACAAGGCAAATTGATGATCTCATGTGGGAAGCATAATGCCTCTTGATTCAAAGGAAAATTAGGACTATGTGTTTGGTTTGAATTATTTGCTTACACCAATTTTTGACTTCAAACAAGACTCTAATGTAGGACAAGACCAACTAATTAATCGCTCTTATATCCTAAACTGACAAGGTTGCTTGGTATTATTGGAATCCATCAATATACGTCATTTGAGAGGATTTTAAGTGTTCATCCAATATTAAATTCATATTATATAGTAGCTTTTTTACAACCCCCCTTCTCTCAAATGATAGTACTGTGACATGGACCTTGAGTCGCACCTTACACCAACAATACTTCTATGACAAGTGGGGATTTGTCTAAGATCTAACAAGTTTCTAAACATTCTAGGGGAATCAATTTCACAATGACCAAATAATGCAAAATAAAATCATCAATTTTGGGTTCATATCACTTGGCTTATTATAAAAAGGTCTAGTCCTTTTTGCAACCACTACATCTTGATGTTCATTCAGTGTAGTGCGATGTCCAAAGTGCCACTACATTTTGTGTTCAACTCTAATTAGGATCCAAATGAAGTCAATGCTTGTAGGTGAAACCTTGAGTCAAAGCTTCCCTAAAGAACTCACAAGAGGTGATGAAGTCTCCCTCACAAGCCAAGTTTGCATAAAAATAAAGAAAGCATGAAAGTAGAAAGACTTTAGGGTCATTTTCAAGGTCACCCAAACTTTGATGAGTTTTTGGGGAGTGATTTAGATGACTTAATATCTAAGCTTTGGACTAGGCTACTTGCAATAGGAATGGCTCTTTTGATTCCAAGGGTTCCCTAAAGGGGACAAATGGAAGAGCATACATGCAACATCCCTATTTTTACCAAACAAAAATTTAATCTAAACAACTAAGTAAACACAAAAATCTTTGAAAATGTGAGTTCATTTTTAAGCCCAAATTTAAAATTATGTGGTGTTCATTTGACCCCTTGGTCTTAGTTGCAAACTTTGAAAACATTCACCATAAACATCTAATTTTTTTATTAAACACCAAAACAAAGTTCCTAATTGATTTTTAAGCATGAAAAAGGTGATCTAAACATGTTTTTAGCAAATTTCAAACTTGTTCATGCAATAAAAATGTTATCATGTCCTTTATCCTTGAAGCTCTTTTGGGTTTGAAATAATGAACTTTAAATAAAAGAGCTCTCGGGTCTCTGTTTTAAGAAAAACATAGTGACCAACATTGATTATATAATCAATGATGGTTATCTCACTGACATCAATTATACCAATGTGACAAATAACAAGTATCTAACCAATGTTGTTTTTACTAATCGATGTTGATTAAGCTCTCCAACTAATGTCGATCTTACTAGCCGATGTCAGTTACTGTGTAAACCCATGGCAAATAAAAATAGCAAAATAAAGTTAGAAAATAAATTTACAAGATTTTTAATGGTCCAAATGAATATTTTAAAGCTAAAAAATGATCTTCTTCATGTGTGGGATGTGTTTTGTCCCACCGAACATGCCATATGTGAATCTAGGAATTTGACTCAAGAGAGGATGGTTAGTATGGTGTTAGTTCCAAAATGAAAACAAAATGAAAGAAATACACTAACTAGCATAACATCTCTAGACCTAGACACTAGGGAGAGCTTAGTTAACAAACATGAATAAAACACATAACTAAAATGCAAAAGAAACCTTCTTTTACCTTCCTTGGGTGTCTAAAATGCTTGTTGTAGTGGCTTGCTCAGCTTGTGCTCATGAAGTCCTTGGCAATGGAAGCTTGGTTACCTCCATTTCTCCTTGTAACCTTTGGCTTATGGCTTGGCTTGGCTTGGAATAAATTTAGCATGATAACACTAGTTTCAATGGCTTTTGGAATTAATTTTTCATTATAACTTTGCATAATCATGTCTTAAAAATGATGTTTATGGCCTCTCTATATATAGATTTTTGAGAATGTCTAGAATCAACCTGAACCATCCATCCTAAGATTGAGATGTGTGGTTGAGGATTAATTAAATTTTTGGAATTAAGTTTATAATTATCCTCATCATGAAATTGGAAGAAGGGGCAATTAAGAGGCATGGAGGGCATCATTGAAGGCATTGATGAGGCATTGAGGGCATGAATCCTGATATTTGTGGCATTTATGGCTTGAGGATGTCTTCCCAAGAAATGAGGTCACTTGATGATGCAGATATTCAATATTTATTTCCAAAACAAATTATTCCACAAGTTTCCATGGAATTCTTAATAAGGCCTTGATTTGGGTTAATTATCTCTTAAGCATGTTTAAGCACTTTGTGCACAAATTAATCAAATTATCATGAACATGCCTAGTAAGTACATATAAATTCACCTCTATAATCAAAGGATAATACTCATCTTATCCTAGATTCATCAAATGCATCATATCAATATACAATTTTATAATATACTAAAACTATGCTATAAAAAAACATCTATACTTACCACCAACCACACTTAGATCCCCTGGCTCTATTTTGGTGGATCTACTATAACCACAATAGGAAACAAGTTTGTCCACCTATGTTGGATACAACATTATGTATATTGGCTCTTACACCCCACATCATCCATGTCTAGGATCTCTATACTCACATTTCTCTCATCTACTAGTAGAGGATCTATCTCATGCATTTTAGGTTGAGATTGCACCCCTACTCGAGTAAGAACCCTATCAAATTGTGGCCATATCATTTTTATTGGGGGCACCACCTAAACAATACCAAATTGGTGTGTAAAATATTCCATCTAAAGCCTCTCACCTACCATAGGAAAGTGGTTATGAATCTAATAACTCACCCAAATATGCCATAACTCCATGGTATCCCCCCTCTAACCCTCAAACCCTTGATATGGACTTCATATAATATATGTAGCAGTCAACCAATCCAAAATATGGAGGAAATCCATAGTGCTCATTCATTTCACTTACCACATACTCACCCACCTCCAAGTATACATTTATGTATGTTCCCATCTAGATAACGGCACTCCAACAAGCCTAATAATTGGTATATGTTCATAGGCCCAACAATGAAATAAAGTGGTAGAAACCAATCCTCAACATTATCCCTCTCGAGTAAGCATATGTAACTCCATGTATAAATGAGCCATCATGGTATGACCCCATGATTATTTAGTCCCGTGCTCCCTTATACTTTGAATAATGTCAACCATCTTATACTAAATTGCTACACTTCCCCATCAATAGTAGCAAAAGTAGATAACAATCCATGAAGAATTTTTTTCAACTAAGGAACTCTTGAAACAAATATCTCTAACAATGAAATAGTAGTCTCTCCTACACCATACCCTCTACCTTTATCATGTATATTCATATAATTATGGGAATTTCAAACACTAATTTTAGTCTCTACCACAACACGAGTACCCATAATCAACAATCACAAAATACAGATAGGAAAATAAAAGCTTCATGTATTAGAACCCCACCATCATATGCATATCAAAGGTAATTAAGTATAAATGACCTATATTATGGAATATTTCATAATTAACAATATCATTATCCTCAAATATCAAAGGTAAACCATGAATGGTATGCATAATGTGCCCTCGATGGAACTCTCAGGCTCTACGGTCACCCTGCAATGAAAAATACACATAAATGTCATAAATCCAATTCCATGATCATCCAAAATGATAATATTAAATTTAAGTTCTAATTTAGACAAAGCCATACTACATTTTTAAATAATATAAATGGTTTCACACTATATAGGATGTCGGCACAAATAAGTTTGCACTAGACCAGACAAGAATGTGAAGGGTCTAAACAGGGCAGGTTGTGATAGAACAAAACCACAAAGCTCCAAAAAATTATATAATTAAAAAAATAAAAAAAATTCAATACATTTTTCAAAACAATATTTACTAAGGGTTCATTATCATTAGATTCAACTCTACATCACCCTCCATAACCACTTGTACTCACTCAAATTGTGTTAGCTGTACTAGTCTCCTTTTAGGCATTTTTGCTCTATTTTCACTAATCCTCAAATTTTTACTATTTTTTAAAAATGAAAATGAATAATAAAAAATATTTTACTCACTTATTCATATTATTCACTATTACATTAAGGTTAGACATTACTTGTATGGCACTCATGTTAACCACTACAATAGAAGTATATAAACTATGATATTTGGCACAATATTTATCCAAATCGCTTACCATCAGATTCATTAGAATAATAAAAATATCACCTCCCACATGTTATAAATTGTGTTTATTGTCATGTCATTTGATGAGGCCAAGAAATTTCACTCATCTCACATATTTTTATCATATGAACCCTTTCTAATTTATCCATTATTATATCCATCACCCATACTTTTATCCATATTTCCATCCATGTAACATATGTTTGTTGTTTTGACATAGGTTAATGATTTATATATGAAATAGTATAATTTAATGTATTATATTTGGATTTACCAATAAATATGTCTAAGACACTAGAAATCGTAAGAAGAGAAGGATCTAAGTATTTTTAATGGCTACAAGCCATTGACTGTATATCACCTGCAGCCATTCTAGTTGATGTACCTACAACCATTGGGTGGTTGAACATTGAAGACATAAAGCACCTACAGCCACTACCTAGAAATCACCTACAACCACTACCTAAAAATCACCTACAATAATTAGTTGTGTAAACATATTTCTAATTGTGATAGTTGGTGAATAGCTAGAGCTAGAAACATCCCATGATTTAAGAAGTTGATTTGGTTCCATGAATCTATGGGTGAGCAACTTCAACATTCCTTGTCAATTTTGATTCTTTTATTATTACAATAAAATACTTAATTTTTTGTATTATTACAACATATTTATATTTTGGGATAGTCATAGATCTTTAGTTGTAACCACTAGATTTTACAAATCTCTTGAATAAGTATTTGTCTCCCATGTATAAGGATTAGAGCTTGAATTGCAAGTAAGTTAGAGTTATTTTTGAATTATATTTCAACCAAAGATTTTTGAGTTTTAGATCAGTGGTATCAGAGCTAGGTCTCGAGGTTGAGACCCACAGAAGCTGGTGGGCATGATCCACATCCCTTCTCAGGGATACGCCTCCAGAGGCAGTCAACGCTCACCACGTGTCCGATCGGGAATCACCTCAAGTGCTTCGATGGCTGGCCATATAGGGATCTGGAAGAGGACCTAGATCACTCTAGAGCTTTTGGTGTGACGGCTAGTCTTCTATTGGTATCAGAGCGGTTTGTCTTGAGAGTGTATGATCCCAAGGACGAGGTCAAGCTACAAGAAGCTTGGGTGGGAAACAACAAAACTTCCAAATTTTCCACCTGTTCGCTCCAAACGACTTCAAATGGTGGATGACACTAAGACATCCAATCCTTTCAAGGAAATGGTGAATGAAGCCCTCCAATGGCAATAAGTGCAGATGCTACAATAGTTTGCCCAAATTCTTCAAACACTTCTAATGGGAAATCCTGGCTCTGCGGCTCCACTTCCTGGCTCCTCAACCAGGGAACATCCTTTCAGTGCCCTAACACCCTTCAAGGTCCAGGTAAATTTTGATATTCCTACATTTGAAGGCAAAATTAATGTTGATGCAGTATAAAATTGGTTAGATCAATTGTCTTCCTACTTCTCTGTAAATAAGTTCACCGATGGAGAAAAGATTACTTTTTCTCTTTTGAAATCAACATTGCCTGTGAAAAACTAGTGGGAAGTGTACAAAAAGAGGTTTAGTATAGATGACATTGGCCTTGAGGTGGAACCTACCTGGGATAATTTTGTGGAAGCGGTAAAGGAAGAATACTGCCCCATTGGAACATATGATGACCTGTATATAGAGTGGTAACAACTTCGCCAAGGTAAGGAACAATCTGTTCAAGATTACACTGACATTTTTCATTCTCTATCTGAAAGATTAGGCATCCAAGAAAGTGAGAAACACAAGGTTCTCAAATATCATGGTGGACTACAATGGTACATAAAAGGAGAATGGAACTCTTCAATTTGGAAACCATCAATGAAGCATACAAGTTCGCAGTGAAGATTGAGCAAAAGCATGGAAGAATGAATATAAAGAATCAGTCTTCAAAATGGAAAAGTGACAAAGAAGGTCAAACACGAGGCCAAAATTGGAAGCAAAAGGAAGGAAATATTGGGAAGTGGTGTGATTATCACAAATCTGGAACTCACTCCAAAGAAGAATGTCAAGCTATCAAATCACTGATTTTTGAGTGACAATCCTCTGCTCTACCTCATACAGACCCTACAGTCAAAGAGGTTGAAGAAGAAATTACAGATGTTGAACCTGAAGCCATTGTTGCTTCATCACAAACACATGACAAGATGCTAGATGACAAGGAAAGGTTGTTTCACTCTAAGTTATTGGTGAAAGGTAAGCCTCTACATTTCATTCTTAATAGTGGAAGTCAAAAGAATTTAATCTATGATGATGTTGTGAAAAGCCTAAATCTATCTATGAAGCCTCACCTAAAACCATACAGTATTGGATGGTTGAGTCCAGAGAGAAACCTCTGTGTCACCCACCAATGTCTTCTTTCATATGCAATACAACCTTTCCAAGATGAGGTCTTATGTGATGTGGTCAATCTAGATGTTTTTGATGTACTCTTTGGTCAGCCATTCATGTATGATCGACATGGTATATATGAATCAAGAAATAGAAGGATCACTCTCACTCTTGGAACACGGCGCTACATGGTACCAGAAGTACCACCTTCTACATCTGTCTCTCTGATTAGTGCCAAGAAATTTGTTCTCATGGTGGTCAAGCCACAGGAATCTAAAAAGGCTGATATTGCAGCCCTGACTACACAAACAACACAACAATAGAAGCAAATAAATATCGAGTTGAAGAAGTTCACACCCTTCCATCCACAGACTGATGGTCAGACAGAAATGGTGAACAATCAGGTATGCAACAGGAATCAAATAAAAGTAAAAATACCACACTTGATGAAAAATTTTGATTCAATGGGGACCATTGCTTCTCAAGGAGGGAGGAATGATCCGGACAACAAATCAAATGATAATTCGGGTGATGGGTCCACCCCATTTGATGGCAGAACTTTCGGGAGCCATAACTTTTGCACCATAGCTCCAATTGACTTGCCATTTGAACCGTTGGAAAGCTAATAATGAGGGGGATGTCATGAGATGGAATTGAGATTTGCTCAATGGAGTTTTACCCCCTAAAACCCAACGTAAATGTCCCAAATTTCAATTTTAGTAGTCCAGTCTAAAAATAGTAAGTTTCTAAAAATAGTAATTCCTCGAATTCTGTATTGTTGTAAATCATGGAAGTCAAACCAATTCATCTCCCTCGAGATTTGTGACCTTCCATATCCTCCCCACACCCTCAAAACATGTATAAATGAAGATGTAACCCAAAATGGAAATCAAACGTCTCTTCTCAGAGATAAGCATATGTTTGGGTCTACAATTTTGATAAATAAAATATCTCTTTTTAGAGATAGCATTATTTGAATTGTGTTGTTCTTATTTTTGAATTATATTTCAACCAAATATTTTCGAGTTTTGGATCAATGTTTCATTTATGTATTTTTTATGCATGTATTTCTTATTGAGTATGTTCACTATGTGATTTCATATGTGTATAAGTATCCTTTATTTATTGTACATTTAATTCATTTGGTGTGGGAAGCTTCCAAAATAGTTCTAATTTATCTTTCATGCAATTTTGATTTTATGAAATTTCCCTTTCATGAATGTGTGATTTCAATTCATGTCATTTCCCTTCTACAAGTGTGTTTTAATTATGAAATGATTAGGACCACAACCTTCAAGAGAGATTAGTGTTCCACATACAATTTTAACATCTTATTAAATTAAATAGACCCCATGTTTATAGTTTAATGAGCAAGAATTATCAATAAATTTCAAGTATTATACTATTAAGAATGTTGGATTAAATTTCTTACTATTCTATATTAATTTATCACTTCCTAGATTACTTTCCTACTTTCCTATATTAAGTTCTTTCTTTCATAGATTAATTTGTTATTTTCCTAGAGTATATTTCCTTTCTACAAATAGAGGTTTAAAATATCAAAAGTTCCCACCTTTCACTGCTAAGGATAAACAGGAATATCTCATACCTTTGTTTTATATTTACATGATATAGTACTAGTTAGGTAAAAATCAATAAAAAGAATCCCCAAAAAATTGACTAACTCTATATGGAGGAAAGTAAGTGGTTGATAAAATCATAAATTAGGGGAATTCTAGTTATTAATAATAAGGATTCAAGATGGATGAAGAATGTCTTAGATTATGTATACCAAAAGATACAATCCCTCCAAGCTAAAATTAAGGAGATAGAGGGAAGGTTGGATGTCCCAAAGAGAGAAGTTGAGTAATATGTTATGCATGATAATAATAAAATGTTTTCACATGTTGGAGAGAACAAACTTGCAACATCAATATAAAAACTATCCTACAGTATCTACATAAAAATATGTTGGTAAAAACTAGTCTGTAACATCTCTAGAAAAAATATGTTAATGTAGAAATTCCTACAATAGTTTATCCATCTCTTGTTGTCAAATAATATTAGTTTTAATAATATGGTATTACACAAAACCAAACTACATCTACTTGTCAAACATTCATTGGTTAGAAGTCAAAGCCTACAACCATTACTCATATGTCAATTCTTGAATTTACTAGAATCAGTCAATCTATAGTAATCATGTTTATATCAACATCTAAGTTAGCTAGTGAAAACAAACTTGCATAAGTCACTAATAATATAAAAGTTATTTCTCATACACCCATTTCAAAAGGACAACTGCCTATAACACTTTACTCCATAGAAACACCTAAACATGTTGAATAAGGCCAACTTGTATAAAGCATATATATGAAAATGTTTGAATATATTTAAAAGGAATGACCTAAAATAATTGAACTTACACATGTTTGTGATGAAAAATGTCCTACGATAGTTTTCTACATCAATCAAGGACTCATAGATACTATAAGTAGAAGATGTCATAACCACACCTACCTAACATTCTAACTATAACTATTTATTGGATTGTTATGCTATATTGACATTTTATAGATATGTTTTATGGTGGACATTTTTATTATACTTAGAAAATTTTCATATCTTAAATTGATAATTATTATTAGATATTTATTTCAGCATTACATTCATTTGTCTATAATTTGATTAAATACAAGATCAGGTACTATTGATGCCTTTTATTGGCATGGTTGCAAGTGTTTCATCAATTGAGCTAGGTGGGATGGGGAAACTTGCGGGTAGTGATAAAGGTGGGAAATGTAGGTAAAACTAAAATAATTATGTAGATATAATCACCACCCTAAACCAAAACCCTTTATACTATTTTATTTTAGTTTTGAGTTGTGTGTCACATATTTATTATGTACAGCTCATTTTTGGTCATTTAATTGATTGTTACAATTGTTAATTTTTATTATTATGAATCAACCAATCGGTATTGATTTATGAATGGTATAGGTATAACATTATTAAATCAATATTTTTAAATATCAAGATGCATTTTGGCATCTAAATACATTCAAGATATATGTTGAAGGTCTTATTACCTTTGACTATTTTGTGTACATTGATCTTCAAATGGTTTGGAGGTCTGAGTGCATGGTTAAATTGATTGAATTTCACTAAGGGATGAAGGAATATTAATATAAGGACCATGATTTTATTAAAAATGTATTAGTCAAACCATAATTCATATAAGACTTAGGTCGATGGCATAGTTTATGGGGATAATAAACTCAACCACATAGTAATGTGGGAGTTGACTTATGTCATAACACTTGATTAGGGTTTCAGTTTTTGTTGGAAACTACTTGATGTTTTGTTTTTGAGACCATGAATGAATATTATGGGGATATTTTAGGTTGAATAGGGTTTAAAACTCATCAACATGCATGTATAACTATGTAATGGGATTGATAACTACCATTGTTTGATTTAGTGGAGTTCCACTTGATAGAACATATATATCTACCAGATGGAACTAATGTTAAATATGAATGGAGAATGGTTAAACAATAATGTGGGAGAATGGTGGAAAATAAGGACAAAAGGAGGATTGAAATAAAAATAAAGAGGAGATAGCTAGTTGATGAGCTTCTTTTTGGTACTGCATTCTATAGCTAAATGAATAAGTGGTCACACATTTGTTTAGGGTATGAATGTTTTATTAGGTGATTGTAAATTTTAAACAAGACTTGTTTATGGTTTATAAGTTTATTATGTGGATCCTAAATAGAGATAAATTGAATAATAATAAATCAAAACAAATCCCTTATGGGTGAGACTGTATGATTTCACCTCACCATGGATGGTGTATAGGTGAATTCAGAAAATGACAAGCTTGATTGGTTATTTTTGCTTTGTGTTTTGGGTTTTTTTTAAGGTTTGTTTTTATTTTGTATTTTGACTCTAAATATTATTTTGAGGAGGGTATTATTGTTTTGTTTAAATTGTGGTTTTCTGAAGCGTATTACATGGTGTGTTGAATTATTTTCTAATCACTATGTTTTAGTGACATTTGGTTTTATTTATTTACTTATGGTTGTTAATGCTTGGATTGTAACCCTAAATCTATTACCTTGCCCTATTTTCATCATGTTATCATGAGTATTTTTGTGTTATAATTTCATAATTGAGTGTTTGTTTCCCTTCCCAACTGATTATTATAGGTACAATCAGTAAGAGGGGGGGTAAATTAGTGAGTCCAAATAATCTAACTTCAATTTTAATTCTTACAAACACTTAAATAGTTACCATAAGCATGTATAAAATTCATATAAATGAACAAGAGAGACAATGCAAGATCAAGCACATAAAACATGACATACATGGGAAACCCTCTTGGGGAATAAACCCCCCTGGAACCTACAATTGGACTATTGTCCTATAATAACAAGAACCAATTTAGACCATCTATAAATGATCAAAGAACTACCATTCCTTAATTTAGTGAGAATACAATCCTACAAGGAGCTACCACACCTGTCTAATTGAGATGCAACAACAACCAAACTTTTATCAAGTTCCACC
The DNA here is from genome assembly GCA_037957365.1 of Torreya grandis. Classification (NCBI taxonomy): domain Eukaryota; kingdom Viridiplantae; phylum Streptophyta; class Pinopsida; order Cupressales; family Taxaceae; genus Torreya; species Torreya grandis. The sequence continues at coordinate 218,687 of JARHVA010005532.1, read as the reverse complement.
TTGCAAGGAGGTTGTAACCACCTTAGATGCTAAGCTTCCACAACAACACCTATGTAAACATGATGCAGAAGCATCTACATACAAAATTCATGCAAAACATGGTTACGTTGGGATGCAAGTCATGTTTGAATTCAAATTTCAATTTATTGTATTTTTCCCTCCAAAATGTTGTTAATGAGGAGTAATTGTAAAAATTAAAGGTAAAAAAATAGTTGTTGGGGCTGTTGAGAAAATAAAGGAGGAGTGGTTGAAAATATTTCAACCTTGGTATATTATTGCAATTTAAAAATTGTTTTTGTTTTATCTTGAGCCCAAGCTAGGCGTAGAGGTTAGAGAGGAGGCTCTTAAAAAGAGCAAAAGAAAATTCATTCAAAGAAGGATAGTGGGATGCAGAGAAGAGAGGAAGAGAGATAGAGAGGTGAATCAGGAGATCAAGGTATGTAAGAATGTAAGGGAGAAAGAGGAGTTCGTATGTGAAGAAAAAGAGAAGAAATGAAGTATCTCATAAGGCTTTGTTAAGCCATTGAGCATGGGATATTGTAAATCTTGTATTTTAAGTATTCTTGATTGATAAGAAGACAAATATTTGATGTTCATGTTATTATATGCAAACAGTGCTCTCATGTATAAGAGGTTTGACTTACATAGTATGCAGATTTGTGTGTGTGTTTCCTTGAGCATAAAGAATAATGAATATCTATTAGCATAAGAAAAGTCATGAGAAACCATTAATTATTGTAAAGGATAAACAATCCAAGACTTGTGTTTGGTTGTAGGAAGTTTATAATGCATGAAATGTTGTAAGAATCCTAAACAGGGTATTCAAGAATGCATACCTACAACCCACTGTCCAAGGTAAATCAATGTGTAAATGTTTGCATGGAGTTTATAATGGCATGGAGATAGGTATATAATGAAATTATAAATCTAAACAAATAAGAAATAGGCTTTAGAAACCCCTTTGATATCGTAAGACCCCAACAGTTGGCTCTCGGGCCTGTAGATGACAATGTATAGGCAAAGATAAGAAATTTGCATGTTTTGCATAGTAGATTGATTGATAAGCTCATAATTTGATATGATCATGTGAATGGGGAAGTAATTTAATATATTTACATGTTTGTACATCACCTTGAAATTCTATTGACCATCGAAATTGAGAAGAAAATCATGAACCCTGTTGACTATCATGCATATACAGTTAAAGACAACTGAGATGTCTTGCTTGGAATGCATATGAGGTTGGTATGATCCAGATGATGATTGGAGAAGGTGTATGGTATTTATTCAGACCATAATCAATTAATTTTAACCCTTTATATAGGATAAAATACTCCCAGTTACATTTAGTAAGCTCTCGGCCTGTGTGGACAGAGAACTAGGCACGGTTGGAATAATGAGTATATCTCAAGATTTACTCTATGAAAACTTATGAAATTTTGTGTGTAGATGAGAATTGGATTTATTAATCCAATTAAAGTGGTTTCATATCGAATTGAACAATTTTGAAAAAGATACGGTCAAAATACAGACCTATCGTTCTGAAACAATTCAGAAAAACGTGTTCTCAGGTCACTAAAAAGGACATAACTCCTAAAATACTAATCCAAATGACTTGATTATTTTTGGAAAAGTTAGATAAAATTATTTGTGATGTAATACAATTTTTTTAATTCCAAAATGAGCTATATATTTTCAGATATAGATGACTGTGTTTTTATCTGCCTGTAGGTGCTCATTTTTCAAAAATTGTCAAAAAGTCAAAGTTGAGTTTTCCTTACTTTTGAGTGCTATAACTTGGTATAAGGCTTCGATCATATTTATTATGTTTTAAATACCTTAATAAATTTGGTTTCATATTTAAGAAGGGGATAATAATGATTTTGACCTATTGGAGGCATAATTAGGCCTAATAAGACCTACAAGCTTCTGAACAAGGTAGGGAGTTTAGAGACAAAATTTAATATCTTGGAGTCTTATATATTATATGAGGATTTAAAAATGTTAGATACATTGAATCACATGTGTTTAAACTTATTTAAAGCTTTATATATATGCATATTGTAGATTGAATACCTAAATCTCCATTAAGGCAAGAGAAGCTAGTAAGGGTTTCAAGCATCATAAGGAATATCAGGAAAGAAGATTGTAGAACTAGAAAGAGTATAATATTTCATGGATGGATTCATTGATACAATCACAAGTTAATGTTTTAAAAGTGAGTTTTCTATCTATCATTTTTGGTATCAGAGCTTGAAGCTCTTGGGATTTGGTAATTGAGCATGTTTGCTAACAAGTTGCTGCAGGATTGAGAAAAGGATCAAAAGACTAGGATGCAAAAGGCCTAGGTGAGATCAAAGAGATTGTCAAAAGAACAGTCGAGGAGAAAGGCTTGGATGAGACAAGTGGACCTAAAGGGATCAAGAGACCAAGGTGGAAAAGACTTGGGTGAAGATCTCAGAAATGGAAGTATTGTTGAAGACACTACAGAGCAGCAAGGTACATGAGGGCACCAAGAAGAAATCAAGCATCCAAAAGAAGAAAGGTATGAACAGTATTGAAATTGATAAAGAGATTGATAGTTTGAAAATATATTTAGCTAAGTTTGCAAATAGATATGAGTATTGGATGCAGATGGACAAGCAAGCATGGGTATGGTCAATAAAGAAAAGGTTGAAGTGGCCAATTGATCTCCTAATGAAGAGGAGAAGAAGGAAAAATGAGATTTCCAAGAAGAGAGAAGCCCATAGAGGCTTGAAGAAGATAAGAAGGTTGCCAAGAGAGAAACAAAAAGAGGAATAGATTGTGAAGAAGGATCTCATTGAGGAGAACAAGATAAGAGAAGAAAGAAAAGATAAAGTGTCAGGAAGAGCACTTGAAAAGATAAGAGTGTTGGTGAAGAGAACACTCATAGGGACCTTGTGGTCTCTTGCTTTTATATCTAATGTTGCCTTTGCATAGGTAATTGCAGGTATGATCAGCCTTATGAAGGTCAAGAGAAGGGCCTTGAAGAATAAAGAGATTGGTGCAAGAGAAGACACCAAGTACACAAGTGAATATGTAAGAGAAAATAAAAAGTTTGATGTTGTTGATAACGAAGAAGAGATGCATTGGTTAATGTATGAGGGAGGTGTTGAAGAACCCCTACAAGCAAGAGGAGAGATAGAAGTTGAGTATGACTTCCATGATGATGTTTAATGCCAAGAAGAGGCAAGAGAACATCCAATCACAAAGGGAGAGAAAGATTTCTCCATGGAACAAGCTATCAAAGAGGAAAATGAAGTGCTAAAACCTGATTTTGATGATTATTGTAAGCATGAAGCTGTTAATGTACAAGTGCAAGAGTTAAAGAAGATGATAGAGCCCTCAAAAAGAGAATTTAGCTATGGATATGTGATGCCTGAAGGGTGGAAGAAGCAAACTCCCAAGCAATAGGAAGTGTTGGTACAAGAGCATGGATGCAGGATGCCTACATGGTTTGAGAAGACAAATGATAAGAAGGAGAAACAAGTATGGGTGCCTAAAAAGGCAAAGAGAGAAGATGTGAGTGTTGAGGCAACAACACCAAGAATTCAATGGAAGAGGATTGAAGGTGATTCAAGAAACCAAGAGAATGAAGGTAAGATGGTGAGTATGGAAGAGGCATTCCATGAAGACAAGACACTTGAGAGGTATACCAAAGAAGTAAAAGGTAAACAAATTTTTATGATGATGTTTTTGAATCCTTTAATGATATTTTCATGAGAAATGGAAAATGGAAAGTGGCTATGTGGACAAATATGCAGCAAGGAGAGAATTCCAAATGGATGGATGATGAGGAAAGAGGAGAGTATGCAGCAAAGCAATGCCTCCTTGGAAACAAAGAACAAACAAGATGGCTTCAGGCAGAGATTGAAAAGAGTAAGGAAACACAAGGTAAGGGTGCTTCAATTGTATTTGATGAGTATATTGAAGAAGTTGGTTTGTATTAAGATAGCTCAAGAAAGGATGAGATGAAGAGTAAGGCCAGTAAGGAACAAGCAATCTTTCAAGTTGATGAGCCCAAGTTTGAAGAAAGATAGTGATATAGATGAGATCTCACTAAAAGAAGAGTTGAAGATGTTGGAGGAGCTGTTTGGTCATTCAAGAGAGATGAATGAAGGTACAAGCCATAGTGAAGACACCATTGGTGAAAGTGCAGCAAGAAAAGAGCACACTAAAGAGGCAAAGGTAGTTTTGGCCAAAGAGCAGAAGAGTGGAGGAAGCCAAGAGACTTTATGGTCTCAAGTTTTTACTTCTAATATTGCCTTTGATGTTTTGAATGAAGGAATGGAAGTTGTTGAAGTAAATGCTAACCATAACTCAATGGATGCATTGATGAACCAAGAAGGCAAAGAAAACTTTGGAGACACATATGAAGATGAAACATGGACATGGAAGATTGTAGCTGAGAAAGAGATGAGGAGAAGAACATACCAGAAAAGGAAGAAAAGCAAGAAGATGAAAGACAAAGACTATCAAAGACAAGCATTGGTATTGGTAACAAGACCTTGGGATCCAGGCATATAGTGAAGACTAATGCATGGAGGAAGCATTTCATTTGAACTAAGGTTCAAATTGTTTCTAGAGGGAGAGTATGATGCAGGAGCATCTACATACAAAATTCATGCAAAACATGGTTACGTTGGGATGCAAGTCATGTTTGAATTCAAATTTAAATTTATTGTGTTTTTCCCTCCAAGATGTTGTTAATGAGGAGTAATTTTAAAAATTAAAGGTGAAAAAATAATTGTTGGGGCTGTTGAGAAAATAAAGGAGTGGTTGAAAATATTTCAACCTTGGTATATTGTTGCAATTTAAAAATTGTTTTTATTTTATCTTGAGCCCAAGTTGGGCATAGAGGTTAGAGAGGAGGCTCTTAAAAAGAGCAAAAGAAAATTCATTCAAAGAAGGACAGTGGGACGTAGAGAAGAGAGGAAGAGAGATAGAGAGGTGAATCAGGAGATCAAGGTATGTAAGAATGTAAGGAATAAAGAGGAGTTTGTATGTGAAGAAAAAGAGAAGAAATGAAGTATCTCATAAGGCTTTGTTAAGCCATTGAGCATGGGATATTGTAAATCCTGTATTGTAAGTATTATTTATTGATTAAGAAGACAAATATTTTATTTTCATGTTATTATATGCAAACAATGCTCTCATGTATAAGAGGTTTGACTTACATAGTATGCAGATCTGTGTGTGTGTTTCTTTGAGCATAAAGAATAATGAATATCTATTAGCATAATAAAAGGCATGAGAAACCATTAATTATTTTAAAGGAGAAACAATCCAAGACTTTTTTTTGGTTGCATGAAGTTTAGAATGCATGAAATGTTGTAAGAATCCTAAACAGGGTATGAACAGGGTATTCAGGCATGCATACCTACAACCCACTGTCCAAGGTAAATCAACGTGTAAATGTTTGCATGGAGTTTATAATGGCATGGAGATAGGTATATAAGGCAATTATAAACCTAAACGAAGAATAAATAGGCTTTAGAAACCCCTTTGATATCTTAATACCCCAACAGTTGGCTCTCGGGCCTGTAGATGACAATGTACATGCAAAGATAAGAAATTTGCATGTTTTGAATAGTATATTGATTGATAATCTCATCCTTTGATATTATCATGTTAATGGGTAAGTAATTTAAGATATTCACATGTTTTTACATCACCTTGAAATTCTATTTACCATCGAAATTGAGAAGAAAATCATGAACCCTGTTGACTGTCATGCATATGTAGTTAAAGACAACTGAGATGTCTTGCTTGGAATGCATAGGAGGTTGGTATGATCCATATGATGATTGGAGAAGGTGTATGGTATTTATTCAGACCATAATCAATTAATTTTAACCCTTGACATAGGATAAAATACTCCTAGTTACATTTAGTAAGCTCTCGGCCTGTGTGGACAGAGAACTAGGCACGGTTGGAAGAATGAGTATATCTCAAGATTTACTCTATGAAAACTTATGAAATTTTGTGTGTAGATCAGCCTTGGAGTTATGAATAAAATTAAATTTGTTTTAGATATAATTGAACAATGTTTAAAAATATACGGTCAAAATATAGACCTACAGTTCTGAAACAATTTAGAAAAACGTGTTCTCATGTCACTAAAAAGGACATAACTCCTAAAATAACAATCCAAATGACTTGATTATTTTTGGAAAAGTTATATAAAATTATTTTTGATTTAATACAAGTTTTTTCATGCCAAAATTAGATATATATTTTCATAAGTAGATGACTGTGTTTTTATCTGCCTGTAGGTGCTCATTTTTCAAAAATTGTCAAAAAGTCAAAGTTGAGTTTTCCTTACTTTTGAGTGCTATAACTTGGTATAAGGCTTGGATCATATTTATTATGTTTGAAAGACCTTAATAAATTTTGTTTCAGATTGAATAAGGGGATAATAATTATTTTGACCTATTGAAGGCACAATTAGGCCTAATAAGACCTACAAGCTTTTGAACAAGGTAGGGAGTTTAGAGACAAAATTCAATATCTTGGAGTCTTATATATTATATGAGGATTGAAACATGTTAGATGAATTAAATCACATGTGTTTAAACTTATTGTGGAAGCTTCAGATAGATGCATATTGTAGATTAAATACCTAAAGCTCCATTAAGGCAAGAGAAGCTAGTAAGGGTTTCAAGCATCATAAGGAATATCAGGAAAGAAGATTGTAGAACTAGAAAGAGTATAATATTTCATGGATGGATTCATTGATACAATCACAAGTGAATGTTTTCAAAGTGAGTTTTCTATCTATCAAAACATCTACCTTTGAACTGATGTCTACAACACCTAATGATGGACCTTTGCTTATCACACTTCACATTTATATAAACATCTCTATCACCACATTAAAAACATGACCATATGGTCATACACACTTTCCACACTCTAATATGCCTCTCAAGTCAACCACGAAGCCCACACAGTATTCACCTTACCTTCATTCACATTTAAACAATATGAACACTATTCTACCAAAATATTTATGACCTACATGTCATAAAAATAGTCCTAAATCTATTATATCCTCAAAATCATCCAAAGCTCACTTTACCTTTCCTTTTTTCCCCTTATTCACACACACAATCCTCTCTCAAATCTCTCCTTCGTCTCTCACATACAGTCTAGAAATCACCATCTATGATTTCACTAATTATAGAGAATTTATGATCGAAACCATCTTGGTCAGCCATTAGGCAATAATTAACCCTTAAGGCATTTATCTCATCAAGACACGACTCTAAAAATATTCATAGGTTATCCATAGTATCTATGGGTCACACTTAAACATATACACCTTTTAATAAGGCCCTTGTAGCCCTTATAGGTCTCATGTGAACCCATTCACTCATTTAGCACTTCATCAAACAAAAAAAAACATAAGACCACTTTAAAATTCAAGATTCCACTCCTTATTTCCACTTTGACATCTTCAAATTATCACATTCATCTTTTCTCACCTCTACGTATGCTTAAATAACTCAAACACTAACCTGGTGCACAAGAACATTATGAATAAAAACATAGCCAGCTTTAACACCCTTTTACATATTGTATACAAATTTTAAAAAATTTACAATGCACATATATAATCCTCATGGAGTCTAGAATACTCCCAAATAGTTAAGTCATCATGATACATCGAAATAGCATCAACATAAGCTCAAACATCCTTCTCAAATCACTTGAAGAATAAGCACTAACAAATAGTCAACTTTTAACCTTAATATATTTGACTATACACACTTCCAAATATTAAAATTAGGTTCATTAGATTCACCATGGAGTTCTCTTCCTATTTTATTTTTATAGCATGAGAAAATTCATCCTGGATCGAAAGATATGGCCCATAAACTAGACACTAGTTTTTCCCTTTATTAAATTCAAATATTCAAATGCCAATAGTCACAGTTAAACTTCAACCACTTTGCTAACATCTTGTGCCTTCTCTACTCAGATAAATTATGCACCATTGATCTTGTCTGAATTTTAATGCATAGGCACCAATTTTCAAATGTCAAACCTTAGTCACTTTGACCTCATCTCATGCACCCTTGTAATATTGACTCAATATGCACTATCGATCTCTATGGATCAGCCAAGTCTTTAACTAGCAATGCTCACTATTAGATCAATCTATATGATCACTTGCTCATCATTAATATTTATCCTTTACCTTTACTCAATTTTTAAATAATGTGCACTTCTTTCCATCTTTCTGCTTCTTGACATCTTGGAGCAAACGCACTTCGTCGATCTCCTTGAGACTTTGTCAATCTTTACCTCTTGTAAAATGGACTATGGGGACCCTTTCAATCTATCTAAGTAGTAAAATTTGAACCTCAATACCTTCTTCTACACTTAGATGCATGATCTCAAATTTGGACTATATGATCTCCTCATATAGAAGAATCTAACCATATGTCAAACTACTCTTGAAACCTTCTCACGTGCGAGATATAATGAAACTAAAATACCTTCTCAAAAACTTCTATCACAAAGCCAACTATTCTTAGAACTTGTTTGGGATGCCAACTTTACTCTTGTATAAATATTTCCATGATTCATCACATGATTTGAATTTTACTTAAATAAATTAGGCTCGACATTGAATAAACCCATATGATCACCTTCTCCTGAAAATATCCACATGTGCAAGATATGCTACCATCAAAATTATTACTCAGATCTTTCTTGCCTCATGAAAATTTGGCTAAGTATGAGAAAATACTATCAAATTTCTTGGGTGCCAATATTTGCACTTGCATATATTTTGGCATGCTTAGTCACATGATCTAAGAATTAGCACATAAAAACTAGGCATAAAAATCAACAAACCCATATATCATTTCATTTGAACACCTCCACTCATGCTAATGACAACCTCATCAACACGCTTACTCGGCTCTACTTGAGCCCTTTTGAAAATTTGGCTAAGTATGAGAATATAGTGAATTTAGTCTGAGTAGCTAACTTTGCATCCTCATATCTTATATCATGATTCAACACATGACTTGAGATTTGGTACATAAAAACTAGGGACTAATGTGATCACAACCATATGACCAACTCCCCTTGACTCATTCCCACATGTAAATGGTGATGTCATCAAACTACTACTTCAATTTTCCTACCACTAGACCTAAAGTATCTAGATGAAAATAATGGACAACCAGATGAATTCTACTTATGCACACAAGCACTCAAAGCATATAAAACATCTTAGGAACCTATTGCACATCCTCAATACTCCATACTCATCCTTGAAAATATTTAACCATGAAAAATAGAATATCAACCAATCATACTTCAAGCATACTAGGACAATCATATTTCACACTCTGTCATTATCACATAGACTATCAACGCACTTCATCCACTCACCAGGACACCTCCATGACATCACCATGGCATCATTATGATAACTCTCTAACATTGATGGTTAGAGTGGGTAGGTAGAACCCACTAATGGATGGGATCATTATATTCATGGATCAAATTTTCATATAATACTTTCATTACTTTATGGATGGAACTCGGTTGCATTACCTATTTTTACATTCATTGTTAGATGGAGTTAATGTGGATTACAAGGAAGGTTGGTTAACTTCATTATGAGATGTAAAGATACTTTATATGGAAACAAGTAACAAGATCATCTTGACTTAAATTCATATCAAATTGGGCTTCTTATTGTCTTAAAAATTATAAAACATAACTTGTTGTATATTTTGGTATATCGAATTTAGTCATCTTAAATTTTTCATACTTGAATTAATTAAGTTTAGCTTGACTATTTGTATCATTACTTGTACTGTGGGTTACAATGTGTCTGCTTGGTAATGATGGTTGGATTCACTTTATGGGTTCTTATGTTGTCTATTAGACTAGAATATAGATTCAAATAGAAAAATATCTATTATTAAATTATGTGAAGTGATATAATTATCTTAATTGGTCAATTTTAATCTTCATCAAATTAGTAATTGGAATGAATGTAATTAATCACTTTTCTAAATGGTTATGTTTTCTATTTAAGTAGTTATGATTGTTTCAATTTAATTATTCAAAGTATATAATTGCTTGATAAATATGAAGTATACATTTCTTAGTATGTTCTATATGGGTAAAAAAATCTATTTCTTCTTGTATGTTTCAATTTCGTAATTGTTAGGTTCTTGATCGAGATCATACGTAACTAGAAACCAGTTCATTTATGATATTGTGTAAGGTGTATAGCAGAGAAAAAATTATTTATAAATCTTATGGAATTATGGGAAATGATTTTTGAAATTATATTTGTGTGTTAAAATGACTACGAAAGTAATTCGACCTACATATTATTTAATTGGTGTTTAGAATCACGTAGTATTCTAAGCATACTCATATGGTTATCATGGCTATTTTAATTTGATGCATGAATTTATTTTTGTATTTGGATTTTGATTAAGTTATGGTTTCTATTTTTAGATTACTTATTTCATTGATTACTCATTACAAAGAAGGGTTTTTTTTATATCAAGGCCCAATCAATTCAGTATTCATTATAGTACCCAAATCATTTGTGTTATTTAATCAATACACAAACTATTATATGATCCTCTTTATGTTATAATATAAATATGAATGACTCCTGTAGATTATTAAGGGAGTTCATTCAGTATTTTTCAATATGAATTACAAAATGGTGTAGATGATATTTGTGGATTATATAGCACCTCAGTCTTGTACACTTGGTAAACTAAAAATTTGGTTGTTCTTCTCAATTCTAGACCTTTCCCACTTTTTAAAGTCTTACATTTGTTCTATGTTGTGCCCCTTGGCCTATCTATTGGTCTGACTTGTCTTATGGTAATGACTCAAACCTTTTATCTTTCCTAGAATGATTAAAACATGGTTATCTTCCACCTCTACAAGTTCTGAGTCTATACCTACTTTCTTGTTCCCTAGACACTAGCATCCTGGCCTACATCGATGCAGGTGTCCTTCTCTGATGCAAGTGTCCATTGCCATAAATATATATAATTTTTAAATGAAATGTATCCTAATGGTTTTCATATGTGTTTTAATATGAGTTACTTCTCCAAAGGGATTGATATAAACATAAGATCAACCCTCATTCATTTTTTATCTAGTAGAACCCATAAAATACCTAAGTAAACTTATCAAAGCACTCAATCAAGCACTTGATAAATAAAAGCTTCCCTATTTTATCTAATTTTCTTATCAATCATAGGGAAACACATACATATGTCTAAATTATTAAAGGAATAGCCCAAGATCTTTATTTTTCATGTTACAAACTAGGACACTATTGTGCTTGCTTTTTTACATGTTGCATGATTCACACACAAGACAACACGTAGGGGAGAAGTTATTGAGGTGTGTTCTTGTTATTGGTGTTGTGTCATTGATGTAAAAGGTTTGATATTTTTATTTGATCTCATATGCCTGAGTTCATTGATGTAAAAGGAAGTTTGAGGTCAAGTCTTGGTTCACAATAAGGTAGCTATGGTCATTAGTATGAGGTTGATTATTTGAGCTTGCTTGTATGGCTTTGAGTGATCTAATGGAGTGTCTTGTGAAGCATAGTAAGGTATGGTGAAATGATTGAATACATGTATGTGTATTTTTTTGATTAAATGTAAGTTTCATGTCTTTGGTGATTTACAGACCTTAATGAGTTCAGAGAGAGATTGTATTCATGTATTTTATGTTTAAGAAGGCTAGTTTAGTCTTGGCTAAAGAACTCTATGGTTTAAGGAGACTTAGACAAAGGAGAATGATGGGATATATTTTGGATACTATCTCATATGTTTTTAGGTGATTATTAATCTTTATAATGTGTCTTAAATGTCTCAAAGTAGTATAGTGGCCAGTAGGTCTATTTGATAGACTAGTTCTTAAGCATGGATATGGCTTGTAAAGGCATGATGGTGTTGATATGGATGTGTATGAGCTTGAAGTTGTGAAATTAAGTTTTATATAATGTGATAAAAGTGTTGATTCATGCATATGACTCTCAAAGTAAGCCAAAGGGGTAATTTCTTCTTTAGTGGTCTTCTCATGGACCTAATCTTAAGACCCTAGGTGGTCGAATGAGGTATCATGAGTAGTCTGAGGCTTGTGAGAAGAATATTGGTAGTATGTGAGCATGGTATGAGGTTTTATGACATGATTATGAGGTTTTTATATCATTTTAAGAGTTTTTAAGGTGTTTTCAAGGTCTAAGTGTGGCTTAAAGGTATAGGCCTCGTGTGCAAACAGACCTAATATGACCTTATAAGGGGTCAAGTTTAGTTTCCAAGGGGTTAGAGATCATGTGATATTTTTTAGAGGTGTGATAGGTTTTTCTAAGAGTTATTATGAATTTTTACGTCTTGTCTTGAAGTAAAAATCATAAAAAGTTAATTTAATGTCTCTTGAGTGTTAGAATGAGGTGTTGTAGACCCGACAAGGGTTTTGTTGTGCTTGTTGGTATGTGCAACCTATGCATGGGGTATTCATCAGTTCATGGTAGTTGGGTAAGGTTCCTAGAAATATTTTATTGGAATTGGTTTTGGAATTGAAGGTAAATCCTAAATGAATGATTATTAAGAGTAGAAATAGGTTTTTAGTGCTTTAAAACCCTTATAATGACCTGATATGGAAGATATTGATAGAAATGGCTCAAAATTATTTGGATGACCTAGTTTGATTATTGGATCATATATAGTAATCTCAAAGGTACCTCTATGTGGGATTGGTCTATCAGATGAGTGAGTGGACCCTAGAGCAAAATCCATATTTCTTATAAATTTGCTATATCAGGTAGAGTTGACCGAGTCAAAGTTTCCAAGTGGATGGAGGTTGAATATTGAGACATATATTATGCCCATGATGCTTTTTTATCAGGTTATAGACTTAAAATATGATAAACTAGTCATGGAAGTTGACCTATTGTCAAAAAACCTAGTGAGGTAAAATAGTGGAAAAAACCAAGTAGAAGTGGGAATGAGATTAGGGATATGTTTCCATGGATTAGGGATGGATATAATTACCTTGGGTTGTTAATAAATTTAAAACATACCCCTTTTGGATATAATATTTGGATATGTGTGTGTATGACAAAATTTGTTCTCAAATTGACTTTTCTAATACAGTGAGGTTTGTATACAGTGAAGCCCTGAGATTGGTATATAAGACCAATATTACTATTGGAAATTATAATATATTTATTTTAAGATATTATAATAATATTTTGGTGTCATATAAATTCATTTTAAATTCAAAAAAGTGTGCACAGAGGTATTTTAAGTCATTATTTTCATGATTGTGTTTTGAAGTTTTTGACAGTTCTAAGTAGTCATCTAGCATAAATGAGAATGATGTGATTTGCCTAGATTTGAAGAATATAATGCACATTAATTTGTTATATATGTATCATGGGTTAATTTTAATTTATTTATATTCATGATAAATTCCTATGAAGATGTGAAAATTCAAAGGTTCTTGACTGGTTTTTTAGCCCTATTTGTAGTTCTGAGTGAGCATATGGAAGTGGTCAATTTGAGGTCTTTTGCCTTATATGATGAAGTATAATTGAAATTATGATGAATTTTAGGTCATGATATTTATGAATTAGTTGTTTTTTATATTTTTATGTGGTAAAGTTGAGTGTATGCTTAAAATATTCAAGTATACTTTCTGGCAATGAGAAGGGCTAATTGTGAGTAGGCCTAATGGTATGGTTCAAGGAGTGAAATAAGATAAATGTTTTTGGGTACCTAAGATGAGATTATCATGGCTATAATTGAATAATTTTTAAATTATTTCATCCATTTATGGAGTCTCAATATTTTATAATGTGGTCAAGGTAAAATGTGTGCTTTGAGAAGGCCTGATTGCATTAGGTCTTCTTTAGGCCTAATTGTGGTATTGGTCGTTATGAGTAGTGGCCGACCTATTTAGTGATTTTTTATCATATAAAACATGTGTGTTGATCTGTTCCAAGGGTGATCTAATTATGGATAGGTTTGTGTCTGATCAAAGTATGTGAAATCAAGAGTCAAGTATAATAAGAAGGTCTCGTAGGTCTAATTTGACTAGATAAACAAATGGAATATAAGTTTGGGAACTATGTAGAAGGATTTAAGACCATAAAATAAGTGTGTTGAATATTTAATCAATTTATAATATTTATTATATCGATGATTATCAATGTCATATGACCTAAATTTGTCAAGAAGAGGGCCAGTTAATTGAAGAGGCCTAATAGGTTGTTTGTGAGAGATAGAAGAGCGTGAAGAGAAAAAGAAGGTGATCATTATCAATTGAGTGATAAAAAAGTTTAAAAATGTGATCACAGGTTATATATGTCTGATTTGGTGTTTATTTACCTATGGGGTTGGTGTCTCCTTGAAATTTGATGCTTGTTTAAGGCCTAGTTGAGTTGGTGCTTGACTAGTGAGGGGTTGGTTATCCTTGTAGGGTTGGTGCATTACTAAATCTTGATTAATTTATTATAGGAATTTATTCCAAGATATTTTTTAGTGGGTTTTATCCTCCATGATTTTTTCCCACATATCTCTTATGTTTATATGTTGTATGCTTAAGTGGATGCTTATTTATGTATTGATTGATGTATGTGTTTGAATGAACGCCTCATGAATGATAAGTGAAAATGAATGATTGTTATAAATGAATTGATTCATCCCTAAATTATTGGTTATTATTTCGATAATTTTTATCATATTAGTCCCTTTGAATCAGTCCTAATATCCTAAAGTATATCCTAATCAAGTGAATATGTCTAGTCAAGCACAAGGTGGTTTCTCTACAATTAAGGCTTTATTGTTCAATAGATATAAGTATGATTTTTGGAGTGTGAGGATGATAAAATATTTTATGTCTCAAGGTCATGATGTTTGGAAATTAGTTTTATATGGATATATTGCACCCTTTATTCCCCATATAGATGCTACAGGTAAGAAGGCTAGTGACAATAATTCAAAATCAATGAATGATATTCTTTATGGCATATCAGAGGTAGAGACTGTGAAGGTGATGCACTTTGTGTCTACCAAAGAGATGTATAACAAGTTGAACACTATCCATGAGGGATACTCTAAGTTAAATTTGGCTAAATTTCAAACCCGTATAAGATAGTTTGAAATCCTAAGGATGAATGAAGATTAGACCATTACAGCCTACCTATTGAGGGTTGATGAAGTGGTCAACATCATAAGAGGCCTAGGTAAAGAAGTGAAAGATTATAATGTTTTTCAAAATTTATTTAGATATATAACTCCTAAGTTTAATTCTAAAGTGTTTGTTATTGAATAAATTCAAGATCTAGATAAGCTAGAGATGGATGGACTTCATGACACCCTAACAGCCTATGAGATGAGGACAAGTGAAGGAAGACTTGAAAATAAGGAAGTTACATTCAAGGTAGAAAATAAGTCAAGGGAGAAGAAGGCACAAGGTAATAAATTCAAAGACAATGATTTTTTGATATTCATGATGATGATTTGATAGCTATGTTTACAACAAAATTGAAAACTAGTTCAAGTAAATACAAGGGTAAGTTGCCCTTCAAGTGCTTTAATTATGGAGAAATTGGACACTTTTCTAACAAGTACCCTCATAAGAATAAGAAAAATGATGATTAAGAATATGATAAAGGTCATGATGATGATAATGAAAATAATTCTTATAGGTATGATAAGAGCAAGAAAAGTTTCAGAAAGTATGATGACAAGAAGAAGTCTTTCAAGAATAAAAGAAGCTTTTACACCAAGGAAGCCTACAACTCATCTAATGAGAGTGAGAGAAGTGACTCTGAGAGTGAACATGAAGGTGTTGATCCTAATGCCAATTATGTTAGCTTTATGGGTGAGGAAGTAAGCTATGCAAATCAATAAGATTCCATGTGGTCTACTGATGATTCAGATGAAGAAGATGAGATGGACTTTGAGGCTGAGTTGATGAATGCTCTAGAAGAACTAAAGATGGTGAAGAATAATAATAAGGTGATGAGGTCTCTTATCAAAGACTATGAGGAACAAATTATATTTTTTGAAGAGATATTGAGAAACAACTCCAAGGGATAAGAAGATAGTCAAATATATGGAGACTCAAATTGAGATTGTGATTGCAAGCCTAAAGGCTAAAAAAGAAGAATGTGTCAAGTATGTAACTAAAGTGGATTCTTTGAGAGCTAAGTTGGATTAGGAATAAAGTAAGTTGAATTCCTTTGTGAAGTTTTAAAAGAGTACCAATGATCTAGACAACATTTTGACTATTCAAAAGACTAGTAATGAAAAAATAGGTCTTGGTTTCAATGGAAACCAAAATAAGAATACTAATGTGACCAAGGAAAATCAGACCTTAAAGGTAAATTATCAATTATGTAATGATGTTATTGGTAGAATGAATAGTGATCCTATTAGGAAATCTAATTCTATAAGGTATGCTAATCCTTTCCATGGTCATTGTTATTCATGTAACCAATTTGGTCATAGAGGAAGGCATTGTAGAAGACCCTCCAATAATCAATATGCATGGAACTATGAGGGGAATCATAAATCAAGGGATATGAATGAGGTTATTTATTTCAATTATCATGATATAGGACACATCTTAAGATACTATACTAGTTAATAAAGAGTAAATCATTAGTTAAGAGGTATGGGTAATGGTGTGTTTCCATAAAGGGGAATAGTGTGTTTCAATTGTCGAAAGGTTGGTAATATTTCAAAGTTTTTCAAGCATGGATTCTCAAGTCAAAAAAAGAAGGTTGAGGCCCCTGAAGTACAAGAAAGAAGACAAGACAATGAATTGAAACCAAAGATAGTTAAGGTGAATGATGACCAGTATGTAAGTCCAAGTGGACTACTTTCCATGGTAGAGCATAGTTCATATGTAAAGGGGTGCCAAGAATTCTCCTTATTAGCTCAGGTTATGGATGGAGTCAAGACAAATAGACCAAGTCAGAATGTTGTTCAAACAAAAAATGAAGAGGTTAAGCCAAAGAGGCTATTCAAGCCTAAGAGGATCATGAAGAAAGTTTGGTCTAGTAAGGACATGGAGATCTAGGAATCTTCTGATTTTATGTTGTTTTAGTACCCTATATAATAGGTGACTCCATTAGGCTTTATGAAGGTACTCAACTAGTGAACAAAAGCATGGAAGATACTTGGTCTGAGGGGGATATTTTTAGTTGATTCATCAGTTCAAAAATAATCCCTATGTTGAGAAGTGGTTCATGTTATTTTGGAGATGCCTTGTCAAAAATGGAGTTCCTTCTTTAGTTATTGATAGTTGAGTATTGTTCATATGTTGAGGTATACATAAACTTAGGGGGAGAATTTTTGTGAGTTGAGCTTTTGTCAAAAAGAGATAATGATATTATTTGGAGAGAAAAGGTGTGTTTCTATTTGTTCCAGGTCCAAGGATCATATAGTTATCAAGAGATAACCATTTGTCATTAATGTCAAAGGGGAGAAAGATCCACCTTAGGGAGATGAAAATGATCAGCTTTGTTTGTGTTTGCCATCAATGACAAAAGGGGAGACTGTTGAGGTAAGTTCATATTGTTGGTGTTGTGTAATTTATGTTAAAGGTTTGAGAGTTGTATTTGATGTCATATTCCTAAGTTAATTTATTTCAAAGTAATTTTGAGTTCAAGTGTTGGTTCACAAGAAGGTGGTTATGGTCATTGGTATGAGGTTGATTGTTTGAGCTTGCTAGTGTGGATTTGAGTGATCCAATGGAGTGTCTTGTGAAGCACAGTGAGGTATGATAAAATGAGTGAATATAGGTATGTGGATTTATTTTAAGTATTGTAAGTTTCATTCATCTCTTGGGTGAATATCTTCAGAGCTTCATACGTTCAAAGAGAGATTGTACTCATGTCTTGTGTGTTCAAGAAGTTTAGTTCAATCTTGGGTAGAGACTTATATGGTTTAAGGAGACTTGGTCAAAGGAGAATGATGGGATATGTTTTGTATCCTATCTCAAATGTTTTAAGGTGAGTATTAAGCTTTAAAAGGTGTCTTGAATATCTTAAAGTGGTATAGTGCCTAGTATATCTGTTTGATAGACTAGTTCTTAAGCATGGATATGGATTGTAGAGGCATGATGGTGGTGATATGGATGTGTATGAGCTTGAAATTATGAAATGTAGTTTTATATCATGTGAGAAAGGTTTTAATTCAATCACATAACTCTCAGAATGAACTAAAGGGGTAAGTTCTTCTTTAGTGGTATTCTCATGGACCTAGTCATAAGACCCTAGGTAACAGAATGAGGTATCATGAGTAGTTTGAGGCTTGTGAGAAAAATATTAATAGTTTTTGATCATGATATGAGGTTTTATGAAATTATTATGAGGTGTTGATATCAGTGAAAAAGGTTTAAAGGTGTGTTTAATGTCCAAGTGTGGCTTACAGGTATAGGCCTAGTGTGCAAAGAGACCAAGTGTGGCTTAATGAGGGGTCAAGTTCAATTTCCAAGGTGTTAGAGATCATGTGATATTTTTAAAAGTTTTGATATGTTGTTTCAAGAGTTTTCATGAAGTTTTAGGTCTCTTATTGAAGGAAAAAATCATAAAAAGTGAAGTTAAGGTCCCTTGAGTGTTAGAATGAGGTGTTGTAGACCCGAGAAGGTTTTTCTTATGCTCATTGACACATGAAACCTATGCATGGGGTCTTGATTAGTTAATGGTTGTTGATTAAGGCTCCTATTTTTATTTTCCTAGCATTTGTTTTGGATTTGAAGGGTAATCCTTTATGAATGATTGTTAAGAGTAGAAATAGGTTTTAGTATATTGAAACCCTAATAATGACTCGATATGGAATATATTTATATAAATGGATAAAAATTAATTAGATGACCTAGTTTGATGATTTGATCATGTATATGACTCTCCCATATACCTATAGGTGGCATTGGTTTGTTAGATGATTGAGTGGACCCTATAAGAAAAGCTATGTTTTCTCAAAAATTTGTTATAGAAAGCAAAGTTGAATCAGTCAAAGTTGCTAAGTGGATGGAGGATGAATATTGAGACCCATATCTTATGCCCATGTTGGTTTATAATTAGGTTCCAACCTTAAAATATGCTAAAATAGTAATAGAAGTTGACCTATCATTTAAAAACCTAGTGAGGCAGATAGTGATAAAAATCAAGCAAAAGTGGAAATGAGATTAGGGATGTGTTTCTTTAGATTAGGTATGGATCCAATTGTAATAGGATTTTTTTAAAGACATGTATAACATATCCCTTTTGGATATAATATTTGGATATGTGTGTGTATGATAGAAAGTTGTTCTCAAATTGACTTGTCTAACATGGTGAGTTTTATGTACAGTGAAGCCATAAGATTGGTCTATAAGACCAATAATGATATTGGACCTTATAATATATTTATTTAAATATAGTATAAGAATTATTTGGGATAATATAAATGCATTATAATTTTATAAAAGTGTTCACATAGGTTTTCTAAGTCATTATTTTCATGACTGTGTTTTGAAGTTTTTGATAGTTCTAAGTAGTCATCTAGCCGAGATGAAAATGAGGTGAATTACCTAGTGTTGAAGAATATAATTCACATGAATTTATTTTATAGGTCTCATACATTCATTTTATTTTATTTTTATTCATGACAAATTCCTATAAAGGTGTGAAAATTCAAAGGTTCTTGACTAGTTTTTGAGTATTGTTTGAAAATTCTTATGAATAATTGATTTTTTAATATGTTTATGTGGAAAAGTTTAGTTTATGATTTATGTAATAAAATAATACTTTATAGAAGTGATAAGGCCTAATTTTGAGTATGCATAATGGTATGTTTGAAGGTGTAAAATGATCTAAATGGTGTTGGGTACTGTTGACCAAATTAGACCCTGCAGGTCAAATTAGGAACCCTATAGGTAAAAACTTGAGTTTTAGAAATTTAAGGTGTATAATACATATGTATTTAGGTGTATTATAGGTCACTTATTGTGATTTCATGTTATAATAGCCTTTTTCATTAGTCATTTTAGTCCTTTATCATTTTGAGTCATTTTGGGGTAAAAAAAGGGGCATTTAATAAGTTTTACAACCTCCTACAGAAATGTGAAGTTTTCAAAAGGTTATGTCACATTCCATGTGTCATATTTTGTCTTAGGTAACTATTTCTAACTGAAAGTGGTAGGTTCTTTATAATAAAGAGCAATTTTATTAGGAAAAGAGAAGAGCTTGGCACTTGTACAGCCCACAAGGGAGTGTGACACGTGAGATAAGATTAGCGAATGTATCTTTAGATTCCTTAAGCTCAATTTTAATTTTGAAGTGTTTTGGATGTGCCATTTTTTATCCATAACCATTCTAATCCTTTTACACCCTTCTAGACATATAGAACCAATCTTTAAGTTTGTACTTGGTATGGCCAGCAAGGCAAGTTTCAAATCAAACACCTTGGGGAGGTGAAATTAAATCAGATAGCTTCATTTACATAAAAATAATTTTAATAATGGTGGCTTGTGATTAAGAACCATCCTCATGAAGTGGACTATGTTTTTATGCTTGTTAATCTATGCACTCTACAAGTTTTGCTCTTGTTTGGATGATTTTGTACAATACAATTGTTGATATTGGTTACAGATAATTTTACTCCCTTATCTCATGTTCTCCATGATTTTTTTAATATTTTAAATTGATTTGATGATCCAAATAACTTAGTTTTCAAGGAGAAGTGAAGGAATGGAATTGCAGTCATTTCTTCCAATTGATAGAGGTTTATTTTGTGTTATGGTTCCAAAATGAAGTGAAATGATGAATTAATGATCATAAATGTCTTTATTCATATTAAATTCCAAATCCAAATTAAATAACCACTTCAATATCCAAGAAATCAATGCAATTTAGCAAATGACCACCTTTAGTAGTTATACGATCTACCACTTCTTTGGGAAACATAAAATGTGTATTTGAACATTCTCTAAGGTTTGGAAGGTTTGAACATGCTTTAAAACAATTTTTAAGAGTGTTGATAAGATTTAATGTTAGTTTAACCTCAAGTATACCTTCTAATAAAACTTATGGAACTTTGGGATAAATTCCCGAAACTATCAAAACAGAGGTCCAGGGCCTTTTTTGAGGTTTCTTATATAGAGTTGCATTAGTTTCTAGAGCCTCCAAATACATTTGTTTTCAAGATACCATATAGTAATATAAAATTTCAAAATAAGAGAGGTGTTTGAGTTGAGAAGAGTGGTTTTCAAAATCCCTCAATTTTCTCTTTGAATATTGAAATTACATATTGTTATCTACGGCAAGATGAGTTGATAACAAATTTTAGGCCTAATGAATATATTTGGTTCTTAAGACTAGGTTGGTATGTCTTATTGCACTAAATAACACATAATTACCATGGAAAACATCAAGGAGGTGCATGGAATATGGTTTACACTCACCAAGGATGAGTCAGTCCATACAAATGGCTTAAGAACAATCACCTATAGCCATATTGCCTCCTTTAAAGCTTAACGCAAAGTTGAAAATTAGACTATGCCCCATATGTGAGTATTTATAAATGGTTAAGGTGACATTCATGATCTAAAATAATATCAAGAGAAGATTATAAGTGGTTTCATGTTCCTCAAACACACCTACAAGTGTTCAACCATTTGAGAATACACACCTATAGCCAACTATAAGACCACACAGTCCAACATGCAGGCTTAAGATAGAACCACCAAGGTTGGCAAATGAGAAAGTTTTTCAAATTTTTAATGATATTTAATAATTATATGTAACCTTTCAAGATAATAAAATATAGTTGATTGTGCTGACTGAGAAAGGTAGTGAGCATAAAGAGTGATAATTCTTAATGTGGCATTGTCTAAACATGAATACATAGGTCCAAAAAAATGTATGAAAATAATAATGGAATATAAATGGGATTATAAACATTATCTCAATCCTAATAATGCAACTATACCTACAGGTGCCTTTGCAAACACAAGACATAGTCAGAAATGCTAACACAATCCTATTTTAGGGGCTATTTTAGAGAGTTTGAGGTGCTTGAGGACCAATTAAAAGGCTAATAACTTCATTTTTATTATATATATATATTCCTTGGGACCTTATTTATCTATATAAACACCTATTTCTCACTAAGATAGAGGTAAATACCCCTCTATTCTATCTCAAAGGCAAAGTACTCTTGTCTATCCAAGGAGTATGAAGAAGGGGAAGGTAAGTGGATCGGTTAAGGGATGCTAGATCACTGAGGGAAAAAATTTAGATTTAATGAGTCCATTTAATTTTTTTTCAAGCATCTATAAAGGGATCTAGGCAGGTATCACATAGTCCTTATGAAAATCTTGCATACACAGTACTCCTTTTGCATGGTCTATTTTGGGTTTTAGAGCCTTTTGAGGGTCAAATGACCTAAAAAAGGGATGTATTTTTTTATATAAAATCACAAAAACTTGTATAATATTATCCAAATTTCAATTAGTCTATAAAAAAATTGGAGGTACCCTCTATTTTGTCTTAGACAGAGGATACTTCCCCTTAGGCATAAACTGGCAAGTAGAAGAAGGAAGATGAAACGATGGACCAAAAACACATGGGACCCTTAAAAATGGTGTGATAAATTTAAATACATATAAAAAAACATGAATATCATACCAAATAAGGATTAAACCTAATAGGGTGACCTAGACCCTCAAACTTGCAGACAGGCTTATTGAGCATGGTGAAGCCTATATTCTAAATGAGAGACTAATGCCACTTTCAACTCTATAATTGGATTAAAATGGACCAATACATGTTTATGGAGTCATAATATATGTTTTTTATCTATTTTTATCTATAGGAAATCATGAAAAAGTCATTTTGGGTCATAAACCAACTCAGGCATGTTAAACAAAGTTTAGGCCTAGTGTCCAAATGGGGAGTCATTCACACTTTTAGCATGAGATGGGAATTAAAACATATTTATTCATGATTTTTGTATCACTATAGATGTTTTTTAGTTATTTGGATGCCTAAGAGGTCACAAGTGACTCATCTTTTGGCTCAAAGGCAACATTAGGCCTATGGAAGGTAAAGGAAGAGGTTGATAGAGTAAATTTGGAAGCTTACATATCCTCTGAATATTTGCATGGAGATCCAAGACATTTTTATATGTTATATATGGTCTTAAAAAACATTACTTTGGAATTTTTTTTCATTTTTAATGTCATTTTTTTATGAACAAAGATTATGAGTCAAAACTGCTCAACCCTTTCAAGCCCTTCCTAGTGACTAGTTTGAGGAAATAAGGTTAAATATCTGATATAATGGAATATTTTTAATATTATTATGATTTAAACTTGTAGGATAATCTCTAATTATAATCCCCATTCTTTTGGACTTTATGGAATTGTAAAGATAGGGTACTTTCTACTATTTTTTATGTTTTACATGTTCCAAGAGGAGTCTAAAGATGGAACTAACTTTGGGAGAAGTATTAGGAATTGGTATAACCTATAATATATATTTCATTCTTCATAAAAACTCCTAATTATTCAAAAAAAAAAATCATCTTAGCTAGTCAAAATTGGCATAGTGACTAAGCTAGTGAGAAGGGTGGAAAACTTCAAGTGAGCTGATTTTAAGGTGTGCCTGATGCCCCTAAGGCCATGTAGGGTATTTCCAAGTTTCATCCACTCCCAATAATTTATTTTAATTTAAAACTTAATCCAAATTTTAATTCAATTGTGCAAGGTGTGAGAAAGAAGAGTTTCTTAGAATGCAGATGATGATAGCTCATTTTGGGAAGGTTTCAGATGACCAGGACTATAACCAATGCATGGAAAGGCATGTCTAAAATCCTTCCAATTCATTACAATAATAATACCTTCCCATAATCATTTTTTTATGTTCAAAAAGGTCCAAATCATGAAGGAATTTTTTGAGCAAGAATAAGAACTTTCATGCCACTTTTCATGAGTTTCATGCATTGTATGGCCACTTGTCTCTTCTGATCTTACATGGTTCATCCCATATCATATTCTCATGAAAAAATAACTCCTTTTATCAACTTTAAAAATGTCCTTATGACCCTTTGACTTCTCTCTTCTCCTCTCTCTCTCAATTTCTCTAAGAACTAGCCATTTTGGCCATTGTAACTTATGTTCCACTTGAGTATGGCAAAGCCTTGATCATTTGCATGCCATTTGATCAACAATAATATTTATATTTACATCTTCCATGACTATTCATATTTTTCTCACTTGAATTTTTTATTTTTATTAAGTGATGACTCTTTTTTCCTTAGCATATTGTTTCCTTAGCATATTTACAAATAGTCTTTGGCATGCCTAATGGGACTCTTATTTCAAAAGGTTGAAATGTTTTTGGTGTTTTATTTAAGAAATAATCATTTGGAGGTATATACCCAAGCATAAATTGTGACTCCAAAGTTACATCATCTAGTCAGGCATCCCAAGTTTCCTTTTGAAGATTGTTGGTAATATATTTCCTTGTGTTCTTGTTTTCAATGAAATTCCATGGCTGAATTTTGTGTTGAGTTTTATTTTACACAAGTTGATGAGGTATATCAAGCCTATGTCATCCCATATAATCTCTATCATGATCCTTACCATCTATAACGTGAATTTTATCAGCCCATTAATGAATTTTATTATCCCTATAATCAGCCTTCTCCATATCTTGCTCCTAGTCAACCTGGTCACTTCTCTAATCAGTCCATTTCCACTTTCAAGCAAACACTTTTGGGATATGAGAAGTAAATTTTATATCTTGACACACAAAGGGGATATGATATATATATTCCTATACTTTTAATTCATAAGGTGAGAGATGCATTAGATTTTGTCAAAATAGAGTGGGCACCTATTGAGAGAGTCAATTTGTAAAGGCTCACAAGTGAGATGTTAGATGTGAGTGGCCTAGTTTCATCCTTAGAGGATAGGATAAGAATTCATGAAATTTAGCCTCACCAACCTATCAGACTTCCCAAATATTTCTATCAGTCCTATATGATTCCTACTTAGGAACCCAATCATGCTTACAAAAGTCATCCTTTTCCTAATCAGTTGGAAGAGAGAGTTGAAAAGAGAAACCTTGTTTTTAAAGATAATCTTGATAGGTAGATTGAGTTGGATAATATTAATATGCATAATTCCATGTAATTATAAAAATAAGTGAAATATAAGCCCTCATTGGCCTCTCCAATTACATCCCCACCTCAATAACTGATCTCTAGATATGAGATTCCAAGTTGGAGAAAAGGTGGAGAATCCAAGCCTAAGGAGATTATAAGTTTTTTTAGCACCTCATCCACTCCTAAAATTTAATAAATACCTCAATAAGAGACTTATAATCCTAAAATCCTAAGCTAGAGTAAGTTATTAGAATCACGGGGAAAGAAAGAGGAGAAAAACCTAGATAAAGAGTGTGAAGTTGAAGAAAAACTTGATCCTATACAAGCTCCTCCCACCCTTCCTCAAGAGACTCCTTGCCTTCCATATAAACCCTCTTATACTCCTCATCCTCATTATGATTCCTATCAAATTCAATAGATAATTTTCCAAGAAAATTGAAGAGTTAGAGTCAAGGATAAAATTGCTAAGTCAAGGTGTGGTTAAAGGTTTAGACCCAAAAGAAGATCTTATGCCTAAACACACCCCATCCAACCTCCCTCAAGAAAGTGTTCAAGATAAATCAGATGTTAATGAATTAATTTGAAAATAAAAGGAATAAAACTAATCTATTTTAGCCCAAGGTCTGCCTCCCCTTCCTCAAGAGCTTCCAAAAGAATCCCCTACAAGTCATTTTCAATCTGATTTTGAGTCATATGTTCCACCTCCACCAAATAGCTCATCTTGTCATCACCCCATCACCCTTTGAATTAGTGTACCTATGGTATGGAAAACTAAATATGATAAATTGATTGAGGAAAATTTATAACTATTTATTGAGGAAAGCGTATCTCCTTGGCTGCCTCCTTGAGCTAAGTCACTCGATTTTGAGATGCCTAGTCTTGGTATCACCAAGAAGGAAATTGAATATCTTACAACCCTTGAGAATAAAGATCATATTATGATAGATGAGATACAATTTGAAATATCTCATGAGGTACTAAGTGCTAAAGAATAGGTGAGTCCTTGTGTTGAGTCTTCTTGTTTGGTTGATAATGAATAATGCCTCCCTTGTATCAAAGAAGAAATCTTCGATAAAGTCTTTTTGGATTCTAAAGAAGAGGATGAAGGAGATTCTCATATTTCTTCCCTTTATGATGTTAATAAAAAATAAGATGAGGACTTGTGGCATCAATTTGAAAATATTTTAAATGAGTTTGAATCTCTCAAGGGGTCTACAGTTTCTTTAGAGTTTATTACAAGTGATGGTGAGCAAGATGACATTGTCCAAAATGTCATAGATGAACAAGATCAAATTTCACATCAGCGTTTAGAGGTCAATACAAGTTTCTATTTACCTCAGTCTTCAAAGGAACAAGAAACATTCCTCTTGAAGTCATGCCTACAAAGAAGATGAAAATTGATCATGAGATGAGGAGTGGGAAGCAATATGAGTTATGTGTACAAGGCTAGGAGGAATACTTTTAAATTGGAGATCTATTTGAAGATGGTCTACTTGAAATCATAGTAATTGAAGTGCCAATAAATAGGTCTAATCCATCAAATATATAATCTAAAGATAAACATTCTTGGCACCATGTTTCATCTCATGAGGAAGGAGATGCAATAAACTTTCCTTTTGATCCTAGAAAGGTAGGTATGCTTGACTGTTAGTTGTATATAGTTTTTTCTTCCTATTTTTCTTAAGTGCTTTGACCACATGTGTGTCTTTCTAGTGTGTTTTCTTTGCTTTATGTGTGTCCTTTGTTTTGTGTGGTTGAGGTAGTCAAGTGGTCTTATCTTGATCAAAGCATAGTTTTCAAGTGATCAAAGGTCTCCTTGTTTTGTTTTAGAATTTAGATGACTCCTTAAGCCCAATGGACTAATAAGGCTACTAGTCTAGATAGTCTAGTAGGCATATTACCCCTATGAGTCACTAATTTATTAACCAAAATTTGACCCTATAGGTCAACCTAGGACCCCTGTAAGTAAAAAATTGATTTTCAGGTGTTTTATGAGTCTAATATATATGTCTTAAGGTGTATTATAGGCCATTTAGTGTGGTTTCATGTTATACTAGCCTTGGTCATTAGTCATTTTAGTCCTTTTATTATTTTGAGGTCAAAAAAGGGGCATTTAATGAGTTATACGACCTCTTAGGGAAATTTGAAGGTGTTAAAATTTTATGTCACATGCCATGTGTCCTATTATATCTTAGGAAACTATTTATAACTAAAAGTGGTAGGTTCTTCAAAGAAAGAGCAACTTTCTTGGGAAATTAGAAGAGTTTGGCACTTGTACGAACCACAAGGGAATGTGACACATGGGATAAGGTCAAGGAATGTCTATTTATATTCCTAAAGCTTAGTTACACATTTGAAGTGTTAAAGAATTTCTATTTTTTTCTAAAACCATTCTACTCCTTTTTCACCCTTTTAGACATATAGCTCCAGTCTTCAGGTTTGTACTTGGTACGGTCATTAGGGGAGGTTTTAGATCAAACACATTGGGGAGATGAAGTTAAACTTATATATATTAATTTACATAAAAAAGAGTTTGAATAATAGTGGCCTATGCTTTATTAACAATCTTCATGAAGTGGATTATGTTTTTCTACTTGCTAATTTGTGTACCTTGCAGGTTTTACTCTTGTTTAGATTATTTTTTACAATACAAGTACTAAGATTAGTTTAAAATGATGTTTAATAAATTATCTCATGTTTTCCATTATTGGTTTCATATTTTGAATTGATTTAATGAGCCAACTAACTCAGTTTTCAAGGAAAAGTGAAGGAATGGAATTGCAATCATTTTTTTCAATTGCTAGAGGTTTCTTTTGTGTTATGGTTCCAAAATGAAGTAAAATGATGAATTATTGCTCATATATGTATTTTATTCATATTAAATTCCAAATCCAACTTTAATAACCACTTTAAGAGCCAAAAAAGTAATGCAAGTTAGCAAATGACCACCTACAATAGTTTTACAATCTACCACTTCTTAGGGAAACATGAAATGTGTGTTTGAACATTCTCTAAGGTTTGGAAGGTTTGAACATGATTTAAAACAATTTGGAAGAGTGTTGATAATATTGAATGTTATTATAGCCTCAAGGAGACCTTCTAAGAAAACTTGTGACACTTTGGGATAAATTCCCAAAACTATCAAAATAGAGGTCTAGGCCCTTTTTTGAGAGAGTTGTTTAAGTTGAGAATATTGGTTTTAAAAATCCCTCAATTTGCTCTTTGAACACTGAAATTCCGTAGTGTTATCTACAACAAGATGAGTTGATAACAAGTTTTAGGCCTAATGAGTAGATTTGATGCTTAAGACTAGGTTGGAATATATTTTTGCACTAAATAACACATAATTATCATGTAAAACATAAAGGAGGTGCATGGAAGATGTTTTAAACTCACTAGAGATGAGTTAGTCCAAACAAATGGCTTAAGCACAGTCACCTACAGCCATACTGCCTCCTTGTAAGCTTAACCCAAAGTTGCAAATTAGACTATGCCCCATATGTGAGTGTTTCTAAATGGTGAAGGTGACATTCATGATCTAAAATATTATCAAGAGAAGATGATAAGTGCTTTCATGTTCCTCAAACACACCTACAGGTGTTCCACCATTTGAGAATACACACCTACAACCAACTATAGGATCACATAGTCCAACATGCAAGTTTGAGATGGAACCACCAAGGTTGGTAGATGATAAAGGTTTTCAAATGTTTCATGAGATTTAATAATTGTATGTAACCTTATAAGAGAATAAAATACACCTATAGGGTTTCATCTTCCCTAACACAGTTGACTGTGTTGAGTGAGAAAGGCGGTGAGCATAAAGAGTGATAGTTCTTAATGTGGCATTGTCTAAACATGAATACACAAATCCAAACCAATGTATGGTAATTATAAGGGACTCCAAATGGGATTTTAAACATTGTCTCAAGTTTAATCATGCAACTATACCTATAGGTGCCTTTGCAAACACAAGATACAATCAAAAATGCTAATATGGTCTTGTTTTAGGGGCTATTTTAGAGAGTTTGAGGTGCTTGAGGACCAATTAAAGGAGTCGGGCCTTTATTTTTAGTATAGAGATTCATTGGGACCTGAGGTATCTTTATAAACACTCATTTCTCCCTAAGATAGAGGGAAATACCCCTTTTTTCTATATCAGAGATAGAGCACTCTTGAGGAATAGCCAGCCTATCCAAAGAGCATGAAGAAGGGGAAGGTAAGTGGATGAGTTAAGGGATGTTATATCACTAAGGGAACATTGTGAGAGTTAATGAGGCCATTTAAATTGTGTTAAATAATATATAAATGTATCTAGATAGGTATCACATAGTCCTTATTGTTAGTGGAGTGTTTTTTCCCATTGGATTTTTCCTACACGATCGTATAGACATTCTAAGATTCCTTAGGTTAGCTATAAAGGGTCTATAAGATAATTATTTTTTATTATAATTATTTAATTAGAAAAATTATAGGCTTCCTTATGTTTCCCTAATTTTCTCTATATATACCCCACTTTTCCTTTTCGGAAAGTTAATAAAGAATTCAATTGTATCATTTTGGATTTCATAGCTTATTACAAATGTCATGTGTTTTTTGGAGATCTCATACTACTACACAAGATTCAAATTGATTACATAAAAACTATTTAAAGATCTTGGCAAACCCTTTTATGGTATCAGAGTTATCCTAACAATCTCATGCATCAGACTCCTTGGTAAGATCCTCCTACATTCACTTTTGTTGCTTTTCTTCTGGCTTGGCTGCCATTTTTAACCTTGGAGGCATTTTTTCAAATATATTTCAAAATTCTATTAAAATTTCTTTGACTAAAAGTCTATAAGCATATATTTTTTAGCTTTTTTGAGATATAAAATGGGTTGTTCTTAGATTTTTGAGAAACCTCATATATTTTCTTGAAAATTAATTTCTTCTATTGGCCACCATTTTTGACCTTGGAGGCATTTTTTCTCATTCTAACTTAAAACTCATGTCAAAAGTCATCAGATAAAAAATATATTTGCATATATTTTTTGGGTTTTTCAATATTTCAAATGGGTTATCTTTCATTTTTTAAGAATATTCACTAATTTTTCTAAAAATCTAATTTTCTTTAAATAGTACAACGGTCATATGAATTTCAAGCCTCTCTGACCAATTCAAGTTTTGTATGTGCCATTACTTGAGTAATCAGACTCTTCAACATGATTACTTCCCTCTAAGACCAAATCAGGTTCTTTGGGGTGCATTACTTGCTTGATAGACCCATTCAGGTTTTCTAAGGTCAACTACTTATTACTCATTACTTATTTTATAAGTAATAAGTTGTTGTTAAGAAACTTGATTTACACTAGGCTAGACCCATTTGGATTTTTCAAGGTAGATTACTCATTACTTATTTTATAAGTAATAATTTGTATAGGTTGAAAAACCCGATTTACCCTAGTTAGATCCATTCGGGTTTTCCAAGGTAGATTACTTATTTCTCATTACTTGTTTTATAAGTAATAAGTTGTAGCTGTCTAAAAATATGAAATACACTAAGAATAAGTAATCAAATTTTTTAGGGTCAACTAATTATAAATTTTTATAAGTAAATCAGTTTCAAGAACTCAAAGTAGTGTAGTTGGAAGAACCCAAAGTCAAGCAGTTGGAAGAACCCGAATTACACTAGGAGACCCATTCGGGTTTTCAAAGGGCTTCTACTCATTAATTTTTATAAGTAATATAGTTGAAAGAAATTGAAGTCAAGCAACTACATAAACACAAGTCTGGGTGATAAAACACAAGTCTAAAAAAAAAATTGGAAAGGGTCCACGAATATGTGGGAGCAAAAACTAGTAAGTGTTATAACTTTCAATCTGTAGCTCCTTTTTGGGTACCATTTTTTTAAAGTGCATATTTTCTTGAGATATACACATTGGTGACATTATTTTAGGACTTTTGTAACATATATTTTTCACATGGTGTAATAGCTTAAAACTCTCTTTAAACCTTTCTACCTTTCCTCTTAGATGCATTATTGGCAGTGCCTAACGTCCCTCTCATACTTTATCACATTGATTGTTCATAGATGCATTCTTAGTTGTGCTTCACATCCAAGACTGAGTGTGTGCACATTATAAATTTAGGAGGGTATTTTTTATAGTTCAAGGGGTACTTGTATTGTGTGATTTTTTTTTTTTTGTTTTAATTTCAATTTTGTAATTTGTCTCATTCTAATATGCACTAATAGATCTAAACATCTAACCACTCACATCATTTAACTATCTAGCATGGAAGTCTAAAATACAACTCACTTTGAGAGGCAAAGGACTCTATCAGATTACTATAGGTGATGAAACTGAGCCATCTATAGATGAAAAAAGGTTAAGTGGTACAATAGATGTGATGAGGCCTATGGGTTTCTATGCCTATGAATGTCTCCTGACCTCCTATTTCATGTTGAATCTACTAAAACTTCAAAAAAAGTCTGAATAATTATGGACAAGATTTTTGGAGTGTAGGACATCATGAGGGGTCATAAGTTAGAGAATGAGCTCATCACATTGAGCCCAGGTGACTATGACACCCTACAAGACTTTTTTACAAAGTTCAAATCATTGAGACTACAGTTGAAGAAATGTGGGATTGAGAAAATAGATGACCAATTTATTTTATCCATGATTACAAAATTAGGTCATGACTATTCAATTGTTATCTCTACATTTCATGCTACCAAATAATCCACTTGGATCCACTTGGAAAATGCCATCATTTGATGAGTTTATTCCTGAAATAACTCGAGAGCAAGATAAATTGGTTTAAATAGGTGCATTAAAGTATTTAAAATCACATGCCTTGATTGTCAATCAAGACAAGAAGAACCCTTCAAGCAGTGGCAAATAAGAGAAGAAATAATCTAAACTAGATCATGAACATAAGAAGAATTAGAAATCAGATGCCAAGCCTAAGGCATCATCAAATGAGTCATCCTCAAGTGGGAAATCTAAGAAGCGGAAACTCAAATGAAACTTTTTTAAGAAACTTGGGCATGATGAATCTTACTGCATGAAAAAGAAGATTGACACCTTGACTAAGATGCTTGAGAAGAATAACATCAGTCTTCCTAAATCTTCATCTCAGAACACATCAATACAAGATTATATAAAAGGTAAAGACAATAAAAAGGGTAAAAACAAGGGCAAGGCACTGGTTGTAGTATCTTTTTAGCCTTCAACTTGGGTTATTGACTTAGGTGCTTCCTATCACATGGTCTCCTTAAAGGATCTATTTTCAAAAATAGAGCCATATTTTGTCCCTTCAATTCTCATGGGTGATGACACTTCAATAGAAGTCAATGATAAAGGATCAGTAGAAGCAAGTGATGGGACCTTCAATGATGTTATGTGTGTTCTTTCACTATCCACCAATCTTCTATCAATATATCAGATCACTCACATAAGTGAAGGGAATTGGGTTGAGTTCACACCTGATTTAATGGTCATCAAGGAGCTACATAGTGACACCACAATGGCTTATGGGAAGGCCAATCATCAGTCTAGGCTGTATACCTTCTCACATTTTACCCCAGATTGGCCCTCTACTACATTGCTTAGTCATGTAGATGGAGTACTAAAACTATGGCATAAATGGTTTGACCATTTAAACTATCATTACCTAAAATAAATCAGTCATCAAGACATGGTTTTAGGATTACCTAAATTCAAATTCTCAGATGGCCTATGTAATGGATGCATTCTTGGTAAGCATCCAAAAGAGAAATATGACAAGGGCAAATTAAGGAGAGCTGAACAAAATCTACAAATAATTCACAGTGACTTAGTAGGTCCATTTCCAAAACCTTCATTCAATAGGACAAGATACATGCTCACATTCATTGATGACTTTTTGAGGTACACCTAGGTATTTTTTTCAAAAATAATTCTAAGGTCTTTGATCACTTTAAGGACTTCAAGGCACTTATGGAGAAGCAGTCAAAATGTTCCATCAAAATACTAAGGATTGACGATGGTGGAGAGTATGTCAACAAAAAGTTTGAGAAATTTTGCACATCAAAGGGGATTCGGACGCAACACACAGTTGCATATAGTCCTTAGTATAATGTTGTGGCCAAACACAATAATTGTATCATGAATAAAATGGCCAACTACATGCTTCAATCAAATTCTTTTGCTCCTTAGTATTGGCCGAAAGTAATCAACTATGTGTGTTAAATTTAGAACCAAGTTCCACACAAAGCCTTGAAGGGAATCACTAATTTTGAAGATTAAGATGATCATAAGCTTGTAGTATATCCCTTTTGAGTGTTTGGATCACCAGTATTGGCTTGGATTCCCAAGAAGAAATGCAAGGTAATGGACCCTTAGATTCAGTCTTGTATCTTTATGGGGTATACAGAGGGTGTTAAGGGATATAGGCTTCTCCATCTTAAAACTCATAATTTTTTCATTTAAAGGAGTGTAAATTTTCATGAGAGCCCACTTGAACACAATCCTAGCACTCTAAACTCTTCAAAAGTCTCACTGGACAGTGATTCCACTTCAAACAATGACATAGATCCACCTCAATATCCTCCTGATGATGAGGATGAATTTGTTTCTTATTCAAGTTCAAGAGATGAGATCATTGATGAGGATTATCCTCCTCCATCTCAAATTCACACTATACATGATGAAAAATCACCTCCTAATTCTCTAATATCATACAATTCTAGTTTGATTTAGGGTAGTCAGACACTTCAAAGTGTTGGAGGATGGGTTAGAAATTTATTGAATACAAGGTGGACATGATCACATTTTTAGGGGACATCAAATTCCTACTTGGCCATTACCTGAGATCCACAAACCTTTCATGAGGCATCTGGTATTCCAAAATGGGATTCTACTATGCAAGAAGAGTACAGTTCCCTAATCGGGAACAAAGCATGAGACTTGGTCCCTCTTCCTAAAGGAAAAAAATTGGTCTAGTGTAATTGGGTTTATCAGACAAAATATGGTTTAGATGGGTTAGTCGATAAGTAAAAATCTCTTCTAGTTGAAAATGGGTTTTCTCAAGTGCCTGGCATAGACTACACTAAGACATTTGCTCCTATAGCCAAGATGACATCTATAAGACTCACTCTAGCCATCGCAACTGCATATCAGTGGGATGTTCACCAAATGGATGTAAAGAGTAATTTTCTACATGGTGACCTCAAGGAAGAAATATTTATGGAGAAAATACAAGTATTTATGTGAGATACCTCCTTAGTCTATAGACTCATAAAATCTATCTACAGACTCAAACAGACCCCTTGGGCATAGTATGCCAAGATGGACTCCTTTTTCCTCATAGTCAAGTTCACCAAATGTCAATTAGATCTAAATGTATACATCTTATGATAGGATGATTATCTGTTGATCTTATTTCTCTATGTGGATGACTTACTAATTATAGGGAGCTCACAATCATCCATCTCAATAGTGAAAACTACACTTTCAAATAGATTTTCAATGACAAACATGGGATTGTTTCACTACTGTCTCAAGATTGAAATCATTCAATCAGATTTTGGGATAGCTTTATTATAATCCAAGTATTCTCTTGATTTGCTTACAAGGTTTAACATGGTTAATTGTAATCCAACTCCTACTCCCTTCTTGTCTGGTGTGAAGCTTGAGGCTGATTGTCCTACACCACTTGATGCAACTCCGTATCAACAACTCATGGGTAATCTATCTATCTCACACACACTAGACCTAACATATCCTATGCATTTGGATTGGTCTATTGGTTTATGAAAGAGCCATATGAGTTTCACTAAAAAGCATAAAATCAGATTCTTCACTACATTTTAGGTTCACACAACTATGGGATACACTATGAAGCAAGAATAAGGTTGATTTGATTAGATACACAAATTCAAATTAGACTGGAGATATTTAGAGTCAAAAGTCCTTTTAAGGTTATAGTTTCTCACTTGGTTTGGGTCCAATAAGTTGGTCAAATAATAAGTAGCATGTAATTACTTTATCATCCACAGAGGTAGAATATATAGGGGCTATCAATGCCACCACTGAAGTAATCTAGATTCAAGGGATTCTCACTGAGTTTAGTGTCCAGTTTCATAAGCCAACAATCATTTATTGTGATAACCAAAGAACTATCTAAATTTTTAATAATTTCGTTCTCCATCAAAGGACCAAGCACATAGAGATTCACATGCATTTCATTAGGGAGCTTATTAATGAACAAGTCATTGATCTTCGATACTATCCAACATTAGAGTAGATTATAGATATTCTAACCAAGCCTTTCATAGAGAGTAAATTTGTTCATCTATGAGTTATCATTGGAGTTAAGGATACTCCACATTATTTTTCCTCCTATGGAGGTTTATCACTATGTACTTAGGTACCTCATCATGGTTTCAATGTCGGGACCCAATTCTCATCTCACCCAAGCTATGCTTAAGGGGGGGTGTTAGTGTAGTTCTTTTTCCCACTGGGTTTTTCCTACATGATCACATGGCCATTATAAGCTTTCTTAGGTTAGTTATAAAGGGTCCATAAGATAATTATCTTCTATTTTAATTATTTAATTAATAAAAATAGAGGCTTCTTTATGTTGCCCTAATTTTCTCTATATGTACCCCACTTTTCCTTTTTGGAAGGTTAATGAAGAATTCAATCATATCATTTTGGATTTCATAGCTTATTGAAAATATCATTTTTTTTCTAAATATATCACACTTTTCCATAGGATTCAACTTGATTTCATAAAAATTTTATAGAGATCTTGGCAAACTCTTTCACATATAAAAATCCTACATACATAGTACTCCTTTTGCATTATCTATTTTGGGTTGTAGTTCCTTTTGAGGGTAAAATGACCTGACAAAGGGATGTATTTTTGTTTATATCATCTCTACCACTTGTATAATCTTATCCAACTTTCACTTAGTCTATAAAAATAGGGTATGTACCCTCTATTTTGTCTCAGACAGAGGGTACTTCCCCTTAGGCATAAACTGGCAAGTTGAGGAAGGAAGATGAAATGGTGGACTAGAAACACATGGGACCCTTCAAGAGGGTTTTATAATTTTAAATAAATATAAAAAACATGCATATCATTTCAAATAAATATGAAACCTAACAGGGTGACCTAGACCCTCAAACTTGTGGACAGGCTTATTCGGCATGGTGAAGCCTAGATTCTAAATGAGAGACCAATGCCACTTCCATCTCTAGAAGTGGATTCCAATGGATAAATACATGTTTATTATGAATAATATATCCTAAATAAGCTATTTTTATGCATATTAAATCATGATAAATTCATTTTGGGTCTTAAATCAACTTAGGCCTGTTAAACAAAGTTTAGGCCTAGTGTCCAAATGGGGAGTCAATCACACTTACAGCATGAGATGGGAATTAAAACCTATTTAATAATGATTTTGGGATCATTATAGATGTTTTTGAGCTATTTTTACATATAATAGGTCATAAGGGAGTCATATTTTGGCTTATAGTCAACATTAGGCTTGTGGAAGGCAAAGGAAGAGCTCGATAGAGCAACTTTTCAAGCTTACATCTCCTCTGAAGCTTTGAATGGAGATCCAAGACATTTTGATATGTTAGATAGGGTCCTAAATAACATTTTTATGTAATTTATTTTAGTTTTAATCTCATTTTTTTATGAACAAAGCTTAAGAGTCAAAACCCTTGCAAACCCTTGATAGTGACCAGTTTGAGGAAATGAGGTTGAAAAGCTGATCTAATGGCATATTTTTCCTAGGATGATGATTTAAATTTATATGATACTCTCTTAGGCTACTCCCCATGCTTTTGTACTATATTTAATTATATGAATAAGGTACAAAATAGGGTACTTTTGACTATTTTATGTGTTTTTTAGGTTCCAAGAGGAATATGAAGATAAAAATAACTTTGGGATAAGTATTAGGACTTTGGATAACCCCTAATTTCTATTTAATTATTCATAAAAACTCATAAGTATTCAAAAAATAGTTTCATCTCAACTAGTCAAAATCGACATAGTGACCAAGCTAGTGAGAAAGGTGGAAAACTTCAAGTGAGATAATTTTAAGGTGTTCCTGATGCCTCTAAATCCATGTAGGGTATTTCCAAGTTTCATCCATTCCCCCTCATGGATTTTCATGGAAAATTGAATCTAAATTTGAATCCAAGTGTGTAAGGTGTGGGAAAGAGGAGTTTCTTAGACTACAGATGATGATAGCTCATTTTGGGAAGGTTTCATATGACTAAGACTACAAACAATGCATAAAGAGCCATGTATAAAATATTTACCATTCATTCCAATAATTATACCTATCCCTAATGAGTTTTTGGATGTTTAAATTGGTCCAAATCATGAAGGCAGTTTTTTGAGCCAGAATGAGAACTTTCATGGCACTTTTCATGAGTTTTATGCCTTGTATGGCCACTTGTCTCTTCTAAACTTACATGGTTCATCCCATATTTTCTGTTCATGCATAAGTAACTCCTTTTATTATCTTGACAAGTATCCTTATTATCCTTGGACTTCTCTCTTCTCCTCTCTCTCTCAAGTTCTATAAGAACTATCCATTTTGGTCAATGTAATTTATGCTACACCTGAGTATGGAAAATTGATCATTTTCATACCATTAGATCAATAAGACTAATGATTTTTACCTCTTCCATGACTTTTCATAGTTTTCTCACTTGAATATTTATTTTTTCTTAACTGATGACTCTTGTATCCTTAGCATATTGTTTCATTTTCTCACCTATTTGTAGTTAGAAAGCTTCTTCTTACAAACCATGTGAAGTGTTCTAGCAAGTTTCAAGGTTGAGTGAGTTAGTCTATTCACTAGTGACATTCAAGGCCTCTTGTCTAGTCCTCATAACCTAAACATTCATCCATAACCTCATAATGTAATATTGATGTGACAAGATGCAGACTAGAGAAGTGTATGCTTGGTTAGTCTCTTTGTTTCATGTGTAACATATAGCTGGTTGGAAGTCATAAACTTATTTGGTGTATCATCTCCCTTAGGATAGTTTGATTTCAATTTTATCTATCTATTTTTCCCCTAAAGTTTATGTGTAGTAGTGATAAAAATTGGTACATCAAGGTAGTTATCCCTATCTAGAGATTCACCTCATCCTTAGGCTACCCACAAGCCTAGAGGTGTTTCAATTGTGCCACTTGAATGAGGAGATCTGAGACATCTCGTCAAAGGGTGTAAATCCAAGTAACAATAAGTAAATAAGTTGATATTATTATTGGTATAATTTAAGTGTGTTTAAAGTGTTTCATCCATTTATGAAGGCTCAAACTATTCCAAGGTGGTCAAGGTGAAATGCGTGCTTTGAGAATGCCTAATTGCATTAGGTCTCCTTTAGGCCTAATGGTGGTTTTGGTACTTATGAGTGGTGAATGACCTATGTAGTTGTTTTTTCTCCTATGAAATGTGTTTTTAAATATATTCCAATGGTTATCCAAGTATGGATAGGGTTTTGTCTAACCAAGTTATGTGAAAGCAAGAGTCAATTGTTAGGTTGTGGAGCTAAAAGCTTTACCAGGATGTAAACAAGAGGAGTTACAGAGGTTGTGGAGGTTACAGAGAGTTGCAGAATGAGTTGTAGGGCAACTGACATTGGTCTGATCAATTGACATCGGTCAAATAGCAGTGCAGAAGCAATCGACGTTGGTTATGAGTCGACCGACATTGGTCATGGAGGAGCCGGCGTCGGCAACCTATGTGTGAACATGCAGTTTTCATGCAGATTCCA
The DNA here is from genome assembly GCA_037957365.1 of Torreya grandis. Taxonomy (NCBI): domain Eukaryota; kingdom Viridiplantae; phylum Streptophyta; class Pinopsida; order Cupressales; family Taxaceae; genus Torreya; species Torreya grandis. The sequence continues at coordinate 179,704 of JARHVA010005532.1, read as the reverse complement.
AAGAGTCTATTTTTGGAATGTTAGTTTTCATGTTAAAGACTTTCTTTAGTCTTAGAGTTTTGAGTCTAATTATTGTAATTAAGAATGTCTAATTATTGTAAGCATGAGATCTATATAATAGACTCATGGGTTGTATTGTAAACTAGTGCTAGAGAGTAAGAGAGCTAAATAAGCTCCTTCTGAGAGAGGAGAGCAATGGTGTGTTCCTCCTAGTGCCACAGTACTAAGTGTGGGTGCTGGTTTAGAGAATCAGAAGGGTTCTTCGTGTTTGTATGATCTTGGTCAGCAGGTGTGCAGGACCACATTTGGAGATCTACAATGGTGAGTAAGGTCTGGTGATTTGCAGGTAGCAGCAGAGAGCAGGAGATCTACTTGGAGTATGGTTGTGTACTTGGTGTACTGGTAGCATGTTACTGACTGGTGGAGGTGAATATCAATTCTATATTGGAGTTGATTGTTGTGACCGTGAGAGAGAGGGAAGAAGGTCTTGAGGTGTGGCAAGCCTTTGAGGTGGAAGAAGAAGTGGCATCTTATTTATTGTATTTTCTTCTGAGTGATTATTAATACAATTGTGTATTGTCTCTCATATCCTGTGTTGTTTCATATTTCTAATTACTTATCATTTTGGTTAAATTTCGTGTTTAGTTGCTAATACAAGAGGTAATCATACATGCTCTAATTGGTGGAGCAAGATCCTGACAGTTGGTATCAGAGCTTTTGGTTGGGTTGACTAACAAGAAGTTCAGATCTGGTTAGTGTTTTTTGATTACAGGTCACTCTCAGGGGTTTCAGATTGAGTGGGAGTATAGCAATGGTAGAAGAAAGTAAGCTACGAATGAAGAAACTGAATAGCACGAATGGTCTGATTGATGGAAAGAAAGAGCAGGTAAAGGGAGATTGTTGGTCGATAGAAGATCATCATGTAGAAGCAGATGTTGCAGGGGTCGTTGCACAGGTTGCTCTGGATAAAGTAGAATCTTTGATTACATATTATTTTGCCTCTTTTCATGCAGCTCGAAATAGAGCATCTTTTCATAGGTATGTCTTTGGAGACTTTGGAGAGATTTATTTAAGGGTTGGTGAGCCTTGTCAGATTATTGATGAAGGGGAAGTGAAGCTGAAATTGTAGACAAATAACACACGGGTGTTGAAGAAGGTCATGCAGGTTCCAGTCTTGGAGATGAGTCTAATTTCTTCAAGAAATTTGGGTGATGGGATATGCACAGTAACTCTCACAATGGATGCACTTGAATTAGATGGTGGTAAGAAAGTAGGTATCCTTTATTTATCTACTTATATTATTGATTCACCTTCTGTTGCAGAGATGTGGCTTTGTAGGCTTGGTCACATATGTAGGAGGGGAATGCATGTTCTTAAGCGAAAGTCAGATGTCTTTGATAAACTTAGGAACTAGAAAGCCTTGGTGTTCATGGAGGAGATGGCAGACAGAGATCAGCTGAGGGGACTGAATTATTTTGAGCAGGGCTGTGTTGATATGGACAAGGGTTTTATCCAAAAGGAGCTCGCGGGTAAAAAGTCATCACTCATAGGCAAACACAAGTACCAGCATCAGTCAAACAGTAACCGGCATTGGCAACAAGAAGACCGACATCGGTCATACAGGAACTGACGTCGGCAGAAGGGATACCGATGTCGGCCAGAGAAACGATGTTGGTAGTCAAGGTCAGTGCAGGGAACCGACATCGGTCAGATGCAGACTAGGAGATGGTCGAGATCAATCACTGGAATGGATGTTCGGTAGACAGCAAGCTGTCAAGGAGTCTCAAACGCCCATATGGAGGTCAAAAAGGGTAAGTGAACCTCATATTCATTGTTCACCTTCTTACTAGTTGCTTACTGATGGTTGAGAACCAGGAAGATGTGAAGAGGCAATACAGGTAGAATCCAGAAACGGTGGGAGCTTGGCATGGATGAGGAGTGAGTCCTTGGAGAAGAACCAAATAGGTATTTGTTGGTGGAGTTGTCAGCTGGAAGAAAGCACTGGATGAGGGATGGATTCCCAAGTTAAAGAAGAGAGTGGATGGACACGTGAGACGGAAGGCCAAGGTATATGGTCTTGAGGAAGCTGTAGGATAGTGGTACAGGTTTTGATAGGTGGATGACAAAGTAGGGCTTCAGTCAATGTCAGTGTAACCATTGTGTTTGTCTTACCAGGTGGATGATGAGTCGTGACATTAGCCAGTTACTGTATGTGGTGTGGTTGCTTGTTGCAGGGTTACACATGCAGGGAGTTTTTTGAGCTAAAGGTAAAGTTAGTTCAGAGGTATGTCATGGAGAATTTGGAGCAGCAAAATTATTTGGCATAAGAGACATGGAGATTTTGTCTCCAATGGGAGCTAATGTGAAGAAGGTGTTGGCAAGGTTCAAGATGCAGGATGTAGAATCGGTAAGCACACCAAGGGCTAGACAGTTCAAGTAGAGCTTAGAACAGGGTTCAAAATCACATGAGGTCTAGTGTAGGCCTGAGTTTTCCCAAGCAGTGGGAGTTTTTAGAAAGTTTGGAGCCAATTCGGGGAAGGAGTACTGGAGGGTAGTTCAATGGATTCTCAGGTATCTGAGAGGGACCACCAGCAGGGATTCATGTTATGCAGGGTCAAGGTCTTCACTACATGGGTTTGTAGGTTTGGATGTGGCAGGGTACTTGGATGACAGGTGTAGCATCACAGGGTGTGTGGTGGTTGGTCTTCAGGATTAAGCTTGAAGAGGGATACAAGCCAGGGAATAAATTAGATGATGTATAGGTACAGGTATAGGTGCAGCTGTTTATCTCCAAGTGGGAGATTTTTAGGTTGTGGAGCTAAAAGCTTCACCAAGATACAAACTGGAGGAGTTACGAAGGTTGCAGAGGTTGCAGAGAGTTGTAGAATGAGTTGTAGAGCAATCAACGTCAATCTAATCAACTAACATTAGTAAAATAGCAGTGCAAAAGCAACCGATGTTGGTTATGAGTCGGCTGACATCGGTCATGGAGGAGCCGGCGTCGACAACCTGTGTGTGAACATGCAGTTTGCATGCAGATTTCAGAGAGTCTATTTTTGGACTGTTAGTTTGCATGTTAAAGACTTTCTTTAGTCTTAGAGTTGTGAGTCTAATTATTGTAATTAAGAATGTCTAATTATTGTAATCATGAGATCTATATAATAGACTCATGGGCTGTATTGTAAACTAGTGTTAGAGAGTAAGAGAGCTAAATAAGCTCCTTCTGAGAGAGGAGAGCAATGGTGTGTTCCTCCTAGTGCCACAGTACCAAGTGTGGGTGCTGGTTTGGAGAATAAGAAGGGTTCTTCATGTTTGTATGATCTTGGTCAACATGTGTGCAGGACCACATTTGGAGATCTACAATGGTGAGTAAGGTCTGGTGATTTGCAAGTAGCAGCAGAGAGCAGGAGATCTACTTGGAGTATGGTTGTGTACTTGGTGTACTGGCAGCGTGTTACTGACTGGTGGAGGTGAAAATCAATTCTATATTGGAGTTGATTGTTGTGACCGTGAGAGAGAGGGAAGAAGGTCTTGAGGTGTGGCAAGCCTTTGAGGTGGAAGAAGAAGTGGCATCTTCTTTATTGTATTTTCTTCTGAGTGATTATTAATACAATTGTGTATTGTCTCTCATATCCTGTGTTGTTTCATATTTATAGTTACTTATCATTCTAGTTAAATTTCATGTTTAGTTTCTAATACAAGAGGTAATCATATATGCTCTAATTGGTGGAGCAAGATCCTGACATCAATTATAATAAGGTCAAATAGGCCTAATTTGACTAGTTAAAAAAAAGAGGGATGAACGAATGGAATAAAAGTTTTTAAACTAGGTATAAGGATTTAAGAACATAAAATATGTGTGTTAGATATGTAATTAATTTTAAATAATGATTTTGTAAATGATGAACAAGGTCATATGACCTAAATCTGTCAAGAAGAGGGCTAGTTGATCGAAGAGGCCTAATAGATTATTTGAGAGAGATAGTAGAGTGTGAATAAAAAGAAAAGGTGATCATAATCATTTGAGTCAAAAATAAGTTTCCAAATTTTAACAAATTTTATAAGTTGATAATTTTGTGCTAATTCATCTATGGGGTTAGTGTCTCCTTGTAAGTTGGTGCTTGCTAAAAGCCTATTTGAGTTGGTGCTTGACTAGTGAGGGGTTGGTTCTCCTTATGGGGTTGGTACCTCACTAAATCTTGATTAATTACTTATATTGATGTATATAAAGATGTTTTTTAGTATTTTTTATCCCCCATGATGGTTTCCCACATATATTTTGTGTTCATATGTTGTATGTTTATGTGAATGCTTGTTTATGCATTGGTTGATGTATGTGTTTGAATGAATGCTTCATGAATGATAAGTGAAATTGAATGATTATTTTTAGGGAATTGATTCACCCCTCCCTCTAAATGAATATTCTTAAAATATAAGTACAAAAATTTGAGGCCCTCTTCATAGTATTATATATGTTCACAACACTTATTGACAAGGTCAGTTCAACACCATCTGCCCACTAACCCATTTTTCTCCACGGTCACTGTGAAGATGAAGAACTAGGGTTTTATAATTTCATGAGGATTGATAGTCCATGATCCAAATTTTAATGCACCAAAATTAAATTAAATACAAACCTATCATTATCTATGTGGTCACATCATTTTTTAGTATGTATTTTATATAAGACACCTATATTAGGTTCAAATAGTAGTGTTAACATAACCATCCCAAGCTAACATTAATGTCTGAGGATCTAGAAACACCTAATATAAAATATGATGACTATTATAAAATCATCTTTTATTATTATTTCTACCTATTTTGGAACCATAACTATGTTAGCATCAGAACTAGGTAAGTGTAGACATCCAATTCCTAATACCATTTATGTTGAAATTGTCAATCTTAATCAAATTGCACTCAAATGAGAATTTTAGGTCAAAATCCATAAAACATGATAAATGGTTAAAAAAAATTATTTACAAGTTCCAATTTAGGACAAAGTATCCATAAATAGGGCAATATAATTTATGGGCCAACTAATTTTGATCAATTCATTTCAAGTCAAAATGATGATTTTGCTTTTTGTGATCTAGATCACTCTTTTCTCATAAATTCATTGGTACACACCACGTACCTTTGTTATTTTATGTTGAAAACATCCTAAATGGAAATATAATTTTGACACATCTAATGTCACCTTCTAATTCTTCCCAAGTCAAATTATAATTTAGTAATATGACTGTCTAACCATTTTGATTAATTGAGGGCCAATTTTGAAATAATTGCATATATGTTGATTAACCTTGCTTAAGGATAATTAATCCAAATCAAGAGATTAAGGGGATTTTCTATGAGATTTGTTGAATATTTATTTTTTTAAATTGATTCCTATTAACAGTATCACCAGGTGACATCATTTTTTGGGAAGACATCCCTAGACCACAAATGCCATAAATATCATGATTATGGGTCACCCATGCCTATTTAATGCCTCCCATGCCTCTTCAATTCCCATTATTCCAAGGTCATGATGAAGATAATTATGGATTTAATTCCAAATATCAGGATTATCCATGGCCACACATCTCAATCTTGAGATGGACAGTCATGGTTGATCTTGACCAATCTCAAAAATCTATAAATATAGAGGCCATGGACATGAATTTTAAGATTGAATATTGAAAAGTTATAATGTTAAATTATTTACAAAAGGATTTTCATTTTATCATTGAATTTGTTTGCAACCTTCATTGATTGGATAGTTTAGTGTTTTGGAATCATGAGCCTAGGTTTTATGGAGTATTATTGAGGCATTGGAGGAGCTTACCACCATTATTGATAAAGACAAGGATGCTTGATCAAGGGAGAATATGCTTTTGAGCCACATAGGTATGGTGAATCCATTTGGGAAGGTAATATGATGTTGCTTTCTTTCATTTGTTTCATGGTATCTTTTGTAATTCCCATAGGAATAGATAGGCTTGGTTAGTTAGTTCTTTATGCATGTTTCATTATTTATGGACTAATGCTTGACTAACTTAATTTATAATATTCTCTACATCTTGGCAAGCCTGATGGGATAAGACACATCTCACACTTGAAGAAGATCATTTTACAACTTTAAAACATTCATTTGGACCCTTAAAACTCTTGTAAATTAATTTTCTAACTTTATTTTGCCATTTTTATTTGCCACAATTTTACACTGTAACTAATGTCGATAAGTAATATCAACATCAGGTACCTAGCTTAACCGATATTAGTTAGATCTCGGTTAGCCAAAGTAACCATCATCATTTGTAATAACTGATGTTGATCACTGCGTTTTCTTAAAACATAGACCTGAGAACTATTTTTCCAAAGTTTATTGTTTCAAGCTAAAAAGAGCTTCAAAGCTAAAGGACATGCTAACATTTTTTCCATAGGACCAAGCTTAACAATTGATAAAAACATGTTTAATTCACCTTTTGCATGCTTAAAAATCAATTAAGAACTTTGTTTTGGTGTTTAACAAATAATTTAGATGTTTTGGTGAATGTTTTCAAAGTTTTCAACTAAGACCAAGGTGTCAAATGAACACCACCAAATATTTCATTTGGGCTTAAAATTGAACACACTTGTCTATTCTTGTTTGCAATAGTTGTTTACTTAGATTTTACTTGGAAAAAAGAGGAATGTTGCATGTATGCTCTTTCATTTATCCTCTTTAGGGAACCCTTGGAATCAAAAGTTTCATTCCTATTGCAAATAACCTAGTCCAAGTCTTATAAATAATGTCACCTAAAGCACTCCCCAAAAACTCACCAAAGTTTGGGTGATCTTGAAAATGACCCTAAAATCTATCTATTTTATGTTTTCTTTATTTTCATGCAAACTTGGCTTGCGAGGGGGACGTTATTACCTCCCGTAAGTTCTTTAGGGAAGCTTTGACCTGGGGTTTCATCTCCCAACATCGACTTATTTCCATTTAGACATTGCACTACACTAATGAACAACAGGATGTAGTGGTTGTAAAAAGGACTAGACCTTTTTACAACTAGTCAATGCCACGATCACCCAATTTTCATGCTTGTCTTTTGCATCATTTGATGTGAAAGTCATTATGCAATTGATTCCCCTAAAATGATCAAAACCTTGCTAGTTTAGTAAACCCCACTTTGTCATACCTCATCAGTTTAGACTTAAGACATTTGTTTTTGGTCATTAGCTTATTTGGTCTTGATTTGTCTCTAAAATTGCTTGTTAACTCAAAGAACTTAACCAAATCACATTGTCCTCAATTTTCTTAAGTAAGGGAGGCGTTACACTGTCCAAATGGAAAATTCACCTTTCTCTTGTTCAAATTGTTATCATAAACTTTGTGTCATGTCATCTACTTTAGCACAGTCATGCTACCCAACTAAGTCTAGATCTTTTACCCAATTTGTTTAAATCCATAACTTATAATCCACATTTGAAATTGAACCTTTCTGAGTTCTAAGGGTTGGTGTGTCACAGTAGGTTCATCATTTTCACACTAAGATTTTTTTAACTTGGGTTAAATTTTACATTTGGATTAAAGGTCATTTATTAAGACTCAAAATCACATCATCATCTTGGTGGACTCAAGTCATCTTACATATTACTCATGCTTTGAGTCCTAGAACATATTTTATCCTACTGGAATCATGTGGTGATGTTATGCTGCCTATTTGGTCCTAGATTTATACTTAGTGATTCACGTATGTTTTTACATCTTGAGTTGCTTAGTCCATTATGTCTTCTTCATTATTCGAAGAACTTTCCTCTAAACTTCTAGGATCAAATTTTCAAGGTTAAAACTAGATTTTATGGTACGGGCATATCACAAAGATCTAGGCTTTGGTGTACTAGTTTTCACCTTGGGTCTTTGAGTTATCTTACTCTTTTGATTTTTATGATTTCAACTTTACCAAAGGTTGAGTAAACTCATGAACTGAATCTTCTAAATTGTGCATGGTTTCAAACCACCCTCCCTTATAGTCTTATTGGTACCATAGTTATTTTTTTAAAAGAGAGCCAAAACATACTTTGATTAGTTGCCAAAGAATTGGTCCAAAGTAAGTCAAACACACAGAATAGCTCTTTTTAGACATGACTCAAAGGTTCACTCATATTGGGGCCTCTTATGGTCTTAGTTATGAAGATGAGAAATTTTATGATGGTTAAGATAACCCCATTCTTTTTTATGATATCCCTATAATAGTAGGATCTAAATATGACAAATAGATATCAACCCCAAGAAGATCAAGATGAAGCCCTTCTTAGATTGATAGAATCAGGTGCTAGACTACCTTCTAATTTTCCTATAAAACAATTGCATACCTTAGTTAGAGAAGGAGAAAAATGATGGAAAGAGCAAGATTTTGCACAAATGGACATACCATCTTCCTCTAATAAAGGAAAGGAAATACAAACAGAGTTAAAACCCATAAATCTAGATCTTCTAGCTAAGATCAAGATAATAAGTTAATGATATGTAGATCAACTTGTCGCAGACTTAACTAAATCCCTAGTTGCCACTTCAATTCACAATAATGATTCAAAAGAACAAGTAAATATGGTCAAAAGTATACAACAAATATTAGATGAGGACATTACCATAGTGTTAAGCAAAAAATATACTAAGAGGGGGGTAAATCAGTATATTATATATCTTTTACTTAATCTAGTTTCCTTTATTTAAGCACTTAATCACACATTCAAGATATGCAATAAAACTAAAAAAATAATATGCACCACACAAGAGAGATAGAGAGAGAAACACCATATTTTTATGTGAAAACCCAAAGTGAGAAAAACCACAGAGAACAATCTCAAGTATATGAATGAGTACCAACTCAAAATACAAAATTTGTAAGCACTAACTTGTAGGAGCACCAACCCCTTTTCTGAGCACCAACATAGTAACTATTTGTGAGAAACAACCTACATGAGCACTAACCCCTTGCAAATATTTGTGAGCACCAACCCACAAGAGCACCAACCCCTATTGTGTATAAAACATAACTATTTCTCAATGTTGCTTACTCAACAAATGATAGAACTCTACAATATCTCCTATTTTTCTCTCTCTTTTAAAACAAATACAAACCATGCACTCTCTTGCATATTATAAATGGCTTCTCAATACTTTATTTATATCTTTCCAAATGACCTTTGTCAGTCACCTTTTTTGAGCCTTCAATCCTCATAGAAAATGGTGCCAAACTTGCATGACCCTTCGTATCCTTGTATTTGGAAATTCATATGGTGACCCTTCATAAGTAAATGTGTCCTTTCCTATTTTGTCTTTATCTTGGTGACTTTTCATATTCCTCAAAGTGTCCCTTCATGGAAAAATGCACCATAACCTCTTTTGTCTTCACGTGGTGACTCTTGAAATTCCTCAAGATGATTCTTCATGAGAAAATGCATCCTATTCCTCTTTTGTCTTTTACCCCGTGACTTTTTGACTTCTCCATGGGCCCTCTTTTGACTTATATGCAACCAAAAATATATTCACTAATATTGAATAAATATTAACACACATTAGCCAAGATATGAATATTAAAAACACCATTAAATGCAATGGAGCCTTTATCACCAATAATGCTAGACCTTTGACATCAATGACAATATTTCCAATAATCTCCCCCTTTGTCATTGATGGCAACCTCAAATTGAAACTACCATATCCTAAAACTTGCACATACTGCCATTTGAAAACATACATTAACTCACCCTTACTATAGCAACCTGTACCTATTTTTACACCTATACCTATTTCTATTATTCTCCCCCTTTGACATCAATGGCAAAGGGCCTACCTAGAGCTAGCACTTAGCTCCCCCTCGACTGATGCTAAACCTCAATGGAAAGAAGTAACAAAAATTACTCCCAACTTCTCTTGCAGATACTCAAATGTGTCTTTTGATAGTGCCTTTGTGAAAATATTTGCAATCTACTCTGTATGTAATATCCCCTTTCAGTAGGGAATATCTAAACACAAAAGTTCTGAACAAAGAATACGATTTTGCAAGATAATTTCAAATAAATAAGTAAATCACAGTAAATCTCTTATCTACCAATCAAATATCTTTCACTTATTCAGATAATTACAATTGAGTCTCTGTCATACAAATAAAATAATAGGAATATTCTGTCTTAAAACCCTAAGCTTTGGCAAATCTGGAAATTGAGCTTGAATCTGGAAATTTTGCCTCAGCCTGCTGTGTCGAACACACAGTCGCCGGCGTCGGTCGATATACTGCCGACGTCAGTCTCTGTCAGTCCTTCTCTACCGACATCGGTCTTCAGTCAGCCGATGTCGGTCACTGGGGATCTCTGCCTGTCGATGTCGGTATCTGTGTGAATCTATACAGACCTGTACGGACTCCATACAGCCACCAATAAAGCACACCCAGTTTGTTTCAACCCCTGATCTGAAGATATCTGGCTCTAATATAGAAGATCTATATCTGTATAACTTATTGAATAAAAACTAAATAAATAACTACCTGGAAAGCTCTGTGACAACTTCTGTATGAAGGTACCTCTCAAATCTGTAAACCTCTGTGATAACTTCTAGATGAAGCTATCTCTCAATTTTGGCAATAAATCAGCTGATATCTCACAGCCTCTAAATCGCACACAATGAAGAGTTGACGTTCTCCACTGCAATGGAATCTTGGAACCCTTGGCTCAGTCTTCACAGAAGAATTCTTCAATATCAAAATCAATAATCATATGCATAATCAATAATGGCCTCCATGAGAAACCCTTATACCCTCAAAAGATATGCTTGCCTTAATTAGGGTTTTCTTAAATTAGAATTAGGGTTTCTAATTTAAAATTATACCAAATAATTAATATTTGATTAAATCAATCAAATATTAATATCTCCCTCAATACATGTCCAATCGAGCCCAAACGAAAGCCAACTCAAAAAATTATGCTAAACGAAGCCACGCCAATCTCCATCAAGACCCTCTAACCATCCTCTCAGCCTATGAGGGTCGCATAATAGGCTAACCATGAATCTATAACATGTCAACTGAAAAGGGGACATGACAATCCGCCCCTCCTGAAATTGCTTGCCCCCAAGTAATCGCTGAATGATACACCCATCAATCCACCTGGATCCCAAATGTAGTCATGATCTGCCCTGCTGTCAATCAATGTGAACTCCATGCCATGTCCATCCCTAGTATTAAGATAAACACCCCAACATCCAATCCATAAATGAAAATCATCAAGCAACTCAAGCAAACTCCGTACGTGAATAATATCTAAATCTGGATTGTGAAGGCTAGAAAGAGTCATATCATCATCAACCTGTGACCCAATTGTAATAGAAAGCTGAGTCCCTACCACATGTGATAACTCTTAAACTACACTCACCTCAAGACCAAGCTCGTCCTCATATCTCTCTTGTGTTGGTTCCAATGTGCACTCGTCATCTCACTCTATCATGTCAGGTGGCGTAGGCATCTCCATCCGATGAAAAAACATATATCTGAAGCTACTGCCCCGTATTTCCTTAAGAATGTGTGTCTTCCCATCAACATCAAAGAGAACCTCCATGTCCTTGAGACGAAGAGTAACTTCCTCAAATGAATGAAGCCACTTCATACCCAAGACTAAGTCTATATCCCCCATGTCTACCACATAATAATTAGCCTTGAACTCATAGTTGTTCAAGCGCAATGGGAGGTCTCTAATCATACGCTCACACCTAAGAGTGTGACCATCGGCTACCTTAACTCTGATGCCCTCAAAATCTTCGGTAGTGAGTCCACGCTTCTCCACAAATCTAGAATCTATGGAATTATGTGTGGCTCCTGTATCAAGAAGGGTGATAACCTTCTGCCCTGCCAAAACTCCATGGAGTTTGAATGACTCATCTGACTGAATGTTGGATAGGCATGCCTCCTGTATGTGGAGCTCTAACTCTGCCTCTACCTCCTCAAAACTATTATGCTGTTTGGAATCCTCTGAATCTGACTCCTCATAATATGCCCACATCACACGATTTGCCTTACCCTTAGGCCTCAAAGGGCAATCATGATGGATATCATATGGACCTTTGCAGTAGAAGCAAAGCTTCTTCCTACGTAGATCATTAATTACCTCTCGATCCAAAGGTGGTGTTGCTGGATTGGCCTTTGAATCATTCTTTACACCTGATTTATCTATGTTAAAATCTGGTCTCTTTGTATCTGTGTTAGAGCACTTATGGTCTCTAGATGAAGAAGTACCTTTGGAGTTAAATTTATGGGATGGGGCTGCCATCTCCATACTACGCACCTTCTTCATAGCTACCTGTAATGAAGGAGGATCAAAGGCTTTGATCCAACCTCTCAATGGCTCTGTCAATCCCTCCATGAAGAGAACTACCAATCTGCGCTCGAAAATATTGGGCACCATGACTGCCAATCTCTGAAACTCCCCAATGAAGGACTCCAAGTTACCTATTTGTCTCAACTGTGCCAGATCTCAAAAGTAAACCTCGGGATCCTTCCTGTCAAACCGCTCAACCAATCTATCCACAAAGTCCTGGTACTCTGTCACCTGGTTATGCTACAGTGTTACCATACCATGGTACCACCAATCATGTGCTACTCCATCCAAGTGCAAAGTGGCACATTTGATGGCCTCTATCTCTGACATTGGTCTCAATGCCAAAAAGGTGTCAAGCTTATGAACCCAAGCTTGAGCTGTCATCTTGCCACTGCCATCAAAAGTAGTCAAGAAAGCTTACCAGTAGCTTTCTTCAGCTCACTGAATTGAACTCTAGGCCTCCAGTCCTGTCTAACTAATCTGTAGTGCTCTCTCCTCAGAGTAACAAAATGATCAAAGTACATCTTCTCCTGAACATGAGGATCTAATAAGTTCCACTCATCAGTTACAGCCATGAGGGTATCTGTAAATAGGAAATCACCTGTCGCCTCTTCTGCTAGAGCCTCTGGTTCGTCCTGTACAAACGTAGGCCATGTAGGTCTATCAGCAGTCTTGAAATGGGCCTACTGGGGTCTCTAATTAATAGAAGCACTCCTGTTATCTCCTTGTTCCCCATTCTATCTATCAGGTGTGTTCATCCCCCTTATCATAGTCATAAGTGCTTGTAGTGTCTGATTCATCTGTTGTTGGTTTGTCATCATAGCACGGTGAAATTCTCTGGTGTCCTGATCAGCGTCATACCTGTGGCTCCTGGGTGGGCTACCCTCACATCTGTCACTCATGATAATCCGTTGTTGTTCTAACAACTGGGTACCTTCAAGCAAGGCTCTACTACGTGTGTTATACCTATGTGGTCCCAACTCTTGTGGCTGCATAAGATTGTCACACCCTTAGGATGGCAGGATTTAGCTCTGATACCACTGTAATATCCCCTTTCAGTAGGGAATATCTAAACACAAAATCTCTGAACAAAGAATACGATTTTGAAAGATAATTTCAAATAAATAAGTAAATCACAGTAAATCTCTTATCTGCCAATAAAATATCTTTCACTTATTCTAATAATTACAATTGAGTCTCTGTCATACAAATAAAATAATAGGAAATATTCTGTCTTAAAACCCTAAGCTTTGGAAAATCTAGAAATTGAGCTTGAATCTAGAAATTCTGCCTCAGCCTGCTGTGTCGAACACACAGTCACCGGCATCGGTCGATATACTACCGACGTCGGTCTCTGTCAGTCCTTCTCTACCGACATCGGTCTTCAGTCGGCCGATTGCGGTCAGTGGGGATCTCTGCCTGTCGATGTCGGTATCTGTGCGAATCTATACGGACCTGTACGGACTCCGTACGGCCACCAATAAAGCACACCCTATTTGTTTCAACCCCTGATCTGAAGATATCTGGCTCTAATATAGAAGATCTATATCTGTATAACTTATTGAATAAAAACTAAATAAAGAAATACCTAGAAAGCTCTGTGAAAACTTTTGTATGAAGTTACCTCTCAAATCTGTAAACCTCTGTGATAACTTCTGGATGAAGCTATCTCTCAATTTTGGCAATAAATCAGCTGATATCTCATAGCCTCTGAATCGCACACAATGAAGAGTTGATGTTCTCCACTGCAATGGAATCTTGGAACCCTTGGCTCAGTCTTCACAGAAGAATTCTTCAATATCAAAATCAATAATCATATGCATAATCAATAATGGCCTCCATGAGAAACCCTTATACCCTCAAAAGATATGCTTACCCTAATTAGGGTTTTCTTAAATTAGAATTAGGGTTTCTAATTTAAAATTAGACCAAATAATTAATATTTGATTAAATCAATCAAATATTAATATCTCCTTCAATACATGTCCAATCAAGCCCAAACGAAAGCCAACTCGAAAAATTCTTCTAAACGAAGCCACGCCAATCTCCATCAAGACCCTCTAACCATTCTCTCAGCCTACGAGGGTCGCATAATAGGCTAACCATGAACCCAGAACATGTCAACTGAAAAGGGGACATGACACTGTAGTACTGATATTCCATCTTAACCTATTGATCTGTAGCCTACTCTCTCAAGAAGTGATATCTAATGGGAATATGTTTTGTTCTTGAATTCATCACTGAATTCTTTGAAATATTAATATCACTTGTGTTGTCACAAAAAATAGAAATAGGTTCATCATATTTTACCTTGATATCTTCCAAATTTTTCTTCATCCAAAGCACTTGAGTATAACATAATACCACTGCAATATATTTTACTTTAGCTATAGAAAGTGATACTAAATTCTTCTTTTTGCTTAGCATGATATTAAGTTATCGCCAAGGAAGAAATCTCCTCCACTTATACTTTTTATATCATCCAAGCAACCTACCCAATCTAAATCTATACAATCAACTAAAGTAAAATCTCTACATGTGGGATGCCATAATCCATAATCCAATGTCCCCTTGATATATCTAAATATTCTCTTCACCAACTAAACATGACTATCTTTTGGAGCTGATTGATATTTTACAACCATACCTACTACATGCATGATGTCTGGCCTCAATGTTTTCAAATATAAAAGATTACCAATCATAGATATAGATATATATAAATATTGATGTGCAATAGGTAAATCTTCATCTTTTCTCACCTTATTTCTTGTACATATTGGTGTGTCAATTGGTGCACAATCCTCAAAACCAAATTTATTCAACATTTACTTAGCATATTTACTTTGAGATATGAAAATTCCTTTATCTGATTGAAATATTTGCAATCCTAAGAAAAATGACAATTCTCCAAGCATAAACATCTCAAATTCTTTTTGTATATTATCAAAAAATTATATTATCATCTTTTCAATGTTTCCTCTAAAAATGATGTCATCAACATATACCACAACAATCAATTGATGCTCAAATTCTAGTTTGATGTAGAGATTACTATTAGCAAATTCTCTCATGAAACCTTGATCATGTAGGTACTTATCAAGTCTTGCATACCAAGCTCTGAGAGCTTGTTTCAATCCATACAATACTTTCTTCAATCTGCATACATGAATATTAATATTTGAGAGAATAAATCCCTTAAACTGCTCAATGTAGACCTCTTCTTCTAGATTCTCACTTAGGAAGGTAGATTTGACATCCATCTAAAACACTTTGAAATTTTTAAACACTTCATATGCAAGAAACATTCTAATAGCCTCTAGCCTTGCCACTGATGCAAATTTTTTTTCTAAATCTATTCCCTTAATCTGAGCATATCCTTTACATACTAATCTTGCTTTATTCCTGGTCACTTCTTCATTTTCATTCAACTTATTTCTATAAACCCATTTTGTTTCTATCATATTATGATCTCTTGATCTAGGCACTAATTCCCAAGTGTCATTCTTTTTTATTTGATTTAATTCTTAATCCATTGCCTTAACCCAATGCTTATCATGTCTAGATTCTGAAAAAAAATTAAATTAAATTTTGGATAACAACGAGAAATTAACTTACTCAGATTTACTTACCATCATTCTTCTGGTGCAAATTCTTTGATTTATGTCCCTAATGATGTCACTTTCATTATGATTTTTTTGAACATATTTAGATGGAGTTTTGGTTTTCTTTTTCTTTTTTTTCTTATCTTCATCCGATTCTTCAAAATATTCCTCTTCAATGATTTCAAGAATGTCTACTGAATCATTGATTCTTTGTGTTCCATCTTCTATCCTAACACTTGCACTTTCAATTATTTTTTTTTTCTTTCATTATAACATTTATAAGCTTTAATTTTGCAAGAATAACTAAGAAATATATCTTCATCTACTTTGGATTCAAACTTGCCAAGATTTTCATCAGTTCTCTTTATGAAGCATATGCTACCAAAAACTCTAAAATAATCAATTATTATTGGTTTGTCTTTTCATAGCTCATAAGGAGTTTTGTCACTATTGAATCTCAATAATTATCTATTCTAAATATGTACTACTATATCAACTGCCTCTCTCCAATATATATTTGGTATCTTGGATTCATTTAGCATTGTCCTCGCCATCTCTTGAATTATTCTATTTCTCTATTCAACTACTCTATTTTGTTATGGAGTTTTAGTTGTTGAATAATGTCTCTTCATTCCATGGTCTTCAAAAAAATCAATAAATTGATCTGACATGAATTCTCCTCCTTGATCTGATCTTAGACACTTAATATTCAAACTAGTTTCATTTTTAACTAATATTTTAAATGCTTTAAAATATCTAAAAGCTTCTAGTTTCTTCTTTAAAAACATTACCCACGTCATACGTGAAAAATCATCAATAAGAAACATGAAATATTTCTCACCTTGCGTAATTTGAGTTCTCATAGGTCCACATAGATCAGTGTGAACAAAATCTAACATATAAGTGGTCGAGTACTCTTTTGTTTTGAACCACTTGCTAGCCTGCTTCCCATGCTGACAAAGTTCACAAAGTGTGTTAGATGGCTTTGTAATATTTAGAAGATTTTTGATTGCTTGCTTCTTGTTGATGTTGAAAAAATTATAAACATTTATGTGTCTTATTCTCCTATGCCATAGCCAACTTTCTTCAATCTGACTCAAACAACATCTTTGACCTTTGATATCTGATAGCATATACAAATTATTGCATGTTCTCTAAGCATCTGCAACTAACACATCTAAATCTTTTCTCCTAATTTTACAACCTTCTACATAAAACTTTAGTGTGTGCCCCTAATCACCCATTTGACTTACACTCAAAATATTATGCTTAAGACCTTCTACATACAAAACGTTTTTAGTTTTAGTTCTACCATTATCCAAACTTAGTGTACCTTTTATATTAATTTTGGCAGTAGTATTATCTCTAAATTTCATTGTGCCACCATTAATCTTCTTCCAGGTTATGAACTTGATTTTTTCTCTTATCATGTGCTTTGAACATCCACTATCAATGAACCATGGCTTTTTTTATTTTTTATATGCAAAGCTACCTACACCAACATAGATTTTTTGGGTTGTTTTTTCTGCCATGAACCTGTCTGAACTTTCTTCTTGATAAATGGAGCCTTAAAACTCTATTCCTTCTTGACTGACTTGAACACACTTCTATAGTATCAATATATGTGTCCAAAAATTTTCTTACTTGTCACATATTATGGCCTCTTGATTGAAGCTTGATAGAAGAGCAAAAGAGTTGTGGCTTCTACTTGACATTGCATGACCTTCCTTCTCCTTATTTCTAAAATTGTTAGCTCTTTTTTGACATTCTATTTTCTTATGACCATATCCATTACAATAAAAATAGTAACCATAAAAATAGAACCTATTTGTGTATCTCTAACCTGATTGTCTTTTGTAACTTTGTTCTTTCTAGCCTTCTTTGTTTGAGATGTCCTCTGTATTCTTAACTTCTTCCCTTTTGATTTCCTCTTTTATATTAGCTTCAGCATAACTCTTTCCTTTTTCCTTGTTTATAAAATTAGTGGCCTCCCCTTTCTCTTTTTCAAATCTAATATTTGTCTCATTCTAGACATTGATCTTTGACTTTCTAATATCTTATTCAACATATTAGTGATATTCTCAAATTTTGAATCATTGGCTGCTCTATCATTGATTGCTTTATTTATTTTTTCAAGATCTGATTTTAAAGAAGCAATTTCAATAACATACCTTTCATATTTTTTACTTATTTTTTGCAACTGTGCCCTTAGATCTTCTTCATTCTTCTTAGCTTCTTCAAAATGTGCTTATAGATCTTCAATTGTTTACTTTGACTCCTTTTTATTTTTATTGATTTGGAGCTTTAATCTTTGATTCTTCTTCTTAAGAGATTTTAACACTTCTAAGGCACAAATGAGTTATCCTTATAGATTCACTTTAGCTTCATCCTATTCTTCTTCTTTATCATATGTACTTTTACTTGTGAAGGCATCTTCATGTATGGCCATGAATAGAATCTCTTCTTCTGAATCACTGACTCCACTATCTTCGGCTGAGCTAGAATTTTTAGAATACAAACTCTTCTTCTCGAATCCATTCTTGAATTTTATTTTGAAATTCTTTTTTTATGTAGACTTTCCTTCCTCATTGTCACCATTACCATTATCTGGGAACTTAGCTACAAAATTTCCAATCTTTCTACAATTAAATCATTTAAATGGTAATTTTCTTTGATATTTACCTATGCCCTTTTTTGACTTGCAAATGAATAGAGCTTCATTGTCATCTTCATCATCACTAGAACTGTCACCTAATTTTTGAATCTTAGCCTTCTCTTTCTTTGATGTCTTCAAAGCAGTTTCTCTTTTTGAGGGTTTCTCTTGTTTAGTATTCATCTCATGTGCCATAAGAATAACATGTAGTTCATCTATCTTTAGCTTGGATAAAATTTTTATCTCTTCAATTGTAAAAAAATTTGCATCATATCTCAATGGTAGGGATCTCAAAATGTTTTAAACCAAAATTGATTCTTCTAACTTTTCTCCAAGACCTTCAATCTGATTAACTATTTGATCAACCCATAAAAGATAACTTTCTATATTTTCTTCTCTTCCATCTTCAAACTCTCAAACTGTCTTCTGAAAGTCTGAAGCTTAGCTTTTTGAACCTTTCCATCATATTTCTAAATATTCTCAAGTTTTACTCAAGTTTCATGAGTAGATTTGCATTGCATAACTTTAAAAAATTATGATTCACAACAAACCATATAAAATAGCATTTAAAGCTTTAATATTATTTTTACTTGCCTTTTTTTCTATCAAAGTAGTTACAAGTGTCTATGGCTCTTCATATTCCTCCACCACTGCTTGCCAAATGTCAAATATAAGGGCATTGGCAAGTCACTTTCAACACAATTTACTAGACAAATAGTTAACTAATATTTTTGCATGGAATTTGCATCTTAAAGTTGTGCATAATCTATGGTTAGCTTGTGCTAACTCATTTGAAGAAATTATTGATAAAGGAGTAAAGATTGAGAAGGCTTTTATTACTAAAGGCCTTGTTAAGATTTTTGTGCAAGGTCAAGCGTTTAATCAGACTAAATCATTGGATCCTATAGTTATGCAAGATAAACTTAAGGGCTTTAGCAAAAATAAAAACATGGTTGGAAATGGAGTGATAGAAATAAGACATGTATAAATGGAACAGTTTATGCCTCCTCCAAATGTATAATTAACTCCCTCAAATCCACTACCTACTTTGCAAAGACAACCTCCATGAAGGACATTTCATACCAATTTTAGATTCTTTAGCAAGTTAGGAGAATCGGTTGAAATAGTATTACAAAATCTTATTTCAGCTAATTTAATTATATGGCTAGTATCAAAGCCATTTTCTCAACATCAGCCAATACCAGAGCAGTACAAAGAGAAAAAATAGTGTAACTTTCATCATGTTGTTGGTCATGGTACATATCATTGCATTCAATTATGACATATTATTGAGGACTTTATTGAAAGTAGTTAACTAGAAATTAATTTGGCCCTTAATTAGGACATAAATCAGGATATGAGAATCTATAAAGACCCCTTTCCTTGACATGATCCACCACCATCAATAAATAATAAAAATGGTCATAATAAAGGACAAAGGTAGAATCAAAACCAACAACAAGGTTATAATTGTAATGAGCATAATCAAGATCCTAATGCCCACACTAATAATGTGGCTTATAACAATGTACCTTATGACTATAATAACACTATGGGATGCATTTTTATAACACACATTACCACAATCACTATGAAGCCATGTGGCCAATCTCATTTTCCTTGTAGCATAGGACCCATCATTATAGGGTCATCACCCTCTCCTCCTAGTAATACCATATCATTTTTCCATCATCATGTTACTCTATTTGCATGGGTTACTAATCCTGAACAATAGTACCTTTCTTATAAAGGCTCCTCACTGACCCAAAAGCGTCACAATACTAATAATAGCCCATGAGTCACCATCTAAGGCCCTTTACCTCCCTCTTCTAATTATAATAACTCTTTGCCACCTCTAGGTTTTGCAGTTGCAATGAGACACCCATGAATTACCATCCAAGGCTATTCACCCACTTTTTCCATAAAACCCAATGATAACAGTGTGCCAATGGCTCCAAATTTTAATATTGTCCCAACAAAGACTAAATTAGTTTAATCCACAGTTTAAAGGCCTTATAATCTAATGGATCAATTAGATAAAACCCCTACAAAAATTTCTATATTAAAACTCTTGCAGACATCTGATTTTCATAAAACCATCTTCAACAAACTTTTAAAAGAGTCTATTGTGCCTAATGATATAAACCTTGATCAGTTATAGATCCTAGTTAGACATTTGTCTTCATTTTGGCAAATAACATTTGATCAAAAGGACATGTCCACCCTCAACTCAAACCATAATAATCCACTATACATTGAAATAATCATTATAGATCACAAGATCAAGCAGGTTATTATGGATAATGGTTTAGGGCTAAACATCATATCTCTTAAATTGGTGTGACAATTGGGTTACATGGATAAATACATTCAGCCAAAAGTTATTACAATCAAGGCTTACGATAATGCTAAGAGGGAGTCATCTGGTACAATTTGGTTTCCAGTCATGGTTGGGTCTATTTCTCATCACACATTATTCCATATTATGGATATTGAGCTTCCTTATAACATACTTCTTGATCATCCTTGGATCTATGAAGTATAGTCAATTCTATCTACTATTCATCAATGCCTTAAATTTCCCCATGATGGGATCGAGGTTACTATTCCCACTAATCAACATCCATACCAATACTACAAACATCTTGAAGCAGAGTTTTATAATAATAACTATTACCCATGTTATGAATTCATTTTAAAGAAGAACAAAGCCATTATTTCTCATCCATCTCCATCTAATTATATAGAGTCTGATGATCTAGCCTCCACTTCGACTGATCCATTTCTTGTAGCTCTATCCAAACATATTATTATTAAATATATAAGCATTTCCACGTACCATTTAAAAGATGTCATCCATATTAAAAAATTACCAAAATCCCCTAAAACATTTGGTAAGCCTAAAACATCCCAGACTCCTAACATACCCAATTATATTTGGTAACTAAAGAAGAAGCAACCAAAACCTTATGTGGTTTTTATACCTACAATTGCACTAAAGAAAGATTGTGAGGCTTTTACCAAGGGAGATTGGTTATATTCTGAAGGCCTTGTTGATTATTTTTAGAATCCAAAGTAGCTTATCCCTAACAAGATAATGGATCATATTGACTATACAGGGAAAGGCCTTGGCCCATAGGTGCAAGGAATTTTAGAACCCTTATCAGCTAGAGTTATCAATTAGAATCATGGTCTCAAATTTAAACCACTGGAGGATGACCTCATAACATTTGGTAGTGACTCTTCTAAAGTGACTAGTAACAAGACTCCTAGTAGTGACACAACATCCCATTATAGATTTTTTGATGAGCTTGCTAATTCAGATTTATTTGATTCAAATGCCATATTGACCATAACACCTATTGGAGTTTCATGTCCTAAAGCAAAAATCCTTCCTATTAGAGCTTCCCATCCTAAAACAAAAACCTATCCTAGTGGTGCTTATCTTCCTGAAGTAGGACATCATATCTTTACGATTGGTGCTTCTTGTCCTAAAGTAAACTATCATTGTAACCTATGTCTTTGCCATCTTAAACTCATAGACTAGGATCAACAAAATTTGGTCATATACCTCAATGAGTTTCAGAATGAATAATCAATTATAGAACACATGGGCCTCTAAGATGTATTCCCCATTGGTGATCATAAGCAAGGTTTTTATTTTTCATTGAATTCTTCTACCTACTTTAGAGAGTAGGCAAACTTTCTTAGTAATAATAAAGAACAAACATTGAGATCTTCAGGTGAAAACCTCTTTGAGGCACTTGTTGATCAGAAAAAAAAGTAAAGACAAAGATAAGACTTTTAGTGAAAACCTATTTTAGGTGCTCCTAGGTGGGAAAGTTTGCTCATCCGCTCCAGATGTAGAAAGTCCATCTAGCCCAAGTTCCATAGTTAGTACAAGATTCTCTTTAGAATAACATCAAATATTAGAGTGTCTTGTTCTTGAGTTTCTAGAGTTTTTTACCAATTGGCCTTTACCTGAGAAGGTAGATTCTGATTATTCATATTATCCAGATCTTTGGGAGGAAAAACAAGAAGATATAGCATAAGAAAATGACCTTGACTATACATTACCTACAATTCTAGAAGATAGATCCACACTCCTTATGGAGAGCACAATAGAAGTGAATTTGGGAACCCATAAGGATCCTAAAAAATTTTATCATGCAGATTCCCTTAGTAAATCAAAATATGAACATATTATATCCATTCTTAAGGATTATATAAACACTTTGCATGGGCATACTTTGGCATGCCAGGCTTGGACGTAAATTTGGTTGTGCATCATCTTGTTTTTCACCCTGATGCTAAACCACTCAAGCAAAAGTTGAGAAAGATGTATCCACACAGCCATTTTGGTTAAGGCCAAGTTGGAAAAGTTGTTAAAAGACAATTTTATCAAACCACTAGACTAATCTAAAAGGATTTCTAACATAGTTCTAGTAAGTAAAAAGACCCCAGGCATACATGTTTATACTAATTTTTGTGATATCAACAAAGCATGCCCTAAACATGATTTTCCTCTGCCCAACATCGACATGATTATCCACTCAACTATTGGGTACAAAATTTTAACCTTAATGGATGGATTTTCTAGTTATAATCAGATCAAGATAGCCCCTGAAGATCATCATAAGGCCGCATTCACCACTTCGTGGGGGACATTCTATTACCAAGTCATGTCATTTGGTTTGAAGAATGCTAGAGCCACATATCAGCGTGTAATGACTATCATCTTCCATGACATGATGCATGACATTATCGAGGATTATTTTGATGATATATTACAAAAATCAAGAATAAGAGTTGGACACCCTGACATTTTATGAAGAATATTTGAGAGGCTTCATGCATATAAAGTCTACTTGAATCTTAAGAATTGTGTCTTTGGAGTCACATTAGGAAAACTGTTAGGGTTCATTATATCATAATGAGTAATTGAATTCAACCCTACAAATGTCACTAATATTATGAAAATGCCTCCACAAAATAATCTTAAATAGTTGTGAGGTCTACAAGGCAAGATCCAATTTATATGCAAGTTCATTTTTCAATTGGTAGATAAGTGCCACCCATTTACCCATCTCTTCAATAAATGGGTAACATTTTATTGGGATGAATAGTTTTAGATATAATTTGCAAAGCTTAAAACATACTTGGCCAATCCACCAGTCTTATGACCTCCAACACAAGGAAAGCCACTACTTCTTTATATACCAGCCATAAAACATGCACTAGGGGAATTTTTGGCTCGGCATGATGATCATGGTAAGGAACATGTGGTTTATTATTTAAGCTTCACTTTGGTATCCTATGAACATAATTATATGTCTATTGAGAAGGCATGTTTAGATATGGTGTTCACCACTGAAAAATTGTGACATTATATGCTAAATAACAAAACTATTGTTATTTCCAACATAGATCCTCTCAAGTTTCTCTTATCTAAAGCAACTCTTCAAGGATGTAAATGAATTATGCTCCTCAGTGAGTTTGATATTGAGTACCAAAATCAAAAGGAAATCAAAGGATAAGTTCTTACAGACCAACTTACAGAAGCTCCTATTATGGCCACTCAACCTCTCAACTTTAACCTTCTCGATGATTCTATCATGATGATAGAACAAGCATCACAAGAACCTAAATAGTGGATTCTCTATTTTGATGAATCCTTCACATCTCAAGGGTCTAGATTAGGCACATTTTTTATCACACCATAGGGGGATTTGATCCCCAAAGCATTCCATATATAATTTTAGTGTACAAATAATATGGCCAAATATGAGGCATTAGTTGTAGGGCTCCATCTTGCCATACAATGGGACATTCAAAGCTTAAAGGTCTATGTAGATTCATAGCTAATCATAAATCAGACAACTAATCAGTATCAAAAAAGAGATGATAAGCTTGTTCCTTACAAACAAATTTTTGATGACCTCAAAACATATTTTAAATCTCTATAGTTTGAACATGTTTTGTGAGTCAACAATAGATATACCAATGCCATGGAAACAATTGGTTCCATGATTCAAATGCATGATAGTGATAAAGAGTATCGGTTCCTAATTGAAAATCTTCTTTAGTCGGCACATATTCAATTGGATTCAGAGAGGATATGTACCATTGTTGATCCTAATCCCTCACCTGAGTTATCATGGTACCAATATTTTTATAACTATTTCCATAGTCATGTTTTTCCTACTAACCTTTCCAATCACTAACAAAAACTTTTCCTTCATTGCTTAACACATTATATCCTACTTGAAAACACACTTTATCAAAAAGGCTATGATGGAATGCTTCTTCGTTATTTATCTTTGGGAGAATCCAAGTTGGCACTAAAGGAGGTTCATGAAGGAATGTGGGGGGCCACTATCAATGGTGTAGTCCTACCAAATAAACTCCTTAGAACAGGCTATTATTGGCCCAAAATGGAGATAGATGCTTGTAATTATGTAAAGAAGTGTGTTCCTTATCAGTTTCCATGCACCTTACTTACCATTGTAGCTTATTACAACACCATGTCCATTCTCAACATGGGGCCTTGATTTCATTGGAAAAATTAATCCAACATCTTTAGATGGCCATAAGCACATTCTGACTACAATCAAGTAATTTACCAAGTGGATTGAGGCCATTCCTCTCACTTATGTTACCAAGAAACAAATAGCCAAATTCATTCATTACCATATCATCTGTCGATATGGCATCCAAACCTGTATTATATCTGATAATGGTGGATCCTTTGTAAACCAAGATGTAAAATATCTTTGTGCAAAATTTAAAATCAAGCACAATAAATTCACTCCATATAACATGAAAGGTAATGTATAATCTGAGGCATCAAATAAAACCATTCTAGCCATCTTAAAGAAGATTGTCAATGATGTTGGCCAATATTAGCACCTACAACTCTTTCTTGCCCTCTGGGCTTATAAAACCAATCATCGTACCCCAAATGGAGCTACTCTATACTCCCCTATTTTTGGCACTAAAGCTATCATCCCAATCGAGATTAAGATCCCATCATTAAGAATATCACTGGAGCACATTGAAGATAATGAAGACTATAGAGCCTCACGACTACATGAACTAGAGCTTCTTGATGGTAAGTGTTTGGATACCCTAAAAAACTTGCAGGCCTATCAGAATATATTATGGAGAAGCTACAATAAACACATTCTCCCTCAATAATTTGAGATTGGTGACTTAGTTTTGAAAGAGAACTAGAATAAAAAAAATGTTAAACCCAAAAATAAAGGCATGTTTCAACCTAATTAGTTAGAACCATATATGGTAACATCAAACTATGGATCAGAAGCATATCAACTGGCTAAACCTAATGTTGAAGAAATTTTAGAGCCCATGAATATTGTATACCTTAAGAGGTTCTACGCATAAATATATTTGAATAATTTTTTACAAGACCCATAATTTGGGGGTAACTTAAGCTATCATAATTTTATCCCACCCTTTTATCTTACGTTGAACATATTTTATACTACCCTAGTCCACTTTTCATCAATCCTAATAGTAAAGGCTTTGAACCCTTGGCACTCTGAACACATTCTTCATCCCATTATGGATTTCTCTCTTCAAGAAGCATATTATTTATTTTGTCTAGGACATGTTATAATCTTGAACACTTTTTGTCCCTTGACCAATTATGATCATGAACATTATGAACATCTTTAGCAGTAGTTCTAAAAAGCATTTCAACCAAAATAATCTTATGTAGTTTCAGATAAGGAACAACCACATCTTCTCAGTTTAAGTATTTATTGTTCTTTCTTGTTTTATCAAGAACCTAACTCTTGTTGATTTGTGAGCATGGGTCGTTGTAACTAGCGTAGCTATCTTATTAGAATCTCTACTCTCAGGATGTGCATCTTATCAACTAGATGGTCCCACCTTATGCATATTTTATCCCAAAAACATTAAAAATACTTTGAAAATACCAAAAACATTAGAACATGATCCACAAAAGAACAAAAAATTGTCTCACTTATATACATTTATACATTCCCATTCCACCATGTTATGCTCTTACCATTTTACAAGCATATAACCACTAGTTCATTTCATCTTGTCTCATGCACTTACCATTTTGCAAGATCATTATTTCTCATCTCATCAGCTTCTTGTTTGCTAGACCATTCTCATTTGTTTATAGTATCTTTCATTTTTTCTATAACATTAATCATGCTAGTATGATCATCATTTTTTTTCTATCCCATTTCCTAGGAGAACTACATTTGGCCTGAAGTCCATGTTGGAGCATGCCTCTATGGAACTATGTAGGTATCATCCACTTGTTTTATACATCTAGAATTAGCTCGGATAACCCATTACTTTTCTTCTCTTCCCCCATTTCTTTTATCATTGTTCCTCTTTAATTAGGGAACAATTGTCATGTCATTGTTCTTTGTTATGATGTGGTGGAAAGTAACACCTCTACCACACATACATAAACATTTGTCTTTAAACCACACTAACTTGGTTTTTGTTTGTGTGTGTTTATTTGAGTTTTCTTGGTGTTTTGTTTTGATTTCACACCTCTCCTTTTATTTCTTCTCCCTTTTCTTACTTCTTGTCTCATCTTGGTATTGTGTTTCCTTATTTGTTTTTTGCTTATCTCTTTTATGTTTCCAAACATCTTGATGATTCTCATGGATCTTGATTGTTTATACCTTGATCCTATGTTATTACATTGTTCTTGGATCATTTTGTTTGTTTGATTGTTGTTGGTGTCTAGTTTTTCTATTTAATTTTTCTTTTCTCTTTTGTGTTCAAGAATGCCTTGATGGTCCACATGGATCTTGATTATTCATATCTTGGTCTTATGTCACTAAGATGTCTTGATTTTTGTTTTTAAACATTGTTTTTCCTACTTAAGTCTTGATTGATCATATCATGATTTCAAGTTAGGTTCATTTATGTTTATCTTTTTCTTTGTTTTAGTTTTTTTCTTGTTGTTTAAATGTAAATCACTGTAACTCTAGTTTTGGTCATTGTTTCGCCATTATCCTTAGTTATAGATATTCACATTTGAACTGGCTTAACGCAATTGGAATCTTATGTCATTATAAGTTATTCATACTTATGAAGACTAATTTATTTTTCTATAGAAATCACTTTTTGCTTAGGTCTCAACATTTTAATGTCAATATCAACTCTGATGAACGATTCTCAAGAACACTTTGCAAAACCTAGGCTCATGATATGGAATTAGGCATCTAGGTAACATGCATTTCAAGCTTCTTTGTCTATGCTTAGATGTGTATCTCTTTGTAGACATTATAATTCTAATCAATTCTTTGATATTTTTCATCATTCCTCATTCCATTTTCTCCCAAACTTGGGTGAACTACATTGGCCTGACATTCATGTTCGAATATGAGTCCATAGAACT
This sequence comes from Torreya grandis, assembly GCA_037957365.1. Taxonomy (NCBI): domain Eukaryota; kingdom Viridiplantae; phylum Streptophyta; class Pinopsida; order Cupressales; family Taxaceae; genus Torreya; species Torreya grandis. Next base: position 151,686 of record JARHVA010005532.1, on the reverse strand, counting down.
ATGTAGGCAGCACTCAACTTATATTGAGGTCATCTCAACTATCTCCATTATTATTTTCATCTCTCTCATCACTTTGTGCATTCTCATATGCTTGGTTTTATATGGCTTTCTAATCTATTACACCATCGCATGTATGTTTGTGCCCACTCACTTTAACCTATCTTTTCAGTTATATCCTTGAGCTATTTTGCTTATCAATTGCCCATGTAGAGGCACAACATATGAAAAATGTTCAAATCAAATCAGCTCTATAGGGGAAAATCATTATTTATTCTTTATCAATGATCAAGATTTTCCCTACTAGGGTAAAACTATTTTATCACGATCACATTTGCTCTACTGGGGCACTTCTTATTATCTTCTCTTTGAAGACCCTATTCTAGTGGTGCTTACCTTTTTGAAGTACAACGTTATCCCTTTTCCTCTAATTCTAAGCTCTCCACATTAAATCCCATGATGGTAATATTTTAGTGTGTAACTTGTCTCAGGATTGATCAATGTCATAAGCGTGTAGCTTGTACTCTCAAATTAGGTATGTTTAAAGTGTGCCCCTTACATTTATGGATTGTATCTTTTCCATTCCCCCCATCTTTGGGGCCTATTATAACTCTAAATATATTTTTATAATTGATGGTAATCATGTGTGCAAGAATTATCTTGTTTTGATGTGATTTATTCCATGGGTTAATCTCTCACTTTCTATCTCTTTTTGAGAGTCCATCCTTTTCTTCCATCCTAGTATGTCCTCTCAAGGAGGCATCATGGGTTTGTTCCAACTTCTTCTTGATGACTCTTTTCTTTGAAAATATGTTGCTTCACCTAAATTTCTCTCTACACCTTCTCAAATAGGGGAAAAATTTAGACATCCAATTCCTAAAACCATTTGTGTTGAAATTGTCAATCTTACTCAAATTACATTCAAATGCGTATTTTAGGTCAAAATCCATAAAACATGCTAAATGGTTCAAAATTATTTTTTACAAGTGAAAATTTAGGTCAAATTATCCCTAAATAAGGCAATATAATTTATGATCCAGCTAATTTTGATCAATTAATTTTGAGTCAAAATGATGATTTTGCCTTTTGTGCTCTAGATTGTTCTTTTCTCTTAAATTCATTGATACACGTCATGTACCTTTGTTATTTTGTGTTGGAAACATCCTAATGGAAATATGGTTTTGACACATCTAACATCACCTTATAATTCTTCTCTAATTAAATTACAACTTAGTAATATGACTTTCTGACCATTTTGATTGATTGAGGGCCAATTTTCAAATAATTGCACAAATGTTGATTAACCTTGCTTAAGGTTAATTAATCCAAATCAAGAGCTTAAGTGGATTCTCCATGAGAGTTGTTGAATATTTATTTTTGAAAATTGATTCCTATTAACTATATCATCAGGTGACATCATTTCTTGGGAAGACATCCCTAGGCCATAAATGCCATAAATATCAGGATTATGGGTCACCCATGCCTAGCTAATGCCTCCCACGCCTCTTCAATGCCCCTTATTCTAAGGTCATGATGAAGATAATTATGAATTTAAATCCAAATATTAGGATTATCCATGGCCACACATCTCAATCTTGATATGGATGGTCATGGTTGATCCTAACCAATCTCAAAAATTTATAAATAGAGAGGCCATGGACATGAATTTTAAGATTGAATATTGCAAAGTTATAATGTTAGATTGTTTCCATGAGGATTTGAATTTGATCATTGATTTTTTTTGCAACCTTCATTGATAGGCTAGTTTAGTGATTTTGAATGATGAACCTAGGTTTTATGGAGTGTTCTTGAGGCATTGGAGGAGCTTACCACCATTGTTGACAAAGACAAGGAAGCTTGATCAAGGGAGAACATGTTTTTGAGCCACATGGGTATGGTGAATCCATTTGGGAAGGTAATATGATGTTTATTTATTTAACTTATTTCTTGCTATCCTTTGTAATTCCCATAGAAATAGATAGGCTTGGTTAGTTAGTTCTTTATGCATGTTTCATTATTTATGGACTAATGCTTGACTAACTTGCTTTGTAATACTCTCTACAATAAGTACTTTGTTTCTTTGTCATTTCCATATCTAGCATAGGTGTACTTACTATTTTTAATCTATCTCAATTGAATTAATTGGACATATGTTATATCTAATTTTAGCATCTGATTGGTCTATTCTAGAGATAGTTTATCGTCCATGTACCTTAGGCTATCTCTATCCCTTTTAACCCTAGATAAGCCCAATCTAGATTTTTTTAAGGTTCAACAAATGAGAATTTTAATCTTAGTTGAGTTTTTGTATTATTGAAAGTGTATTATATTTTAATAATTGAGTTACCAATTGAGCAATAATTGTTATCAATGTTTGATTTTGATTGAATTACAATTAATCAAATACAACTCAACTGTAGTTTTACCATGATAGTGTGTTACCTTTTCATCTATGTTAAAGGCCATTCATTCAGTTATTTTGAATTTATATGTGTAAAATATTATGAAGTGTAGTATATAATTGGAATTTTATGTGGATTTACTATACTCTAGCTTAATGTTGTGACATATTGATTTGTTGAGAAATTGACTTTGGAAGGACCATTACTCTGTTTGATTTCAAATTTGTTTACACTCAACTTGAATAACCAATATGGAGTGTTGGTTTTGGTTATTATAATACAATGTTCTCTTCATTATTTTATGTAAATATAATTCTTTAAATTTTAAGATTTTATCCATTTGATTCTAAATCATTAATAGAAAAGGATTTTGTTGGTCTTAAATTTATTTCAGTTATTGATTAAGGATAGGATTATATGAAAATGATTAAATAAGTATTTTGTTTAGACTTATTTAAGTTTATATGATCTATTAATTGATTTAATAGTATTTTACCCTAATTAGTTTATCTTATGTAGATAAATAAAATTGTGTATGGTTACAATAATTCTTTCTTATCTGGTGAAATCACTTGCACAATTATTATGTCATCACATGGGATTAAATATAATGATATGATAATGTTATTAAATATCAGAACGACATGATATTGATTAAGAGTATTAATTTAATACTCTATGTCTATGTATTTTTTCATACACTTTAATTGAACCTTATAATGGGTGTTAATTCAATATTGTAGTTAGAAACTTCATATGTCTATCTCAGAAATGATATTTAAGATGAGTATGTTAATACTCACCCCATATACTATTAGGTTAGAAATCATAATTGTGGGCATTTATTTCTGAAGTGCTACACTTAGTATGGTATTAAGGATGGCTATCTTTAATGATATTTCTAAAGAAAACTATATAAAATCTTTGTTGTGTTTTCTTACTTTAAAATTAGTAAGTATTCATGTTTAATTTGAACCTTGTTAATGAAATAAAAATTTTAACGAGATATGGGAATCCACTAGAATAAAAACCCTATTAGTTAGATAGTGGCAATTACCTTGGTGGCATGGTAAATTGTACCTTATTTAAGTAACTAGAAAGGATTGATCTACTTATTTAATCATTTGTGTACAAGGTGGTTCAAGTTATGGTCAAGGTTGCCACTAATGATCTTCAGTAAGTTTAAATGAAAATTCTTATTTTAAACACTCACATGGAGTTCAAAATTTAAAATGAGTTCATCTTTATTTCATTCATGTGTTTTATGAATCAAACTACTATGATAAGACAATACTTGTGAGCATCTGACTTCATAATTGGTAGATTCACATGATATTGTTATGAATAATTGAATTGACCCTAAATGCCTTAGCTTTTTGTGCTGAAAACTTTAGTTAAGCATTGTTGTTACATAGAGGTTCTCTATATCCTTGTTGATAATGTGCATAAGTAAGACATTTATACTATTTAAATGTATGGTACAATCCTAACATGGTGTTGGAATTTGAGATATTAACCCCTTGGGAATGATATTTGATAACTCCTCTTTTAGGGGTTATGACAAAAGACTCAACCAAGTATAGTTGATTGGACACAATTTTAGGGTGTATTAGAGATGGAAAAAAATTGGAGCATTTTTTTCTTTTTTTGTGGAGGATTTAAGGGACACAGAAGAGGAAATTATTTATTGGCTTTGGGGGATCCACCCCTCAACCCCATCTTGTACTGTGACTGTCCTTGACCCTTTAGGGCATTGCCACCCCTAAACCCTCACCCATAGATTTCAAATCCAAATAATAAAATGGTGGTGGGATTATGCCCATAAATAGAAACATTATTATGACTCTTCTCCTTATGACATGAAATTTATATGTTAATCCATCAATGGATCCTATTTTGACAATTAATTATGAGAATAAATTTTAGGAATTTCTTGAGGTGAAGCAAATTTTTCAAAAGTAATTGTTAAAAGAAATGTTGGCTATTATATCTCCTTGACTATTTTAAATCTGAAATTGAGTGCAGAGGCTAAGATATTTGGGCACAAAAGGATAGGACTCAAGATGAAAAAAGTGGAAATGAAGGAGAACAAGATATATCGGTAGCTCAAAGGGGATCTTGGCCACCATTTTAAGGAAAATGGGTATTCCTATAGAACCATTGTTATCTAATTTCCATTTTATGGTTATAATTTCTTACTTATTATACACTTCATGCTTGTAATTACACCTTGCCACCATCTCAACATTTGATAAACCATTACTATCAACCACCTACCCATTGGCCTTTCTATCAAGGCTATTCATGGCATCCACCACCCCAAAATTTATAGACCCAAAAGGGTTAGGTTTCATTAATAACCACAAACAAATTTTTTTGTCCAAAATATCTAATAACTCAACCCAACCTTTGGGTTAAAATTTAGTAAATACCTTTATCAATCAATTAACATGTGGGCCCTTATAATCTATTGGCTCAGTTGTGTTAGCTAATATTTTATGATTGATTCTAATTTTATTCCCTTGGTCAAAATTGCATATAACATTAGCAACAAACTTACTTAACTAGTTTGTTATAACAAAATGATAACACACCCCACCGTGTAAATTCAATAGAGTTCCATATTCATTCAAGGATTGTAGAGATGACTTCACATCAATCATAATAAATAGACTACCCCAAGGAAGTCTTAAAAATAAAAATAAAACATTCACTACCAATAATTAGTCAATCCTTGATGCCCTCCATTCATAAGTAAGGTTGTACTAGTGTGAATTCATAACTAGGCCTTATAGAGTATTTTTAACTTTTTAAATAGATTAAATAATTTTTTTATTTATATGATTAAATGGATTCAAGGAAATAATTTTAATATCGTAATAATACATCTCACTTAGATACACCCACTAATTTTTTGACTATATGATTGATACGCAACCACTTTTTAGTCATTATATAGTCTTTGCATCCACTGTCATAGTCCCTGTAACCACTATTTTAGTCCCTATAGCCAATATTATAGTCCCTGAAACACTATTTTAATCCCTAAACCCACTTAATAATCACACATATTCATTTTTAATTAATTTTATCATCATACAAAACCATTTTTTCAATTGAGCGCATCCACTATATAATCATACACAGTCACCTACATCCACTATTGTAGTTCACGTGCAGCCACTGATGTAACTTTTTACAAATGTTTTTATAAGGTTGTTTTATATTACAATATATTGGTGCCACAAATATTTATGGGCCATATATAATCATATATAATACTTATATATTAGGTAAAATTGTAATTTAAAATGAATACAACATTTGGATTAAGTGGTCTTTTGGCAAATGTTCTTTAACTATTAAAAAATGGGAACCTAACATGGATCTTTCAGATTCTTTCTTCTTAAACACTCCCATTTGGGTAAGACTTCCTGGCCTCCCTCTTGATTTTTGGCACGAGGACATTTTTAAAGGTATAGCCAGCTCTTTTGGTGAACTAGTGGCTTTGGATAATGCAATGGCTACCAGATCCAAACTTCAACAGGCCAGACTATATGTTAAAGTTGTAGATTTGAATAATCTCCCAGAAAAAGTGGATTTAATTTCTAAGCATGGCAAAAAAACTCAAGGGTTTGTTTTTGAAGATCTGCCCAATTCACGCTATGTTTGTAAAAAATAGGGGCATTGGGCCAAAAACTGTCCTTACAAAAGAAAAAATTATTCAAGCAGTGTTCTGGATGACAAAAAGACCAAGGTTCAGCACAAGAAAGTATGGATACCAAAGAAAATAATCTACAAGAACTAAAGAACAATGAAGATAATAAAGTCCTGCATGCTGAGGAGGAGAAAGAGATTTCTAATGAAGATCCCAAAGTTCCACAATCAGAGGCGGATGAAGAGTTTGCTGATGAGAATGAAAATTCCGAGCAAGAAGGTAAAGGGCTGCAATTAGAAACCACAATTCCTGAACAAAGAATGGTCGATTTGATAGATTTATCAAAACAAATTGTGGGCTGTCAAAAGATGGAAGACTGATGGGGAGATGTAGAAGACATAACTGAGCGGGAGAAAGGAAATTTTGTGGATAGAACTGAAAATAAATTAGAGAAAGGAGAACCTCTTGATTCTCAGTCCAGGGAGATTCAGGCTGAGAATGCTCCCCTCTAAAGGAGCTAAACGTAAATGATAAAGGAGAAAACATAAAGCACTTTCTAAACCAAAGAAAAGTGCTGATAAAAAAGACCATTACAAAGGGCATTGAAACAAGAAGTAGCAAAAAAGACCAAAAAATGAAGGTGATACATCTGGCTTCTACAACGGATAAATCTAGAAAAGGAGACAGACAGTTTTTAAAAGTGAAACCGGATGTTGGCTCTCTTGACAGATCGGGAAGAATATCCGCAAAGAAAAATAGAGAGCTAGAAAGTAAGTAGAATATTGCTGATGGTAGGCAGGCAACTATTCTGGACTTTGCCCCTCAAAAATAGTTAGAAAATCTTTCTTTGGAATGTTAGGGGGCGGAATATAAAATGAATAATGATGCTACCCCTATTTTTTCCTATTCTTGCTGCTAGTTTTTAGTAGGCTTAAGGATTGTTGATCCTGGTGTTTGTAATTGCTCTATCTTTTTTATCCTATCATAGGGTTTTGGGGCCCCTTCAAAACCTGTTTTTACCTCAATCTAAAACATTTGGATTAAGTGTTTACCCACCTAGCTAGCTTTTATGAAGGACACACCAAAACCATTTCTAGCTAGACAGTAGGGGTAGTGACCAACATTATACTCAATATAGTCCCCTATTGATGAAGTTGTGAACACTAAATATAGACACATCCACTTAATTTTTCTATGCACAAAATATAGCAATAAATCAATCCATCTGTATTGTTTTCACCAACATATTGTTTGTCCTCTTAGACAAATCATCCCAACTATAGGATCTCCATGTATTACTAGGGATACTATTGTTTTCTATCAATTTTTACACATTAATAATGTTTTGGAATGATTTTTACAATAATTCAGTTCATTCTTGCATTCACCAATATTTTTGCATTCTTTCTTAGATAATGCTTTTGCATTAGCATCGAGTTGAAGTCTTAAATGTAAGTAACAACTAAAAAATAAACCACAAAACTGTAATAATATTCATCTAAGGAAGATATGTTCAAATTTATTTGAAAATTATTGTATTTAATGATATATTTAAACAAAATTAAAAAATTATTCTTGGGTTTCTAATAATGTTTAAATTGTATAAAACATGCTAAGAATATTTTTTACGTTTTGTAGGACACCCATTTTACATTTAAGGATTGAATTGACATTTATTTTCGTATCCTTGACTACCCACTAATATTTATCCTTGACTAAATGGATGGACAAGTGAATTATGTCATACATTGCACTTTAAGCATATTTCTAACACAAAAATCAATTGTATGGTAACTTTCAAAGCATTCCTTGTGATTATATAGGCTATTAATACATTTTTTTCTAGTACTAGATTTCATGTTTTATGTGTTTTGATATTGTATACAATGTACATCCTGAATCTTAGTGGTTTCATTATTATATAGCTTTTGTTTCCTCAAGAATACAATGTATCGATCCTAGATAAAACCTGAAATGAAAACTTACAATGCTTTTTTTTTCTCAACTAACATTTTTTGTGCAAGTCTATAGATTGTTTATGAACATATTTTTATGCTTTCTATGAATCTTCGATAAAACTTTGGTTATATAAATATCTCTCAATTTTCCTCTTTATATACCAATACAAATCACACCCACCAATGTGATATAATGTTGGCATCTTGGAAACCCACATGCTATAATAAAAAAATTCAAGAAATTTTACATCACCTAAAAGCCACCCAACAAAGAATCATATGGTGTGATGGGTTCATTTAATAAAGAGCTCTCTATTGAAAGAGTGGATATTGATTCATAATATCTTACACATAGACAACTAAGGTGAATATAATACAGATGGTTTAAAAGTTGAAATATATTAGACAATGGCTCATAGAGGCTTTTTTATTTATTTTATTAGGATTTGCTTCATTGTTAGCAACCATCATCTCCAATTGCATCAGTATGGAGAAATGTATGTAGATACTCAAAATTTTGATTGATTTAACAATTATAATAGGCTAGTGTACAACTTATTTCTAACCCCTCCATCATATTATCATTTCTTCAAAAATTTCAAAATCATAAAAAGAAAAAAGAAAAAATCATAAATAATGAAAACCTTCAGGTGTTGTTGACAGCCTTAGATTTAAAAACTAACTTTCTAGATGACTAAGTGTTGAATAAAGAGCCTATATTAGAAAACCATCTTTTTGGCTAATCAAGGAAATACATACACACACACATAATTAAAAAATCAATAAATAAAGTAATATGTCATGTCTTTTCATTTTTTAATCATTTATAATTTGTTGCTTACATTTGCAATCTCTATTATCTTTACATATTTCTTACAAAGGCTCTAAGAGTACATCCCTACAACAACACAATTCTCTATAAAAATGATAAAGATTGTTATTTTGAAGGAAAGTAAAATCCATGTTTTTATTTTCATGTTTTAGATTCATGTTTACCTTACAACAGATTGCTCCCATTCATTTTTGGTTGTAAATTCATGTTTTTACCTTGCTTATGTGGTTTTTTAGTCTCTTATCCTAATGGATATAAGTTATCATTTTTTTCCTACGGCCACTAATGCCCAATCATATTTTATTTTATAATCCACTACTATATTTTGGTTATGTAGCCTCTATTGTCAATTTTATACTAGTTATTGTTACCCTTACATGTTCACCTTGTTTATGTGTTTTCTCTTTGTCAAATTCTATGACATTCAACATGCATATTTTTACTTTATAGTCTTCAAGAGATGGTTTTTCCATCATTAGGATATTTTTTATTCATATCCATTTAGATAAACATCCCCAAAAAAATAATAAAGCCCCTATAGACTTTGTAATTATTGATTTCATTAATTCTAACAACCCCCTCTTCATATTTAATATATTCCACATATTCTCTTCATTTAGGATGATTAATGGTTGAATATTGAACTTGGTTACATTACCTAAAGGACTCCATGTTTTCACCTCCATGAACTTATTCTCAACACATTCTACAAAGTTGTCATTTTTGGTTAGCCACTATCAAATAAAAGAATTGTGTTATTTAATTAGAGTCATTTATTTTATCTTAACATTAATTTATGCAACTATATCCTATTATGTTTTCCTTTAGAGAAAATATAACATCTATAGGTCAGCTCCCTAAACCCACTTATATAGCATTTTACTTAGCTTCCCATCATCATCTAACTGTCATCTATGTTCCCTCATACATCTTCTATATTTCCCCTTTATCGATTCCATTACCCACCTTTTTTAGTCACTCTAATCCTTTGTCATGTTTTCTTCATATCTATCCCACCCAACCACACTCTTAATTTCATTTTATTCCACCTCACTTCACTTAATGACAAGTGTTAAGCTAAATTTGGGGTGGAAGGGTGGTCAATAAATTTTATTTATTTCCCTAAGATTTAGCATCACACATATTTTGCATGTAGGAGTCATCCTAAGAAGCAACTAAGAGTTGAGACATTCTACTTGGGTTGTTATAAATACATTCCATATACCAAGTTAGTTATTGTAGTAGAGGAGAAGATGCTGCACCATCATGGGAGGACCTATAATGAAACATGAGCATTTTTCTCCCACAACTTTGATAAATAGTCAAGATATTTTACATATATTCAAAAAAATTGGTTGGTTGTCTTTAATTGAAAAACTTTTAGGATTTAATGCAATCATAGCATAGGAATTTTCTCAAACCTTTCATAGTAACAAGGCCAAGGTGAAGGGACTTAAACTTATTTTGATAGAATAATTACTCACATAAGTTATTGGTCTTATAGTAACATGTGAAAGATGATATTATAGAAAACTTGATCCAACAACATAGAGAAACATGTTATTCCAAGTAAGGGAGGTACTTGCATTCACTACTTAAGGGACTGAGTGACTATAAATACCTTCATCTTAGGATAAATTAACACTCTTCATTTCAAGGTATATAACATGTAATGGTATGCATTCACTTATTTTTGGTATTCATTTCAAAAATTTGAACCATTTAAGACACAACACTTTAATCGACATGCCTCTCCTCTTTGTACATCTATTAAGACAAATGGAAATAAATGTTTATATGGGAACAACACATGCATTAGCTCATAATTACTTCTGATAATAGATAGTTGAAGAGGTATTTCATAATAAAAAACTTGAATTATCATGGGATAGATTTTTTATGTATTTCACATTCATCCACTGGATGAGTTTATTGAATCTAGCTAGGAAATAGATGAAGAAGACTCATATTACATTGGGAGAAAGGAATAACTGATTATATTTTTAGATTCAAATGATGAAAATCCACATGTATGAACCAAAAATAGAGGATAGTTAAGAAATAATTTTTCTAAAGTTCGTGATGTGGTTGCATGAGGATGTGAAATAGTTTAAGTTGGAGGGTATGATGAGGCCAATAAATGACACTCATATCACATATTTGTATCATATAAACCCATTCCATTTTGGCCATTGTTATAGTCCCCACCCATATCTTTATCCATATTTCCATCCATGTTACGTATGTTTATTGTTTTGATATAGGTTAATAATTTTTAGATGAAATATTATAGTTTAATGATTTATATGTGGAGTTAATAATAAGTATGTTTAAGGCACACATAACTATAAAAGGAGAAATATTTATACATTTTCTAATAGATTACATCCATTGACTATATAGTACCCATAGCTATTGGTTGGTTGAACATTATAGACATAAAGCACCCACAATAATTAGGAAGCACCTGTAGCCATTATCAGGGAAGCACTTACAGCCATTGTCTATGACCACCTATATCCATTGCCTAAAAAAGTACCTACAATAACTAGTTATGTAGACATATTTTTAACTGTGATAGTTGGTGTATAGTTGGAGATATAAATGTCCCTTGATTTAAGAAGTTGATTTGGTTTCATGAATTTAGGGATGAACAAATTTGATAATCCTTTTCCATTTCATTTCCTTTATTTTTTCAACAAAATACTTCATTGTTTGTATTGTTGAAACATATTTGTATCTTGGGATAATCATATATCTTTATTTGTAACCACTAGATTTTAGGAATCTCTTGAATAAGCATTTGTCTCCCCTATATAAGGAGTAGAGATCTGATTGTAACTAAACTAGAGTTCGAGGAGTTTAAAGAATAGTTATAAAGATTAAAAATAGTTGAAAAAAGTTTTTTCTATATTACTTAAATTTTTTCATATCATAGCCATTATTAAATAAAGTCATTTTAAATAACTTACTTGTAGAAATAGAGGGAGATCAAGATCCAATTTAAATGTAGTTGGGCCCACTCACATGGATATGGTAGACTAATTTCTCATCCATTAGTATTATTTAATTTTTATATTTATTTAGGCATGTATTTCATATTCACTGTGTTATGTGTGTGATTTCATGTGTATAATCATATTCCATTTTTGTACATTTAATTCATCTGATGTGGGAAGCTTCCAAAATAATTTTGATTTCCCTTTCATACAATTTCCCTTTTACAAAATTTCCATTTCAGTGTGATTTCAGTTTATATCATTTCCCTCTTTAAAGTGTGTTTCAATTACACAACAATTAGGACCCTAACCTTCAAGAGAGACCATTGCTACACATACAGTATTGACATCTTACCAAATTAAACAAACCTTGGGTTGAAATTTTAATGAGCAAGCATTATCAACAACTAAGTGGTTTCCTCATTAGTGATCATCGGTTAGTGGGGTTATACGTATAGTGGTTGGACTGCATTAGTTAAATTGGGGAGTTGATTTTTATCATTAGCATTCTTAAAATCACCAAAAAATTAAAAATGAACTAATTATGGATTTATTATTAAATGCATATACTCCATGCATACTACATCAATTCTTATTACTCTCCTTTCGATGCAAACATTTCATTACTCTCATCCTTAACCTCGAAAGGGGGTAAAAATACATGCTCAAGTGCTCAATTATTTTCAATCCATGCACATTAGGCAATACATGATAATAAAAGTATATCTAAAATGCTCCAAAAAATTCAAAATCAGAAATAGCATGACATCAAGTCAATTATCAAGCATAAATTTACAAATTATGGGCCATATAGTCTCTCTATGCCATTACACTATAAAATCTCAAATCATTCAATAAAATATGCAAGAGTAATTATATTGGTTCATGTCCCCCTATCTTACAAGTTTAAAAATATTAGAAATTAAATTCTAAATAAAAATTTTCAAATTTCTAAGTTTTAAAGGTAGTAACTTCAAAAATCAAATCTAAATCTGTCTATAGTGGTGTGATTTGTATAATGACAAGTGGGCCACATTAGAGTCTAGAAACACTCAATATTTATGGCTACACTTTTGTGAACCCGAAGCATATCTCCCTCCCCTTATTTTTTTATTTTTATAGTTAGAGTCTAGTGACACTCGAGGATTATAAATTTACTATTATTTACATTGTTATTTTCAAGTGAAAGTGTATCATTGTCTAATTAAAAAGTTTCATTCATTAAGACTTGATCGCTCTAAAATATGCCACATTTACTATCTCCATGAGTTATAATGGTTATGGTGTAGTGGCATTCAATGGCCTATCACTCATCCTATTACCATTCTTTAATATATTTTTTTCCCTAGCTAAGAAGCAAACAAGTTTAAAGGCAACCTATCTCTACTCAAGTCAATCGATGACCCAAAGCACCTAACACAATTAAATTCCTCCCATGAAAATGAAGTGTGCCCACACTTAGTTAATTTTTATCCTTTACTCTAGTAATTTCACTTCATTACATCACTATACTAAAGGGGGATCAAATGTAGACACCTAAATTTGGCACAAGTTCATTCAAAATATACATTTTACATAATCTTACTTATATAGATTATTGTTGATGAACGAACAACTTATTGGCATGTCATTATATAAGTCTTAGGCTTCTTTATCTTGATTTTTTAATGTATCTTATGTGTTTGTATTATCTTATCATATCTTATATTAGGGATCCCCAATTTCATTATATGTCTTTGTCTTTATGTTTTGAGTCTTTTGGACAAGTCACACTATGTCCCTGTCTGGGTAATGCATAATTGTCTTAGTATAAATTATATAATATTTTTGAATATATATATATATATATATATATATATATATATATATATATATATATATATATATATATATATATAATGATATATTTTATATCTATTGGTATTTTAAAATTGGGTTCCCTCGATTGATAATAAGCCCCAAAGTTAAATTCAAGAGTTATAAATAAGGGTTATGTTAGAAGTTGGGGATCAATTTCTCTCTATTAAAAAGGATATACAAAGTTTATATTTTTTGATAATTTTTGAATAATTAATTTATTTTTAGGTTCAAAATCTAAATACATAATTTACATGTTTTTTTCAAAGGTAATAATAGGTGAAATAACATCTAGTCTCACATTCCATTATTGTAAATATAAATTTGGGAGGAAAAACTACATCAACCTAAGCCTTTTGCGATAAGTAGGCAGCACTCAAATTATGTGGGGTTTATTTAGGGTAGTTTGTCTATTCTCCTAACCTTATTCCCTCATTTTTACATTTTATATCTATTGTATTTATTATCCCAGAGCTAGGGTTTTGTGTTTTACAAGTCTCCACTTGACAAATCAGTTCTAACACAAAATCAAAAAACCCTCATAGATAGCCACAGATGCTCACTCAAGAAATTCAATTTCATATCCAAACATGATGTGACCAGATTCAAAAGGACAAAATATACCCCTATCCAACTATTACATACTTGTCCTAGTATAGTTTTAATTTCTAAATTCAGTCATGACATAATAATAGGTCTTTTCAGGTAATTTTCAATCACAGTCAGCGAGCACAATCAACACAAAATTAGTTTGAGGGAGCTTTGTTTACATATTGATTATTTAACTATTTTTAGATAATTTCCAGATATGTATATTTATTGTATATCAATATCAATAGTTTAGATATATTATTTTGATTCATTCAATTAAAAATAGAATAAACAATTGAAAAAGTTAGGGACTTTATATGAAACAAAATCTCTAGTGAATAAAAATTTTCTCTGAATTATTCAATGAGAATGAATTATGGTGATTCATGGCATAACATTTTAATTCCTTCAATAATGTGGTAAGTTAGTTACCTTTGTCAAAATTAAAATGAATGAAGAATAAAAATGTATCTATTTATTATATTCTTTACCTAACTCTTGAGATACAAGTGGCATGGTTTCCAAGGTGTCCAAGTGTCCTAAATTCCTTCCAAATTTCCAATAAGTCATATTCCCTATAGATAATGTTATTTCATCTATAACTTACAGGTTATCTAACTAAAATTAGGAAAAAAACTAAAAAGGGGAGAGTTTAAAATTTGTATGGCCCATGAGAGAAGGTAACACTTGGGAGAAGGTCATGGAATGACTATTCATCTTCCTCAAACTCATATCCATGCTTGACATACTTTGGAAGTGTCATTTTCAAGATAAAACCATTCTACTATTTCTTTACTCTTCTAGACACACAGAAGTGGTCAGCAAGTTTATGCTTGGTATGGACAGTTAGAGATGCTTTAGGTCAAATGATTTTGGGAGTTGAAATTAAATTTAGATAGATTAATTTCCATACAATATTTATAATATTGGTCAATTATGATTTATGAACCATCTCTAACAAGTTGACTATGTTTTTTTTATCACTATTTCTTGCACCCTATAAATTTTGCTTTAATTTGGGCATTTTTGTATAATTCAATTGGTTATGATAATTCCAGATGATGTTAGCTTCCTCCTCAAATTATCTTCTATAGTTTGTTTCATGTTTCAAGTTGATTTGATAGTCCAAACAACTCATTTTGTAGGAGGGTGTTGATACTGAAATGGCATTCAAATTCCCCCATTTGTAAAAGCCTCTTTCTCTATAAGGGATTTTGAAATGATGTATCATGGTGTTTTACTCATCTAAATAGTCATGGTAACATCCTTACTTTAAAATTTTCAACATCCAGGGTAAACATCATGGAGGTTACAGTTCATTCGCATGCACAACCAACTCCTTACTCATTATTACTTGCAGTCATAGGAAATCATGTGTGGAGGACCTGTTTAACATGATTAATGGAAGTGTATCAAATATATCATGATATTGAAAATATTCTCATATCGAAAGCATCAAATAAAAACATCTACTTGGCATAATAAGGGATTGCACTTGTACTTCAGTCTTACACAACTCAAAATACATCTACAAGTGTCTAAAAAGGGAATACCACCTTGAATAGAGGTTTTGAAAACAAGTTTCAAGGAAATTATGATGATAAACACCCATTTAGAGGATTGGTTAGAGTTGAGGTCTGCCCATGATGTCAAAACATGCACATTGTCCACCCCATGACCACTACCTAAACTCAAACTACCTGCATATGAAAATAACCACCTATAGGTGGCTTAACAGAGAGTTGAGAGGTCATTTAGGAGAATTAAAGCATGAGATGAAACCCTATTTGAATTCATGTCATGAGTTGAGATCATGGAAAACCCTTTTGAATTGTTAGTTTGCTAAAAATAGGTTGAAAATCACCTTCAAAGGTAATGATTGTAGGTTTAGGGATCAAATCACTAAAAGCACATAATAGAGCACCCTAATTATTTTATTGATATCTTATGACAAGGTTTTAAAAGGATTTGAGGCACCTAAATGGCTAAACTTTATAACCTATACATGGAATAAAATCTTGAAAAAGGAAGGGAGTGATTTGATCATTTGGTTTTCTTTCTAGGATCACTCAAACTTTCACCTTTTACCACTAATTTCCTACATTGACATCTACAATTTTGAGCCCCAAGATGACCCTTCACCCAAGGTTGTATACTAGACCATACCTTCACATTTGAATGGTTAAAAATGGTTGAAATTAATATTTATGATATAAGTATCATCAAAGGAAATTGGTATACTAATTTTTGACCACATTTGCACCTACAGGTATCCTTTTCATTACAAAATGTACACTTATAGGTTAGTTATAGGGTATCTTAAAGATTAGGCTAGATAACCTAGATGACATACCTAATTTAAAGCACAAAAAGAGCAAGTTTTGAATATTATTATGTATATAACTTCATGAGTATTCCAAATCCATAATTCAAGGCCTAGGTCTTATAGTTGTACCTATAGAACCCCAAATAGTCAACTATAGTAGTTGACTGTGAGGGGCAGAGAGTAAGAAAGTTAGGATCCTTGATATGAACTTTACCTAAGTATGTAATGAATGAGTTAAAATTACTATTAGATGACCATTTAAATATTCAAGGGGGATTTTTCAATGTCTTCAAGGCCTAAAAAATGCAATATCATCTACAGGGGTCCTCCTCAAATTAGAAAGACAGTCAGGAATAGGTACATGCAACCTTAAGAGTTTAAGATATAAGAAGGGATATGTAAAGAGTGGAAGTGATAAAAAATAATAATTACACATTAATATTTACATTCATGATATTAATAATCTCTTTACATGTAAAATAGAGCAAGAAAGACACCCAATCAAGCAATATACGGTTCACATAACCAACCCTGCACATAGTCTTTTGCCTAGCAATTTGTATCAATTTTGAGTGACTTTAAAAGGTCATATGGTTTGACCAAGGTGTAAAAAATTTTAGATAGGTTATTTAACAATTATAATATAATCTCCAACATTCACCATTTTCTGATGAAACAGGGGAGATCCCTTTATTTTGTCTCAGACAGAGGGCACTCCCCTTATGTACAAACCCTACAGTCTTGGCAATAAAAGATGAAAGGGTAGACCAAGAGATATTTCAACCTTTAAAGGATATGTATTAATCTATATAAAACCTATGAAAATATGAGAAACCAAGCAATAAATGGTTAATCTCAACAGGGCATCCTAGACCCTCAAGTATGCAAGCAAGCTTGTCAAACATAGTCTTGGCCTAAAGCCAAAAGGAGAACCACTTTCACTTATATTATGGGGTGAAATTTATAATTTATTATATCATGTATATTTGGGTAAAATATATGTATATAATATATTTGTATGTATGTAAAACCATCAAAATTCATTTTGGGCTTTAAGGTGCAGACAGGCTATTAGGCATGGTTAGGCCTAGTGCCCAAATGAGATGTCATATTTAATTATAACATAATATAAACATCACAATGGATTGTTTAATGTTCTTAGGGTCAATATATGTGTGTTAAATATTTCAATTTGTATAGGAAACATGAGGAATTCATTTTTGAGCTTAGAGACAACATCAGGGCTACAAGAAATGGAGAGTCAAACTCGATAAGCCAAATCTAGAAGATCATATATATTTTGATGCTTTGAGTGGAGATAAAAGAGGTTTACAGGTGTTAAAAAGGGTCTTTAACATAATTATTGTAATATTTTTTGGCAACTTCAATGTCAAATCTACTTGAACAAACTTTGAGAGGGTTAAACATGCCTAAACCCTTGTTAAACTCTTGCAGTGACATGACTGAGGAAATAAAGATGGTGAGTTATAAAAATGTAATAAAATGAACATGAAAGTTGTTTAACCTTGTATATGACTCTTTCATCCTAATCCAAACACTTTTGGATTGTATAGAACTGTATAAATGGAATATAAAATAGGGTATTTTTTACTATTTTATGCATTGTATAGATCCTAAGAGGTTTCAAGTGATGAAACCAAGTTTGGGATGAATATATAGACTTATTATAAATATCCATGGCCATTTCATGTTCCATAAAAACTCTTAAGTTTTTAAACAATATCTCTCATCTTAGCCAGTCAAAACTGGCATAGTGAAAATGGTAGTGAGAAGGGTGAAAAGCTTCAAGTGGATTGATTTTAAAGTGTTCCTTATGCCTCTAAGGAAATTTATTATATTGAAACATGTGATTAACATAATTTTATGAATTTTCATGAGAAAATGAAGCCAAATTTGAGTCTAATTTTGAAAGGTATGTGAAAGAGGAGTTTTTTTTTAGTGTAGGTAGTGATAGCTCATTTCCAGATGATTCTAGATGACCAGGACTGCAACCAATGCATGGAGAGGCATGTCTAAAATAATTCCCTCTAATTCCAATCATATAAACATTTCCTATTCAGTTTTTAGATGTTAAAATAGGTGTGAATAATGAAGGCAGTTTTCTAAGCTAGCAAAGGGAATTTCATGTCGTTTTTCATGAGTTTCATGACTTGGGAAGCCACTTGTCTCTTCTAAATTTGCATGGTTCATTTCACATCCTCTTCTCATGTACAATTAAATAATTTTATTAGCATTAAAATTTTCCTTATGACCTTTGTACTTCTTTCTTCTTCTCTCTCTTTTAAGTTCTACAAGAACTAGTCATTTTAGCCTTTGTAATTTATGCTCCACCTATGGAGAATCCCTGCTCATTTGCATACTATTTGATTGATAATAATACTAATTTTTACCTCTTCCATAACTATTCATATTGTGTTTATTTAATTATGGATCTTTCTTAGTGAATACTATGGTTTCCTTAGCATGTTTTCTCATTCTCTCACCTATTTGCAGCTTCTTCTTATAGGTCATGTGAAGTTTTCTAGG
Organism: Torreya grandis; assembly: GCA_037957365.1. Classification (NCBI taxonomy): domain Eukaryota; kingdom Viridiplantae; phylum Streptophyta; class Pinopsida; order Cupressales; family Taxaceae; genus Torreya; species Torreya grandis. Next base: position 132,519 of record JARHVA010005532.1, on the reverse strand, counting down.
AAGTGTCAAGGTTAAGCGAGTTAACCTATTCAATAGTTTCATTAAATACCTCTTCTCTAGTCCTCAAAAATAAAACATTGATGTGAGAAGATGCAGATTAAAGAAATGTATGTTTGGTTAGTCTCTTGTTCTCATATGTACCATGTAGTTGGTGGGTAGTCATCAACTAATTTGGTGTATCACCTCCTTTAGGATAGTGTATTGTCAATTTACCTCTCCCTTCTCCCTCACAAGCAAAGGTTTAGTATTGGTCTATAAGTGGTACATCAAGGGAGCTAGCCCTATCTAGATATTTACCTCATTTTTAGGCTACCTATATCCTAGAGGTATTTCAATTGTGCCACTTGCATGAGGAAAGCTAAGACATCTCCTCAAAGGATGAAAATCCATGTGATAATAATTTTTGGTACGCTCAGTGGCACTAAGGTCCAAGAGAGTAAGAATATTGTTTGTGTGTCTTTCCTCTAATCATCTTTTGGAAGAAATTAAGCTAACAACAATGGCAACTTCAAATGATAACTTGTAGTTTTAAGCAACCTAGGTATATCTTTTTAAAAAAATTGATTAGTTTTTGTGTTTCTTTTGACATATGAGTTTGATATGGATAGTTATGGCCTATAATCATATTATGAACCTTCTTATCATCCTTGTTATGAATCACCTTTTACCCCTCAACAGTCCTATCAAAATGGTTATCAATACTATGAGACGTGGCAGCCTTATAGCCCTTCATTTCCATCTCCATATGGACACCATGTTGTTGGACAACCCTATGGGGAAGGTTACCAAGAAACCTATCAAGAAACACCTATCTATCAGTTCTAATATGAGCCTTATCATTCATACCATGATGCCTATCAGCCTCAAGAGTACTCATATGAGTCTTATCATATGAAATCAAACGATTCCATGGATTATACACAAAGATATTATTAGCAAGATGTAGTTACTACTTATGTAGATGTTAATCCTTCTAATCAGTCTAATAATTTACCTCCCTATGAGCTTACTAATGATTTTATCCTTCCTAAATCCACTCATAATCCTTCTCCTTCATCCCACACTCCATCTCCAACTCATCAACCTAATACACCTCACATTCCATCTCCTTCACATGATCCCATCCATCAAATTTCCACCTCACCACTTCTCGAGGAATAACCTATCTTGAGAGAAGCAATTGAAGAAGAGCAAACACAATTCATGGCTAATCAAGATCTCATGAGTGACTATGAGGAGGAAATCACCATAGGGACTCCCCTTGGTGAACAAAAGGATAATCCACAAGTTGATGCCTTTATATTTGAAGGGATGTGCGCCTATGAAGTAAAATATAATGCCTCCATTTTTTAGGGGATGTGTATCCATGAGGAATGTGGCTAAGACTTGAAGAAAGAGGTATTTTAAGAAGACTCCATGTCTGATCATGAAGTTGTGGATGACCATATCAGGCATGAATTGGAGTGTATCATCAAGGATGAAGGTCAAGTCACTCCTCAAGAAGTGGTAGTCATAAGAGAGTATCATGAGACCAATGTAGAGGAAATATCTCTTAAATATGACATTCATGAGGAAGAATATTTATGGTAGAAGTTTAATGCCATATGCAAAGAATTTGATAACTTGGGTAAAGATTTTTCTTTTTCAAAAGATTTCATATCTATTGACAAGTCTGTTGATGAGTCTAATAAACAAGATCTTGAGTATTCAATCAAACATAAATATGAAGGTCATTTTTTTGGTCAAGAACCTACTTTCATGAAGCCATTTGATGATGCTAGTGTAAAAGAAGTTGTAGACATGGATAATGATGTCAAGGCAGATCTTGTTTTACCTAAAAGATAGTCAAGAGCTCCATCTAAGGTAAAACCACATTCAGGGATGTGGGAACAGGGTGAATAAAATCTTGGTGATTCCAAACATCAAGCACATTATGTCAAGGAGGAGAGAAAGGCTAAGAGAGTTATTGTATTTTAAAACTTGTACATCAAGAGCCAAGTAAATGAGAATTTTGAGACTATTTGGATGCAAGAAGAGTCCATTTCCATAGTCAACCTATATGGAGTTGTTTAGTTCTCATTGAACGTCATGCCAATGAAGTTGGAAAACACCATGAAGAAGATGGAGTAATTAATGCTAAAGGTCAAAAGCCAACATGTCTCACTAAATCATTCATGTCATAAAGCAAGGAAGATTTCAAAATTACCCTTTGACCCTAGAGGGAGGTATGCTTAATTGTTAGTTATACATAGTTATTTTCTTTCTACTTTTTCTAAGTGATTTGAGCACATGTGTGTGTCTTATTAGTGTGTTTGCTTGGTTTTGTGTGTGTCCTTTGTTTTGTGTGGTTGAGGTAGTCAAGTGTTCTTTTCTTGATCAAAGCTTATTATCATTGGTCAAAGTCCTCTTGTTTGTCTCAAATTTTAGATGACTTCTTAAGCCCAATAGAATGATAAGGCTACTGTTCTTTAGCATAGCAGGCATGCTACCCCTATGAGTCACCAATTTGTTGACCAAAGTTGATCCTACTAGTCAAATTAGGACCCCTATAGGTAAAATTTTGATTTTTATATGTTTTAATGGGTTTACTATTATGTCATAGGGTGTATTATAAGTTATTTGATGTCATTTAATGCTATATTAGCCTTGGTCTTGGTTTAATTAGTCAATATGTTATTTTGAGTCATTTAAAAGCCATTTAAAGGTCACAAATGCAAGTGGCATGGTTTTAAAGGTTTTCAACTATCCTAAACTCCTTAAAAACATCCAAGAAGTTAGATTCCCTATCAACAATGTTAGTTCATCTGAATCTTGCAAGTTATCTAACTGAAAATCAAGAAATTAACTAAAAAAGTGAGAGTTTGGCACTTGTATGGCCCATGAGAGAAGGTGATAAGTGGGAAAAGGTTATGAAATGACTCCTCATCTTCCTTAGACTCATATCCATGCTTGAAATACTCTAGAAGTGTCATTTTTGAGCTAAAACCATTATGCTCTTTCTTTGCTCTTCGAGATACACAGAAGTGGTTGGTAGATTTATGCTTGGTACAGACAGTTGGAGAAGTTACAGGTCAAAAAAATTTGGGAGGTGAAAGTATACTCAGATATATTCATTTAAATAACAAGAGTATAATATTGGTCAATTTTGCTTTATGAACCATCTATAACAAGTTGAATGTGTTATTTTGCTCACTATTTCCTTCACCCTATAGGTTTTACTTTGGTTTGGGCATTTCCATAAAATCTGATTGATTATGCTAATTCCGAATGATGTTATCTTCCTCATAAAATTCTCTCTATGGTTGGTTTCATGTTTCAAGTTGATTTCATTGTCCAAACAACTCACTTTGTAGGAGGGTGTTAATATTGAACTTGCATTTAAATTCCACCATTGACATGATGTAGCATGGTGTTTTACTCAAATAAATGGTCATGGTAACATCCTTTATTTCAAAATTTTCAACATCTAAGGTAAATAAAATGGAGGTTGTAGTCTATTGGCATGCACAATCAACTCCTTGCTCATTCTTACTTACAATCATAGGGAGTCACGTGTGGAGGACCTAGTTAACATGATTCATGGAAGTGTATCAAATATATCATGATATTGAACATATTCTCATATCAAGAGCATCAAATAAAAACCTCCACTTGTCATAATAAGGGATTGTGCTTGTACTTCAGTCATACACACAACTCAAAATGCATTTACAGGTGTTTAAAATGGGAATACCACATTGAATAGAGGTTTTGAAAACTAGTTTAAAGATATTTATGATGATTAAAACCCATTTGGAAGAATATTCAAAGTCCAGGTCTGCCCATGAGGTCAAAACATGCACATTTTCTACTCTATGACCACTACCTAAACTCAGACTACCTGTATATGAAAATAACCACCTACATGTAGCTTGATAGAGAGATGAGAGGTCATTCTTGAGCATTAAAGCATGAGATGAAACCCTATTTGAAGTCCTAACATGAGGTGAGAACATGGTAGACCTTTTTGAAGTGATAGTTTGGTAAAAAAACGTTGAAAATCACCTTCAAAGGCAATGACTATAGGTTTAGGGATCAAATCCCTAAAAGCAAAGAATACAGCACTCTAGTTTTTTTATTGATATCTTATGACAAGGTTTCAAAAAGATTTGAGGCACCTAAATTGACAAACCTTGTAGCCTCTACATGGGATAAAATCTTGACAAATGAATGGAGGAATTTAATCATTTGGTTTTCTAGCTAGGAGGGCTCAAACTTGTACCTTTTACCACTGATTTCTTGCATTGACATCTACAGTTTTGAGCCCCAAGGTGACCCTTCATCCAAGGTTTCATACTTTACCATACCTTCACATTTGAATGGTGAAAAATAGTTGGCATGAATATTGATGATCTAAGGATCATCAAATGAAATTTGTATACTAAGTTTTGACCATGTTTGTACCTATAGGTATCCTTTTCATTATAAAATGTATACCTACAAGCTAGCTATAGGCTATCTTAAAGCTTGGGATAGATAACTTGGATGACAGACATCACTTCAAGTATAAAAAGAGCAAGTGTAATCAAATTATTATGTAGATAACTTCATTAGGATGCCAAATCCATAATATAAGGCCTAGGTCTTATAGTTGTACCTACAAGACACCACATAGTCAACTATAGTTGATTGTGAGGAGTAAAGAGTAAGAAAGTTAAGATCTTTGGCGTGAACTTAACCTAAGTATGCAATGAATGAGTTAAAATTATTGTTATATGAGCATGTAAATATTCAAGGGGTCTTATGCAATGTCTTCAAGGCCTAAACTATGTAGGATCATCTACATGGGTCCTCCTCAAATAAGAAATATAGTCAGGAATTGGTACATGTAGCTTTAAGAGTTTAAGATATGGGAAGGGATATGTAAAGATTTGAAGTGATAAAATAAATAAATACACATTCATATTTATATTCATGATACTAATAATATTTTGACATGTAAAATAGAGCAAGAAGGACCCCCAATCAAGAAATATATAGTTCACATAACCAAACCTGCACACAGTCTTTTGCCTAGCAGCTTATATCAATTTTGAGTGATTTTAAAAGGTAATATGGTTTGACCAAGGGTTTAAAATTTTTATAGGGGGTATTTAAAAATTATATGATCCTCTCCAACATTCACCATTTTTTTAGTAAATAGGGGAGTGCCCTTTGTTTTGTCTCAAATAGAGGACACTCCCCTTATAGACAAACCCTATAGTCTTGGCAAGAAGAGATGAGAGGGTATAATAGGAGTTAGTTAAACCTTGAAATGAGGTATATGAATATTAATAACACCTATGAAAACATGATAAACTAAGCAAGAAATGGTGAAGCTCAAGAGGGTATCTCAGACCCTCAAGTATGTAGGCAGGCTTATCAAACATAGTCTTGGCCTAAAGCCAAATAGAGAACCAATTTCACTTATAGTATGGGCTGAAATTTATAATGTATTTTAGAATGTATATGGGGTCACAAAAAAGGTATCTAAGTTACTTGGATGGAGGTAAAACCATCAAAAGTCATTTTGGGCTTTAAGGTGCAAATAGGTTATTAGGCATGGTTAGGCCTAGTGCCCAAATGCAAAGTCATCTTCAATTATAACATAATATAAGCATCAAATGGATTTTATAATGTTTTTATGGTAAATATAAGTTTTTTCAATCTTTCACTTTGTAGAGGAAACATGAGGAATTCATTTTTTATCTCAAAGACAACATTAGGCCTTCAGGAAATGGATAGTCAAACTTGATAAGGTAACTCTAGAAACTCATATCTTTTTTTATGCTTTACATGGAGATCCAAGAGGTTTATAGGTGTTATCATGGGTCCTTAACATCATTATTTTTATATTTATTTTCAACTTCAATGTCAAATCTGCATGAACAAACTTTAACAGGGTAAAACAGGCCTAAACCCTTGTTAAACCCTTGCAGTGACCTGACTGAGGAAATGAAGATGGTGAGATATCAAAATGGACCATAATGACCATGAAAGTGCTTTAAACTTGTATATTAATCTTGCATCATATTCCCCACACTTTTGTAATATATGGAACTGTAAGGATGGAGTATAAAATAGGTTATTTTTTATTATTTTATGTATTGTGCAAGTTCTAAGAGGTTTCAAGGGATGAAACTAAGTTTGGGAGGAAGATATATACCTATTATAACTCTTAATGTTTATTTCATGTTCCATAAAAACTCTTAAGTGTTCAAAAAATATCTCTCATCTCAACCAGTCAAAATTGGCATAGTGAACATGGTAGTGAGAAGGGTGAAATTATTTAAGTGGATAGATTTCAAAGTGTTCATGATGCCTCTAAGGCCATGAATGGTCTTGAAACATGTCATTAACATCCTTTTATATATTTTCATGAGAAACTGAAGCTAAATTTAAGGCCAAGTGTGCAAGGTGTGTGAAAGAGGAGTTTTCTTTCAGTGCAGGTAGTGATAGCTCATTTCTAGATGATTCTAGATGATTAGGACTACAACTAATGCATAGAGAGGCATGTATAAAATTCTTCCCTCTCATTCCAATCATCAAACCTATCCCTAGTCAGTTTTGGGACATTCAAATAGGTGTGAATGATGTAGGTAGTTTTTTGAGCTAGCAAAGGGAATTTCATGCCATTTTTCATGAGTTTCATGACTTGGGAAGCCACTTGTCTCTTCTAAATTTGCATCATTCATTTAATATCCTCTTCCTATGCATAATTAACTCATTTTATAATCTTGAAATTTTTTTTTGACCACTTTGGTCTTACAGGCCAAAATCGGTCTCCTTCTTCCCCTACTATTCTGAGTCAGTTCAAACTTGATTTTTGCACAAGTCTTTCAGAAAAAAGATGAACCAATTCAAAGAGTGAAAGGATTTTACAAAGCTTCTTCAAAATTTTGGCAGAATAATTTCAAAAGGAAAAAGACCGAAAATTTTCAAGACACTTTTCCTTAAATTTGGAAAAGGTGGTTCAACGTCAGGGTTCAATGACATGATCTTTCCAAAGAGCTTAGAGCTTTGAACTTCAAACCTTAAACCTTAAACTTTGAACCATTTTTGGTTCAATCAGTTGGTTTAATTGGTTGATTTAATTAGTTGGTTCAATTGGATGGTTCAATCAATTGGTTCAATTAGAAGGTTCAATCAGTTGGTTTAATTAGTTGGTTCAAAGGAAGGTTCAGTCAGATGGTCTAATCGGAGGGTTCAATCTTTGGTTCAAAGTGTTTGGTTCAATGAGTTAGTTCAATGGGTTGGTTCAAGTAGTCATTTCAAGTACTCCTTATAGAGCACAAAGTGTTAAATTATTGAACCATTGAACTCCAAAAAATGGTTCATGTTCAACCAGAAGGTTCAACGACAGAAACCCAAACAAAGCAAAGTTGAAGGAATTAACCAAATGGAAATGGGCATGTGAACGTCAACTTTATGACAATGAAATGGCCATTGATCTTTAAATTCTTAAGCATGAACCTAATGGAATTCAAAGGCCTTCAGGATAAAGGGCTCACATTGCCAAAAGGAGCCAAGGGATGATAAAGGATAAAGCCAGGAAGAGAAAAAATAATGAGATATGGACAAAATAGCCCGAGTGGTAAAAAGGAGGCACTGACAAAAGAGTTATTCTAGTAGTTGAAATAGTCTCCACCAAGCGGTCATCAAGGAGTGTGAATAGTGAAGATGTGCCTATTTTTCCCCATTTTGCATTGATGAGCAGATAAACCATGTGAATGTCTTGAAGGAGTGGTCTTGCTTGTCGACAAAGAGGTGTAGCCCATAATTTCACAATAATTTTAAACACCTAAAGTCAAAACTAGAGCCGACACAGCATTCTCTTTCAAGCGACTTCCTCTTCCCAATGCTCTCAATGCACATGGCCCACTTGCAAAAGGGCACCAAAGTCTTTTCCAAAAGGATGCCATTACTTTTTCCCTCTGGATATATATGTTTGTAACTTCTCATTTTAGAAGGGATCTCTCAGCTTGTATGGCATAGCCCTATAGGGAATTTACCTTAAATCAAAAAGAAGCATTTTTACCTCCATTTTAAGCTTGCACTTTTGTATATGTCTATGGCTTTATCCTATGTTAATTCATTTTCTTTTATTCTTTCATAGAATTATTCTAGCATGCCTAGTGTATTGTGAGTTCTTCCTTTGTAGGTTAGCTAGAAGTGTCCCTAACAGAGTATAGATGCATGTGAACAGGCTGCCATAGTGTGTCTTATAACGCCTCTGGTAGTTCTTCCTCCCTATATCTCCATGGACCCCTGGCTCACTAATGTAGAAGAATTTCTCGTATCAAATGAAGTGTATGTCAGCTTGTTCTTAGTGTAAAGTGTATGTCAAACCTGAGTATATTAACCATTTTTGGTGCATCACCATTTAGTTTAGGTTCTATTTTTAGTAATCCTTCTCTCTTTTCACCCCCTCTTTATGTGTGTGTGCGTGTGTGCATGTGTGTGTGTGTGTGTGTGTGTGTGTGTGTGCATGCGTGTGTGTGCGTGTGTGTGTGTGTGAGTGTGTGTGTGTGTGTGTGTGTGTGTGTGTGTGTGTGTGTGTGTGTGTGTGTGTGTGTGTGTGTGTGTGTGTGTGTGTGTATTAGCAGTAGGAAATCCAGGACCTCAAACATGCATCAAAGGGAGCTAGCCCTTATCTAGAGATTCTCCCCTTAGTTTTGCCAGACCCACAGCAAGAGGGGAGTCTCCATTGTGTTGCATAGAAGATAGAAGCCCAGCCTTCTTTCAAGGGTGCAATCCACAGCATCAATAGTTTTTGGCACGCCTAGTGGGACAAGTTTTATTCCAAAGAGTTGAAGAATTTTGGTGTGTTCTTCAACCAACCAGCCTTTAGAGGCTTTTCATCAACACCAATGGCAACTCTAAGTTAAATCAGTTGGTTAAGCAATCATGGTGCCATCAAGAAATCACATTTTTATATGTATAATTCCATTTCTTAGAATCATAGACCTTATTTTCCTTCATATAACTTTGATCAAGCTCAATTTGTTCATGGAATCACCTCAAGTAGCTCTCCTTGTTTCCCTTCAATAATAAGGGAAGTAGTGTTGGAGTTTGAGAAGCAAGTGATGGAGATAGACAGATTAGATGAGCAGTATAGATATTAGTAGGAGCTTATGTACAAAGAGGAGTGTTCATTTAGGCAAGCTCAAGCCTTGCGATCCATGGAAGAGGAATTAGCAAAAGGGAAGAGTATATTCATTAAATACACTCAGCCTTATGTTCTCCCTCTTATTCTAAAGAAACCCCCCTCTTGTGCACCAAATCATTTTTACCAGATAACACTTGCTCACTCTAGTTTATCTGATGAAATAACCACTTCTACTCTTAATCCCTTGCACCTGGATTTCAAACATCAAAGGGCATTAAAGCAACCTCTCATGAAGATGAACCTTCTCAATTCCTTAGATTGTGAATCCTCCTTTGAAGGGAATACCATGAGCTAGCACGCCTCTCTTCAGGAAACTCTTCCTGTACTTCAATAGCCCCTTCATAATCTCCCTCAACCTCCTCAAGTCTTTCAACATGATGTCAAGATTCTAAGTTGGATAAGGGAATATCATGACCTAGGTTAGGATCTTGAAGAAGATAAAGATGCTCCCTATTCATAAGAGAAAAGTTCTAATCCCAAGGTCATGAGTTGGAAGCAAACAATGGAATCATGGGGTAGAAAGGAGGATGAAAAAGGTTTTGCTCAAAACCTTGAAGAATATTAAGCTACTCCTACTCATCATGATGATGCTTGTGACCCTAATAAATACTCTTTCAAGAGAATATAGCCAAGTGAATTGCAAAATTAGAATCCAAAATAAGGTTCCTCAACTAAAGTGTGATGGATGGTTCAGGCCAAGCAGAAGATCCTACATCTGAACACACCCCATCTACACTCCTCCAAGAGATCTATTAGGCCACATCTGATATAGATGAAGTGTTGGCCAAATGAAAGGAAGAGAATCATTTGATTCTATCCCAAGGACTGTCTCCTCTTCCACATGGGTTTAACCTTTAGCCTTCCACTTCATCCCTTCTTAAGGAGGAACCTATTTTTCAAGAGGCTATCATGAGTGATAATGAAGATGAAATCATCATGGATGCTCATTTTGAAGACATCATCAATAATGGAGAAGACACATGTCATTCATACATCCAGATGTTCCATCAATATGAAGAGGAAATTAAGCATGGTGAGCTCTCTTCCCCCTTGTTTGATGAACTTCCTTGTCGTTGTGATAAGGAGGATGACCACGCCATAGAGCCCAAGTTGGAGGAAGATCTAGAGGATGTCTTTGAACAACTAGAGACTCCAGTCTTTGAGTAGGAAAAAGAGAGGCTTGTCTATCTTAAGGAAAGATTTAAAGAAGAGAGCCTTGAACAAGAAGGTGATGTTCTATGGGATGAACAATCAGTCTGTGATCTCATTCCAGACATCACGACAGTCACCCTTCTTCAATAAATCCATGAGGAAGCAAAGGATCAATTCGATAGGGTCTTCAATGAGGTAGGAGGGAACAAGTTAGACCATGACACATGTCAAAGGGGCTATGCATATGAAGGGTCTTATGGTGATGGGCCAACAGCCATTAATTTTTTGATAAAACACACTAGCATGAAGAACTAATAGGAGGCAAACTTCTAAGAATAAGAAGAGTACATATATGTTAGAAGCATGTTTTCCCCTGATTCATTTGGATACGAGCCAATCAAGGTGGTAGGCAAGAAGAGCAAGTCACCAAATCTCCATTCCACTCAGCAACTTGTCTGGCATCATAATTTTTCTTTCCATGAAGGAGACTTAAAAAAATTTCCCTTTGATCCAGGAGGGAGGCAAACATACCGAGTTAGCTGTACATAGTAGTTTGTTTTCAATTTTTCTTTCCCTATTTTCCCTAAGTGTTGTTTGCACAAGTAGTGTTTTTTAGTCTTGTGTGTGTTTTCCTTTGTGTTTAGGGTAAAAGCTTCATGATTGATTCTTGAATTTCTCAAGGTTGTTGCTAACATTTTCAAGTTGCATTATAACTTCATGCCCAATAGACTTTGAGGCTACTAGTTTTTAAGCATAGCAGGCATGCTTCCCCTATAAATCACCAATTTGTTGACCATTTTGGTCTTACAAGCCAAAATCAGTCCCCTTCTTCCCCTGCTATTTTGAGCCAGTTTAAATTTTATTTTTGCACAAGTCTTTCAGTAAAAAGATGAACCAATTTGAAGAATGAAAGGCTTTTACAAAGCTTCTTCAGGCTTTTGGCAAAATAAGTTCACAAGGAAAGAGACTAAAAATGTTCAAGACACTTTTCCTTAAGGTTGGAAAAGGTGGTTTAACGTCAGGGTTCCATGACATGATCTTTCCAAAGATCTTAGAGCTTTGAACTTTGAACCTTGAACCTTGAACTTTCAACCATTGTTGGTTCAATCATTTGGTTCAATCGGAAGGTTCAATTAGTTGGTTCAATCGATTGGTTCAAAGGAAGGTTCAATCAAATGGTCCAATCAGAGGGTTCAATTAGTTGGTTCAATCTTTGGTTCAAAGTGTTTGGTTCAATGAGTTGTTTCAATGGGTTGGTTCAAGTGGCTATTTCAATGACTCCTTGCAGAGTACAAAGTGTTGAACTATTGAACCGTTGAACCATTAAACTCCAAAAAATGGTTCAGGTTCAACCAAAAGGTTTAACAATAGAAACTCGAACAAAGCAAAGCTGAAAGAATTGACCAAATGGTGATGGGTGCATGAACATCAACTTTAAGGCAATGAAATGGCCATTGATCTTTCAATGGTTAAGCATGAACCCAATGGAATTTAAAGGCCTTTAGGCCAAAGGGCTCAGATTTCCAGAAGGAGCCAAGGGATGACAAAGGACAATGCCAAGAAAAGACAAAATAATGAGATATAGACAAAATAACCCGAGTGGCAAAAGGGAGGTGCTAGCAAGAGAGTTGTTCCAATAGTTGAAATAGTCTCCACCAAGCGGTCATCAAGAAGTGTGAACAGTGAAGACGTGCCTATTTTTCCCCATTTTTCATTGATGAGCAGACAAACCATGTGAATGTCTTAAATGAGTGGTCTTGTTTGTAGACAAAGAGGCACAGCCCATGCTTTCACAATAATTTTAAATGCCTAAAGTCAAAATTGGAGCTGACATAACATTCTATTTCAAAAGGGCGTCAAAGTCTTTTCTAAAAGGATGCCATTACTTTTTCCCTCTAAATATATATATTTGTAACTTCTCATTTGAGAAGGGATCTCTCAGCTTGTATGGCGTAGCCCTGTAAGAAACTTACCTTAAATCAAAAAGAATCATTTTTACGTCCATTTTGAGCTTGCACTTTCATATATGTCTATGGCTTTGTCATGTGTTAAGTCCTTTTCTTTTATGCTTTCATAGAATGATTCCAGCATGCCTAGTGTATTGTGAGTTCTTCGTTTGCAAGTTAGCTAGAAGTGTCCCTAGTAGAGTATAGGTGCATGTGAACAGGCTGCCATAATGTGTCTTAGAATGCCTCTAGTAGTTATTCCTCCCTATATCTCCATGGACCCCTAGCTCACTGATGCAGAAGAATTTCTCATATCAAATTAAGTGTATGTTAGCTTGTTCTTGGTGGAAAGTGTATGTCAAAGATGAGTAGATCAACCATTTTTAGTGCATCGCCATTTAGTTTAGGTTCTATTTTTAGTAATTCTTCTCTCTTTTGACCCCCCCTTTTTATATATATATATATATATATATATATATATATATATTAGCAGTAGGAAATCTAGGACCTCAGAGATGCATCAAAGGGAGCTATCCCTTATCTAGAGATTCTCCCCTTAGTTTTTCTAGACCCATAGCAAGAGGGGAGTCTCCATTGTGTCACATGGAAGATATAAGCTTAGCCCTCTGTCAAGGGTGTAATCCACAATGTCAATAGTTTCTTTGTGACCTTTGGACTTCTTCCTTCTTCTATCTCTCTCAAGTTCTATAATAACTAGCCATTTTGGCCTTTGTAATTTATGCTCCATCTAAGTATGGCAAATACATGCTCATTTTCATACCATTTGATCGATAATACTACTAATTTTTACCTCTTTCATAAATTTTCATAGTGTGTTTACTTGAATTATGGATCTTTCTTAATGAAGATTATGGTTTCCTTAGCATGTTGTCTCATTCTCACCTATTTGTGGCTTCTTCTTACAAATCATGTGAAGTGTTCTAAGAAGTGTCAAGGTTGAGTGATTTATCCTATTAAATAGTATCATTCAAGACCTCTTCTCTATTCCTCCTAGCTGTTTCTATCGCTAATTCGCTTTCTACATTCAAAAGATGAATAAAGAAACTAAAGAAATGGACAAGGCTAGAAGTACCTGGATAAAGATTGCGCACTGTAATCCAGACGTTTGTGGGCACCCCTATTTAGCTGTGGAGGAATGACACCTGTAAGGAAAAAGAAACTTGGACAAGAAAATGTTAGATGGATAGGCAGCGGGTTGCCAAGCGAAAGCTTGTTCCCGAAAGTGTAAAAACTTCCTCAAGGGAGGTCAACCCACTGATAACAGACAGATAAAAGACTAAGGAAATACAGAATGCCAGAATATAGGAGTGATAAACAAATTAGAAATGAAAGAAAAGATCAATGGTTACCTGAGAGGAGTTGTCGGGCTGATGATAGTCGCCGAGGTCAGTAATGTTGCCATCGTCGGTTGCCTGGTCTACCGACTTCAATTATCCTGCCGACGTCAGTCGGGGAAGTAACCGGCGTCGGTTGGGGCAGTGGCCTGTAGTCGGGTCTGGTCGGGTTTCTGGACTGTGGATGGGTCTGGTTTGTGAACAGGGTCGAGGCAGAGCTCAGGGATGAATTTGAATGGACTGGGGAATGGTCTGGTTCTGATTAGGTGCCCTGTATAGGGTCTTTGTTGGCAGGAAGGACGAGGGAGTTGTCCGAGATTATACTGAAAGGATGACAGGTGAAAGGGAGATGGACAGAGGGCAGGGCCTGAGAAGGCTTTTCAGCCTCTCAGGGGGTAGGACGGAGGGAGTGGGAGACAGCAGATACCAAGCAACTGAACACTAAAGAAAAGAAATGAAATGAAATAACAGACTGTGCTTACCTTTTAAGCTTGCTGAATGAAGAGTGGAAGAGCTGTTGTTGAGACCACAGAAGACTAAATCTCTGCTCAAGAATCCCTGCACCTGTTGCTGCTATTGCACGAGGTCCAGAGGGAGAAGAAATGAATGCCAAAATGCCAAGAGGAATCTATTTGCGAGCTCAAGGGGCCGGGGGCTGGAATGGATGCAGAAAGGAGTCTTGAAGGCTGCCGACACCGGTAGTATCGCCGACGTCGGCCGAATGGTCGCCGACGTCGGCAGTGGTAGAATGGGGACAGAGACTAAAAATAGCCCCTGCCCATTCTTGCATGCCGCCGGGCGAGGGATTGTGGGAAGAACAGTCATGAGGATGCTTAAATGGGCACGGGAGGAAGATAATGAGAAGATTTGGCATAATAAAGGCTAAGAGGAAGGTGGAGGGATCCAAGGGAGGATCCAAGGTGGCAAGGGTGAGGTGGAAAGGGGGCCACTTAATTGACATATTTAAGTTATTTTAATCAAATGAGTGGAGGGGACTAAGGCCAAGGGTTAGGATATGGGTTTGAGGTGGATAAGGGGGGAGAACCAAGGTACAGACACATTTGTGGTGTCTACATTTGCCCCTTTTTGTCTTGTTGGTTGTTCTTGACGAACTGCAAGACAAAAATAGGAGTTGGTTGCCCCAGGAAAAGAATGAGGTGTTCCCCCCTCAAAGCAATAGTCGAGAGAAGGGAACTGGAGATCGAGTGTCGATTTGATAGAGAGATGGATAGAAGAGTGTGAGCGAAAACGCTGCAATAGTCGTGATTGCATGTATACCACTTCACGGGATGATTGGGTCAAATTATCGCATGTCGAGGGTCAAGGAGTGCCAAAATTGAAGTAACTGGGCCCCAGCATTTAGTCGTCTGCTGATTGGGTTACTCAATCTAAGCTGAAGCTCCAAATGGTCATCGTGTTCTAGGTATCCCAGGCTCAGGAAGTGCTCCCAGAAACACGAAAATGCCACAAGTAATAGGGATCAACTGGCTTGCAATTCCTATACTTGCGAAGGGTCAAAAATAGTCTGCGGACAATTCTGCTAACCATCCGTGAGGTAGCACACGCGCAAAAACAACCAAGGCAACATTGGCTTGGAAGTAGTCGAAGGTCGAAGGAGATACGCATGATCTCCAATGGTCATTGGTCAAGGGGATGGATGGACGAAAGGATGTGGCTGAGCTAACCTCAGAAAACGTCATGTGATCTGAGTGCTACCTACATAGCCCTTGTGTGAAGGGCCTCAGGCCAATGTAGTTCTCCCTCAAAGGGAGGAATGGTCAAAGAAAATGATTGGTCTTGGTTAAATAAAATGATTGGTCGTGATCAAAGTCACAGAAGAGAAGGTTTGTCCATCAAAGAGACGAACAAACGGGGGTGGTCGAGCTAACCTCAGAAGATGTGTTATCTGAGTGCTGCCTACATAGCCCTGGTCATAGGGCCTCAGACCAATGTAGTTCGGACGAATTGAGAAGATTGGTCGATGATTGGATGTGGTCAAGTGTCGAAATGATGAGGGTAAGATGAGGATAAGATGATGTATTCTATAGAATTGGTCGAGAGTCTTTCATCCCTAGCAAGTTTTCATAGTCGTGATGGATGTATGCTAAAAATGAATGAAGGTCTATTTATGCTTCAGCAAGTATTGGTTTATGCTTAACATAAATTGGGTCTGGTCGATAGTTTCCATGTGTATTGGTGTCCATAGAAACTATGTGAAATGGATGAGGATGATGTCTGATGCTATGAAGAAAAAATAACTTGGTTTGAGTCGACAATTGATGTGGTTAAATGTGACCAAAGTGTAGAGAAAAAGTGAAAGGTGAATCGCTCTTTCATTGACAAGGACCAGAAAGGGAGCATAGATAGGGGTTATTAGAACAAAAGCCCCGTGTATGCATTGCGTCGTGGACCAGTGTTGTGTTAGAGCGGTAATCGAATCACTTTGACATTAAAGTGAGCTCGAAGTCCCTTGAGCAGGTGATAGGAGGAGGATAGGGTAACCCAATTTAAGAGCAGGAAGAACCTTGCCCCTTTTTATAGGAGACCCTGAGACAACTACAAGTCAAGTCCATGACTCTTTTTTTTTTTTTTTGGTGCAGACTGATCGATGCGGGAAGTCTACAGAGAGATGCCATTTGATTTATGGTCATGTTGCGAAGCTGATCAATGCGGGAAGCTTCTAAGAAAGGTTGCTGTTTGTAGCAAGATTTAGTCATAGCCATCCTTCGAGGGAGTGGTCTATATTTTTGCTTTATATAATGTTTGAATAGCTGTCCTTCGAGGGATCAGTCTATTAGCTACAGCAATGATAGTACAGCTGTCCTTCTAGGGAGCAGTCTGTCTTTTTTGACTTGATTTTGTGACCTTGGATTTGTTTTGACATCTTTATTTTTTTTATTTATTTATTTTTTTTTTGAATCACGGACAAGACTGTAGAAGTTCAAGGACTCCCTTTTATTATGACAAAGCATCCATACGTCATAAAAGGGGTGAAAAGGACTTGTTAAAGGGGAATCGGGTTGAAAGGAATGAGGATTAAGAGGATGAGGATTGCTCAAGGGACGAGCTCAAGTTATGTGTCAAGTAGACGAGTACTCGACTAACAGAAGAATGGTCGAAGATGCAACGCATTAAGAGGCTCAGGTTCTGGCCATCCGTCGAGGGAGGACAGACGATAAGTCCCTGACCCATACTTGTGCGTGATGATAAAAGGTTCAAGCCAATTGGGGGTGAATTTGCCTCGTTTACTTCGCTCCATATTGGTCACGTGTTGATTCTCTTTGAGGACGAGGTCTCTGATGTTGAAATCTCGTTCTCGCAGATTTTTATCGTAGGCTCGCTTTATGCGACTTTGGTAGACATGGAGATGATTGAGGGCAGCAAGACGGCGCTCGTCAAGTAACTCAAGTTGAGCTAAGTGATCTTGACGAAAGTCATCGTTGGAGAGAATGTCATGTAGGGAGATGCGGAGAGACGGGATCTGTACTTCGAGAGGTAGGACAGCCTCTATTCCGTACACGAGGGAAAAAGGGGTAGCACCCGTAGAGGTTCGGATGCTAGTGCGGTAGGCCCACAAAGCGAAGGGAATATGAATGTGCCAATCCCTTCCTGTGTCGTTGACCACCTTCATGAGAATTTTAGTCAGAATTTTGTTGGACGCCTCAGCCTGCCCATTTGCTTGTGGGTAGTAAGGCGAAGAAAAGCTGAGTTTGATGCCAAATGAGTCACATAGTTTTTGGACAGTCTTGTTTTTTAAGGACTTGCCATTGTCGGTGATGATTTTGTGAGGGACACCGAAATGACAGATGATGTGGCTGCTGATGAAGTCGACAATTTTGTCAGCTTTTGTGGAGACAAGAGGAATGGCTTCCACCCACTTGGTGAAATACTCAGTGGCAGTGATGATGGACTGATGACGAAGAGACGAGTGAGGGTTAATCTCACCGATGAGATCTAAGCCCCACTGAGAGAAAGGCCATAAATCCTGAGTGACTTGTAAGGCGTGGCTGGGGAGATGAAGCAGGTTAGAGTGCTGCTGACACTTGATGCAACGCCAAACATAGTCGCTACAGTCTTGATGAAGGGTGGGCCAATAATAACCCAGGCGAAGGATGCGCTTGGCAACCGAGTTTCCACTGAAGTGTCCACCACAAATCCCGTCGTGGACTTGTTTTATGGCGTGAAGAGCTTCAGTGGAGGTGAGACAGCGAAGAAGGAGGCCGTCAAAGCCTTGCTTATAGAGAAGACCCCCTAGCATGGTATAGCGAGCTGTGCGCTTGATGAAAGCTCGCCGTGCATTGCTAGAGAGGTTGGGAGGAGTGACAGAAAGAGACAAGTAGTCCACAAGTTGCTTATACCAGTCATCTCGTGGGCTAGAATTGATAGTGTTGATATGGTCGATGTGAGGGGAGATGTATGAAGGCAAGGGTACACGATGCACTGTGACAAAAATTCGAGATGACGATGATGAAGACGGGATATGCGAAGCAAGAGAAGCCATGGTGTCAGCAAACTTGTTCGTAGAGCGTGGAACAGTCTGCAAGAGATAATGGTCGAAAGATGCCAAAAGAAGGTCAGCACGATTCTTATACCTCTGCAAAACTTCATTTTTACAGAGATATGAACCGTTAACTTGATTGACGACGAGCTGCGAGTCACCGAAGATGTTGATAGACTTGATGTGGAGGGAAAGGGCAGTCTGAAGTCCCAAAATTAAGGCCTCGTATTCAGCCATATTATTGGTACAATCAAAGTCAAGCTTGAAAGATAGAGGCATGGGCTCCCCTTTGAGTGGGATGAGGATGACCCCTGCACCCCCACCGAGTTGACATTTGGAGCCGTCAAAGAACATGGTCATTTGGTAGACGGTGTCATCGGTGGAAAGTGTAGCGATAGATTCGTCAGGGAACTCACACTGTGAAGTTTGATTGTCGAGAAGAGGGGCATCTGCTAGCTGGTCAGCGATAGTTTTCCCCTTGATAGATTTCTACTGGATGAATTCGAGGTCAAACTCAGCGAGCAGCATGAGCCATCGAGCCATACGTTGATTCTGATATGGCTTGGAGTGCATATACTTGAGAGGGTCGGTGTGAGTGACGACAAAGGTTTTGTGGTTGAGAAGATAGTGGCAAAGCTTGGTAGCAGAAAAGACTAATGCTAAACAGAGTTTCTCGGTATGAGTATACCGAGTTTCATAGTCGACTAGTGTTCGGCTGATGTAGTAAACTGCTTGCTCACGATGATGCTCGTCTCGGTGCACGATCATGGCACCTAACGAATGGTTGGTGGTAGAGATATAAAGGTAGAAGGGTTGGTCGTCTTTAGGTGGAACGAGGACTGGTGGAGAGACCAGATAACTTTTGAGGGCTTCAAAAGCCTCTTGACAGTCCTCATCCCATTTAAAGGAGACGTCCTTCTTAAGGAGATGATGAAAAGGTTGGTAGCGGTTTGAAAGCTGTGAGATGAAATGGCGGATGGACTGGAGCTTCCCTTGTAGACTGCGAAGCTGCTTGAGATTGGTCGGGGGTGGCATTTTGAGGATAGCGCGGATCTTGGCGGGATCTATCTTGATACCACGGAAGGAAATGATGAAGTCGAGAAGCTTGCCTGAGAGGACCCCAAAGACACATTTCTTGGGGTTAAGGTGAACATTGTATTGAAGAAGGCGAGAGAAGATGATTTTGAGAATGGTCAAGTGGTCGCGGCGAAGCTTGGACTTGCCGAGAAGGTCGTCCACGTAGTCCTCCATGATTTTGTGGTGGAGATCGTGGAAAATGTAGGCCATGGCATGTTGATATGTGGCACCAGCATTTTTCAAGCCGAAAGGCATGACTCGATAGCAGAAAGTTCCCCATGGGGTGATAAAGGTAGTCTTGTGCTGATCTTCCGGTGCGATCAGGATTTGATTGTATCCTGAAAAACCGTCCATGAGAGATAGCATCTCATGGCCGGCCGTGAGATCAACAAGCTGGTCAATGTTAGGAAGAGGAAAGTCGTCTTTGGGACAGGCTAGGTTAAGGTCACGATAGTCTGTGCAGATCCGAATCCCCCCAGTTGCTTTAGTAATTGGGACGATGTTAGAGACCCACTGCGGATAATCGATGGGCTGGATGAAGGAGACAGAAAGAAGGCGCTGAAGCTCCTCTTTGACAAGGAGCGCAACGCGAGGATGCATCTTTTGAAGCTTTTGCCTAACAGGCTTAGCCTCTGGTTTGGTGACAATGTTATGGGTAGCGATGGTGGGGTCGATGCCAGGCATGTCGCTGTAAGTCCAGGCAAAGGCCTTGCTATGGTCGGAAAGAAACTAGGTATAGTCAAGCTGCTCCTGAGTGTCTAAAGATTGGCCAATCTTTAAGATGTGAGGAACATCGGAAGAAGGGAGGTTGATGTCAATGGTTGATTCATTTAACATAACCTGGGTCTCAGAAGGGAGGGAACGCTGGATGAAAGAGTCATCGGCACCCATGTAGGAAAGGATGGCATCATCGTCAACGCAGTGGACAGTGTGAATGGTTGCTGACTCATCCTCTATCATGTTAGGAAAGATGAGAGGGAGAGATCTAGACACCCCATTGAGCTGATAGGTCAGGGGTTCCAAGCGGATGGTGTTTATGGAAAAAAAAACTAGGAGGGATGGAAACCACCGACTCCGAAGGTGATGAAGGAGAAATGGGTGAGTTTGGAGGAGATTGGTCAATTATTGGCTCGGGACAAAGGTCAAAAGGAGCCTGAGTGGGGTCATGATATCCCAGGCCATATCGTTTCTTGGCATCGTCATCATTGAGCGGCTCGATGGGCTGATGGGAGCCCTGCTCATAGCGTCCGAAACCAAAACCCTTCCATGCACACCTGTAAAGGTAAGTGTGCACAAAGGCGGGGTTGCCAAGAAATGAGAAATCTGATGTGAAAGGTTGGGGTGAAGAGAGGGAATTGCCGTTGGGAGGAGCTTGATTGAGCCCCCCATAGACAAAGTTGGTTTGGAGGTGAGGAGGACCATAAAGTACGACCACCCCGATTCGATGGTCATAATTGGGACTGAGATGAAGGCATCCATACTCTTGTGGAGTTTGGAACATGTCTAGAGTCAACAAGCGATATTCCCCAAGTGATAGTCGTTGGAAGATGTCTTCCATGGGGTCTTTGGTCGGTGCTTGAAGAGGAGGGGTGAGGGCGACCGTCGATTGCGAACTGGTCGAAGCTTCCACAGATGGAGGCAGTGCCGGAGTTGACGGCTTGATGGGAATGAGGACATCGTTGGGACGATAGGTTGTGTTGCAAGTCTTGAAGGGTGAAGGGTCAGCGGGAATGGTGTGGACTTGCCCGTCATGCTCAAACTTCACACAATGGTGCAGGGTGGAGGGGACACAGGCCATGGCACAGATCCAAGGTCATCCTAGTAGAATGTTGTATTGAAACTCTCCTTCGATGATATAGAAGAGCTCTGAGACTGTGCGTGGACCAATGCGAATGTGAAGGATGACTGTGCCAATGGTCGTGGTGGTGGTGTCATTGAAAGAGCGTAAGATCACGTCAGTTTTGGAGACGTAATTCTTGGGAAGAGCCAACTGATCAAAGGCATGGGTAGAAATTATGTTGATGCTAGCGCCGCTGTCGATCATAACACGTTTAATGCGTGTCCGATCAACATAGGCAGTGATGAAGAGGGCAGCATCCTGATCTTCTGCGTTAGATGTGGGAATCTCAGAATCGCTGAATGTGATGGAGGTGACAGGAGATAAAGAATGGACGAGGGCAACGAGTGCTTGGGGGTCCTCGGGTTGGACCTCCGCTGCCTGCAAGGCTTGGATGAGGGCTTGATGGTGCTGAGGTGAGGTTTGAATAAGGTCATAAAGAGACATCTTTACAGGCGTCTGGTGAAGCTGCTTCAGCATGGAGTCGTGAATTGGCCCAGGAGAAGAAGACGAAGAAGGCTGGGATGCGCCAAGGATAGAAATTTTAGGCTTGGGCGCAAGAGGTGGCTTGACGAAGGGATAGGTCCAAAGAATGGCAGCTTTTTCTTTCGCCTTGTCCTTTTGCAACCTAG
This sequence comes from Torreya grandis, assembly GCA_037957365.1. Lineage (NCBI taxonomy): Eukaryota > Viridiplantae > Streptophyta > Pinopsida > Cupressales > Taxaceae > Torreya > Torreya grandis. The sequence goes on along the minus strand of JARHVA010005532.1, from coordinate 110,835 downwards.
TGGTTATACGGATAGCATGGATTTCGAAAATGGGAGGCGAAGAAGGGGTCATGTCTTACTGGTGAGATGTTGACGTGGTTGAAGAGGTTGGATGGGAAGGAGTCAGGGTCTGGTCAAGAGTGTCCTCAAGGAGAAGAGTGTCCTTCTCCATATAGCGGCGGATGACGGCTTTGAGGGCATAGCAAGTCTCAGTATCGTGTCCTGGTGTACGATGATATAAGCAGATTTTCGTGTCGTCGAACCAGGAGGGCTTGGACCTGAGAGGTTGGAAAGGCTTGATGGGTGGAAGGGTTATGTCTGAAGTCTGCAGAAGTTGGTGCAATATCAACGAGTATGAGCCCACTAGAGGGTCCGTGCTATTTGATATGTGCGAGGCTGGTGACTTTTGCTTAGGTGAAGTTGGAAGGGGTTTCCGTACCACCTTATGGGTTGATGGTGCGGTGACAGGCAGAGACGACATTTTCTTGGTGATTGGTACCACCTTTTTGGGAGAGGGACGGCTAGAGGTAGGTAGAGGAAGCAAAGGAGGCAACGAGTTTTGATTGGAGGCCGAAGTGGGAAGGATTTTAGCCAGGGTCGAAGGATGGGGGCCCAAAATGGATGGCAATGGTGACGGGGAAGGAGGCGTTCGCTTCAGCGGTCTAGCAGTCTCCTTTGACTTGGTTGGAAAACTACTACTGGTCAAGGTCTGGTCTAGGTCCACCTTCACTTGTGGGTGAGTGAGGGTGGAGACAGGACGAACGCCAAGTGACTTGATAGGCTTAGACGAGAGAGATGCAGGTTTCGGGTTTGGTTGAGGTTTGAGAGTCTGGTCTTTGTCAAGAGTCTGAAGAGATTCTGTCTTGGGAAGATTAGCAGCATGTGATGAGAGGGCATGGGTATGTTGAAGGGCTTTAAGACGCTCCCACAACACCTGAGGCGTCACTTTCCTTGGAGGGAGAAGTTCGATTTTCTCCACTAACCGAGAAAATGGCTGAGAAGAAGATGTTGATGGTTGCGAGGTTGAAGACGAGATGGATGTAGTGGTCTTAGACGCATGGTATGGTGAAGTCATGACAGATTTAGATGAAGACGAAGGGGAGACAGGTTCTTCCCTGGGTGGAGAAGAAACCGGGGAGCGAGGCTCCTCAAGCGGGTAAAGGGCAGGGATGATGGTACCCTCCACTTGCGATTGAGGAGTAGGAAGGGTCGGGTCCTCCATAAGCAGCAGAAAGGAGGATGGCGAGACCGGTGGTGATGGTAAAGCCGAGGCGTCCTCCAAGATGAGAGAGGTCGATGGAGAACTAGCCGGGGAAAGAGGTTTGTCCACATGTGATGGACTGATTGATGGACTAACCTCTTGAGGTTGATTGGGGACAAAAGGCGAGACCGTATTGACTGTTCGAATGTTGTGTTCATGATTGTCGTCAATTAAGGTCCCGACATTGTTTTGAGTTGGCGGATGATTAGGGAATGGTTATTTGAAGATGTCAATGGCCTGATTAGGGGGTGCATTGGGATTGTCTAAGATGAGGTCCCCCTTTTCAAGCATGTCTTAGATTATGTTCTTAAAAGTTTTGCAGTTTTCCGTGTCATGTCCCTTAACACGGTGGAAGCTGCAGAAGTCTTGTTCCCTATACCACGCAGGGATGGCGTGTGAGGGATCAAATTGTGGAGGAGGTCGGGCTTGAGGGAGATTGAGGACCCCCTGCTTAACAAGCTTTTCCAGCACAGACGTGTATGATTCTTCGAGAGGAGTATACCGTCGTTGTACGTATCTCTGCTAGAATTGGCGAGTGGCGCTCTGAGATGTGGATGGCTCAGGCTGATTGGTTGAAGAAGATGAAGGTCTAACAACCATGGCATTAGCTGAGGCCTTGGATTTAGAATTGGATGATGATGGCTTAGCAGAAGAAGAGTCGTTGGTCTTAGAGCTAGGATTCTTGCTCCGCAACTTGACTTTATTCTCCTCGATGGCACGCAACTCAAGTTTGCGGGCCATCGTGAAGGCTTCGTCAAAGGTGTGGAAGGTTTGAACCCTCAGGGTGGAAGAAATATGTCTGGCACAGGCTTGGGAGAAGAGTTCAATAAGCTCGGCCTGGGGTAAGGAAAAGGAGAGTTGATTGATGAGGCCTCTCCATCGAGCAACGAAGTCGGCTATGGACTCGTCTTTGAATTGCCGGATAGAATAGAGGTCCGTGATCGAGACCTTCTTGGTTATGTTGATGGAAAAGTGATCGAGGAAGAGCTGGGCCAATTGTGTGAATGAGAAGAGAGAATGGCTGGGAAGGGAGCTGTACCAGTCGAGCACAGCACCCGAGAGAGACATAGGAAACGTGCGTAAGAGCAACGCATCGTCATGGGCAATGAGGTAACAGGCATGTCTGAATGCCCGCAAGTGTTGCTGTGGGTCTTCCTTGCTTTGAAAGCGAGAAAACTTTGGAAGCTCCCACTGGCTAGGATATGGTCTAATTGGGACAGAAGGATGAATGGGCTCGTTGCAGATCTACTCGTATGAGAGAGCGTTGCGCGAGCCAAAAATAGAGGTCTCCAGACTGGTCATCTTGTCCATCAGCATTTTGATGATATTTGCCGACGGATTGACGGGTGGCATGCCCCCTAAGTTGTAGGGTGCTTGGAAGAGGCTAGGGGAGGCATACGACATAGTCGGTTGCCCCTGTAAAGGCGCAACGTAGGGGTAACTAGTCGTAGGGATAGATGAAGAGGCTAAAGGTGGTTGGGTAGAAGGCATAGCTAGGCCCGATGTTGCCATGAGAGGTTGGACTGTGGTGACGGGGGCCAAGGGATAAGAAGCCACCCTGGTGTTGATAGGGGCCAGGGTAGGCGGAATAGAGACGACAAGGTTTTGAAAAGGAGTGGATAGCGGTTGAGCGGGTTGAGGTTGATAGGGGGCCGAAACCCCAGTGGAAGTGGGCCCAAAGATAGAGGGAGAGGCCATGCCTAGAGGATTTGTCAAAGTCTGGTCAGTGGTCGAAGCAATGGCTTGAGTGTCCAAGGGTTGAACTACGGATGTCGTCGATACAGCCGTAGTCGCGGCAAGAGAGGTTGGCATTCCATAGATTGGATTGCCCAAGGAGTCTCGCATTTGGCTATGCGCGAGATAGTGTTGCAAGGCCTTGACGTTGAGGTCCAAGAATCGTTCGAAGTCTTGGTCCCCTTCTTGGACAATAGGAGTCTGGGGCGGGGTTGGACGAATAGGAGTTCTTCCGGTCTCCGAGTTGAACTCCATTGTAGGCTTGGTCACGGACGGGGTAGACGGAAGTGGTTGACGGCTAGCGTGGTTGACAAGAGCCTTGGCTTGGCTACGAGTCAAAACCATGCAAGGCAAAGAGGGCTCAGGTTTCAGAAACTGTGTTTTTCTGTTTCAGAAAACTAGAATGGAGTTTTTGACAGAGAAGGGACAGGTTTTAGGCTGCTGGTTTTTGAAAGAAAAAGGACAGTGACAGAGACCGACGTCAGTTGAGAAACCGATGTCGGTAATAAATATGGCCGACGTCGGTCAGATAATCGATGCCGGTAATAGAGTAAAGCCGACGTCGGTGGAAGAATCGATGCCGGTGACTGTGTTTTCCAGAGAACCAAAATATTTTAAGATTCTTGGAGAAACAATGAAGAAAGCGTCCTCACTCACTCAAACAAACAGATGAGAAGAGAAGAACTGAGAGAGACAGACAAGCCTAAGCGATAAATCCTAGGAATTAACCTTAGAATCTTGTGGCTTATGCCTTAGATGAATGTTTGGGGAGATTGACTGTAAGAAAGGTCCTAGAAGAGGCATTCTAGATCTGGTTTTGGGTCTTGTTTTAGGCACTCAAAAATCTGTGTTAGGTCTGGTACGTGGCCTGGTGCTAAGGACCAAGCTCCCCTCACTTCACGATTCCAGTGGTTAGCTGGTCTCGCTTAGCTAAGATATACCTTGCCTAGAGTTTATCCTCTGCCAGAGAACGGAGTGGGCTTCCCCCTTGGTGATGAAATCCAAGTAGGGTCACCGGGACGGGTAAGGTATCTGTTGGGGGATGAAATCCCAGTCGGGCCTTGTCTCAAGTAAGTTTTATGTTCGTTTTAGTGCATGTGGTCTGGTAGTGTAACATCAAGTGTCTACGATTTATTCAATATGCGGATTTAAGTTACTAGATGTGGACTAATGCAAGCACAAGCAGAAATGAAAGTGCGATACGTTTTAAGCCCAAGTCGAAATGTGAGATTTGTTATGAAGACAAGTTTGAGAAAGGGTTAAGAGTATGATGTTTAGACTAGTCTAGAAATGCAAGGAAGAAAGATTCATTTTAGTCCTGCTTATAGTGTCATTTGGAATAGAAGAAAGAGACAAGAAGGAAGGAGCCTAAATGCACCTAAATGAATGAAAGGGAGAGGAACTCGAGGAAGAACCTAAGGTCCCACCGGGCGTGCCAGAATGTTTCTATCGCTAATTCACTTTCTACATTCAAAAGATGAATAAAGAAACTAAAGAAATGGACAAGGCTAGAAGTACCTGGATAAAGATTGCGCACCGTAATCCAGACGTTTGTGGGCACCCCTCTTTGGCTGTGGAGGAATGACACCTGCAAGGAAAAAGAAACTTGGACAAGAAAATGTTAGATGGATAGGCAGCGGGTTGCCAAGCGAAAGCTTGTTCTCAGAAGTGTAAAAACTTCCTCAAGGGAGGTCAACCCACTGATAACAGACAGATAAAAGACTAAGGAAATATAGAATGCCAGAATATAGGAGTGATAAACAAATTAGAAATGAAAGAAAAGATCAATGGTTACCTGAGAGGAGTTGTCGGGCTGATGACAGTCACCGAGGTCGGTAATGTTGCCGTCGTCGGTTGCCTGGTCTGCCGACTTCGGTTATCCTGCCGACGTCGGTCGGGGAAGTAACTGGCGTCGGTCAGGGCAGTGGCCTGTAGTCGGGTCTGGTCGGGTTTCTGGACTGTGGATGGGTCTGGTTTGTGAACAGGGTCGAGGCAGAGCTCAGGGATGAATTTGAATGGACTGGGGAATGGTCTGGTTCTGATTAGGTGCCCTGTACAGGGTCTTTGTTGGCAGGAAGGACGAGGGAGTTGTCTGAGATTGTACTAAAAGGATGACAGGTGAAAGGGAGATGGACAGAGGGTAGGGCCTGAGAAGGCTTTTCAGCCTCTCAGGGGGTAGGACGGAGGGAGTGGGAGACAGCAAATACCAAGCAACTGAACACTAAAGAAAAGAAATGAAATGAAATAACAGACTGTGCTTACCTTTTAAGCTTGCTAAATGAAGAGTGGAAGAGCTGTTGTTGAGACCACAGAAGACTAAATCTCTACTCAAGAATCCCTGCACCTGTTGCTGCTATTGCACGAGGTCCAGAGGGAGAAGAAACGAATGCCAAAACACCAAGAGGAATCTGTTTGTGAGCTCAAGGGGCCGGGGGCTGGAATGGATGCAGAAAGGAGTCTTGAAGGCTGCTGACGCCGGCAGTATCGCCGACGTCAGCCGAATGGTCACCGACGTCGGCAGTGGCAGAATGGGGACAGAGACTAAAAATAGCCCCTGCCCATTCTTGCACGCCGCCGGGCGAGGGATTGTGGGAAGAACGGTCATGAGGATGCTTAAATGGGCGCGGGAGGAAGATAATGAGAAGATTTGGCATAATAAAGGCCAAGAGGAAGGTGGAGGGATCCAAGGGAGGATCCAAGGTGGTAAGGGTGAGGTGGAAAGGGGGCCACTTAATTGACATATTTAAGTTATTTTAATCAAATGAGTGGAGGGGACTAAGGCCAAGGGTTAGGATATGGGTTTGAGGCGGATAAGGGGGGAGAACCAAGGTACAGACACATTTGTGGTGTCTACACTAGCCTAAACATTCATCCATAACCTCATAATGAAACATTGATGTGAGAAGATGTAGATTGGAGAAGTGTATGATCGATTAGTCTCTTGTTCTCATGTGTATTATGTATCTAGTGGGTAGTCATCAACTAATTTGGTGTATCACATCCTTTAGGATAGTTTAATTTTAGTTTTCTCTCTCCTTTTTCCCTCACAATCATAGATGTAGTAGTGGTATACAAGTGGTACATTAAAGGAGCTATCCCAATATAGAGATTCACCTCATTCTTAAGCTTCCCACAACCTAGAGGTGTTTCAATTGTTCCACTTGGATGAGGAGAGCTGAGACATAGCCTCAAAGGGTGTAAATCCAAGTTACAACAATAATATTATAGGTTGAAAGATTCAATTTTGTGCTTAAATTTTTAAGGGTTAAAACCCTCCACGGTGTTTTGTACAATCTAACATTGGTTAAAAATATAATTTATATAAGCAAGATGAACGTTGTGGGTGTACGAGTGATATTTTAAAAGTATAACATCAATATGGTCTATGAATCCATGGTATTATCAAGGAGATTCCCCAATAGAAAAAATTTCAAGCTTTAATCAAGCACTATAAGTGATGTTTGTAATAGTTATGTTGTTCTTGAGGATAAAAATGAATTAGATCAGACTATCACCTTGCCTACATAAAAGACAATGTTTTGGCATCAGAGGATAAGTCATATTGTAAAAAACCCTTTGAGTGACAAAATTTAAATTATGGTTTAATGAATTTATGTCCATCCTTTATATTTTAATTTATGTGAAAATTTTGTATATAGAAAACAAAATCAAGTAAAGTTTCATAGTTGTGATACTAGAGCAAAAGTGATTCTACATTTAATACATATAGATGTGGAGTTCTGAAAGTTCCATCACTAAGAAATGTTAGGGATTAGTTTATTACATTAGTTTTTACAATTGGATATTTACCAAGAATTAAATAGATATTATGTGTGTGAGTTACAACTCACATAGATTGATTAGTTGGTTAGTAAAATATATTGTTTATGGAAACAATATATTCTTGTTATACCCATATATCTATTAACAGGTTAATTATTTATTAGCCTTCCTATTTTATAGGAAGTTGGTAAATTATCTTGGCTATTTAATAGCCCATTTATTATTATGATATATGTTGAATATAATATTATTTTTACTCTATGATTATTATATGTTCAGCTCTTTAATTATGATAATCGTACTCATATTGAACTAGCCTCATCATTTGGTATCAAAGCAGTGATGATCTAGCTATGAAGGTCTATGGAGAAAATTCTATGCCCATGTATGGGAAAGTTGGCAAAGTTTAAAATGTGTTCTAAAAATATTTGAGTCTTCTTTGATGAACTTGTGGTTTTTAAGGTCTTCTTGAAAAGTTAAGGTTGATCTTGGCACTCTAGATTCTATCAAGGCTTGCATCATACACCTATCAATCTATTCATGTACAGTATTGTAAATTTTTTAGTCTTCATGGATATGTGTTATTCTAATAATATAAACACATTTTATCAGTAAATAATGCCAAGCATGATCAGTTTGCAGTCCTATGACAAATCTATGATTTGATGAATGCAATATATTCATATTTTTGTTTTGTTGTGCATTATTGAGCTTTGATTTGACCAGCACCCAACAATCTCATATTCTACATCTCAATTTTTAAGGAGCCACCATCGATGTTGTAGATAATTTCCATGCAGCTTGAGATGTTCTACCATACATTGAAGGCATTGAATGAGCAGATCTAGCCTAGTAAAGAATTGGAAATCATAAGAAAGAACTATTTATCTCAAACCTGTATGCTATTCAAACTAATAAATTCATTTGAATTCAAGCCAATTCTCAAAATATTTGAATAGCATATAATTAAGCATCCTCGCTTCATGATGCATTCTCGCTTGTACGAGACATCATGAGTTAAATGGAAATCTTGTGGGAGGGACTTTATTCCCTTCAAAATGACATGAAATTGAGCTTCATGATGTCATTAGCTGAGTGAACAGCTTCTTCCATTGGAGGTTCGAAGATACTTAAGGATGGAGGACTTATACACCTCTCATTATCCACTAATGAAGGGGTGCTTCTTGTTATAGTGGTGCATATAGATATTTTATATTTTCAACATTTGTTTGTATGTTTGAAATAAGAATAGAAGTGCATGCTTGTTCAAGTAATGCAATGTGTGTGTAATTCTAAACATAATTCTCTGATGTGAAAACATTGTGAAAGAATAAAATCACCAATGTAAGTTAGTTCATGATATTGAAAAGGTTTATGGTAAGATCCAAAAAACCACTAGAGGTGAACAGTTCATGGGTCTAGTTCATATCAAGGTTTATGGTAAACCTATAAAACCATGGGAGGAGTAAGCCTTTCTTTAGATCAAGTTCTTGATCCAAATAGGGCATGCCACAAAGAGTGAGCATATTGTAGGTGAGAGTGTGAATGTTTTTGCACCATATAAAAACTAAGGTAGGGATGTTAAGGATTAGTTTATTACATTAGCTTTTACAATTAGATATTTACCAAGAAGTAAATATATATTGTGTGAGTGAGTTACAACTCACATAGATAGATTAGGTGGTTAGTAAAATATATTTTTTATGGAAATAATATATTCTTTTTATACCTATATCTCTATTAAAGGGTTAATTATTTGTTAGCCTTCCTATTTTATAGGAAGTAGGTATATCATCTTGGCTATTTAATAGCCATGTATTATTCTGATATATGTTGAGCATAATATTATTTTTACTCTATGATTTATATGTGTTCAGCTCTTTAATTGTGATAATAATACTAAGATCTGAGCTAGCCTTATCAAGAAAGTCATTGTAAAATATTTATTTTATAAATGACTACTCAAGAAAAACCTAGGTTTACTATATCAAGAATAAATCTGAGCTTTTCAATAAGTTTAAGGAGTTTAAGGTTCATGTTGAAAACTAGAAGGAAATGAATATTAAGGTATTGATAAGTGATATGTGGAGAATATTGTTCAAATACATTTGAGTGGTTCTATAAGGACTATGTAATAGAAAGGAAAAACATGAGTCCATATATAGTGTAATAGAATGGAGTTACAAAAATAATGAATAATTATTTAATGGATAAGGCAAGAATTATGCCTCGTGGTGAAAGCTTACAAAATAATTTCTTGGAATAATTATTTATGACTACTTATTACTTGATTAATTGATCACCCACATCAACCCCAGTCGATAAAAATCCATGGGAAGAGTGGATTGGTAAGAAAACCTCTCTCAAATATCTTAGGGTCATTGGTTGTGATTTTTATATGCATATTTTGAAATAAAAAATAACTAAGATAAATTATAAATCAGGTACATGTATTTTTTTTTAATATAGAATTGGTGTAAAATTATATAAACTTTAGAACCTAGAAAATAAAGAAAATTATTTATAATCATAATGTAATGTTCAAATAAGTCAAAGAGGTTCCAAAATAGGAAGACCCTAAAAAGGTGCATGTTGAATGAGAAGGGAGAATGTGTGTCTAATCATGAATCAATTGAAGAAGATGAACCATAAACGGAGTTTCATGAGAAAGATTTAGACAAAGTAGAGGATGATGAATTAAAATAGGAATAATCTCAAACTCTAGTATTTACAAGATCATATCAAACTATAATAATATTAGAAAGGTATATTCCACCTAATTTTCATTCTACCTTTCTCTTATAAATTTTATCAATTACTAATGAAAAATCTGATACTATGAAGGAGGCACTTAACTCAAATGAAGATAAGTCTTGTAAAAATGCCTTGGAGGATGAAATAGAGTCCTTGGATAAAAATAAGACATGGAATTTAGTGAAATTACCTCCTAATATAAAATATGTTTGTTGCAAATGGGTGTTCAAGAAGAAGCACAATGCAAAATGAAAAATAGAGAAGTATAAATGCCACTTGGTAGTAATTAGATTCTCTCGAGTAGAGAGAATTATTTTGAGTGATATGTTTTCTCATGTCACTAAGATAACTTAAATTATATTTATTTCAGATATTGCTTTTAATTTCAATCTTAAAATACACCAGATGGATTTAAAGATAACATTTTTGCATGGGGAGCTTGAAGAATAAATATATATGATGCAACCTACAATTTTTAATGTGGAAAGAAAGGCGGACTTAGTGCACAAGTTGAAAAAGTCTCTTTGTGTCCTAAAGAAATCAACAAGGATGTTGAATCATTAGTTTGATAGTTAGTTTTTGGCACTTGAGATTATACAAATCAAATCTGATCCATGTGTGTGTTTCAAACATGAATGTGAGCTTTGTTATCATAGTTTTGTATGTTGATGACATGTTGTTAATTGGTAATAAAAAGGAAAATATCAAGTTAAATACCAAATATCATAGGTAATGAAGTATCTGACATTAGAAGGTAAGTTCACCCTTATATTTTCTCATCATTTTTTGATACTAAATCATTTCTACAACTATAAAATTAGTTTACCTTTCTATCTCTTTAAATCAATGGAAAGCACAGCCCTTGCTTTCCAAATAAGTCATAATAATGATATTATTCACCAAGGTTTAATATTTATATTTTTCCAACATGGTGAGCCTATTGCATAGCAAATCCCTTCTTGATATCCCTATGGAGGACCCATCTAATAAGGAATTTATACTTCTGAATAAGGAGGATAGGTCCCCAAACCCTACTTACTCCCAACCCCCCTCTCCTTCTGCCAGTATCCAAACCTTCAAATTCCCCCTTAAACATTAGGAATACACTACCCCTACCTCTGTAGGTAAAAAACCCAAAACCATATCCATCTCATGTAAGGAGGAAGGCAGGGACAAGGGAAAACCCATCTATAACTTGGATGACCCAAATTGGGAGTGCAAAAATAAACTAGGGGGTTTTGAAGATAAATTAATCAAAATTGATAGAGCCATGGCTAGACTCATCAAGGAATGGAATGAATTAAAATGAAGACCAACGAACTCAAGCATAAATATGATAGAGAAATTCCTCCTAATAAAAAGGTCACCAATTATGATTATGAACTAAAAATCATTGAAGACACTCAATTAACCCTCAAATCCAAAAGGATCCCCAGGAATCCATAGATGAAGACCAAGCAGGGTTCTTGGGAAGGAATGAGCAAATGTACACATGGCAGAGTGACACAACAATTACTATAGGATAAGAGAAAGCTAATGAAATGAGCCACTCCACGAGATAAGGCAAGCTTAGAGGAACTTTCCACATCTGCACAGTCTATCTTCTAATTTTTCTTGGTTTTTATTATTTAAGCTTCTAGGTAGTTATGTTGATGTTTAGTTGAATACCTTCTACGTTTTGTAGCTTATTTTGGCTTTGTTATTTGACTTTGATTCTAAATTATTTGATTAGACTTTGGTGGTTTTTGGATACCTATAAAACCAAATCATTTTACCTAATCTAATTTTAAAAAACTCAAAAATCATTTTAGTCTGATATGAAAGATCTATGTGTTGCAAATTCTATTTAGGGAATGGAAATTAAAAGGGATTGACTCAACATGAAATAATGGTTAAATTATAATAAATGTGTTGAGATGATATTCTTGAGTTTTAGAATGGATTAATGTAAGCTTATAATTTCTCCCTTTCCAATTGGTCAATATTTATCTGTTAAATAGTGTCCCAATACATTAGAGGAAATCAATGCCATGTCTTAAGTTCCTTATGCACATGTTTGAATAATGATGTATGAAATGGCATGCACAAGACTTGACATTGATGATATAGTGGGAGTTTTTAGCATATTTATGTTCTATACTAGGAAGGAACATTGGACATATATCATAAGGATTTTCAGATATATTTATGGCACTTCATATTTTAGTATTTTCTACTAAGGAAGACCTAGTGAAAATAAAACTATGAATTAACAAGGCTTTATAGATTCTAACTAGGTTAGAGATCTCAATTTTTGAAGATCAACAAGTGTTTATACATGACTAACTTATTTGGGTGAGTTGTGACCTAGATGAGCATCAGGTAGGTAGTTGTTGAAATATCTACCACAGAGGTAGAGTACATGGTGGCCACTCATGCCAGTAAGGAAGTAATATGGTTACAAAGATTTTTCCCAAATATTACTTTATTATAGAAATATATAAGGATACAATGCAATAGTCAAAGTGAAATATGTCTATAAAATAACCCAAAATATCATTCTTGGGAAAATCATATTGATGTACAATATCACTTTGCTACATAAATGGTTGAGTATAAGAAGGTATTATTGTAAAAGGTTGTTACATACGAGAATGTTTCTTATTCATTAATGAATTATATGAGTACTAAGAGTTTTTCTTAGGCTAAAATATTTTTGGGCATGGTTTCCCTTAGCTATTGAAAGTAAGACCCTATTACCCCCAAGGAAAGTATTCAACAAGTGGGAAAATTTTGGAAATGTGTTGTATATTTTTCATGGTTTACACTCTTGTAAATTATACATGTCAATAAGGGAGACTTTATAGGTGGGTTTTTGGGTGGGTTTATACCATTTTTTATATTGCCCATGGTTTTTCTTCTAATGGTATTATAATTTTGATTTGACAATTTACTATTGATGTGCCTAAAAATACTTGCACGTACATTAGGGTAAAGCATAAATTAAAAGTACATAATTGCATTCTAAACAATTGAGTAATGCAATAATAAAAAATTGTTATGTTGGGTTTTTCCCAAAAGGGTTTTTGTAGTTGAAAATCTTGTGTCTTGTGTGTGTTATTAACCTTACTTTCTATAGTTTTGATTTTGTTATCATTGCTTCTCTTATGTTATTTTAGCAATTCATTTTCTCTTCATGCATGACTCTTTATTTTAAGATGAGTGATAATCAAGAACTTTCCTTGCCTCAAAATGGGGGCATATAATGATATTATTATATCTTTTATTATATATACCATGAGTTTACAAGTTATAAAGGTTACAATGGTACCATATTTCTACTTCTTTGGCCAAAAAGTAGAGTTTCCTCTTTAACATTGGATCTAATTTTCAAATTCAGTTTTCTCCTTAGCATTGGGTTCATATTTCAATTTGTATTTTGGTTTTATCCTTGATTTTGGGTTTAGTTTTCAATTCCAATTTTAATTTTTTTTGTTTTGATAATAGATTAGGGCATTTGAGGCTCATCTTCAGTTTCATAGTTTTAAATACAACATATTTCACATAATACTAATTTTATCCATGCATATACTCATTTTCCATTTATAATTTATTTGATTTGGTTACATTGACTTCCAATTACCAAGACATTGATCTATTTGTGTGCATTCCAGTTTTCTAGTAGGGACATTCGATGTGTTGAGATTGGAATAGTTGGTGAAATAATACAAGAACATGAAGTTTATTTCACATCCTCTTAGGTATCTCTAATTTTGATTTTACTTTGATACACATGCACAAAAAATTGAGGAAATATGTAGACACCTCTTTTTTGTGCAATACAAGTAGTTGTAGTTATTTTTTAATGATTTCATACATTTAGTTCATTTACTTATATTTGAATATTACTAACACACTTTCCTTTCACATTGGACCATTCATAACCTTGTGTCTTCTGCATTTTCTCATGAAAACCTTTATATTTGGCATTTGTCTATATTAAGATCCACTTAATTAGTTTGTAATTCATTTTTATCTTTGTTTCTAACCCCTTTTCCACTACTATTTTGGGCAATGATGAAAGTGGTCTTACCAATTTTAGCTCCACCAAAAATGGTCAAGACACCTATGTGTCCTTTTTCCACCATGCCATATTTTTTTATTCCTTTATTTTTATTTTTCAAATGATCTAAGCAACATTTCAAGTGATAATTTAGGTGATTGTTCTACCCCAATTGGTGGCAGAACTTTTAGGAGGCATAACTTTTACACCATAGCTTCGTTTGACTCCCTGTTTGAACCGTTGGAAAAATAAGAATGAGGGGAATGCCATTAGATGGCATGAGCTATGATTTATGGGTTTTGACCCCCAAAAACTAGATGAAAGTGCCTCAGATTTCAATTTTAGTATTGTAGTCTAAAAATAGTAATTCCTCAAATTTTGTATTATTGTAAATCGTAGAAGTCAAACCACTTAATCTTCCTCAAGATTGCTGACCTTCCACATCATCCTCCTACCTTCAAAATGTGTATAAATGAAGATTTAACCCAAAATGGAAATCAAATATCTCTTCTCAGAGATAGGCATATGTTTGGATCTAGAAATTTGATCAATAAAACATCTCTTCTTAGAGATATCATTATTACAATTGTGTTGTTCTTATTCTTAAACTATCTTTCAACCAAAGATTTTGTTGTTTGTCTTGAGAGTGTATGATCTCGAGGATGAGGTCAGGCTACAAGAAGCTTGGGTAGAAAAAACTAGAGATTCCCAACTATCCACCTATTCACTCTAAATGACCTCAAATGAAGGATAACACCGAAACATTCGATCATTTCAAGGAAATGGTGAATGAAGACATTCAATATCAGCAAGCATAGATGTTACAATAATTCACCCAAATTATTCAATAAATCTTGATGAGAAATTTTGGCTCCTCATATACACTCCTACATCCTTTTAGTGCCCCAGCACCCTTCAAGGTTTAGGTGAATTTTGATATCCCTATATTTGAAGGTAAAATCAATGTTGATGTAGTATAAAATTGGTTGGATCAATTATCTTCCTATTTTTATATAAATAAATTCATCGATAAAGAAAAGATCACTTTTGCTCTTTTGAAAGCATCATTTCTTTTCAAAAATTGGTGGGAAGTGTACAAGAAGAGATTCAGTATGGATGATATTGGCCTTGAGGTGAAACCTACCTAGGATGATTTCATAGAAGCTGTAAAGGAAGAATACTATCCCATTGGAGCATATGATGATATGTATATAGAGTAGTAACAACTTTTCAAAGTTAAGGAACAGTATGTTCAAGATTACATTAACATTTTCCATTCTCTATCTGTGGGATTGGGCATCTAGGAAAGTGAGAAACACAAGGTTCTCAAATATCATGGTGGGCTATAATGGTATATATGAGGAGAGATGGAACTCTTCAATCTGGAAACCCTTGGTGAGGTATACAAGTTTGAGATGAAGATTGAGTAGAAGAATGAAAGACTGAATACGAAGAGTCAACCTAAAAAATGGAAAAGTGACAAAGAAGGTCAAAAATGAGGCTAAAATTAGAAGTAAAAGGAAGGAAAGATTGGGAAATGGTGTGATTACCATAAATATGGAATGAACTCCAAAGAAGAATGTCGAGCCATCAAGTCCCTTCTTTTTGAGTCATAATCCTCAACATCTACTGCTCTACCTCATACACACCTTACAATCAAAGAGGATGAATAACAGATTGTAGATGATGAGCCCGATGCCATCGTTGCTTCATCATGGACCCAGAGGAGAGGCTAGATGACAAGGAAATGTTATTTCACTCTAAGTTATGGGTGAAAGGTAAACCTCTGCATTTCATTCTTGATAGTGGGAGTTAAAAGAATTTAATCTCTACTAATGGTTTGAAAAGCCTAAATTTGTCCTTGAAGCCTCACCCAAAGTTATATAGTATTGGATGATTGATTCTAAGGAGAAACCTTTGTGTCACCCACCAATGTCTTCTCTCATATGCAATAAAACCTTTCCAAGATGAGGTCTTATATGATGTGGTCAATCTAGATGTTTGAGATGTACTCTTTGGTTAGCTATTCATGTATGATCGACATGACATCTATGAATCAAAAAATTGAAGGATCAGCCTCACTCTTGGAACATGGTGTTATAGGGTACTAGAGGTACCACATTCTACATCTGTCTCTCTAATTAGTTCCAAGAAATTTGTTCTCATGGTGGTCAAGCCACAGGAATCAAAAAGGGTCGATGTTACAGCCTTGACTGCATAAACAACACAACAACAGAAGAAAATCAATACTAAGCTAAATAAGTTCATGACCTTCCATCTAAAAAGTGATGGTTAGATAGAAATGGTGAACAATCGGGCCCTACATAGCTCCACAAAGCATAGTCCATTCTAATTATGCATTAGGAATTAAAATAAAACACAATTACCACACTTGATAATAAATCTTGATGCAATGGGGCCATTGATTCTTAAGGAGGGAGGAATCATCCGAGCAACATTTTAGGTGATAATTCAGGTGATGGTTATACCCCAATTGGTGGTAGAACTTGTGGGAGCAATAACATTTGCACCATAGCTTTTTTTGACTCCCTGTTTGAACCATTGAAAAGCTAAGAATGAGGGGAACACCGTGAGATGGCATGAGCTCTGTTTGATGGGTTTTGACCCATAAAAACTAGATGTAAGTGCCCCAAATTTCAATTTTATTAGTGTAGTATAAAAATAGTAAGTTTCTAAAAATAGTAATTCCTTAAATTTTGTATTGTTGTAAATCATAGAAGTCAAACCACTTAATCACCCTTGAGATTGGTGACCTTCCACATCCTCCTCCTACCTTAAAAATGTGTATAAATGAATATGCAACCTAAAATGTAAATCATACATCTCTTCTCAGAGATAGGTATATGTTTGGATTTACAAATTTGATCAATAAAATATCTCTTCTCAGAGATAGCATTATTACAATTATGTTATTCTTGTTTCTTGAATTATCTTTCAACGAAAGCTTCTAAGTTTTGGATCAATGGTATCAGAGTGGTTTGTCTTCAGAGTGTATGATCTCAAGGAGGAGTTTAGTCTACAAAAAGCTTGGGTGAAAAATAAAAGAGCTTCCAAAATATTCACCTACACACTCCAAACAACTTCAAATGGAAGATAACATCAAGACATTCGATCTTTTCAAGGAAATGGTGAATGAATCCCTCCAAAAATAGCAAGTATAGATATTACAATAATTCATCCAAATTCTCTAAAAAATCTTGATGAAAATTATGGATCCTCATTTGTACCCCTACATCCTTTTAGTGCCTCAACACCCTTCAAGGTTTAGGTGAATTTTGATATCCCTACATTTGAAGGCAAAATCAATGTTGACGTAGTATAAAATTGGTTGGATCAATTGTCTTCATATTTTTATATAAATAAATTCATTGATAATGAGAAGATCACTTTTAATCTCTTGAAAGCATCATTACTTTTCAAAAATTGGAATGAAGTGTACAAGAAGAGATTCAGTATGGATGAATTGGACTTGAAGTAGAACCTACCAGGGACAATTTCATAGAAGCTATAAAGAAAGAATGCTATCTCATTGAAGCATATGATGATCTATATATAGAGTGGTAACAACTTTTTCAAGGTAAGGAATAGTCTGTTCAAGAGTACACTAACATTTTTCATTCTCTATCTATGAGATTGGGCATCTAGGAAAGTGAAAAACATAAGGTTCTCAAATATCATGGTGGAGTACAATGGTATATATGGGGGGAGATGGAACTCTTTAATATGGAAACCTTTGGTAAGGAATACAAGTTTGAGGTGAAGATTAAGTAGAAGCATGGAAGAATAAATATGAAGAGTCAACCTATAAAATGGAAAAGTGACAAAGAAATTCAAACATGAGTCAAAATTGGAAGCAAAAGGAAGGGAAGATTGGGAAATGGTGTGATTACAACAAATCTAGAATGCACTCTAAATAAGAATGTTGAGCCATCAAGTCTCTACTTTCTGAGTCAAAATCCTCAATATCTACTTCTCTACCTCATACACACTGTACAGTCAAAGAGGATGAAGAAGAGATTGTAGATTCTAAGCTCAATTCCATCATTTATTAATCACAGACCCATGAGGAGAGGTCAGATGATAAAGAAAGGTTGTTTCACCCTTAGTTATGGGTGAAAGGTAGGCCTCTGCATTTCATTCTTGATAGTGGGAGTCAAAAGAGTTTAATCTCTACTAATTTTATGAAATGCATCAATTTTTCCATGAAGCCTCACCTAAAGCCATGCAGTATTGGATGGTTGAGTTAAGGGAGAAACCTTTGTGTCACCCAAATATGTCTTCTCCCATATGCAATAAAACCTTTCCAAGATGAGGTCTTATATGATGTGGTCAATCTGGATGTTTGCAATGTACTCTTTGGTCAGCCATTCATGTATGATCAACATGGCATCTATGAATCAAGAACTTAAAGGATCACCCTCACTCTTGGAAAATGATACTATAGGGTACCAGAGGTACCACCTTCTACATCTGTCTCCCTGATTAGTGTTAAGAAATTTGTTCTCATGGTATTCAAGCCAAAAGAATCCAAAAAGGTTGATGTTGTAGCCCTAACTACACAAACAACACAACAACAAAATAAAATAGATACCAAGATGAAGAAGTTCATGTCCTTCCATCCATAGACTGATGGTCAGATAGAAATGGTAACCAATCAGGCCCTACATATCTCCACAAAGCACAATCCATTTCAAGTATGCAACAGGAATCAAATCAAAACACAACTACTACACTTGATGATTAATATTGATGAAATGGGGACCATTCCATCTCAAGGAGGGAGGAATGATCCAAGTAATATTTCAGGTGATAATTTGAGCAATGGTTCTACCTCAATTGGTGGCAGAACTTTTGGGAGCCATAACTTTTGCACCATAGCTCCATTTGACTCCCTGTTTAAACTGTTAGAAAAGATAATAATGAGGGGAATGCTTTGAGATGGCATGAGATTCACTTAGTTGGTTATGAACCTATAAAAATATATGTAAGTGCCCCAAAATTTAATTTTAGTAGTTCATTCTAAAAATAGTAAGTTTGTAAAAATAGTAATTCTTCAAATTTTATATTGTTGTAAATCATGGAAGTTAAACCACAAAATCTTCCTTAAGATTGGTGACCTTCCACATCTTCTTCATACCTTTAAAATGTGTATAAATAAAGATGTAACTTGAAATATTAATCAGACATCTCTTCTCAAAGATAGGCATATGTTTGGATCTAAAAATTTGATCAATAAAACATCTTTTCTCAGAGATAGCATTATTACAATTGTGTTGTTTTTATTTTTTGAATTGTCTTTCAACCAAAGCTTTTGAGTTTTAGATCAGTGGTATCAGAGCATTTGTCTTCAGAGTGTATGATCCCAAAGTTGAGGTTAGGCTATAAAAAACTTGGGTGGAAAACAACAGAGCTTCCAAACTATCCACCTATTCACTCCAAATGATCTCAAATAGTGGACAACACCGAGACATCAGATCCTTTCAAGTAAATGGTGAATGAAGCCCTCCAATATCAGTAAGTGTAGATGTTACAATAATTCACTAAAATTTTCTAACAAATCTTGATGGAAAATTCTAGCTCCTTATCTACACCCCCACATCCTTTCAGTGCCCCAACACCCTTCAAAGTTTAGGTGAATTTTGATATCCCTACATTTGAAGAAAAATCAATGTTGATGCAGTAAAAAATTGGTTGGATCAATTATCTTCCTATTTTTTTGTAAATAAATTCACTAATAAAGAGAAGAACACTTTTGCTCTTTTGAAAGCATCATTTCTTGTCAAAAATTAATGAGAAGTATACAAGAAGAGATTCAATACATATTATATTGACCTTGAGGTGGAACCTACCTAGGATGATTTAATATAAGTTGTAAAGGAATAATTATACCTCATTGGAGCATATGACGATCTATATATAGAGTGGTAACAACTTCAACAAGGTAAGGAATAGTTTGTTCAAGATTATATTGACATTTTACATTTTACATCTACGAGATTGGGCATCTAGGAAAGTGAGAAACACAAGGTTCTCAAATATCATGGTGGACTATAATGATATATACAGGGGGAGATGAAACTCTTCAATCTAGAAACCCTTGGTGAGGCATACAAGTTTGTCATGAAGATTGATAAAAATTATGGAAGAATGAATACGAAGAGTCAACCTAAAAAATAGAAAAGTAACAAAGAAGGTCAAACATGAGGAAAAAATTGAAAGCAAAAAGAATGGAAGATTGAGAAATGGTGTGATTACCACAAATATAAAATACACTACAAAGAAGAATGTCAAACCATCAAGTCCCTACTTTCTAAGTCATAATCTTCAACATCTAATACTTTGACTCATACACACCTTATAGTTAAAGAGGATGAAGAAGAGATTGTAGATGTTGAGCCCGCTCCCATCGCTACTTCATCATAGACCCACGAGGAGAGGCCAGATGACAAGGAAAGATTGTTTCACTCTAAGTTATGGGTGAAAGGTAAGCCTCTGTATTTCAATCTTGATAATGGGAGTCAAAAGAATTTAGTCGTTGCTAATGTTGTGAAAATCCTAAATTTTTCCATGAATCCTCACCCAAAGCCATACAGTATTGGATGGTTGAATCTAGGAAGAAACCCCTGTGTCACCCACCAATGTCTTCTCTGACATGCAATAAAACCTTTCCAAAATGAGGTCTTATGTGATTTGGTCAATCTAGATGTTTACAATGTACTCTTTGGTTAGTTATTAATTAATGATCAACATGGCATCTATGAATCAATAATTCGAAGGATCACCCTCACTCTTAGAACATGGTGTTATAGGTTACCAGAGGTACCACCTTCTACATCTATCTCCCTGATTAGTGCCAAGAAATTTATTCTCATAGTGGTCAAGCCACAAGAATCCAAAAGGGTTGATGTTACAGCCCTGACCACACAAATAGTACAATAATAGAAGTAAATATATACCATGCTGAAGAAGCTCATGGCCTTCCATCCACAGACTGATGGGTAGACAAAAATGGTGAACAATCAAGCCTTGCATACCTTGACAAAGCATAGTCTATTCCAAGTATGCATCGGGAATCAAATCAAAACATAAGTACTACACTTGATGACAAATATTGATTTAATGGAAACCATTGCTTCTCAAAGAGAGGGGAATGATCTGAGTGACATTTCAGGTGATAATTTAGGTGATGGTTCTTCTCTATTTGGTGGTAGAACTTTTGGTAGCCATAACTTTTGCACCATAGCTCCATTTGACTCCCCATTTGAACCGTCGAAAAGTTAAGAATGAGGGAAATGATATGATATGGTATGAACTCCATGTGGTGGGTTTTGACTCCCAAAAATTATATGAAAGTGCCATAAATTTCAATTTTAGTAGTGTAGTCTAAAAATAGTAAGTTTCTAAAAATAGTAATTCCTCAAATTTTGTATTGTTGTAAATTATGGAAGTCAAACCACTTAATCTCCCTTAAGATTGGTGATCTTCCACATCCTCATCCTACCTTAAAAATATGTATAAATAAATATGTAACCCAAAATAAAAATTATACATATCTTCTCAGAGATAGGCATATGTTTGGATCTACAAATTTGATCAATAAAACATTTTTTTCAGAGATAACATTATTACAATTGTGTTATTCTTGTTTTTTGAATTATCTTTCAACCAAAGCTTCTAAGTTTTGAATTAGTGGTATCAAAATGGTTTGTCTTGAGAGTGTATGATCCCAAGGATAAGGTTAGGCTAAAAGAAGCTTGGGTAGAAAATAATAGAGCTTCCAAACTATCCACCTATTCACTCCAAATGACTTCAAATGGTGGAAAACACTGAGACATCTAATCTTTTCAATAAAATGGTGAATGAATCCCTCCGATAATAGCAAGCACAGATATTATAACAATTCACCCAAATTCTCTAACAAATCTTGATAGAAAATTTTGGCTTCTTATTTGCACCCTCACATCTTTTCAGTGCCCCAACACCCTTCAAGGTTTAGGTGAATTTTGATATCACTACATTTGAAGGCAAAATCAATGATGATGCAGTAAAAAATTGGTTAGATCAATTGTCTTCCTATTTTTTGTAAATAAATTCACCGATAAAGAGATCACTTTTGCTCTTTTGAAAGCATCATTGCCTGCCAAAAATTGGTGGGAAGTGTACAAGAAGAGATTTAGTACGTATAATATTGGCCTTGAGGTGGAACCTATGTGGGATGATTTCATAGAAGTTGTAAAGGAAGAATACTACCCCATTGGATCATATGATGATCTATATATAGAGTGGCAACAACTTCACTAAGGTCAAGAATAATCTGTTCAATATTACACTGACATTTTTCATTTTCTATCTATGAGATCGAGCATCTAGGAAAGTAAAAAACACAAGGTTCTCAAATATTATGGTGGACTACAATGGTATATATGGGGGGAGATGGAACTCTTCAATCTAGAAACACTTGGTGAGGCATACAAGTTTGTGTTGAAGATTGAGCAAAAGCATGGAACAATGAATATGAAGAGTCAACTTACAAAATGGAAAAGTGACAAAGAAGGTTAAATATTAGGCCAAAATTGAAATCAAAAGAAAGAAAAGATTGGGAAATAGTGTGATTACCACAAATCTAGAATGCACTACAAAGAATAATGTCAAGCCATCAAGTCCCTACTTTCTAAGTCATAATCTTCAACATCTACTATTTTGCCTTATACACACTCTACAGTCGAAGAAGATGAAGCAGAGATTGTAGATGCTGAGCTCGATGCCATGATTGCTTCATCACAGACTTATGAAGAGAGGCCAGATGATAAGGAAATGTTCTTTCACTCTAAGTTATGCGTGAAAGGCAAGCCTCTGCATTTCATTCTTAATATTGGGATTCAAAATAATTTAATCTCTACTAATGTACTGAAAAGCTTAAAAAAATTCATGAATCCTCACCCAAAGCCATACAATATTGGATGGTTGAATCCAGGGACAAACCTTTGTATCACCCACCAATGTCTTTGATCATATGCAATAAAACCTTTCTAAGATAACGTCTTATGTGATGTGGTCAATCTAGATATTTGTGATGTACTCTTTAGTTATACATTCATGTATGATTGACATGGCATCTATGAATCAAGAAATCAAAGGATCACCCTCACTCTTGGAACAAAGCACTATAGGTTACCAGAGGTATCACCTTCTACATCTATCTCCCTTTAGTGCCAAAAAATTTCTTCTAATGGTGATCAAGCCATAGGAATATAAAAAGGCTAATGTTGTAACCCTGAATACACAAACAACACAAAAATAGAAGAAAATAGATACCAAGCTAAAAAAATTCATAGCCTTCCATCCATAGACTGATGGTCAGATAGAAATGGTGAATAATTAGGCCCTACATAGCTCCACAAAGCACAATCTATTCCAAGTATGCATCAAGAATAAAATCAAAACACAACTACCATACTTGATGATAAATCTTGATGCAATGGGGACCATTACTTCTCAATGAGGGAGGAATGACCTAAGCAACATTTCAATTGATAATTCGAGTGACGGTTCTACCCCAATTGGTGGTAGAACATCTGGGAGCCATAACTTTTACACCATAACTCTATTTGACTCCATGTTTGAATCATTGGAAAGCTAAGAATGAGGGAAACATTGTGAGATAGTATGATCTTTGCTCAGTGGGTTTTGACCTCTAAAAATTAGATAGAAGTTCTCTAAATTTTAATTTTAGTAGTGCAATCTAAAAATAGTAAGTTTATAAAAATAGTACTTCCTTAAATTCTATATTGTTGTAAATCATGGAAGTCAAACCACTTAATCTCCCTCGAGATTGGTGACCTTCCACATCCTCCTCCTATATTTAAAATGTATATAAATGAATATGTAACCCAAAATGGAAATCAGACATCCCTTCTCAGAGATAGGTATATGTTTGGATCTCTAAATTTGATCAATAAAACATCTCTTTTCAGAGATAGCATTATTATAATTGTGTTGTTCTTGTTTCTTGAATTATCATTCAACCAAAAAAATTGAATTTTGGATTAGTTGTATCAAAGCAATTTTTCTTGAGAGTGTATGATCTCAAAGACAGGGTCAGGCTTCAATAAGCTTAGATAAAAATAACAGAGCTTCCAAACTATCCACCTATTCACTCAAAATGATCTCAAATGATGGACAACACTGAGACATCTGATCCTTTCAAAGAAATGGTGAATGAAACCCTCTAATAGTAGTAAGTGTAGATGTTACAATAATTCACCCAAATTCTTCAACAAATCTCAATGAAAAATTCTAGCTCCTTATCTACACCCCCACATCCTTTCATTACCCCAACACCCTTCAAGGTTTAGGTGAATTTTGATATCCCTACATTTGAAGGCAAAATCAATGATGATGTAGTATAAAATTTTTTGGATCAATTGTCTTCCTATTTTTCTATAAATAAATTCATCGATAAAGAGAATATCACTTTTTCTCTTTTGAAAGCATCATTGCCTGTCAAAAATTGGTGGGAAGTGTACAAGAAGAGATTCAGTATGGATGATATTGGCCTTGAGGTGGAACCTACTTGTGATGATTTCATATAAGTTATAAAGGAATAATACTACCCCATTGGAGTATGTGATATTCTGTAGATGCAGTGGCAACAACTTCACCAAGGTAAGGAACAATTTATTCAAGATTACACTGACATTTTTCATTCTCTATCTACAAGATTGGGCATCTAAGAAAGTGAGAAACAT
Source organism: Torreya grandis (assembly GCA_037957365.1). Lineage (NCBI taxonomy): Eukaryota > Viridiplantae > Streptophyta > Pinopsida > Cupressales > Taxaceae > Torreya > Torreya grandis. The sequence goes on along the minus strand of JARHVA010005532.1, from coordinate 86,513 downwards.
AAGGTTCTCAAATGTCGTGGTAGACTACAATGGTATATATGGGGGGAGATGGAACTCTTCAATCTGGAAACCCTTGGTGAGCATACAAGTTTGAGGTTACAATTGAGTAAAAGTATGGAAGAATGAATAGGAAGAGTCAACCTACAAAATGAAAAAGTGAAAAAAAAGGTCAAACATGAGGTCAAAATTAAAATCAAAAGGAAGGGAAGATTGTTAAATGGTGTGATTACCACAAATTTGAAATACACTCCAAAGAAAAATGTCAAGTCATTAAGTCCCTAATTTCTGAGTCACAATTCTCAACATCTACTACTTTACCTCTTACACACTCTGCAGTCGAAGAGGATGAAGAAGAGATTATAGATGATGAACCCAATGCCATTGTTACTTCATCATGGATCCATGAGGAGAGACTATATGATAAACAATGCTTGTTTCACTCTAAGTTATGGGTGAAAGGTAAGATTCTATAATTTATTCTTGATAGTGAGAGTCAAAAGAATGTAATCTCTGTTAATATTATGTAAAACCCTAAATTTTTCCATGAACCCTCACCTAAATCTATACAGTATTAGATGGTTGAGTCTAGAGAGAAACCTCTATGTCACCCACTGATGTTTTGTCTCATATGCAATAAAACCTTTTCAAGATGAGGTCTTATATGATGTGGTCAATCTGGATGTTTGTGATGTACTCTTTGGTTAGCCATTTATGTATGATCAACATGACATCTATAAATAAATAATTCAAAGGATCACCCTCACTCTTGGAACATAGTACAATAGGGTACCAGATGTACCACCTTCTACATCTGTCTCCCTAATTAGTGTCAAGAAATTTGTTCTCATGGTGATCAAGCAATAGGAATCTAAAAGGGCTGATGTTGCAACCCTGAATACACAAAAAACACAATAGAATAAAATAGATACCAAGCTGAAGAATTTTATAGCCTTCCATATATAGGCTGATGGTTAGACAAAAATGGTTATTAATCAGGCCCTATATAGCTCCAAAAATCACAGTCCATTCCAAGTATGCATTGGGAATTAAATCAAAACACAACTGCCACACTTGATGATAAATCTTGATGTAATGGAGACCATTGCTTATCAAGGAGCGAGCAATGATCCAAGTAACATTTTAGATGATAATTCGGGTGAGGGTTCTACCTCAATTGGTGGAAGAACTTTTGGAAGCCATAATTTTTTCACCATAGCTCCATTTGACTCATCGTTTAAACCATTGAAAAGATAAGATTGAGGGGAATATTTTGAGATGGCACGAGCTCTGCTTAATGGATTTTCACCTCTAAAACTAGATGTAAGTGCCTCAAATTTCAATTTTAGTAGTGTAGTCTAAAAATAGTAAGTTTCTAAAAATAGTAATTCCTCAAATTCTGTATTGTTGTAAATTATGGAAGTCAAACCACTTAATCTCCTTCAAGATTGGTGACCTTCCACATCCTCTTCCTACTTTCAAATGTGTATAAATGTAGATGTAAATTGAAATATAAATTAGACATCTCTTCTCATAGATAGGTATATGTTTGGATCTGTAAATTTGATCAATAAAACATCTCTTCTTAGAGATAGCATTATTGCAATTGTGTTGTGTTTGTTTCTTGAATTATCTTTCAACCAAAGCTTCTGAGTTTTAGATCATTGGTATCAGAGCAGTTTGTCTTGAGAGTGTATTATCTTGAGGATGAGGTCAGGCTACAAGAAGCTTAGGTGGAAAACAATAGAGCTTCCAAACTATCCATCTATTCACTCTAAATGATTTCAAATAGTGGACAACATTGAGATATTCGATCCTTTCAAGGAAATGATAAATAAAGCCCTCCAATAGCATTAAGACTAGATGTTATAATAATTCAACCAAATTCTCCAACAAATCTTGATGGAAAATTCTATCTCTTCATTTTCACCCCCATATCCTTTCAGTGCCCCAACACCCTTCAAGGTTTAGGTGAATTTTTATATCCCTACATTTGAAGGCAAAATCAATGTTGATGTAGTAGAAAATTGGTTGGATCAATTGTCTTCCTCTTTTTCTATAAATAAAATCATTGATAAAGAGAAGATCATTTTTTCTCTTTTGAAAGCATCATTGCCTATCAAAAATTGGTGGAAAGTGTAAAAGAAGAGATTCAGTACATATGATATTGGCCTTGAGGTGGAACCTACCTAGGATGATTTCATATAAGTTGTAAAGGAAGAATACTACCTCATTGGATTATATGATTATCTGTATATATAGTGGAAATAACTTCACTAAGGTAAGGAACAGTATATTCAAGATTATATTGACATTATTCATTCTCTATCTATGAGATTGGGCATCTAGAAAAGTGAAAAATATAAGGCTCTCAAATATCATGGTGGACTACGATGGTATATACAGGGGGAGATGAAACTCATTAAAATCTGTAAACCCTTGGTGAGGCATACAATTTTATGGTGAAGATTGAGTAGAAGCATGAAAGAATGAATATGAAGAGTCAACCTAAAAAATGGAAAAGTGACAAATAAGGTCAAACTTGAGGCCAAAATTGGAAGCAAAAGGAAGGGAAGATTTGGAAATGCTTTGATTACCACAAATCTATAACACACTCCAAAGAAGAATATCAAGCCATCAAGTCCCTCCTTTCTAAGTCACAATCTTTAACATCTACTACTATGCCTCATACACACCTTGCAGTCAAAGAGGATGAAAAAGAGATTGTATATGCTAAGCTTGATGCCATCATTGCTTCATCATGAACCCATGAGGAGAGGCCAAATGACAAGGAAAGGTTATTTCACTCTAAGATATGGGTGAAAGGTAATCCTCTGCATTTTATTCTTGATAGTGGGAGTCAAAAGAATTTAATCTCTACTAATATTTTGAAAAGCCTAAATTTTTCCATGAAGCCTCATCCAAATCCATACAATATTATATGGTTGAGTCTAAGGAGAAACCTCTGTGTCACACATCAATGTCTTCTCTCATATGTAATAAAACTTTTCCAAGATGAGGTCTTATGTGATGTGGTCAATCTAAATATTTATGATGTACTCTTTGGTTAGTTATTCATGTATGATTGACATGGAATATATGAATCAAGAACTCAAAGGATCATCCTCACTCTTGGCACATGGTGCTATAGGGTACCAGATGTACCACCTTCTACATCTGTCTCCCTGATTAGTGCCAAAAAATTTATTCTCGTGGTGGTCTAGCCACAGGAATCCAAAAGGGTTGATGTTGTATCCCTAACTACATAAACAACACAATAATAGAAGCAAATAGATACCAAGCTGAATAATTTCATGGCCTTCCATCCACAAACTGATGGTTAGATAGAAATGGTGAACAATCAAGCCCTACACAGGTCCATAAAGCAAAGTCCATTCCAAGTATGGATTGGGAATCAAATAAAAATACAACTACCAAAGTTGATGACAAATATTGATACAATGGGGACCATTGCTTCTAGAAGAGGGAGAAATGATCCAAGCAACATTTTAAATGATAATTCGGGTGACGGTTCTATTCCAATTGGTGGCAAAACTTCTGAGAACCATAACTTTTGCACCATAGCTATGTTTGACTCCCAGTTTGAACTGTCAAAAAGATAAGAATGAGGGGAATTCCATGAGATGGCACAAGCTTCAATCAATGGGGTTTGATATCTAAAAATTAAATGGAAGTTCCCCAAATTTTAATTTTAATAGTGTAATCTAAAAATAGTAATTCTTTGAATTTTATATTGTTGTAAATCATGCAAATTGAACCACTTAATCTCCCTCGAGATTGGTGACCTTCCACATCATCCTCCTACCTTCAAAATGTATATAAATGAATATGTAACCCAAAATAGAAATCAAACATCTCTTCTCAGATATAGGCATATGTTTAGATCTATAAATTTGATCAATAAAATATCTCTTCTCAGAGATAGCATTACTACAATTATGGTGTTCTTATTTCTTGAATTATCTTTCAAATAAAGCTTCTGAGTTTTGGATCAGTGGTATCAGAGTGGTTTGTCTTGAGAGTGTATGATCCTAAGGATGAGGTCAGGCTACAAGTAGCTTGGGTGGAAAATAACAGAGCTTCCAAACCATCTACCTATTCAATTTAAATGACCTCAAATGGCAGAAAACACCAAGACATATGATCCTTTCAAGGAAATGGTGAATGAATCCCTCAAATAGAAACAATCATAGATGTTACAATAATTTACCCAAATTCTCCAATAAATCTTGATGAAAAATTATGGCTCTTCATCTGCACCCCCATATCCTTTTAGTGCCCCAACACCCTTCAAAGTTCAGGTGAATTTTGATAGCCCTACATTTGAAGATAAAATCAATGTTGATGCAGTATAAAATTGGGTGGATCAATTGTCTTACTATTTTTATATAAATAAATTTATTGATAAAGAGAAGATCACTTTTGCTCTTTTGAAAGCATCATTGCTTATCAAAAATTGGTGAGAAGTGTACAAGAAGAGATTCAGTATGGATGATATTAACCTTGAGGTAGAGCCTACCTAGTATGATTTCATGGAAGCTATAAAGGAAGAATACTACCCCATTAGAGCATATGATGATCTGTATATAGAGTGGTAACAACTTCACTAAGGTAAGGAATAGTTTGTTCAAGATTACACTGACATTTTTCATTCTCTATCTGTGAGATTGGGCATCCAAGAAAGTGAGAAAAACAAGGTTCTTAAATATCATGGTGGACTACAATGGTATATACAAGGGAAAATTTAACTCTTCAATCTAGAAACCCTTGGTGAGGTATACAAGTTTGCGATGAAGATTGAGCAGAATCATGAAAGAATGAATATGAAGAGTCAACCTACAAAATGGAAAAGTGATAAAGAAGGTCAAACATGAGGCCAAAATTGAAAGCAAAAGGAAGGGAAGACTGGGAAATGGTGTGATTATCATACATCTAGAATGCACTCCAAAGAAGAATGTCAAGTTATCATGTCCCTACTTTTTGAGTCATAATCCTTAACATCCACTGCTCTGCCTCATACACACCCTGTAGTCGAAGAGGATGAAGAATAGATTATAGATGTTGAGCTTGATGCCTTTTTTACTTCATCATAGACCTACGAGGAGAGGTCAGATAACAAGAAAAGGTTGTTTCACTCTAAGTTAAGGGAGAAAGGTAAGCCTCTATATTTCATTCTTGATAGTGGGAGTCAAAAGAATTTAATCTCTATTAATGTTGTGAAAAGCCTAAAATTTTCTATGAAGCCTCACCCAAAGTGATATAGTATTGGATGGTTGAGTCCAGAGAGAAACATATGTGTCACCCACCAATGTCTTCTCTCATATGCAATAAAACCTTTCCAAGATGAGGTCTTATGTGATGTGGTCAATCTAGATATTTGTGATGTACTCTTTGGTCAGCCATTCATGTATGATCGACATAGCATCTATGAATCAATAACTTGAAGGATCACCCTCACTATTAGAACTCGATGCTATAGTGTACTAGAGGTACCACCTTCTAGATTTGTCTCTCTGATTTGTGCTAAGAAATTTGTTCTCATGGTGGTCAAGCCACAAGAATCCAAAAGGGCCAATGTTACATCCCTAACTACATAAACAACAAAATAATAGAATTAAATAGATACCAAGTTAAGAATTTCATGGCCATCCATCCATAGATTAATGGTCAGATAGAAATGGTGAACAATTGGGCCGTGCACAGCTCTACAAAGCACAGTACATTCCAAGTATGCATCGAGAATCAAATCAAAAATCAACTGCCACACTTGATGACAAATATTGATGTAATGGGGACCATTCCTTCTCAAGGAGAGAGGAATAATCTAAGCAATATTTTAAGTGATAATTCAGGTGACGGTTCTACCCTAATGGGTGGTAGAACTTTTGGGAGCTATAACTTTTGCGCCATAGCTTCATTTGACTACCCATTTGAACTATTGCAAAGTTACAAATGAGGGGAATACCATGAGATGGAATGAGATCTACTCAGTGGGTTTTTACCTTTAAAAACTAAATGAAAGTGCCCCAAATTTCAATTTAAGTAGTGCAGTTTAGAACTAGTAAATTTCTAAAAATAGTAATTCCTTGAATTTTGTATTATTGTAAATCATGAAAGTCAAACCACTTAATCTCCTTTGATATTTGTGACCTTTCAATCCTCCTTCCACCTTAAAAATGTATATAATTGAATATGAAACCTGAAATGGAAATCAAGCATCTCTTCCCCTCATAACAAAAATTATATTTCAACCAAATCTTCTATATTTTGGATAAGTGGTATCAAATTAATTTGTCTTGAGAGTGTATGATCTTGAGGATGAGGTCAGGCTACAAGAATCTTGGGTGAAAAATAATAGAGCTTCTAAACAATCCACCTATTTACTCCAAACAACCTCAAATGATAGACAAAATTGAGACATCTGATCCTTTTAAGGAAATGGTGAATGAAACCCTCCAATAGTAGAAAGTGTAGATGTTACCAAAATTCACCCAAATTCTCTAATAAATCTCGATGGAAAATTCTAGCTCGTCATCTGCAACCCCACATCCTTTTAGTGCCCCAACACCCTTCAAGGTTCAGGTGAATTTTAATATCCTTATATTTGATGGCAAAATCAATGTTGATGTAGTATAAAATTGGTTGCATCAATTGTCTTCCTATTTTTCTGTAAATAAATTCATCGATAAAGAGAAGATCACTTTTGCTCTTTTGAAAGCATCATTGCCTATCAAAAATTGATGGAAAGTGTACAAGAAGAGATTCAATATGGATTATATTGGCCTTGAGATGGAACCTACCTAAGATGATTTCATAGAAGCTATAATAGAATAATACTACCCCATTGGAGTATATGATGATCTATATATAGAGTGGTAATAACTTTGCCAAGGTAATAAATAGTCTATTCAAGATTACACTGATATTTTTAATTCTTTATCTATGAGATTCGGCATCTAGGAAAGTGAGAAACACAAGGTTCTCAAATATTTTGGTGGACTATAATGTTATATACTGGGAGAGATGAAACTCTTCAATCTAGAAGCCCTTGGTGAGGCATACAAGTTTGTGGTGAAGATTGAGTAGAAGCATGGAAGAATGAATATGAAGAGTCAACCTACAAAATGGAAAAGTGATTAAAAAAAAAGGTGAAACACGAGGCCAAAATTAAAATAAAAAGGAATGGAAGAATAAGAAATGGTGTGATTACCACAAAGCTGAAATGCACCCCAAAGAAGAAAGCCAAGCCATTAAGTCCCTGCTTTCTGAGTCATAATCCTCAACATCTACTACTCTACCTCATACACACCCTACAGTCAAAGAGGATGAAGAAGAGATTTTAGATTTAGCCTAATGTCATCATTTCTTCATCACAGACCCATAAGGAGATGCCAGATGATAAGGAAAGGTTGTTTCACTCTAAGTTATAGGTGAAAGATAAACCTCTACATTTCATTCTTGATAGTGGGAGTCAAAAGAATTTAATATCTACTAATGTTGTGAAAAGATTAAATTTGTCCATGAAGCCTCACCCAAATCTATACAGTATTGGATCATTGAGTCTAGGGAGAAACATCCATGTCTCCCACCAATGTCTTCTCTCATATATAATAAAACCTTTCCAGGATGAGATCTTATGTGATGTGATCAATCTGAATGTTTGCAATGTACTCTTTGGTCAGCCATTCATGTATGATCGATATGGAATTTATGAATCAAGAACTTGAAGGATCACCCTCACACTTAGAACACAGTGCTATAGGGTACCAGAGGTGCCACCTTCTACATCTATCTCCCTGATTAATTCCAAGAAATTTGTTCTCATAGTGATCAATCCATAGGAATCCAAAAGGGCTAATTTTATAGCCTTGACTACACAAACAACATAACAACAAAAGCATATAGATACCAAGTTAAAAAAATTCGTGTCCTTCCATCCATAGACTGATGGTCAGATAAAAATGGTGAACAAGCATGCCTTATACATATCCATAAAACACAGTGCATTCTAAGTATGCATCGAGAATCAAATCAAAACACAACTACCATATTTGATGACAAATCTTGATGCAATGGGGACCATTGCTTCTCAAGGAGGGAGGAATGATTCAAGCAATAATTTAGGTGATAATTTAGGTGACAATTCTACCCTAATTGGTAGTAGGACTTTTGAGAGCCATAACTTTTGCACCATTGCTCCGTTTGACTCCCCATTTGAACTGTTGAAAAGATAAGAATGAGAAAAATGCTATGAGATGGCATGAGCTCTATTTGATGGGTTTTGAACCCTAAAAAACTAGATGGAAGTGACCCAAATTTCAATTTTATTAGTGCAATCTAAAAATAATAAGTTTCTAAAAATGGTAATTCTTTGAATTCTTTATTGTTGTAAATCATGGAAGTTAAACCACTTAATATCCTTTGATATTGGTGACCTTCCACGTCCTCCTTATACGTTAAAAATGTGTATAAATAAAGATATAACCCAAAATATAAATCAGACATCTCTTCTCAGACATAGGCATATGTTTGGATCTACAAATTTGATCAATAAAACATCTCTTCTCAGAGATAACATTATTAAAATTATGTTTTTCTTGTTTCTTGAATTATCTTTCAACCAAAGCTTCTAAGTTTGGATCAATGGTATCAAAATATTTTGTTTTGAGAGTGTATGATCTTGAGGATGAGGTCAGGCTATAAGAAGCTTGGGTGGAAAATAATAGAGCTTCCAAACTATCCACCTATTCACTCCAAATGACTTCAAATGGTAGATAACACTGAGACATCTGATCCTTTCAAAGAAATGGTGAATGAATCCCTCCAATAGTAATAAGCACAGATGTTACAATAATTCATCTAAATTCTCAAATAAATCTCAATGGGAAATTTTGGCTCCTCATTTGCACCCCCACATCCTTTCAGTGCCTCAACAACCTTCAAAGTTCATGTGACTTTTGATATCCTTATATTTGAAGGCAAAATCAATGCTGATGTAGTAGAAAATTGGTTGGATCAATTCTCTTCTTATTTTTTTATAAATAAATTCACCGATAAAGAGAAGATCATTTTTGCTTTTTTGAAAGCATTATTTCCTATCAAAAATTGGTGGGAACTGTGCAACAAGAGATTCGGTATAGATGATATTGGCCTTGAGGTAGAACTTACCTGGGATGATTTCATAGATGCTATAAAGGAAGAATACTACCCCATTGGAACATATAATGATCTGTATATAGAGTGGAAACAACTTTGCCATGGTAAGGAACAATCTATTCAAGATTACACTAACATTTTTCATTCTCTATCTATGAGATTGGGCATCCAAGAAAGTGAGAAACACAAGGTTCTTAAATATCATGGTGGACTACAATGGTATATACGAGGGGAGAAGGAACTCTTCAATCTAAAAACCCTTGGTGAGGCATACAAGTTTGTGGTGAAGATTGAGTATAAGCATGGAAGAATGAATATGAAGAGTCAACCTACAAAATGGAAAAGTGACAAAGAAGGTCAAACATGAGGCCAAAATTAGAAGCAAAAGGAAGGGAGGATTGGGAAATGGTGTGATTACCATAAATATGGAATGCACTCCAAATAATTATGTCTAGCCATCAAGTCCCTGCTTTTTGAGTCACGATCGTCAAAATCTACTATTTTACCTCATACACACCATGTAATCAAAGAGGATGAAGAAGAGATTATAGATGTTGAGCCTAATGTCATCATTGTTTCATCATAGACCCATGAGCATAAGCTAGATGATAAAGAAAGGTTATTTCACTCTAAGTTACGGGTGAAAGGTAAGCCTCTACATTTCATTCTTGATAGTGGGAGTCAAAAGAATTTAATCTCTGATAATGTTGTGAAAAGCTTAAATTTTTCTATGAAGCCTCACACAAAGCCATACAGTATTGGATGGTTGAGTCTAGAGAGAAACCTTTGTGTCACCCACCAATGTCCTCTCTCATATGCAATAAAACCTTTCCAAGATGAGGTCTTATGTGATGTGGTCAATCTGGATGTTTGTGATGTACTCTTTGGTCAGCCATTCATGTATGATTGACATGGCATATATGAATCAAGAACTTGAAAGGATCACCTGTACTATTGTAACATAGTGTTATAGGGCACTAGAGGTACCACCTTCTACATCTATCTCCCTCATTAGCGTCAAGAAATTTGTTCTCATAGTGGTCAATCCACAAGAATCCAAAAGGGCTGATGTTGCTACCCTGACTACATAAACAACATAATAATAGAAGTAAATAGATAACAAGATAACTAATTTCATGGACTTATATCCATAGATTGATGGTTAGATAAAAATGGTGAGCAATCAGGCCCTACACAGCTCCACAAAGCACAGTCTATTCCAAGTATGCATCAAGAATCAAATCAAAATACAACTGCCACACTTGATGACAAACCTTGATGCAATGAGGACCATTACTTTTTAGGGAGGAAGGAATGATCTGAGGAACATTTCATGTGATAATTTGGGTGATGGTTCTACCCCAATTGATGGTAGAACTTTTGGGAGACATAATTTTTTCACCATAGCTCTATTTGACTCCTTGTCTGAACCATTGGAAAGTTAAGAATGAGGGGAATGCCGTGAGATGGCATGAGTTCTATTAGATTGGTTTTAACTCCAAAAAGCTAGATGGAAGTACCCCACATTTCAATTTTAGTAGTGCAGTCTAAAAATTGTAAGTTTTTAAAAATAGTAATTCCTTAAATTTTGTATTGTTGTAAATCATGGAAGTCAAACCACTTAATCTCCCTCGAGATTGGTGACCTTTCACATCCTCCTCGTACCTTAACAATGTGTATAAATGAAGATATAACTTGAAATAGAAATCAAACATCTCTTCTCAGAGATAGGTATATGTTTGAATCTGTAAATTTGATCAATAAAACATCTCTTCTCAGAGATAGCACTATTACAATTGTGTTGTTCTTGTTTCTTGAATTATCTTTCAACCAAAGCTTTTGAGTTTTGTATAATCACAACTTTTTATGGTTAACCTACATATGAATATGTACTAATTTGAATTCTAATAACCCTATATATACACATGTATCCTAAACCATTTCCCATCAAGTATCATATAAGAAACCAAGTTATTAAGTTACATATTAAGTCTATAGATCACATGATTGTCATGGAGATTGTGCATTGATTATATTTGTGCTTATCAATTTTTTTTGTAGTCTTGTGGCTACATAATTGTACTAAAATAAGGATTAAATTGAAGATTGTATAGTATTCATTCATTATTATAGGGAAATAATTTGGATATTTATCTCACATTACGATAGAACACTCACAATCACTATAACTACATTGATCCCCAATTATTGCATAGTAATATGTAGTTGTAACCTTTAAGGATCCTTGGATTAATTTAATTTGTATATTTTCCTTGGATATGTTAGTTGGATTGTGTTAGGTTTATCTCAAAGGATAATAGTTTCAGACATCTACATGCTCCAATTTTTCTCATTAGACTCAAAGTTATAGACTTATGTTTATAACAAAGGATCTTAGAAATTTTGTAACCCTAGGGACCTACATAGTTATTTTCAACCTAGCCTGACTAAATTCAACATAACTTACCAAATTCAAAAACTAAAATTGACCGCTACGCTTCTCCATGGTGCCAAAATTGGATGTCTTTTCTATTCACTATTATCCTTTTGGGGGATAATTTACACTATTCTAAAATTAATTTCCTACAATTATTAGTGACTATCTAAACACAAGTGAATCATGTTAAGGTATTCATTTCTCTTTATTGATGTACAATCATATGATTCCATAAGTAACTTTTCATCATCCAAAAACATGAGTATGTTTTTAGTAATATGTATTGATGAATCCTTTGGATATTTTGATGGTTTGAAAAGTGTTTTCAAGCATCAAGTTAATATTGTATGGTAATGTGTGTTATATATCTATTTTATATTTTTATAAGGATGTATGTGCTTCAATGATTCTTGGTGAATTTATTTTCACACCACATAAGGATGGATGTAACCTACATTTATATTGTAACTTTGTCTTGACTTCAACTAGTAGTGAAGCATTAGTAGACTTGAGTTTGGACTTTGGTTCTGGATATTTTTCTTCCATGCTTTATAAATCTTAAACTGATTAATTTGACCACTTGGTATAAATTCAAGTAAGAACTATGTTATATCTAAGTGATGTACTAAATTATAAGGTCTACCAAAGAATCAAGTACTTTTCATATGAAACCACATAATTCAAGGCTAACTAGCACTTGGTAGGTGGAGGATATATATCAAGTAATTAACCATTTATTGTTAGTTTGGTTGAAACTAAAAATAGTAGAACTAGTACTAATTCACATGGAAATGTGTTATGGTTCATTGGAACTATATTGTGAATTTACTTATTGTGGTGCATTGTGATATTTTTGACATTGGTGAGTAGTTGACAATTCTAATTTAAGTAGGTGGATCTTGTGCCTATAAAAACATATCTCTACACTATTGAAAATGATTTAAAACCTGTGAGGAAAAATTATATATTGTGTCCATTAGTGATAATAGTCATTATAGATCTATACATAAATTTGGGGAAGGGACTTTGAGTTGAATCATGTCCTTATGAGGACTTGGGGTAACATTGTAGTGTTTGTAAGCTTGTGAGCTATGTGTTTGTATATGTGTGTTGTATAATATATTTGGATAAGTTTGAAATATCTCATTTTATAATTAATAAATATCATGTTTTATGGTTGTTATTATTTTACATTAATTATTTATGAGGTGCATGGACGAATCTGTATCTTCATTGAGACCCCTAACCATTATTACATCATTTGGTATTAGAGAAAGGAAACCACTCCAAGTTGGAAGATCAAATATTTTCAAGTTCTCCATATTTGTGGAAGTGGGTAGAGAATAGATAGTGAGTGAGTTGTGTGATGTGTGTAAGTTTGTAAGACGTACAATAGTAAATCTTAGATTGTGCAAAGTCAATATGCATCCATGAAGAGTGGGAAAATTAATCATAACTATGACTAAAAGACTAGATGAGATGATAAAAAAATTACAAGTAATGGAGACAAGGTTGGCTATAATGGAGGAAGATATAGGAAGAGTATTCATCCTAAGTGATGATGTGAGTGATGTAGAGGTCGAAGTCTTAAAAGTGGATGAAGAGAAAGAAAGACCATCACATGAGTAATTTTTTGAGGGATAAGAGAGGCTTATCAAAGTGTTATTTACCTAAAGATATTATATTATGATGTATATTGATGGGTGGATATGTCGATATGTGGCACACATCCTCTTAATCATATGGTTAATACCGAAAGAGATGATATATTGATGTATATTGGTTGGTAGATATGTTGACATATGTGATGCAGAGGTATTCCTTAAACTTGTCTTTATTGAAATGGAAAAAAGAAACATATTCACCTACTCACACACCTCTATCAATAACCCCTAACTCTGATTAGATTTGCCTAGTCTTTTCTTTTATCTTGGAAACTCAAGACTAAAACCTCTTTAGAATCCTTGGTTGTTAGACTCTTGTGATCAATTTTGAACACACAAACTTTGTATCTCCTAAAAAAACCTTTGATCTCAGTCATTCATAATCATAGTCCAACCCTTCTTGACCATTTATCCTACTAACTCAATACACATTGTCATCTTCAAACAAATTTCAAACTTGTATTGACTTATTATGTTCTTGAGGTTCATGTGCTTATTTGTGTTTCATAGATCTAGTAAAGGTTTAATGGTATTTAGGACCTTTATCATAATTATTATAGTCCATTCTAATTTCTCTTCCAACTTACTATACTATTCTATGTTCTTTCCCCTTCCAAACAACTTCCTCCTATACTCAAAATCCCCCACAAACCAATAATAAGAATTCAAATATTTGAATTCTAGTTTTGGTGAGAAAGTACCTTTTAGACCACAATTCAAATTATAATGAACTCTAAGACTCATCACTAAGACAAAAATCTCATATAAGACTCCTATTCACTATAACAAATTAAAATGGGGGCCTTTTGAAGATGCCCCTGCATCATACTACCAAGGGGCAAAGAAAACTTTCCCCGAAAGTTATAAACATTCTTGCTTTGATGTGCTTCACTTGCTGATTTTTGATCTTCATTGCTTGGCCTCCTAGATCCCAAGACCTACTTGAGGATTTTAAACCTTATCTTCTCTTATCTTCAACTTCAAGCAATCTCTCATTCATATTTTCATGCTTTCTTGATCCACACTTATATTACTTTCTTCCTCTTGTCATCTTCCTCCAACTTGTACCTACAACTAAAAACAATTCATTATCAAAATCATATTATTTCTCATGCCCTTGATAAATTCTCCAAATCTCATATTTGTTTTCTTTTTGTTATTACTCCCAAGCACCTTCATGTGCCTTGTATGCTTCACTCTTCTTCTTTGCATCATCTACCAATGCATCTTCTCCTTCTCCTTGTATGGTTTCTCCTCCATCTTCAACTTTAACAACTGCAACTTCATCATGTGAAGGGCCTTTTTATGATTGACTTCTCCTTATCTTCATTAATGATCTTATCTTGAACACCATGGTTACATGCCATAAGTATATATTCTCATGGTTCACCTTCTTAACCATCTCTTTATACATTTGATGAGGATCAAAACCATATTCTCTCTTCAAATCTTCATACAAACTAGAATATTCCTCATACCTTTCCTTATGTTGTTGTCCCAATGCTTCTTTGCCTTCATTTACATCCTTTTGAGTGAGTATCTATTCATTCTTCATTTCATCTTGTTTCTTAGATGGCTGACTTGCTTGATCCTCTTCCAATATCATGACTCTATCTTGAGCCTCTTCATCCTCTTAGTTCCTCTTGAACACCACTTAATCATATGTTTATTCTTCTTTGAACCCATGCATTGGCCCAGCTATCTCATTCTCTTTCTCAAATCTCAAACCTACATTCACACATATCAAAGCATCATTAGATTATAACACATGAGGCTTGATTGCCTCCTTTTTCTTCATATTTGGTTGCTTGCTTAACACCTTCAATTGTTTCTTCACTCTACCAATCTCTTCTTGTCTTTTCCTTTTCTTCATGATATATTTGAGAGGCCATCTCACTCTTTTGCTAACCCCAACTAAAAAATTTGGTCTAAGTGCTTCCAAATATTACTCCAAACCTATCAATATTGTCCTCAACTTAACAATATCCCTCATATCCACTTCCTCTTTCTTTACGTCTTTGTGGCATCCTTCTTGTTTCAAGCCCTTCATTTTATTTGCATTCTCTTCACTCTATCTCTAGGCATATATCTTGACCTATCTCTTTATTGACAAGCCTTCCCATTTGTCTTCTTGACCTCTCTCTCTCTCTCTCTCTCTCTCTCTCTCTCTCTCTCTCTCTCTCTCTCTCTCTCTCTCTCTCTCTCTCTCTCTCTCTCTCTCTCTCTCTCTCTCTATTCTCAATCTCTCTCCACGAGCTTCCTTCTTAGAGCTCTCACGAGCCCTCTACTTTCTCTCTCTAAGCCTCTATGGGCTAACAGCTTCACCACAACTTTCTCTTTTCTTCCTTTCTATATGTGCCTACAACTTCTTTAACATCCTTACAACATTCTTACAATGAACTGATCAAATTCATAAAATGAAAACAAAACAAATTGTACCTTCCTTGGCTTGTAGATTTCTTTATCATCTTCATAATGAACTCCTCACTCTGATACCAAAATGATGAAGAGGTATTCCTTAAACTTGTCCTTATATAAATGGAAAAAAGAAACATATTCACCTATTCACACACCTATACTAATAACCCCTAATTTTGATCACATTTACCTAGTCTTTTCTTTTATCTTGGAAACTTAAGACTGCAACCTCTTTAGATTCATCGGTTATTAGACTCTTGTGGTCAATTTTGAACACCCAAAATTTGTATCTCCTTTCAAACCTTTTATCTCATTCATTCATAATCATAGTCCAACCCTTCTTGATTGTTTAGCCTATTAACTTAGTACACATTGTCATCTTTAAACAACTTTCAAACTTGTATTGACTTATTATGTGCTTGAGGTTCATGTGCTTATTTGTGTTCCACACATCCACTAAAGGTTTAATGGTATTTAGGACCTTTATCATAATTGTTATAGTCCATTCTAAATTCCTTGCCAACTTACTATACTACTCTATGTTCATTCCCCTTCTAAACAACTTCCTCCTATACTCAAAATCCCCCACAAACCAATAACAAGAATTCAAATATTTGAATTTTAGTTTTGGTGGGAAAGTGCTTTTTAGGCCAAAATTCAAATTTTAATGAACTCTAAGACTCCTAACTAAGAAAAAAAACTCCTATAAAACTCATACTCACTATAATAACTTAAAATGGGGGCCTTTTGAAGATTCCCCTACATCAATATGGCACACATCTTCTTGGTCATATAGGTAACTTGTGGTTTTTATTATATTGGGAAATGAGTGGGCCTACATTGCAATTAGTGATCAACCCATCTATTATTGTAAGAGGGTCTATTTAAAGATAGCCATATCATTGTGTAATAATGAAGGAGAACTATTGTAATTGAAGTGTATGCTTTAGTAAGGAGGTTACCCCCTTGAAGAGGCCTATGATAGTCGATAAATTCCTTCCCCATAATGAATATTGTATAGTGTTTCCCTACCTTAAAGGTATTTTTGAATATAATTCATATTTGGGAATTTTGGCCCACCAAATATATTTAGTGTTGATCTTCATTATATTTTGCATATTATTTGGATGGTTTTGCATATTATTTGGTTGGTTAATGTGATGTTATTAGCAATGGGTAATAGAGCCATGATTTGGGCAAAGTGGGAAAAGTTTTGTTTTTGTAAAATGTTTTTTAATAAAGGTGAATAACTTTCAAAAGGTTTTTCTCTTCACAAAAGTGTTTGATTCAAACAATTTTTTAATGGATGGAAAGAGGACTTCGATAACTTTCCAAAAAGTGGTCACACTAAGGATTATGAATAGTATCATGGGAGATATGGAAATCTAAACTTGACCCTACAAACTTAATTTTTGATGAATTTTTTATGTGCAACATGCAAAAAAATCATACATTTTATTTCGGGTGAGCAATATAGGCCATTTTTTCAATTGAAAGGAAAAATTTAGATCTATTTTTCTACTTGGATTTATTTTTACATTTGTGGTATAAAAGTGTACAAAAAAAATCCTTAAAACCCTAATTTTAATGAATTATTGATCATGAGGCTTCAAATTATTTCTAGAGATAATAATATTGATACTTGAGAATGGTGTATTAATTTTAAAGAGCTCCACTTTCACTCAAAATATTGGAAAGTATATTTATCCATTTTTATTTATGATTATGCATGGAGTTGGTTTGTTCAAAAGTAAAAAAAGCAATATTTGTTCATGGAAAGAAATGGAACAAGCTTTCCTAGATTGATGGGACACTTAGAAAGAAATTTTTGATAATGATGCAAACAAAGAGGACATAGAGGGTTTTTTTACGTAAGATTAACGATGGAATAATAATTTCATTTGATAATTTTATTCTCCACCTCCATGTAGTAGTGGGATATGGAGAGGAAATATATGCATGGATTGATTTAGAGGATAATTGTAGATAATGGTATGGAGAAATGTCTTTTCATTTACATATGGAAAAATAATATTGAAGGGAAATAGATACATGGGTCGATTTGGAAGATAATTGTAGAGAATGGTATGAGGATTTTTTTCACTTAGATGAGAGTGATTTATTTAGTATTCTCTTCAAATATTCTTCCATATATATGGTGTGGGGTGGGGAGAAGGGGGATGGTGATCAGAGTGATTTTCTTCTTACCTTGAATGATTCAAAGTCATCCAAAGAGGTTCTTCCAATTTTTGTCAATGATTTTCCACAAGTGTTCTTCTCTTCATTGAATAGTTTGTTATCGCATGTTTCTAGTTGATGTTATTTTTTTGGTTGCTCTATACATATATCTATATGACACACTTGATAATCAACCTTGGGTAAGAGTGAGTGAGTTTATTATGTTCATCACAATGTTGTTGTACATGATAATATCCAAGAAAAGAAGAAAAAAGTAGAAGAAAAAGAGGATGCATGGATGAGTCTCCCCCTAGTCCTTAGACTTTAAGGAAAACATCTTCTCCAAGCAAAGTAAGAAGAGCTGAAAGAAAAATTGGATGCATAGATGGGCCTCCACTTGGTCCTCAAGTTTTGGGGATTACATATTTTTCTATGTAATGTAATTGAGATTTTTTTTTTAAACATGTTTTGTTATTCTAATTTTTCTTGGGATGAAACATGTTAAAGGGGATACAATGTTATGTAACTAAAGAGATGATATTGTGATGTATATTCATGGGTAGAGATTTTGACATCCGACACACATCCCCTTAATCATATTAGTAACTTGTGGTATTTATTATATTGGATAATGAGTGGGCCTACATTGGGATCAATGATATACCCATCCATATTGGTAACTTGTGATATTTATTATGTTAGGCAATGAGTGGCCTACAATAGGATTAGTGATTGACCCATCTATTATTGTTATAGGGTGTATATAAGGAAGGGCTTATCATTGTATAATAATGAAGGAGAATCACTTAAGTGAGGAGGCTTGAACAACCTCCTCAAGGTTACAACTTTTGATGATAACAATTATGGCATGCTCGATGTGACAAGAGACATCATCCATTAAAGAGTTATTAGTAATGATCTTCAATGTACCAACCTTTGGAGTCATGAACACAAGCACCAATGGCAACTCCGAGTTCATTCATTTGGGTCTATCAACCCATGTATTCTTTCAAACAAGTACTCTCTCTATTTTGCCTTTCTCATGAAGTGTGATGGTTGAGTTTGAAGTGGATTTTAATTATACTCAAGTTGGTGAGCCATATCAAGCTTATGTTGATCCTTACCAACAATATGTTAATCCTTACCAATTGCATATATCAATCCTATAATGGCCTTATTTATATTCCATATCACTCTAGCTATCAATATGACCAACCTTTCTATCAAGAGTTTTACTCTTCCTCCTTTCCTCATCAACCTTACCAAGTTTGTCAACCTTCATATCAGTCCTTTCAAGCTTACTATCATCAAGAGTTAAGATATAAGGAGGAGTGTATAGCTAGGTAAATTCAAGCTAATAAAGAGCAAGACTATTAGTTGCTCATGAAGATGTCATATAATAAAATGATAATGAGAAAGATAGATAGAAGTGTATAACTTGGACAAGTTGTTCCTATTCATCTCATTCAAAAACTAAGGGACTCATTACAGTTTTCAAGGAGTGAGTGGGCATCCTTTGAGGAGGGAAATCAACATGTCTTAACTAATGAAAGGATATAAATGAGATACTTAAATCAATGCATGTAGGATAGGTTAGTAATATTGGAGAAGCAAGAAATCCAATACCATAAACCTCAATTACCTTATCCTACTCCACATCAACCTTATGTTTCTCCTAAATTTCTCGAACTTGCAATAAGCCATCAAAAAAAGCTTGATTCTATGAAAGGCTCACTCATTGTTCCTCAAGCTCAACCTACTCTCCCTCAAGAACCTTCTCCCATGATCATCCAAAATTAAAATTTTGAGTATAATCCAAGATAGTTTGTAAGGTTTGCAAACCCTTTATCCACCCCTCAAGTTGTAACACACCATCAAGAAGAAGCTCCTAAGTTCAAGGTTTCAAGTTGGAAGTAAGTGGTAGAGTCATGGGGAATGAAAGATGAAAAATGCATAGATTTGGAAATGGAAGCCAAAGAGGAACCTTTGCCTATTCAAGCCCCACTAATCCCTCCTCAAGAACATAAAACCTTCCCATCATGGAGGTCAATCCAAGAAGGAATCCAAAGTAAGAAAGAGGTCCTTGTTGAGAAGGTTGAAGAACCTAAAACCTTCCCATCATGGAGGTAAATTTAAGAGAGCATTCAAATGAAGAAGGAAGTACTTGTTGAGAAGGTTAAAGACCAAAGCATATCAAGGTTTGATGGATTGATTAGTGAATGGAAGGAGGATAATGATAAGATCATTTATCGCAAGAGCTCAAAGGGTATTTGTGAGTTTTAGCAACCCATCTTTAAAGAAGAACATGTTCAATGGGAGGCCAATGAAGAAGTTCAAGTTGCAGCTATAAGTGAGCCTCAAGAAAGCTATAAGGAGAGTAATCCAAGTGAATATGATGAAGAGGTCATCATTAGAACACATATTGGTGAAGAGAAAAGTAAATCAGTCTTTCAAGATGAAGAGAAAGGTGAACTTGATAGAGTACAAGTTGATCAAGTGATAGTAGACCTTGAAAGAGATAGTCTTCCTCAATGTGAACAGGATTTTGATCATGTTATTGCAGAAAAATAAGTTTATAAAGACTCATTATAAGCAACTAAAGATTTTTTTGAGCCCCAAAAATATGATCAAAGAGGTACAACCTTTAATTCCTTCTCAAATTTTATCGAAACCACCTCTATATCAGTGCCTATCAAGATAGATGAAAGTATAAATTAGCTAGAACCAAGTGTAGTTCAATTGGAGGACTTGTTTGAAGTCTTAGGATTAGTTAAACTCTTCTAGAGGGAGGCTATGGTCTGATCTAGATTGAGGAAGGCAACTTTGTTAAACAAACCAACAAGCAAGAAGATGGAAGCTCTCCAAGCTTGTCACTCCAAGAGGATACTTCTTTTGAATTTGAATTACTTGATGTTTTCAAGGGAAGCTATCAAATTCTTAACCCATTTGCAAGTATGTGTTCACTCTTTGAATATAATACAAATCTCTTTCGGCATCAACCTCTCGAAGAGCAAGAAGCTTCGCCTCTTGAAGTCAATTCTACAAAAATGTTGCAAGCAACATGTCAATGCATTCATTTTGATCCACTAGCTATTGAGGAGGCAAAGGTTTGTCATGTGGTGACGGTTGATCAGGTCTATACCACTACAATAGCATTTCCTATAGACTACTTATCTCATTTTGAAGCCAACAACGAGGAGCCATTTCGTATCATGTTCATTTCAGAACATGAAGATGAGCCTAAACATGTTTAAGATCAGTCCAATCATACATCCCTGATCACTCATACTTCAAGGAAGGTGGAAGAGGTGTATAAGGTTAATTTTTAAGGGGAAGAGGCTATCAAGAAGATCAGCATATAGTTGCCTTTATTCCATTCTCTCATGGATTCCATTTAGCTTTCTAGTCACATGATCTTGGTGAAGAAAGGTAGCTATTTTTCCCTACTAGTTAATGGTTGTGTTTAGGGTCATCTCAAGTTGTTAGAGTAGGTTAGTATAGGATAGATTAGTTTCGTATTGTCTTTTATTTCCTCTAAGTGATTTTTAGTACAGTGTTTTGTCTTTTTTTTTTTGTGTGTGTTCTCCTTGTTTCTTGTTGTGTGTTGGTGAAGGTAGTCAGTTGTTCCATTCATTTCAAGAAGCTTGAATCAAGTCCAATCAAATCTGAAATTGAGTGAGAGGTGACTCTATAGCCCAATGGAGGTAAAAGGAAACTAGTCTAGAAGCATAGCAGGCATGTAATCCTATGAGGATGCCAAAGATGTTATCCAAAATTGGCCACCATGAGTGAAGGAAATTTTAAACTTTACTTTTAGACTTGTCTAATCTTGTTGATATCCATATGAAGTGATTTGTCATGGTCATGTTGGTCTCATGGTAACAAGTATTTTGTCATCCATGGTAGCTTACAGAGTTTTAGGGTGTCCTAGTTAAAAGTGAAGTCAATTCACCTAGTGTTGTCACTAATCCTTGCAATGTAATCCACAAGAGAAACCTTTAGCAATGTTGTTTAGCATAGTTTTAGGTAAGTTTGACAAAGTTAAGGTTAAGTGTGAGATTAAGTCAAATCTTGAATCATGGTTAAACAAGCAAGGTGGTGACCCTTCCAAGAAGACAAAGTTTTTTCCAAGTTGAACAAGTGGGACAAGGAGAAAAGCCAATAGGTTGACAACATGTATTTTCAAGCATTTTGACAAGATTAAGGTACTTTTGGAAAGTTTAAGGTATTCATTTATCTTAACTCTATGACATGTTTTAATGTTGTAATAAGACTTACTGTAGAGATCAAAAATGAGGGTCTAAATGTACTTGTATAAGAGTTCTACATGTTGTTTAACACTTGTTGAATGTCATAACATATGTACCTTGAACGTACATATGATCTAAAGTGTCTTGTAACTATTTTTCAAAGGTTGGATTACTTTTGTAACTGCCCATTCAACTCTCCTAACACTCAAGTAAGGCATAATACGAAATATTCAGGGGAATAAGGGCGATAAAGGTCTTGGCATGTGTTATACCTCTGTATGGGCATGAGAAGTTCCATTAAAACTACTCCAATAGGGTTTCCAAGCAGAATGTTGCAATTCCTTATTGAAAGAAGGGTCTTTTAGAGCCTATTTGCATGTTTTATATGTTACATACCTTGTCCAAGCACTTCCATGACTTAATCCATATTCCTAAGGTCCAAATTCATGCAAAGGAGAGAGTTGGAGGTTCAAAAAGAGCAAAAACCTATTCATTCCTCCATTGGGTCTCATAGGTCTTCTTGGCAAGCTAAAAGAGGTAACCGATTTTCACTCAATACTTGGAGGGGAGAGAGAGAGTTGGCTAGAATGATCCTAGGGGTGTGTAGGGTCTCTTATGCCCTTGAAATTTCATGGATTAGTTTGATGGTTGAGGGGCCATCTTCTATGAACCAGCATTAAGAAGTTAAGGTGCTCAAAACACCTTCCAAAACCAAATAAGCATGATTTTGATTGTCTAAATGTGTTGAAAGACTCTGAAATGAAAATGGAAATTTGGGTGAGTCCTCAAGGATATGTACAATCCTTATAAATGATCCTTCATCCTCACTTGGCACGTGTGAGCAATCAAGAGGCAATAAATCTCTATTTTGAAGTAGGTTGCAGATGGTGACAATAGGGTTTTGATGGGTGCAAGGTTCCAAGCATCTGAAGGCATGTTGTCAATGATATCACATCATATATATATATATATATATATATATAATGCTCTGAAAGGTCACTAAATATATCCTCAATACCTGCATGGACCTAAAACTCCACAACATGATGTTCACCTACAAGTTTCTACAAGTATTCTGCATTTATCAATGTTGCAAGCAGAATCCTAGTAATATGAGGGCCTCCAATGTATGAAAGGAATGAGAAATAGATTGTTGTTGTATGGTTGGCTTCATGAAACTCACTCAAACCTTCTCAAAACACTGTTAGGGCAAAAAAAGGCAAAAAGATTATGTTATCATGTACACCATGGGACTATGCACAACCTATAGGTGTAGGAGGTCAACATGGTCATGAGTTTGAGCCTCAAGAAACCAATGATGGAATTGGTTTCCTAAAATTGTAAATGATATACTAGACATTCAAGAGTTTCCATCAAGTTGGTGACCTCGATATTAACTCCTCCAAAGTAAGCCTATAGTGGTCTCAAGTTTGAAATTGTGTACAAATAGGCATGCATACATGTTATGAGGGAAAAGTGATATGTTGTTTTGATCACCAAGTTGAAGGTTAGAAACCATGAGAATATCCACCATTGTTTAATTTCATTTTAAAAATATATATACCATGCATAAAGATCAATCTCAAGGTAGGGTCAGAGTGAGGGTTAGATTTAGAATTGCAGACCTATAGACCTGCCTAAACAAGAGTGAACTAAAGAGACAAATCTTAAATTGCATGAGAGGTATGAAAGTCATATGACCATGAGGAGTGTTTAGAGAGATGGTGAAGGTGTTTGGACCCTTTTGGAAAATATAAATCACTCAAGAAGAGGGACTCTTAAGTTCTATCAAAGAGATAGGTATAGAATAGATCCTACAGGCCTACAATCCTAAGAAGAGAAGTTATTAATAGGTCTATGTGATTCCTCATTTGGGAAAAGCCTGCAACCAAGACAAATAGGTTCCAATGTATCCTAAAATCATTTGGAGTCATAATAAATAGGAAATCTCAAATCAAGGACAAAGTGTATGATGAAGCTTAAATGTTTGAGAAGCATCTACAGGTTTGAGTAGTTGAATGGGTAGATTGAGAGGAAAAACACACATAGGTGTTGGAGAAGGGGTTAAGGAGTTTTGTAGAGATTAGAGGGGTGGCAAGAAAATTATCTACCCTCATTTGAATCACTAAAAGGCCAACATTAGCTCAAGAGGACTCGTTCTCAATGCAAACTCAGTCAAAAGGACCTAATAGACATGTAGGCCTATGTATAAAATATGAAGAAAACTTGTAGGTTTTGAGGTAAATTGAAGAGTGAATAACCTTCCAGGGTCTGATAAATATCTAAAAGGATTCTATAGTGTTTGACATTCCTTGGAAGAGGAATAAAAGGCCAAACAAGACTGTTAGGGTGACTAGTAGAATATTGCTCTCAAACCCTAATGATGGGCTAACATAGGTTGCAATGAATTTGAGGAATGTAATAGGGTGGAAGAGCATTTGAACACCTCATATAAGGTTGCACAGACCTCAAGGAGGTGTCTGAGGCCAAAACCAAGTAAAGTAATGTCATATTATGCCAAATCACTCTTTTGAGCTCTCAGACAGTTCTAAATAATCAAAAATGGACATCTTTTGCTCAAAGGTCAATCATCAACATGTATGGGAGCCAATGGAGTACAGGGATGTTGAATATGTCTATGGACTTCAACTTAGTGGCATTTATTCTTAAGTTAAGGGGCAGAGCTCTATGAATGATTGTTAAGAACCTAAACACCCCTAAACCCTGCTTAAACCCTTATAAGAGCTTGATAGGAAAGAAAGTGAGATATATGGTTCCAAATGCATTAAATTGGCCCAATAAACCCCTGAACAACATTCCACAGTGCAAGAAGGCCCTCACCATGAAACTTTCTTTTACGTTCACCTGTACAAATACATTTAATGGTATACTTTTGCAGGGTTTTAAGTCATAAATAGGGTGTTTGAGTATATGAACAAATGAAAATCATTGGGGAGGGTGATTTGGATGGTCCTATCCTTCTCAGACCCAAAACTCCACTCTTTTGCCTCTAAAAGTGTTACTACATGTCCAAACTCCAAAGGCAGTGCAGAGGTGTTTGTGAAAGATGATATGGTCACCTAAGAGAGATAAAGCAACATGGTTGGATCACTTTGACGCTGAGTCATACCATAATATGGTTTGTAAGCTCTAAGGTATGCTCCTTAACCTTGTAGCAAGTTCTCATAAGAGGTATTATTGCCATTCCAATCGCTGACATCAAATAAATTGGACCTAATTGACTATAAGCCTTTGAAGCAATAAACAAGCTAGTTTTACCTTCTCTTATGTCTATACTTTAGTGTTTAGGCATGAGTGATTGATCTTGTCTAGTGTTGATTGAATTATTCTTGACATGTTGTCTCATTCTCTCACCTATATGCAGTTTGAACTCACTCTTGCAGGTCATAGGAAGTATTCAAGTAGTTTGTGAAGATTAAGTGAGGCAATCTTCCATTAGTGTGTTTCAAACCTCTTAAAAATCAGCCCTCCTTGCCTGGTCATCATTTACCGCCTTCATATTGAAACACTTATGTAAGGAGTAGATTAGAAGTAGTGTATGAATAGATCATTCCTATGTTCATTGTGCATTTGCAATGTGTGGTAGTGATCAACAATTTGGTGCATCACCTCTATTATAGTTTAGTTTGTTTTTAGTTCTCTCTCTCTTTTCCTTTATACGGTAGTAGGTTTAGTGATAGTTTTTAAGTAATGCATCAAAAGAGCTAGCCCTATCTAGAGGCTCAATCCATTCTTTAGGTCATCCACAACCTAGAGTTGTTCCCATGCTATCACTTAAGTGAAGAGGCTTGAACAACCTTCTCAAGGGTGCACCTTTTGATGATAATAGTAGTGTATAAAAAGGAAATAGATGATGAAAACCATGGGAATTTTAGGGTGATATTAATAGATAGTGTCACAGTGAAGTGTAAAAATGGATTGCATAGTGCAAACAAAGGAGGTTGACCCAAGGGTAGTGGACTTTGATGCAACAATGATGAGACATACTATAGGTGGAAGAGGATAGTTTTTAACCCATTTCATCGACCATGCAGACTGAAAGGTGAGAGTTATTAAACATGGCACAAGAGTGTGCCAAGATCTTTATCAAAGGATGGAAGGGTTGTTCTACACAAGCTTTAGAGTGTGAGCACCATGCTCATATTTTTATTATCGCAAGTGAATGATGCAAGGGCATCATGATCCACAATAAATATTACATCATCTAAAAACATGAATAATTTGTTAGTAATAAGTAGAGCTGAAGCCCTTGGACATTCTGATGGTTTGTGGAATGTTTTCAAGCATAAAGTAACTCTTATATGTTACCGCAAGTTTTGAACCTATTTTTCAGATGTATTGAATAAAAAATTACCAATAAACCAATACAAGAGAAGCAATATTAACAAAATCTTTATGCTAAATTTTGAATAGGAGATATTGCACACAATATTACATAGTACACAATATTCCACCGGAAAACCCTTATAGGAAAAAACCCACCACAATAACATCATTTATTGTTGTATTAACTTAACCATATTGCAACACAATAATGTACTTCTCAATTCTATTCTACCTCTACTGTGTGAGCATATTGGGTACATTAATAGGTAACCATGTAATCTGTCTTACAATACCATAGGTACCAAAACCATGGGCCAATAATACAACCCCTAACAGTTCCCCATAAAATTATGGGTCATAACACCACCCATAGATAAATAAAATACAAATAGATAAAGTAAATTGTGTCAAAGTTAACATTTTGACATGTCTAAGCATCGACATGTCTCACACAATATCCCTGGGCATTAATATGCCAAAAAGATTACCAAATGGCTCTTGTAAATGGTAAATGGTGTATAATAGATGGCATGAATATCACCCCAAGATGTGATTATCTTCTTACACCTAGGCCTTCTACATGGTATATATGTCATGATACCAAAATGTAGTCATTTTTTACCACATTGCACATGGTATCTTTGTCGCAATTCCATTACATAATCATGATTTTAACATGTCAGCAAGAACATAATGTGAGCTAATCGTTATTGTGTTTAACCACAAGTGGACCCCGACATGAAGTTGCCATTGATAAACTCCATACCATATAAATATGACAACTCCATTGTATTCTTCTAAAAATCATGAGAAATGAATGAAAATGTCTTAAATGAAGTCTAATCATTTTAATAGTAGTCTTACCATCTTAAGTTAGATACACCTAGAGTACATTTTGTTATCAAAAAAATTACGACTCTTCATTCAAAAAGTTAATCCTATATTGATTGTGATAGGTTTGATACACAACATCATATAAACCCACTATACAATGATCCTTATGCCAATGGCAATCAAGCCACAATGGTTAATTGGTTCCCAAATGGGAATGTTCTCTTACTCTATATGTATATATTACACATATATACATAATATATGATTGAATTGGTTGGAACGGGCATGTTCTCTTCCTCTAATACATGCTCTACACTTGCAAACATAATATATGATTGGATTGGTTGTAGAATGAGTATATTTTCTTCTTTTAGATACATACATTACACTTGCTAACATAATATATAATTAAATTGAATGTGGAATGGGCATGTTCTCTTCCTCTAAATACATACTTTAAACTTACTAATAAAATATATGATTATATTGGTTTAAATTTACTAATAAAATATATAATTATATTGGTTGTGGAATAGATATATTCTTTCTTTAAATACATATACATACTTTACACTTGCTAACATATATACACGGTCTAGACTTGCTAACATAATATATTATTGTATTTTACACTTGCTAACATACATACACACTCTATACTTGCTAACATAATATATGATTGTATTGGTTGTGAATGGATATATTCTCTTTCTTTAACTACATACTTCAATAATATAATATATGATTGGTTTATGGAATGAGTATGTTCACTTCCTCTCAAACATGGTCTCAAACATAACCATTCATTACTTCTTTAAAACCACAAGCAGACAAGGCACAAAGCATGTCATATAATATTGGTGCTTTAATTTCACACCCACATTCATCATAACCCAAAACATCTTTCAGTCATGTGATAGAACTATGGTAGATCATTGTAGCTGTAAAGGTACCAAATCTTTTCAGATGGCTACGACTTACTGCTGTAAACGGATGGCTACAACGTACTCATCATAATATTACAAAACTACTGATGAAAACACCTTAGCACTGTACAAAGCTAAGAACATACATTATATGCCTGAGTTTTTTCCAGCCAGGTCACCTTAAAATAAAAATGCAAATAAATAACTCTTACTTATACAGGCAGCAATTAGTTTTGGTGTAAAGCATGCCATGAATTCCCACATTTACTTGCAAAGCTTAGTAAGCACAAACCAAAAGTCTCAGTTACGTGGGTTGTTTCATCTCTGAATGTAAGTTCACACCAAAAGAACAAAATAAGATTATATGCAAGATGTATAAACCTATAACATCTCAAAGGAAGAACGCCTAATGCGCTTTGCAGAGAGGCCATGGATGTATTCTGTGTCCAGCATTCCAATGTCTGGAACTACAAAAGAAACTTCTTCATCATAATCAAGAGGTTGGAAGAATTGAGTAGTCTTAGACTTTCCTTTGTTTAAAGAAGAATTGGGCTTTCCTCCTCCTGCTCTGCCACTCATTCCATTCATGACAGTGGGATGAGATCCAGTGGACAGCTGTGGAACCTGTGCAAGGCTATCCTGATCATCTTCCCCATACAATTGCATTTCTTCAATGTTCCATTCGAACTCTCCGAAGTTGTCCTGGTCTCCCTGTAAAAGAAAATATATAATTAGAATCCAACCGATGATATGAAAATTTTATGTTTAATGTTAAGTTGAAAGTTGTTACGAACAATTTTAATTAGAATTTTTTTTTTTTTTTTTTTTTTTTTTTTTTTTTTTTTTTTTTTTGAGATTTTTACTCCTATATGTTCTAGTCATCTACCCAAATGACCCCATGAATAGTTATTACTCAAATGAATGAAAAATTTACAAAAACTAATGTCTAATTTTATGTCTGTCGTATAAATCCTCAGATTGATATGTAAGCTTGTGTACTTTGTGAGTTCCTTTACTTTAAAAATATAAGGTAGGTTATAGAATAAATCATTATTCGCTAAAAATTTGGTGACGTTAAATTATTAATTAAAAAATACGTCAAATATTTAAGAGATTGTGAGTATTTTCAATATATAAATTATAAAAAGGCATTTCAGAAAAGCTGTTGGTCTATTGATGAAGTTATTTGGTTGACAAAGATTTATTGAGAGAGATCGTCAATCTATTGGTAAACTTTTTTCGCTAACAACGAACTACAAAAAATCAATTCTTACAAAGTGTAAATACCCAATTAAAACTTTTCTGTTATAATATATAAGCTACATTTCATCTTCATTTATTTTAATTAAAATTGAAATAAAAAAAATTAACCACGACCAATACCAGAAAAATACATAAACATGTTTATATATGAAAATCTAGCCTTAAATAGTTACAGACTTGCTTGAATCGATATTTGGGCATCATGCTTCATGATTTATCACCAAAAATGTATGTGTGTAAAGATAATGTCGACTCAAAAAAGTGTAGAGCGGTTTATACTCACAAAGAGGCTTTCACCAGAGATTCAAATTGTAGATTTGTGAAGAAAACAAATTTATTCCATGCCAATAAAGATGTATGGACGCTGATTAATGTCAAAACAATCGAAGTATAAGATCAGCACTGGGCCACATAATTAAAAAAATGTAATATAAATCCAATTCAAATATAATATTTAGACATAAAATTAACCTAATTGGTAATTTGGCATCTAAATTTTATTTAGGATATTTGAATATAGAATATAGAAATGCACTGGAAATCTGGGACATTTTTTTGGACTTTTATCTGAGAAGAATTTAAGGATTATGACCGTGTTTTAGTTGGGAAGAATCTAAAGATTGTTAAAGCATTTTTATTGAGAAGATTTTATGAATTGAGAATGCATCTCAATCGTAAAGAGCCCAAAGATTATAGACATGTTTCAGTTAGGAAGAATGTAAAGATTGTGAAGGCACTTCTGTTAAAAATATTCTATAGATTGAAAGAGCAGGTCTCTTTTTCAATTAGAAAGAGTCCAAAGATTGCTAAGACACTTCTATTGGAAAGATTCTACGAATTAAGAATAGCTCAAATTTTATACGCATTTCATTACATATTATAGGCCAATTTAGTTTAGAAGACTTGTGTCGTCATAATTTACGAAGAAGAAAACTACAAAGTTGTATGTTTTATAGGAGTAAAAGTATTGACAAGAGAATTAAGATTTTAAACCTAAGACAAACCTAAGACTCAATTCATAATAATTATATAGTGAAAGCTGTGGAGGGACGGAGTAGAAGACATGTTAGAGTTGGAATAAATAATGTGTAAGATATATGATTTAAATAAAATAGAATTGAATATTAAAAAAAAACAAAGCTTTTAAAAAGGAAGAGACTTTCATGATATTTCTTAAAGATTATGTTTGTTTAGATAAAATTTAATAAAATTTATTCGTGATGAATCTAACGATATTGTTTTTATATATATAAAGGATGTATGTGAACACCAATATCATTTTTGGTTTTGAGATTAATTTTTCCAATGTAATAATAAATAGGATTCTTCTGGAATCAACTGTGTAACTAAAATCAATATCATAATCTTATCTTATCCCAAAATTCTCTAAATTTTATTCGTTTTATTTGTTTTATCAAATTTAAAAATCTAACCAAAAAAAAGTTTCTGCCATGCCCAAAAAAAAATCCAAAACGCCTTCACCTTAGACTCGAAGTCTGAGAGCGGTAACAGATCATCCACATTCCAGCAAGGCTCTACATAAGCCCCGTGACCTGTTCCTGTCAGCTTCTTTGGTGCCACTGGGACTGACACCGTGGAAGAAAAATCATTTTTTGATGCAATCTGGGCAGTTGATCCTTCACTCTGCCAATGGGAAGAATTATCTGCGCTAAGGGCAACCCTAATTCCGGTGGCGAGAAATCTCTGGTGTTTGGCCGCCAAAGTATCTGGCGAATGTATGGACTCATCACAGTCTCGGCATAGCAGCGCTCGATCTTCCAAACAAAATACAAAAGCTGTCTTATCCTGCACATTAATTCAGTTAAGAGAAAAAAAATTAAATTACACATCTAGAATTTTATGAAATTTTATCAGTAGAAACAGGTACCTTTCCTTTGGAGACAGCAGTTATAATTTGTCCAACTATAGAGAAATAGAGTATTATGGTTTCCAAACATAGAAACAGGTACCTTTCCTTTGGTGACAGCAGCTATAATTTGTCCAACTATAGAGAAATAGAGTATTATGGCGTCCAAACATAATCCTCAATTTACTTGGGATATAATTTTTATTTTTTTATAAAGGACAGATACATAGAAATATTTCAAGAGTTATTTAAAATTTTGGAATTATTTGAAGATTGAGATAAAAGTGTTAGTGAACTGCTAATCCAAATTTTTATGAGAAGGAATAGAGTTCAAAAAAACAAATCCAATTTTAATTTCAACATCTTTATATGATTAAGAATATATGAAGTTGTGGTCCCATAGACAATTAAATCTCCATCCTGTGGACATGATTAAAACCATTTTACTTAGTTTCTTTTAACAGTAGTAATAAAAGACGTATAAAACATCACAAAATAAAGACTAGAGAAAAGAAAAAGTCTATAAGATATAACCCCTGAATAGCTAACGATCTTCGTAAGAGGAGTCAACCTGAGACTTAAGCACCGGCATATTAATGATATGGATAAACTCTAAATTAAAAAATGGTACTTCAATAAAACTAAACAAAATTAAATTTATCAAAATAGTATTAAGTTATACAAAAATATTAATTAGGAATTAGGAAATAAGAGAAAAGTTTATACGAATAATGTCAGTTAAGAACTTGAAAACTACAATACTTTTTCAGTGAATTTCATGGAATGCAAAAAAGTTTATAGCTTAACTGATAATTAGTTCATATCAACTTCAATGTGTAATTCTTAAGTCGACAACAAGTAATGAAGATTGAGAAGCAGAATTTCAAAAGTTAAAAATGACGGAGAGGAGACATTATATCTGTTTTAAACTTCAAGAATAATAGATATTGAATTGCACTTCTTTATGGATTCCTCAACTCTCAATGACATTCAAACTAAGTAGGTGAATATTTTTAGTGTTGAATCTATATTTTTTCTCTTTGAAGTCCAGTTTACCATGTCAATTAAGAAACTAGAATAAACCTGCAATACTGCTTCAATGAGAACTATGTCCTTTTAAAGAGGTGACAGTTACTTGGTTATTTAAATAATATACGGCATTATGGCTGATAGATGTTTTAGAATAATATTAGAAAACAGTTAAATAAAATAAAAGGTACTTTGATGAAGCAAAACAACAATTGAAAATAAGTATGGAAGAAAGTTTACAAGAAACCCACAGTACCAATACAACAATAAATACATCATCAAAAGGTTGAGAACTATGTTTCTTTTAAATTCATATGTATTTATATTTCTTTTCTTCAAAGAGATGAGAGTTACTTGATTATTTAAAAAAAATAGAGAGCACTACAAGACAGAAGAAAGTTGAATAAAAAAAAAGTGGAATGAATAGACAGGGCGTCAGAGTTTTATAAAAATGTTCAAATATTAACTAAAATTCATAAAATTGTGCAAAAAAAACTTTAGTGTCACTTGGTAAACTAAGAAAATTATTTAAAAAAAACCTACATTACCACTTCAAGGAATACATCATCAAGAAGCTTGCAGAGAGGTCAAACCATTATGAAACAAAAAGTTACTTATAGTCCAGTAGAATTAAATGAATAGACAGGGTATAAGAGCACACAAATGTTCAAATATTAGTTTAGATATCTCAAATACATATATTTAAAAAAGGCCAAAACCGGTTCCAAACTCCATCGTATGTTCAAGATATTACGAATTTTAGATCGACTTCTTCAAATAATTTTTAAAAACTTCAATATAACAGTCAAATGGATGTCAAATTTCAAATGGCCATTAATTATTAACAACTCAAGGACATTACAGTCCACCACCACCACCCCAGGCTACCATTGTAGAACACCTATCTACATAATTAATTAAAAAATCATAGAATAGAGAAACCTTCTAGAAAGAAGTTTCAAATAAAATCACAATATTATTGAAATGACGATACCATCAAGAAGTTTGCACAAAAAATCATAGAATAGAGAAACCTTCTAGAAAGAAGTTTCAAATAAAATCACAATACTTTTGAAATCATGATACCATCAAGAAGTTTGCACGGGTAGAAATTTATTTACCTGGGCAGAATAAGATGTTTATAATTCAGTTAAGGAATCAACTGGTTTTAGAAAAACTTAGAAATGATTAAGAGCGCATGGAGTCTTTACGCTTACTGCTAAGATGTGGCAGGAGGGGGAGTTTAAACCGGACCCCATTATTTATAGTGTGGTTAATAGATCTTCATAGGCTTAATGTTAGGATGTTGAGGGCTTGAACTGGACTTCATTCTTTATGGGTGATTAATAGATCTTAAATTTGATATTAATTTGTTCGGGATCAAACCAGATCTCATTCTTTCTGATGTTCAGATGATAAAAACTGTTTTTTTAATGAGCAGGGAGGGACTCCTTACGCACAAAGCTAAGATGTGGCCGGAGGAGGGATTTGAAACAAACCCCATTCTTTATAGTGTGGTTAATAAATCTTCATAGGCTTAATGTTAGGGTGTTGGGGGCTTGAAACTAACTTCATTCTTTATGGGTCATTAATAGATCTTTTTAGATTCAATATTAATTTGTTCGGTCGCAAACCAGACCTCATTTCTTCTATTGTTCAGTGGATAAAAACTGTTTTTTGATGGGCTTTTTATACAACAAACTTCTTCACCAATAAACCAACGGCCTCTTAGAAAGACAATGGCATAAAATTGATTAAGCGGATATCTATTTGATTAATTCTGTATTTGCCCTCTTTGAACAGATAAACTTGCTAAAAAAAAAATCCTAAATTAAATTAGGAATACGAGGGCGGAATTGGAACGGCACCTATTTGATCGCCCCCTATTTATTTATTTTTGTCTGTCAAACGTCACTAGAATTCACAATACTTCCTATACGTTTAAGAACTGAGAAAAAACAAATCCTTATCCAAAAGAATTCAGAAATTGTATTCCTTGCACCAAATCAGAAAAAAAATCTTGAAATCTAAAATCATTTCATTTGCTGTAGGTCTCGTGTTGGAAACCTTACCTGGCATATATCACAGCGAGAAAGCTTAGAATTGGAGCTCATAAGAGGCAGCCGCTTATGCTTGCTTGCAAGCTTATTTGCCTGGTGGACCTTCACATCACATTCTGCACACAAAGCCGCCTCGTCTGCGCAGCATATGACCGCAGCAGCCTTCACCTCGCACACGTCGCACTGAATCCTCATGACTGAAGGAAATAAGAAATAAAAAATTGCCTGATTCCGAACAGACCAAAACCCAATAAAAACCCTTAAAACCCTACTCCGTCGCCATTAATGAACGGCTGCATGATTTGACTGGAGACTTGAAACATTTGCTGCCTCCTGCTGCCGGAAATCCGGGAACTGACCAAAGTGTACAATAAGTAGGGAAAAGCTCGAATTTATCGGGAATTCTCAGCCACAGAAACAGTTAACGGTGAAGGTTAATGTGAATGGCTCGAAAATATCTGTAACCTTATCTCCATGACAAAACACGTGGAGTTGCCTTTGTATTCTGGGTAAGATTTTGGACATATGAGAGTTGACCTTAATGTGAACGTGGTTAAGATTCTTTTCATAAAAGGTCAGTCATTGGGCGGCGTGTTAGTGTTGACTGGGGTGAATGTATGAGTTGTTTAACACTTTTAAGTTTTATTGGTGAATATTTTTTTTTTGGGATGAAATATATTTATATATTCATTTAACAGAAATATACAAATACTTCGTAAAAAGAATATAGGTGATATGAAAGCACGTCACGTAGTCACGTTAGGGATAGTTTAAGATCCGGAAATAAAAGTATCACAAATAGTTAGGGAAAGTCTAGGAACAAGTCACATAATAAAGAGAACTTTACGCAGCAAGAGCAAGGTTAGGTGGCGACGGGTCCATATCATCTGGGTCCCAACCCGAGCTTGGCAAGTTATTACCATCTGAAATGGCTCCCAGTGAGTAACTTGAGTAGTGTCCATGTCATCATCTTCTCACTGTCTCTGAGTGGGTGAAATGGCCAGAGAAACCCTAGAAAATTTGTCTAACACATCCAATTGACCTCTAGGTGGAACCCCCCAAGCATTCGGGTGCAAAGAAGGAGGATTAAATTATGTACTATTAATATCATTTTTATTTTTTTTTAATAAATGATCACTTTTGATCGGAGTTAAGAATCGGATCTAGGGCACAACAAGGGGGTTCAGTCTCCGAGAACCATTAAATCAATACAAACGACCACCATCGATCATTGAAACTACTAAGTCAATTCAAATGATCACATCTAGCCTATAAATGTTCTGTGAGATTTGATCCTGGATAGAGTTGGGCATAACCAACTCACATTACCAACCCTTCTATATCTCATTGGCTAAATTTAATTTATATTTGAAGCTTAATGAGGGTGGACCTATATCTGTAATGTCTGTCAAATGATCTACAATTGAATCGCTATGATATGCTCCGCGTGGAATATATGGAAAAGTTCGACCCCTACCTCAAAGTATTTTCATAATCACTTCACAGTGTAGGTGGTGTGTAAAGGCCCCACTCCATACACCACAAGTAAATCAAAGATTCCCTGGGTGACTTAAATCATTGCTTTCCATCCACTCAAACTAACCCTTGAAGACACAATGAATACCATATTAAATAACTCCACCGACTATTTATTTTTAAGTCTCATCAAAATTATCTTTTATATATATTGAATTTTAAAATAATCCAACTATTTACTTTTTAATATATGATATCATATCCTAAAAAAAAGTCATATAATATGTTCACTTTTTAAATGATTTGTACCCTTAGAAAAAAAATGCATTCATTCCACCAACTTTTTACTATATAATGT
Source organism: Torreya grandis (assembly GCA_037957365.1). Classification (NCBI taxonomy): domain Eukaryota; kingdom Viridiplantae; phylum Streptophyta; class Pinopsida; order Cupressales; family Taxaceae; genus Torreya; species Torreya grandis. The sequence goes on along the minus strand of JARHVA010005532.1, from coordinate 50,232 downwards.
ACATGAATATTAATGCACCAATTATTTAACATTTTTAAGTTTTCTCCTAAATTAACTTTTATACTTTATGTCATGTCAGAGACTATTTACTTTTAAGCCTCATCAAAATTATTTTTTTCTCTATATTCAATTTTAAAATAATCCATGTATTTACATTTTATTATATAATGTCATATTCTTAAGGTATTGATTCTTGTACCTTAAGAAAAAAGTTCATGTCACTTTACCTACTTTTTATTTTATAATGTAAATGAATATTAATGTATGAAATTTTTAATTTGTTTTCACCTTTTCCTTGAATCTTATATTATGTACATTCAATGTTATGTAAAGTGAGTATACGGACTTTCAAAATTATTTTCTTATGTATATTTAATTTCAAAATAATTTGTATTTTTATTTTTTGGGTATATGATATCATATTTTTAGAATATTAAATGATATATCTTAAGAAATTGAATTCATATTATTTTATTTATTTATTATATAATGTAGATGATTTTTAAGGTATGTATTGTTTAATACTTTTTAAATTTTTTTATTAAATTTTAAGTTATGTACTTTCAATACTATGTAAAGTGAGTGGACTTCATTTATTTTTAAGATTCATCAAAATTATATTTTTATGTATGTTCAACGTCAACGTCATGTATAGTGAGTGAACTGACTATTCACTTTTAAGTCTCATCAAAATTATTATTTTATGTTCATCATGCAAAATGTAATATTATATAGTAAGAAAAAAATTATTATCTCGCATGTTCATGTTTAAAAATAATATATCTATTTACCTTTTAGTATTAAATATTGTACTCTAAAAAAATTTGTTACATCACATATTTACTTTTTTAAATAATATACCTATTTACCTTTTAATATTGAATGTTGTACCTTAAAAAAAGTATTATATCACATGTTCATTTTTATAATATATATATACCTTTTTAGTATTAAATATTGTACTCTAAAACAATTGTCATATCACTCCACCAACTTTTTATAATATATTGTAAATGAGTTCTTTAAAAAAAAAATTGATCGTATACATTTATAAAGAAGTTGAAAACTTCACCTACTTCTTATAATATAGTGTGAATCTAAATTATCTTTTATATATCTCAAGGAAATTTTGGTCATATTATTAGGGTTTGAACTTAAGATATATATGTAACTTGAATTTAAGTGGTTTGTTTGATTATACTTGTCTCAATTAACATTGACATTATATATATATATATATTAGGTAAGGAAACTTTTTTATACCATTAAACATATTTATATATATGTATATAAGTTTGTCATTTATTTATAATTTCTAATTTTTTTGGTCATTTCTTTATAATGTGATGGGTAATATATTGGTATTATAGTCATTTTGTAAATAAGGGATGAAGATTTAAATTAAAAGTTTGGCTCATTTTAATGTAAAAAGAAGGTGGGTAAGCTATATAGGGGTGGATGATTATGAAATTGAATCTAGGTGGAAGATGCGCCATAAGATAGTGAAGATGAGTCATGGGTTGTGTATTAGGGGAGCGAAGAGATCAAATGTAGGTCTAGCTTTGACTATGGTAAGATGGAGCTTCCAAAGGTGTTTTTAGGGAACACATCATGTTTGCAGAGGGGGTTCCTTAACCCCAACCCATTCAAGGGGGCTAGCTTAAGGGCAAACTTTGCCACCATGCAATCGAGCAGAGTCAACAATGAAGGCGTCAAATAACTTATTATGGCTAATGTGACTCAAAATAATCATGCGAGGATCACACCAAAAATAATTTGGTTCTCAATAGGTAGCGGTAAGGAGAGTGATTTACTAGAGGTGAGCGCTCACTTAACTCAGTCAAAAAATCCTACTAAGTTCGTCAAGGACAGGAGAGTTTCCAACCCTATTTCAGATAACCAAGTAGTCAAAATTGTCCCTAGAGTTCCTAGGGCAAGAATTGTGACTATGGAAATATAATAGGGGTGGGTTTTTTCAGAATGCATAAACGTGGCAAATCCTTTTCACATTTGTTCTAAATTCTATAAATCTAGGTTGGTTCAGGATCAAGGCAACTTGATATCACCCATGGTAAGGATTGAAATGGGAGTAAGGGTGCCTTCTCTTATTGTCCCTAGGTCAACATCCCCTTCTTACTTGTTGGGTGACATCCATGTATCATTTTCAGATGATATCTTGGACTTGGAGATCCCGAACCAAGTCATTCAAGACATGGACTTGGATATTGGCAGCCATAGCTTATTCGACAAGTGTGTGGGCTCCCCAGTCTCGCTTCCCAACCTTGAGAGATGGGCCAAGTCATCTTAGAACTCCATGAAATTTCCTTCTTTCACTTTGCTCGGTCATGGCTTCTTCCAAGTCATTTTCAAGGGTGCAGTTGATCGGGATTTCGTTTGGTCTTCAGGACCATAGTTTGTGGAAAATTTTGGAATCTTTCTTTGCCCCTAGATGCCCTTCTTTGATCCTAAAAAGGTGGAGGTCACAACAACTCCTATTTGGATCAGGTTTTATAATTTATCATTGATTTTAAGAAAATAAGAGCTCATTGCATCAGTGATTAATCGGGTTGGATCCTTTGTAAAATTGGATGAGGGGTCAGAAGAAAAAAGATTTGTTATAGTTTGTGTGATTGCTAATCTTTCTAAACCACTTTGTCATTCTGTTAGGCTTTGTTCATCTCACAGCTTGTGGATTCAATGTCTCAATTTCGAGGGCCTACCTTTCAAATGTTTCTAGGGCAACCTTATCAGGGATAGAGTTGTAGGGTGTTCTTCAAAGGGGTTTCAATGTTTATCTATGCATTCTCAATTGGTTTGGAGAAAGAAATATGAGGCTTCAGATCAAGAGTTCTTATGGTGTAATCATGACATTTTTTACAATATGTTAGAAGCTCCCCCACCCCTTCTTTGGTTGGGGATCCTCCCTCTAGAAGGAAGGCTAGTTAGAAGTAGGATGAGGGACATGTTGAAACTTCAATTCCTAGCCCTCCACTAGAATCAGTTATCTCCCCTCCTCATCCTGCCTTGGTGAAACAAAAAAAACCTATGGACTCTTCTATAAAAAAAGGGCACATGTCGAGCGTTGAGAGGTTAAGATCAAATGCAAAAGATATGGTCAAGGATGGTTCCCAATGGAAAATGGAAGGCATTCTCTCTCGGCATGGAAGAAGAGCTTCAACGATTGGTTTATTTGTTGTTCCCTTGTTTTTTCTCAGGGAGTGGATGTTTGGATCCACAACAATTTATTCTCTGGTTTCTGATGGTTGTGATTGGTTTTGTGCATGGTCTTTTGCTGGTTGTATGTCTTTTACCTTACTAACTGTAGGCTAGATGTAGGGAGAATCCCAGTTGTTATGCTAATGTTTGATGGTTTTTTTACTGATGTTTTAGTTATTATATCTTTTATTAGCTAGGCCAGGTTGGGTTGTGGGGTATCTTGGGATTTGTAGTTATGTTGGTTGGGATGTGTGATGTTTTGGTTGACTTTGTAATCGGTTGCAGGGTCCCGTCAAACCCCTCTTATTTTACCCCATCTAAAAATTAAAAAAAAAGTTTGTCATTTAAACAAAGGTGGTATGTTTAATTATATTTGTCTCAATTAATACTAACTTTTTAATTTTATATATTTGTCCTTTGAACTTAAGTGGTTCATTTAATTATATTTATCTCAATTAATATTGAATTTCAAATATTAAATTTATCATTTAAATTTAATTGGTTTGTTTAATTATAATTTTCTATTAATATTAGACTTTTTAATTTTCTATAAATATATAAAAAATTAAAAAATCAATATTAATCAAAATAAGTATAATTAAACAAATCACTTAAATTTTATAAGAAAAAAATCCTTATCAAATATATATAATTAAAGAATCAATGTTAATGTTATAGATATATATATGTATGTATATAAGGCATGAATTTTTTTCTATGACATTATGAATTATAAGTTCTAAGATATAATCATTTTATAGACAAGTTACTTAGAGATTTATACACAAAAGTCCATTTTTTTAATAGAAAATATTTTGAAGCATATATTTCTCAAAATTATTATAAATATGAATAGTTTACATGATTATATTTTTTTAGTTTTAAATAGTTGGAGTTTTCTTAAATAATATATAAAAAAATTCTAAAATTAATTATAGACTCATCATCATTTATAAAATTGAAATTAATAATATTATTTATATATTTATTATGATAAATATTTGATATTTAATTCACTATTTTATTCAGAAATTATCTTTCTAAAAACATTCTATAGAAATTAAAATTTGTAAGAAAGAGTTGTCATTATGAAACATTGATGCCTTGCAAAATAAACAAATAAATAAATATAGCTTATGCTATCTACTATTGACATTTGTGAAATGATTTAGCTTGTATTATTAATAATATAGAATGTAATCTATTTAAAATTAAGATACAATTACAAATTACTTGATAGGGGATAAGTGGTGTTGTAAAGATTAATAATTTAAAAAAAAAAAAAAAACTTTCAAAATTTAAGAAAATTTATATTTTGATCAAATAGATATCTTTTTTAATGGTAATTTTTATTTTTCAAAATATTGTTTGGAATATTATAGTGTTTTATTATATATATAAGATATTATTTTTTGTAGGATTTTTGTTTGTATATTTTTAATTATTATTTAAATGTTTTTTTGATATATTATTATTATTATTAAAAATTACAAAACAAAGGACCCATCATTATAAATATTGTTAATAAGAGAATTATAATAAAAAAATTAATAATTTTATATTTCTATTTCATTTTTATATAAATCTATTTATCAATATTATAATTAATTATAAAAAGAAATGTTATATATATATATATATATATATATATATATATATATATATATATATATATATAGCAAATCAATTCAATACTCTATAACATGATAAAAATTTAATTAAAAAATATATATCTAAACAAACTCCAGATTTCTAATACTTCACTTTCAAAAAAAAAGTGAGTAAAAAATATTACTTTTCAACTCCATTAATTTACAATTTCTTTTAATTTTGTTTTAATATTCTTAACATATACTCTACTTAATCTTTATAATTATAAAAAAACAATTATTAATATATTAAATTTATATATTATAATATAACTATTTTTTAATAAATATCAAATTAAATTTTTATATAATTATAAAATTATAAAAACAATTCAAAAATTAAATATACACTTTAACATAAAAATGATTTATTACAATAATCAACCAATCTAACTATTTCAACTGAAGGAAGCTGGATAGAAATGGAAGTCCTCAGTAAGGAGACAGATTAAATTTGGGGGGTAAATGATGAAAGCTGATAACTTTGGTACTAATCTGTGGACAATAGTCGTTTGGTGAAAGGTCCTTTTCTTTGGCTTAAGACTTCTGAACAGAAACATTTTGTGAGCTGTCATGTTTCCAACTTGCAATGGACCGTGGCACTGATACATCTGCATTGAATTTTTGACAGCTTTGAGTTTTTAATGCATACCTAATCAACCGTAGAACTGATACATCTGCATTGAATTTTTTCTTTTTTGATTGTATTTGTCTTTTTATTGCAGTGTGGGACGGATGATCCTAGAATTAGGGTATGCTTAAATGAAAGGGATTTGTGATGAAAAGGATGGTAAGTTATAATTGGCCATAGGTAGGAAAAAAGGAAGAAATAAATATTTGAAATATAAAAGAATTTTAGTAAATTGAATGGAGTTGATTTTTTTAAATAAAAATTAATTTTAAAATAGTTATAATATTTTATATTTTATGATGAGAGAAGGAATTGTTTTTATTATTGGTAAATATTTTTGAGTCAGAGTTATGAATTAGATATGAAGGTGTTGACAGGGCCACAATCTATGATAATAAAGCCAACAAAATCGGAAACAAAAAACAACTTACATAAACAATAGAACTATTCAAGAACTACAACAAAACACTTCTTTAGCAGAAACCCAACAATTATAGACTTGAAACTAACGCTGAGTGAAAGAACCAAGGCTCGGCAAATACCAAGACAATACGAACACACTCTCGACGAACACTCAAAAAAACAAACAAAGCACTGAAACTCAGGGTATGACAAGAAAGTTGCTTCAAAAGAAGAAGGTCCAAAAGGCCCTCTAAAAAACTAACCATATGCAACAACCAATCTTCTTCCTCGTTGAGGAAGAAGGTCGTCCAAAGTCCATTCATCTCCATCTCGAACCGAGTTCTCCATTTCTACTCTTAGCGATTCCGCTTTAGACCTATGGCCTCACTTCTTCAAAGAAACGTCAATATTGGCAAGAGCTTTAGAGAACAGAGTCCTAAGAGGGGATGAAGCATCCACAATCCACAATCCGCTGAGGAGGGGTCAGGGAAGGAGCAAGTACTAAACAAACCTTGGGAAGATCCTCCAAAAGATCCACCCGATCTTGAGAACCCAAGCGTGACAATGACGAACGGTAAAATTTATCATGATTTCACCAAAAGAAACCCTTATCTGGAGCCCCCTCCTTCTCCACCTCTATTGACCAAAAAAACGCGAGAAAATTTTTTGTTCAAAAGTTAAAAAAATATTTTATGTGAAAATAATTTTGTATCAAGTAATGTTCGTTTCCGAATATTTTAAGGGAGGAGTTTATATTATTTTTTAATATGATTTATTTGAAAATTTATCTAATGATTGAAAGGATTGTAGTTCAATTGGTGAGGATGATGGTTGTTTATATTTATTCACTAAGGTACAAATCATTCTAAATACTAACATGGAAAATCAAACGATTAAGAACAAAATTGCGTCTTAAATGATTTAAATATATACTTACAATATTATAAGCCACAATATATTTACTTTCAAAATATAGACAAAGATACTCAAATATCAATAATTCTCTTCAATCAAAATATATATATATATATAATAGTTGTTTGTCCATTAACAATGAATTTAACATTAATAAATTCTTACCTATATAAAAATGTTTAATACTAACAACCATTTTAAATTATAAACTCACTTTTTGATCTTCTTCAAAGTTTAAAGTAGTGACATTATAATAACTCTCCAATAAATAAAAAAAGTACAGGACTTATGAACTATATTTATCCCCTTGAACTTTAAAGAGAGTAGAAGGATGAGACTCTGGACTTGGATAACCAACATTCAACTTTTTCCTTTAAAGTTTTATTTAAGACAAAAAAATTGGTTGAATGTGTTAAAAGTGATTTTTTTATTTTGATGTGGAGTGTTCTTCTATCATTATAATTTGGGAGAGACTGGTATGCAATTATCTATTAGAATTTGTAGATTAAGATGATTTGTTGTATTCAGTTAGGAGACATGTTTGAGGCATGACCAACTCAAAAACTAAAAAAATCTTAGTGATTTTACATGTATCTTAGTGACTATGTATATATTTAAATAAAGATAATTTGTTTTGGCTTTAATGGTAGCATCTTGATTATCAAAGTATGGTAGCACCTTTGATCTGTGGGGGCCTCTTCTTTGTCGTTTACAATAGTTTTTATTTTGTTTTTTTCAACATTTATTTGTGCATTATGTTTCTGAATTAGATGTAATGTACAAAAGGTTTGTTCAAATGTACTTGTAGGGTGTAGGGTGGAGGATCTCATTCCATCTTTAATCTTTTGTTGCTGTAATGTGTGTTTTAGTATTATATTTTTTATTTATAAATTTATTAAGATTTAATGGTGGATTATAAAATTTATAAATGTATGATCTAATTAATAAGTAATTTTAAATTTAACATCTATTTAATCATTATAAATTAATTTTTTAATTTATAATAATTTTAGATATATGATGGTATTTAGTATTTTTTTTCTTGAAATTGGTTTTTCTATTCTAATATAATAGTATAACTAGATTAAAACTATCTATCAATATTTTTCCAATAAATTTATTTAAGATATTTATATTCCTATAATATAATTAAAAGTTAAATTTTAGAAAATATTTTTATCCCCTTTAATTTTAAAGACGAAAAAGAGATGAAATGTCGAACTTGAGTAAATTCTTTCATTCAATTTTTTCCTCCTAATGTTTATTTGGGTAGGACACACTTTGTTTTTGGATACGTGGTTCTTTTATTTTGATGTGAAATGTTTTTTCGATTGAAAGCAACTTGTGTGTAGTCATCTATGACAAAAGATATTTATACTCCTATAATATAATTAAAAGTTAAATCTTAGAAAATATTTTTATCCCCTTGAAATTTAAAGACGACAAAAAGATGAAATGTCGAACTTGAGTAAATTCTTTCATTCAACTTTTTCTTCCCAATGTTTATTTTGGTAGGACACACTTTGTTTTTGGATACGTGGTTCTTTTATTTTGATGTGAAATGTTTCTTCGGTTGAGAGCAACTTGTGTGTAGTCATCTATAACAAATTGTACACTACGCTGACAACTCATATACGAATTATATGGGATACAATTTTATCTTTTTGATGTGAAGTATTTTTTGGATTATTATGATTGCTTGCGAGCAATTGATGTGTAGTTAAGGGTCAAAGTATAAATAAGGTGTCCCACTTTTTGACATAAATAAATCACATACTTCAATTTCTCTTCAAAATATCTTGAGTTTGGATCATTGATATTAATCAAACAAATATATTTTAGATTATATATAACAATATATAATGCATATATATTTATAAAACTATAACCAATTAATGATAAATGTATAATTAAAAACTTATTAAAAATTCTAATCTTAAATAACAATTCATATAAAACACAAGTGAAAGATGTTTGAAACATGATCAATTCAAAAGTAATTTTTTTTTTTAATAATTCTAATTATATTTTAATGATTTTACATATGTAAATTAAACAATAATATATATTTATATTAATAATTAAAAAAAAAATTATAAAAACTATTTTTTAAATAATAAATATATATTTTATATATATAAACAATGCTTGCAGAAACATTGAATGGAATATGATTTAAATTAGAGTTAAACAAGAGCACATCAAAATTAACAAAACCATATTTAATTATGAAAAACACTACAAATAAAATTTCAATAGCTCATAAAATTTCAATAGCTTTGGTTTAGACTCCTGCCTTCAATTAGCTACACCTTACTTGTGTAATTGATATAATTCTTGATCAATGAACATTACTGCGTCAATAAACTTTTTTTTTATTATGCGAAGGAAAATTCTTAACATTATTTGCATTCCACAACTCTGTGTCGTTGATTCATATAAAATTAATTATGAAATCTATCAGGGCATTTTACTCTCTCTTCACATGCACAAAATTGATCAATCTAAAAAGTGGAATTATAATATATATTTTAAATACATAGTTTATTAAAATGTGTTTTGGTTTTGTTCATATGTTCAGTCTATTTGAATGTGGATACATTTATTATTTCAATCTTTTTATTTGGAAAATTGTTCGTTCAGGGGACTCAACTTTTTTACTTGCAAAATACAACAAATTTTCGCTTATTCTTTATAGTGATATTTTTTTTTGTATTTGGAAAGACAACGATCATGCTATCTTTGACAAGCAACAAATAGACATAAATTTCTCTATTGCTAATAAAGTTAATGTTATCTCCAATTTGTCTCTTCAGCGCCTTGACCAGACGGATGAAGTCTAGAGGGCGTTGTCCCATCTTTAGTCATTGATGGAGAACTGGGCAGGGCCCCCCTGTGTTGTTAGTCGGGTGCCTCCCTCGCCTACCTCTCATCATGGTTCAGCTTCGGCATCTGGACAAGGTTTGAGGAGAGGGCATTCCAGACGTTGAGGAGGGCGTTCCTTGTTCCCGTGTGGTCCTAAGAGGTTTCCGTCGAGGAGAAGCTTGCAGCGTGGTGCTAGTCTGAATATTCGTCATCGTCAAGATGGCTGGGGACCTCATACTTAGCCACAGACACGTGGTTGGGGGGACCCCCCTCCTACCAGAGACCAACATGATGGTTGGGATGCCTCGTTGCCTTTGTTAAACAAGTTTCCAACTCTAGCTTTGGCCATTTCCCCACATAGATCTACTGAAGAAGTCAGAAATGTTGCTGAAGATAATATTGGTGGTTGGGAACCCTTTAATGACTCCGAAGATCCGTTTGCTAATGTGGGGTGGGGAGGAAAACCAGATAACCCCCAACCTCCCCCTCCTCCCACTTCTATGTTCGCGATGGTAGCCTAATTATGTCCTTTCTTTGCCCTTTTTTGGTTGGCAGTGTTTATTAGCTTCGTTGTACTTTCCCGTGGCCATTAGGCACGGTATATGGCATGTGGGTGTGACTTCTCCACCCTTCTTTTTTGTATGATAAGTTGTACTTTTATTAATGGTTTAATATAAACGATTTTCAATCAAAAAAAAGTGGAGCATAATTGTTATTGTTAATTTTTTTATTTTATTTTTTCAAATTATTAACTTAGAATTTGAGAAGACAATAATATTTATAAAACAATTTATATTCGACAATAATTTTTGGTAAATTGTTATAATTTTTATTATATTATTTTAAAATATTTTACCAATATATTTATATAATAATTTTTTTATTTTAACTATATATTTAAATTATTATGATTACATAGATCTATTGAGAACTAATTAAGGTCTCCACATTCTTCAATACGATTAAAACATATATTTCTATAAGTACAATGTTGTTCAACTTTTATCTCTTCAGAGATTTTTTAAACTTTGTCTTCCTTCAAGAGACATTCAACTTTTACCAATGACTTTTCAGATATAAGTTCCCAACAGAGGCCTACATCTTTAGAGGTGCGTTGTAAAATTTAAAAATACATGATCTAATTAATAGACCATTTTGAACTTAACATCCATTTGATTATTTTATATATATATATATATATATATATATATATATATATATATATATATAATTGTGATATCTTAAACATACAATGATATTTGATGTTACTTTTCTTGAAATTATTTTTTCGAATCTAATATAATAATGTAACTAGATTAAAACTATCTATCAATATTTTTCAATAAATTCATTTAAGATATTTATGTTCCTATAATATAATTAAAAGACAAAACTTGGAAACTATTTTTATCCTCTTGAACTTTAAAGTTAACAAAAAGATGAAATGTACGACTTGAGTAAACTCTTTCATTCAACTTTTCCTCCCAATGTTTATTTGGGAAGGGCACACTTTGTTTTTAGATATGTGGTTCTTTTATTTTGATGTGAAATGTTTCTTCGGTTATTATGATTTTTTGAGAGCAATTTGTGTGTAGTCATCTATTACAAATTGTAAACTAAATTGGCAACTCATATAAGAAACATATGAGATATTTATTTTTTGATGTGAAGTATTTTTTGGATTATTATGATTGCTTGCAAGCAATTGATGTGTGGTTATGGCTCAAAGCATAATGGATAAGTGTAGGGAATTGGGGTGCCAAAAGGCGGTTTTAAGTATACATATTTTTCCTGAGAAAGACAAAACCTCGACTTGTATGGATTATTTAAGATATCTACACTCATAATTTGAAGATATTATTGGAAGATGAATTGTAGAATTTTGAGTATAGTTTTTAAACTACTATTTTTTTTAAATGGTTAAGTATAACTAAATCAAACATTATGAAATCGAATAAGTGGTATTGTTTTTTAGAAAAAATATATTAGGTAGTTGTCTGTGTGCCCCACCATCTTTTGAGCATCGTTTGCTTTTTATTTAAACCCCTTGGTAGAAAGCTAGGTAAGATCATCTAGTTTACAACCTATATATTTTTAAAATTAATTAATAAATATTTTTTTTACTAATTTCACAAGTCAGTATATCCTGACATATGATAAAAAATGTATAGCCGACCATGTGCCTCCCCTAACTATCTCAAAAAATATCAAAAATTAGATTTTTATTTTTATAATGTGTATAAAATTCGGTCTAGTTTGCAATCAAATATATTTTTTAGTTTAGATCAACAAATCAAAAGATACATAAACAAAAATTAGCATGAATAATCATGGCATATAGCACTATAAAAACATACTTAGTTAATAAATATTTAAATAACAACCTTAAAGCAATCAAAATATAAAAAAATCATATATATAGACAGAGGAGACTTAATCGATGTTGCAGTATTATTTTCAAGAAAAAAATTGCTAAAATGGATAGTGTCTAGCATGGGTGAAGTTGCATTTTTTATTATTGGCATCAAACACGCATTCGATTGTGTGTTCCAGTGCCATGCTTGAGGCTTAGGAATCCAAGCCATTCTCGAGCATTAGGCATGTGCTTGAAATGGCAAGATAAAGAATCACATATGTGGTAATACCATGTATGCAAAATTATCACATACATAGAATTACCACAATGGTAATTGAGGATAATATGAGATAGGGTTTAGGGTTTATAGTCCATTCACAAAGGCAATTGAGGACAATTTGAGCTGATTAAACATAGATTTGTTCCACAATGTGTTTTTGGGCAAAGGGTTTATGTTCTAGGATGCATTAGGTTTAATCGTAAAGGCAATTTGGGCCAATTTGAACTCATTTCACCTATTTGTGACTAGAAAATATGATTTTGGGCTCAATTGACCCCCAGGTCACCATATATTGAGTAAATTAGTCAATTAGGGCATTGAATGATGTGATTTGGGTCAAATTAAGCCTTGTGAACCTAATTGTTATTGTAAAAGATGTTAATTGGGGCTGAATCATTTAGTTTTCAAGGTTTAAAATTTAGGTTTTATGGTTTAGGGATTATGGTTTAAGGTATATGCGACATAGGGTTTAGGGTTTAGGGTCCAATCGTGAAGGCAAGTGAGGACAATTTGAGTTGATTGAACCTATTTGTGACCACAATGTGTTTTTAGGCATAGGGTTTATGTTTTAGGGTGAATAAGGTCTAATCACAAATGCAATTATGGCCAATTTAAGCTCCTTGAACATATTTGTGACTACAAAATGTGATTTTGGGCTTAATTGGGCCCAGGTCACCATAAGTTGAGTAAATTTGTCAATTGGGGCAATTAGTGATGTAATTTGGGCCAAATTGAGCCTTGCGATCCTAATTATTACTATAAAGGATGTTAATTTCATAGTTAAATCATTTGGTTTAGGGTTTTAGGGATTAGAGTTTTATGTTTATGTGATATAGGGTTTAGGGTTTATAGTTCGATTGCGAAGGTAATTGAGAACAATTTGAGCTGATTGAAATTATTTATGACCACAATGTGTTTAAGGGCATAGGTTTTATGTTTTAGGGTGCATACTTGGTCTAATAATAAATTCAATTAAGGTTAATTTAAAATCCTTGAACCTATTTGTGACTATAAGATGTGATTTTGGGCTAAATTAGCCCCCATGTCACCAAAGATTGAGTCAATTAATCAATTGGGGCAATGAGTGATGTGATTTAGGTCAAATTGAGACTTGTTAACCTAATTTTTACTGTAAAAGATGTTAATTGGGGCTAAATCATTTATTTTAGAGTTTTAATCGAGTTTACTATTTGTGGTTTAGGGGTTTTAGGGATTAGGGTTTAAGGTGTACATCTAGGTATAAGTTATAGGGTTTGGGGCTTAAGATTTAAAGTGCTTAGAGTTTAGGGCTTATGGTTTACAATTTAGAGTATAAGGTTCAATCATGAAGTTAATTGAGGATAATTTGAGTTGCTTGAACCTATTTATGAGCACATAATGTGTTTTTGGGTTTGATTAGCTCCATGTCACCAAATATTGAGCGAATTAGTCAATTGGGGAAATTAATGGTGTGACTGAAGCTAAATTGAGCCTTAGAACCAAATTATTACTCTAAATTATGTTAATTGGGGTTTAAATGATTGGTTTAGAGCTTGAAGAGTTTACCATTTATGGTTTAAGGTCCTACAGATTAGGATTTAGGGTTAGAGTTTAACGTATATGGTGTATGGTATAGGGTATATATGGTTTAAGGTTTATGTCATATGTTTTATGGCTTAAGGTCTACAAGTTAGGGTATAAGGTTTAGTGTTTATGGTTTACAACTTAAGGTTTGGGGTTTGGGGTTGAAGGTTTAGGGTTTACAATTTTGAGTCTAAATGATGTCAATTGGCTTGCTTAAATTATTGGTTCAAGGTTTTAAGAGCTTATGATTAATGGAAATTAGGGTTTATAAGGCTTAAGATTTAGGGATTAGTGTTTAAGGTTTAGGGTATATGGTATAGGGCTTAGGGTATAGGGGGTTAATGTTTAGGGTATAGGGTATAGGGCTTAGGGTATAGTGTTTAGTGTTAAAGGTGTATTTTGCATACACTAAATACCACGTACATAGTATTGATGCATATGTGTTATTACTGTGTACACAATTCTTATAGTAGTAAAAAAAAGAAAACACCAACAATCATTTGTTTACTTCAAGAGTAATGTCCCCTGCTCTATTGAATACTATACACTATGGGTCCCCTACTCTGTTGATTTTTTTTGAAAATGATTAGAATGTTGTCTACACCCTCAAAATCATAACTCACTATCTACTCACATGGTTGACTAAAGAGTACATAGGAGTATTCTTAACTATTTTGGAATTATTAGATTGTTGTCCCCAATTGGTACTTCACATAAAGCAATTCTATTTTGGAATAATTGGATTGCTATCCCCACCATCAATAGTTGAAAAATTTATGCAATCATGGGTGATGGCTTTCGTAGTAGTAGGAAGAAGTCAAAGCGTAAAATGTAGAATGAAGTAGAAGTGGTGAGAGAAAAACAAAAGCAACAAATGAAAAAAAAATTGTGCAAATATACTATCCCTAATGACTTTATTGTCACAAATAATGATGAAACGAACAATGATACTATACCAAATTGTGAAAGTCCAATTGTCAATACTGATAGTATACCTAATTATAATGCAATTCCACATTCAAATTTTACTATTTTTAATTTTGATGATGATGATAGTATGCAAGATGATGTGATATGCATGGAAAAATGGATTGGAGAAACTACTAATGATGAAACTAATATGAAAACACCTATTGGAGAAAGTTACAATGAAGAAACAATATAGGAACACCATTAAATAAAGAACCTACTAATGAAGAAAATAATCTGTACATACCAAATCAATCAAATATACCATCAAATACACCTCCTAGGATTTATAGAATAAAATCAATGTATTTAATTGAAATTGATGAATCCATTTTGAAACCAATGCCTAAAAAAATCTTCAAGCATCGTATGAGAAGAAAAGTTGAAAGAATTTGGGAATGACACTTTAAAGATTTAAATGAAACTCAAATACGCCAACTATTTGTTACATTGATGAAAGTAATTAAGATGAGACCTACAATGAACACCTTAGGACTAAGAACAACTAATATTGATAGTGTAGCAAGGCAATTGCTGAAAATTTTCATAATGCATACCATTGAGTAGGTGTGAAGAAATGCACCAAATATGGTAATGTTTCTTAACATGTTATTATAACTTCTTTAGTAAGTGGTAAAACAAAGAATAAATGATTGATAAGAAAAACAAGCCAAACTTTATACATAAATAGAAAAACACTAAGGAAAGTAATTGAGATACGTAAAAGACTTGATGTTGATGGTAACGATGACTTTTTGGCATTCTCTGGTAGACTCCCATAGAAAGATAAGGCTATAGTCGATGCCCTAAAATATTTAGTTGTAGAATTTGGAAAGATAATAGAAGGGTATCACCTAATATTAGAGATGTAGTGAAAAGAAGAGTTGGTTATCGTAATCATGAACCACATCCTAAACATTTTTTTGGATATGACTCAAACATAATTTTACTCTAAATTTGTTGAAAAATATCCACAAACTTATATAATTCAAAGGTATTTTTAAATGGCCAAACACTTCTATATGAAAATCAATCACACACACACACACAACTTGTTGTTATCGACAACATGTTGAATTTTCTATGAATTATGATATTTTTCATCATGTTCATTGTACTTTGCATAATAATAACATTTTATAGGAGTGTGGAGTGGAAGACCCACCAAAATTAGCAAGAGAATTCATTCCAACAATTTTTTAAGTGGAGGACCCACCAAAATTAGCAAGAGAATTCATTCCAACAGTTTTTTGTGAAAGATCAAATGGTCAATTATTTTATAACAATGCATGTTTAGATAGAAGTTGTAATATTTGTGGTGGATTTCCAAAATTGAAATATTGTATCTATGAGGAGCGTACATATGGAATTGGACAAGAATTGGTTGGTTTTAGTAAATATAAATATATGGTATATCAAATGAAATATGGAAAGGAATCTAAAAGTTGTGAGCTTGTTACACAACAAAAACTTTTTTCCAAATTTAAGGACAAATTTAGGGATGAAATTGTATATGAGTATGCAAAACACATACATAGAGCTTGATGGCTAGAATAAAAATTCAAGTTAATTACGGACACATTCCCAATTGGTACTATTATTTTAGTAGTCAAATTTGTAGATAATTACACATTGCAACCACAAAAAGAAGTTCAGTCATAATACTAAAATTTAGTACAGGTTTCACTTTTGTGCATATATATCATTCATGCATTCACCTGATAGTACAAAGAATGATAAAAAAATATTAAGGGTGTACCAATTTTATGTCAGTGATGATCAGACACATTCTTAAGAGTACGTTCAAGGTTTTTTTCAATTATTTTATGGAAAGTTGAGTGAAGGGAACATTACTTTCAATCAACATTATATATGGTCATATAACTGCACATCACAATTCAAGAATGCATGGATATTCTACTAGCTGAGCAGGATGCATGTGAGCACTGGTGTCTAACATATTTGGAGTTTCACTGAAGTAGGACATGGAAAAGGGGAGCATGATGGTGGAGGAGTATGTGTCCAAAAAGTGCTTGCAAGAGAGGAGGTATGTGTCAAAAAAGTGCTTGCAAGAGAGGAGTTGAAATTTGAAGAGGTTGTTGATTTTTTAGATGTAAAGAATATAGTTGAATGGTATAATGAATATATGGGCCATGATGATCAACAAAAGTCCATTATATGTAGATATTTTTAGCTCATGGAGGATGAATAACTGGTAAGTTATCAAGATTGTATGACAATTATAGGATCAAGTGAGTTACACTCATTTCGTAGCTCAAATACAGGTTATTGGATGGTTCATATGAGGCACAAGGCATGTTTTTATTTTGCATGCATTGACTTTGTTTGGAAAGAGTCTGAATCACAAGAATGGGTGGATGAATGGAGTTCTAGACTTCTAGTTCCAATTGATAGTTATTAGGGTCCATTAGCATTACAACTTACAACATTGCCATCATCACATGACTTTGACCATGTGTCTGATCTAGTGGAAGTAAGTTAGATATTATATTTGACACATGTGTTTTATGTACTAAATTTATATTAGTAGATCAAGTTATTAAATCATGTTTTATTTTGCGATACAAGGCATATTTATGTAGTTATTGCATCTGAGCATAACAAGGAGGGGACAAACTACTACTTATGTTAGTGTGTAAAACAAAAACAAAAATTAACTTATACGATCATAGATGGGAGAAACATTCACTATCCCATTGGGTATGTTGTAGTTACTGGAACTTGGCTTCGATGCTATCCTATGAAGAATTTTAATGTATGGTTGTTTGAAGACTTTGAAGTACATCTGAAGATACTCCACTATTCAAATCTAGTTCTTGCAACAAATGTTCAGCTTCACAAATATCGAGGTAGGCCATTGAAAAGGACTCTATGGAAGGTTCATGAATTTTACCATGAAGCAATTCTTGATACTATAAAGAATAGAGCCGATCTTATTGGTTCCTTAAATTAAACCCCCAAGGTATGTTGAATTCTCAAAGTATTTATTTTTATCAAATTTTATTTATTTTTTAGGTTTTACATATAAATTTCAATTTAACTAGATACTAACATTTTTTTTAGGTTAGTGGTGCCAAATTAAATTCCACCTTCACATGGTTGGCATCGTTTGTATAAAATTTGATATTCTCGAACCTAAGAGAAATTGTTGGTCCTTGTAGATCCGATTGTCTATTGACAACATTTGTTGTCGATGTTGTTTGAGGCTAGAATGGATGCTTTATCTCCTAACCAGTAGTTAGCAAAGGCTAATAATGTATTTTTAGACATTAATTACCACCCCCAATGTGATGGAGATGCTAGTTTTTAACCACAAGGCCCTATAAGTAGAGATCTCTAACTTGGCTCGCATGTTGACAACATTTGTTGTCAATGTTGTTTGAGGCCAGAATAGATGATATTTCTATTCAATAGGCATGATCAGAGGCCAATAATGTGATCCTAGATGTTAATCTCCACTCCAAACATTATGGAAATGATAGGTTTCATCCAGGAGGCCCCAGAGGTAATGATCTCCAACTTGGCCTGCATGTTGACAAAATGTTATCAATGTTGCTTGAGGCTGAAATGGTGCTTCACTTCTTAATTGGGTGTGATTAGAAGCCAAGAATGCAATAGTATACATTAATTAACACCAAAAACATGGTGTCAATGCTAGTTTTTAGTCATAAGGCCCCAGAGGTAGAGATCTCCAACTAGGCTCACTTGTTGAGAACATTTGTTATCAATCTTGCTCAAGGCTAGAATTGTTGTAAAATTACGTATCTGCATGGATTCTAAGCCCATGGTGGTGGGAATGCATGTAATTTACACATATAAATGTGTTGAATGTGATATATTTATAATTGGAGGTCCAAGAAGAAGGAATATCTATTGGAGGCAAACACCCTATCTCTTAAATACATAAAAGTTGCATTGTAGGACTGATCATAAAATCTTCTACCATGAATTTGTTGATTATTTTTAATTCATGGTATTTTGGGTGCATGTAGAGGACTTAGACATGTATAGGATAGTTCTTTCGATTCATGGATATGAATTACAGTTTTTGTTTTATGCATATCCAAAGTTTGCCTTAAAAATGATAATTTTGCCTTATAGGGAAATATCATCTTGAGGTTGGAATGGGTGCTCTATCTCCTAATCGGGTGTGATCGAAAGATAATAATGTGTTCCTAGACATTAATCACCACCCTCAACATGGTGGAGATGCTAGTTCTCTGCCACGAAGGTCCAAAGGTAGAGATCTCCAACTTGGCCCACATGTTGACAACATTTGTTGTCAATGTTGCTTAAGGCCAAAATGGGTGCTCTATCTCCTAATCAGGCATGATTGGAGGCTAAAAATATGTTATTATATATT
Organism: Torreya grandis; assembly: GCA_037957365.1. NCBI lineage: Eukaryota > Viridiplantae > Streptophyta > Pinopsida > Cupressales > Taxaceae > Torreya > Torreya grandis. The sequence continues at coordinate 31,002 of JARHVA010005532.1, read as the reverse complement.
AATTTCCATCCTGATGGGGTGGAGATGCAAGTTTTTAGTCACAAGGCCCTAAAGGTAGAGATCTCCGACTTGGCTCTCATGTTGACAACATTTGTTGTCAATGTTGCTTGAGGCTGGAATATTGCTTGAGTCAGTGCTTATCAAAATATCAAACCATAATTCATTTTCTAGCACACTTATCTTATCATCCAACTCATCGTCATCCTGTAGTGTGCTCACACCATCATTCATGGGATCCTCAACTAAAGTTATTTCTTCAATTGATGGCCATTGAGAATCTTTTACATATCTATAGTCATGTGTTATAGTATTTAGTGGGTTATCATCTAATGGGTGTTATATTGGTTGTGATGTTCTAGAAATGTAATACCTTATTAAATTTGGTACATCCAAAAACATAATATTCAATAATAAAACTCACCATCACATCAATTCATAACAACTATATAAATAGACGGTCTGTACAAAGGACATGAAATTGTGCAGAGTAGTGGGAATATGTGCTTTTTAAGTGTTGAAGGTGGTTTTGAGGTTGGGGCAGGTCTATGAGAGGATATATGGCCAAAACTCATTCCCAAAGAAGCATAAAACCCTAGTGATATAGGTCTATACGAGAGTGTAACTATTAGGTGAGATCAAGAAGGGTCTTGAGATCTTGAGAAGAGTTGTAAGAGGTTGTGAGTGAGGTGTTTGAGGTGTTGCAAGGGTCAGTGGACCAAAAAGAGAAGGTATATATGTCATGGATAGAAAGAAGCCTAATTAGGCCTTGTAGGGATAAGAGCCTAGGAGGAATAAATGTGGGAAACTTGAAGGAACATAGGTGTAAGGTTGTGAGCATAGTTGAGTCAGATTTAAATGAGGTCTATACAAGGAGATACAAGAGAAAGTGACAAATTATAGACCTATTTAGGCCTAGTCCTTGAAGCCAACAAGGGGTAGTAAGTGGATAAGGTGGACGAGTGGAGGTCTAATCTTGTGAGAATAGTTGTTTGAGATTAAAAAGAGTATGATAAGCATGAGAGTGGGGTCAAGAGTGAACAAGAATGATGCATGAGCATCAAAGAATGTAACTACCCTAAAAACTTGGAGTGAATTAAAATAGTAAGTGGTTGCATGTTTAGCATTCTTTAAGGTTAGAAATGCATGTGAGAGAGTTGTAAAATGGTGAGGCAAGGAGAATAGAGGTATCGAGGAGACTAGAGAGAGTGAATGAAAAGGTAAAAACTGATTAAACATGGATAATACTCTACCCTTTTGTAAAAAAAATGTACATGCTTATAGAAGAGAATGATATGTATGAATAAAAGGAATGCCTTGGGAGATTATTGATATGTAGTGAATCTTATATGCTTATCTATTTTGATTGTAAAGTAATTTCCAGTTACTAATTATCAATTAAAGAAGCTTATATATTGTCTAAACTAGATTTGTATAACTCATTCATAACACAATCAAGAAATAAGAAAACAAAAAAGTCTTGGAATACATTCAAGTGTTTGATAAAATGTCAAATTCTTGTTAAAATATTATTGTTGCTTCATCACTAAGGAAGGTTTATTGTGAACATAGTATGGTTTAAGTTCATCCTACATCACCTAGACATACGATGTTGCATGATCACAATTAGTTTACAAGAACTTCATTTAATCAGTTAAGTAAGGAAGGAAATCAAGAGTTCTTAAGAGTTTTAGTCCAGATTGGAGATCTTGAGAAGATGTTAGAAGCCTTAGATATATGGCAGTGACTCTTAAGAAAGCTAAGAAGTTCTTTTAGAAACTCAAGATTATTTGGATATGAATATGGAAAGGGGTTAGAATGTGAAGGTAAATAATCATATGAAGCTCAATTGGAGATCAAGAACCCTGAGAACTTGTTTTAGGCTTTCAATCCTATGTAACTTAATCAAAGAGAGTTAAGTTGAAGCGAGGAAGGAAATTGTAAATTTATTAGTTATCATAGTGATATGCGAGAGAAAGAGGTTGAAGACCCAGGCTCTGCATCAAAGAAGGCCTCCGGGGAAAGAAAAAGCTTTGAGAACGTGAATTAGGCCTACTAGGCTTTGTAGCCCTACTTGGGAAGAAGTGGAAGATAGGTAAAAAGAAGAGTTGGGGCCTTCAATAAGGTTGGTTAGCATGTTTGAGGAAAGGGTAGAAGGTTGGAAGCTACTGGAGGTGAATCTAAGTACATTGAGAAGGTAGATGACAATAGGCCTAGACAAGCCTAAAAGGTGCATTGAGAGAGTGAGATGAGATTGATTGAAAGAGGAAAGTGGAGAATATTGAGTGAGTTGAACCTTGAGAGGTGACTGAGGTGAATATCAAAATCTTGAGGAAGCATAAGAGAGTGTTGGTTTTGACAAGAAGAGAGTCTAGTGAGGAAGTCCATGAACCTAGTGGAAAAGAGCAAGGACAAAGCATTGAGCTAGGTGAGTTTGGGATCAACATCAAACAATCATAGGTATCAAAAGTAGATGTTTTGTAGAGGTTCGTAGATGATCAAATTTTAATTACATCACAACCTATTGTTATTGTAAGACCAATTCAATATAATAGAGTATGAAAGATTGTAAACAAAGGTTTGTGAAAGAGTTTGAAAGATATTCAAAATCAGAACAAATGATTGAACAATATATTAACATTATTATAAGTACATTTTTCATGCATTTTAACAACATTCAACATACTACAATATTTAAAAAGTGAAATGTTGAACTATATATATCTATACACACACACACACACACACACACACACATATATATATATATACATATACATATATATACATATACATACATATATACATATACATATACATACATATATACATATACATATACATACATACATACATACATACATATATATATGTATGTATATGTATGTATATATATATATATATATATATATATATATATATATATATATATATATATATAACACACACACACACACATATTATATCCATAAAATCCATAAAGGAATACAAAATGTGATCACAATATAATATCCAAGATCAATGCCATATAGGCATATATACAACATGCCTAATAACTATACATCAAGCCATATAGGCATACAATAAAATGTCATAAGACAAGATCTCCTAATCATCAAAATTCATCACTCTCTTTGCCTTACTTGTCGAAGCATCTCCCCTAGATGCCTTTCTCATAACTAAATGTCTCTAAGCGGATTGACTATGAGTCCTCTTCGATTGCAAACTCACATGTAGCTCTAACTGTTCATATGCAAATATTGTTAAAAATTGTATATGCTGCAACAAGATACTTATAAAATTAACATGTTAAATTTTTCAAATCACACAAAAATTAATCATAAGTACACTTACCATAAGTTGGTATTCATGATCAATTTGAGACTAGCACTCAACATGATCGATGATAGGTTCACATTGGATAACAAAGGTGTGAAACAGATCACTACTATGAGTTGGTGAATTGCTCTTGATGATGGAAGGCATAGGTCCTAGAAAACCTATATATAGATACAAAATAAAAATTGAAAATTAGCTCATAAAATAAATATTTAAAATGTAATATGAAAAATTACAAATTAAATTATCTAACTGTACCACACCGCTCCTACTAATCATTTTGATAGGACTAGAAGATGTCATTGGAGGAGTTTGTGTAGACAATTGTTTTGAGCATCAGCTATTTTCACAAGTATAAAAGACAATTAAAAAATACACATCCATATTTAAAATTAAATATTATGTAATATATAACTGGACTATGTACCTCGAAGAGTTATTCTGTAGATGAAATCGTAGTAGCAACACCTACATTTATTCCCTCCCTAATAGATGACAGAGTGTCTTCTGAGGTCATTAACTAAACATACAAAATATCATTGTCAATCACTTCAACACACACAGATATATATACAACATATATGTATAATGGAAAATAACATTAATTAATAATTATAAATTACCATCATAAAGGTATAAATTGCAGGCATACTATGACCAACACACGTGCTCATTCAAACCCTACAAACCTATTTTAACATAACGATAATTCATATACATCAAATTGCCTTTTAAATTGTAAAATTATTTAAATTTAACAAGTCTCAACATTTTTTTGTAATAACTAAAATATGAAACATACTTGAGAAGTGGTAGGCAAGGTGACCGGATGAAATCTAGATGGATGAAACATAGAAATATCGATACCATTTAGACCCATGGAAAAACCACTGTGAGTGGACTGCATGAAATCCTTCTCCTCCTCATCAGTTCTAGTGCATGTAGCGCCACATCATTTTCATAAGTGAGCTTGTTAGGTAGCAGTGTTGGACGAAACCTCACCACATCCACCCTCCATAAGGGGATTATAAGAACTATGGATCGTATGTTGAACGAGGGTGTTAGTAAGCACTTTAAGTGCATGTAAGGTATCAATCTCTACAGTCTCCTTGACTGTAGAGGGTAGTGTCTCAGAAGGGTAGGGTTTATCAACATAGGCTTTTGCTAGTTGATTAGATGCAGGACATGCACCTGGACTATCCTGTGCAAATCCCTTTCCCCTACCCTAGAACTTTGAGAAATAAAAATAATTTTAGATTTCATTCAGCACAAACTCATGTTATAATTTTCTCAAAAAATACAATGGGACCTCATTATTGTTGCAAGGTGGGTGATCAAAGACCATCCACCATCAATCTCAAAAATTTTGTTTTATCAAATCATGAGTGCATCAATGGATTAGAATCCGTTTGACCATCATATCAAGTGGTACACTAGTCTTCCCATCAATGAATGAGGCAAAAAATTGGGCTTTAATTATGTGTTTATCTCTCATAGTAGTTGTCGAAAGTTTGTAGGAATAGTATGTCCTAAATCTGTTTCTGTAGTCATCCCACCTATCAATTTGATATGTTAATAACTTAACTTGATCTACTAATATTTCTAGTGTGTTTTCCAAAAAAATTCAATGGGGGTTGTTTGAATGTGGATCCCTTAATGACCTAATCAAATTCTCAAGTTCAAGCTTATTTTCTACTATGTGGCTTGATAAATCTTCTTGACTACCTTGGGGGGCTTGAGGAATTACAAGAAGGATAGGAAGGTTTTGGGGGTGAGAAGGGATTGGAGGGTTAGGAGGGATAGGAGGGATTAGAGGGTTAGGAGGGATAGGAGGGTTTTGGGGGTTAGGTGTTGGTGTATTAGCCGTTGTACATAAAGATGCAGAAAAACTAAAAAAAATAAATAAATAAAAAATTCAATAAAAATACAAAAAAATTGAAAAAAACTAGGGTATAATTGCATAAAAACATGGTTTACCTCTCCTTCGAATTGGCATTCTCGAATTGAAGGGTACTTGGCTCAAAAATGTAAATTCTTGCATACTCAATCTTCCGGCTCCAAATTGTGGGTTTTCTCTTCTTCCTCTTGCTCGTAGTTTTTATTGTGTGAAATGCTAATTGATTTGGCTTTCACATTTTTTTTATTATTTAAATATCATGTCCACAATAATTTTGCGTACACAATTTAGCCTTGGTAACAATTGAGGCTAAATTTAATAACTGTGTATATGGAATGTTTGTTAGTAAGAAATCAGAATTTTGTCCATTTTTTGACCCCTCAACTTCTTGTATACATCCTAATAGGTTGTCCCACTTTTTGGTATAAAGAGGACACATACACTTTAATTTTTATTCAAAATATCTTGAGTTTAGGTCATTGATATTAATCAAACAAATGTGTTTTAGATTATATATACAAATATGTAGTGCATATACATTTTTATATTTAAAACAAAAATAAGTGTTTTTTAAGATTTATTTTTTAATCTTTTTATAGTCGATTAGTGAGACACAATATTATACTTTGACGCTTTAAATCTATAAGAAATTTTAAACATAAGTAGAAACTCATATAACATACAAGTGAGATATGTTTGAGGCATGATCGACTCAAAAGCAAAAAAATATTTGTGATTCTTGTTAGATATATGACAACAAAGTTAAATTTTAGATCCCTTTGTGATGTGATTTGTAGTCCACATCTCGACAGGGGGTGTGTGGAGGCAATGCCTTCCCACTATTATCACAGAGGGGTCCAAGGAATAACAACATCTTATGGAGCCCCTGGCAAGGGTTCGAAGACAACACCCTCTACGTAAAGTCAAGGAATCAAACCCTGTTTCTAAGAAGATGAATTCCACCAAATTCTATTTTTAGGAAATAAAGTTCTAATGGTGTTTTTTCACTCTATTTTTAGGAGGAGAAATCCTAGCAGTGCTTTGTCATTTAAGTGTATTTATCTTTGTAGAGTTCACGTGTAATCTACACAATAAATTCGTATGTAATATATTCATCTTGAATTAATAAAACTCTGATATTTTGCATTGTTAATGTTTTCTTAACTTACTAAAGTTTTCTTATACATGTTAGATATTTTGTCTTTTTAATTATTTCTATTATTACATTATGTTATTTTTCTATTACTATAAAATATATAATTTCTTAAAAATTTTAAATATATTTTAATGATTTTATATATGTAAATTAAATAATAATATTTATCTATCTATATTAATGGTTTGAAAAATTATTTATAAAAACTATTTTTTAATAATAAATATATTTTATATATATAAATAATGCTTACAAAAAACATTAAATGGAGTATCATTTAAATTGGAGTTGAAAAAGAGCACATACCAATTAACAAAACCATATTTAGTTATGAAAAACATTACAAATAAGATTTTGATAACTCATTTTTGTTGTTTAGAAGTTTGTGTAATTGATATAATTCTAATGCTTTTATTTTTATTATTATTATGGAAAATTATTAACTTTATTTGTATTCTACAACTTCGTATCGTTGATTCAGATAAAATTAACTATGAAATCTACCATAATATTATACTTTCTCTTCACATGTATAAATTTATCGATCTAAAAGGTGAAATTATATTGTATATTTTCAATGTATAGTTTATTGAAAATGGGGCATAATTGTAATTGCTATATTTATGTGTTTTATTAATTATTATTTTCGAATTTGAGAAGATAATAATATTTATAAAATAATTTACATTTGAAAACAATTCTTAGTAAATTGTAATAATTTTTTTTTTTTTTTTTAATAAATATTTTATTAATAATAATTGAATAATTTTAATTATATGTTTAGATTATTTTGACTACAAAGATCCGTCCATAATTAACTAAGTTTTTGATATTCTTTAATATAATTAAAGCATAGATTTCTAAAACTACAATGTTGTTTAATTTTGACCTCTTCAAAGTTTTTCTTGGTTTTGTCTATAAATTTATGGCTTACAAAGATTGGAAATGCTTAACTATCTTTTTTCGAAAGACATTCAATCTTGGCCAATGAGTTTTTAGACATAAGTTTTTAACAGAGGCTTACATCAAGTTAATTGTATCCTACTTCCAACTGTCTCACATTATGAATAGGAGGAAGTCTTGTAACTATCTTCCAAACTTATATGATAAATCTGTGAGATGTCATAAATTCAATAATTCGTATTGCCTCACATCTATCACGCACTTCTTCACCACTTTGAGTATCATAAGTGTTTCTTCAAAACAATGAGATTCATCTCACTACACAAGACCCTCCTCTTTTTTTTTTCTTTTTCATAATATCTTATTTTGTTAGACTATTACTTTCTATTTTCTCATTAATTATATATATATATATATATATATATATATATATATATATATATATATATATATATATATATATATATATATATATATATATATAATAATTTTTTGGAATGTACTACTACACTCACTCTATCTTTTTTACATTATATTTTTATAATTTTATAAATTAAGTTTAGCTTTTGTGAACACTAATATATAAATTAAATATATTAATGAGTTTTATGAAGAGTTAATGAGATGTGTGTGAGTTGGTTAAGTGGTTTAGTTGTTTTTACTCCCACCTAAGTTTAAATATTTGGAAAGGTATATGAGGTCGGTTGTGATTGTTAGTTATATTCTCAGGTCTATTAATAACCATTAATTATGTTTAAAATTAGTGGTGACCATTGTTAATAGTTAGTATATATCTGATAATCTCTAGTATATAAATAGTATTCAAATAATTAATAAATTATATAAAAATTTGGATCCCCGATTATATTCCAAACCAATCTACACTTTGATAAAAAATTAAACATATGCATTGAAATACAATGTAATGTGTAGGCTAATTACATTTTATAAATGAAACTTGAAATCTAAAATTATAGCACTTCTAAATGAGATTAATAGAGAAGATTCAAGGTTTCTAACTTAAGAGAATGTAATTTATCCAAAATAAAAGTACACTATATACATTTTGTAGTTCAATCACATTTGTTTAGAAGAAATATTTTGTTTTTCAATTTTATTGTGCTTGCTTACTGAGGACATTCCAACTTCTGGATGTTGATGTCAATATATTAACAAGATCATTTTGTAGTTGGGGGTATGAACATGATCTTTGTTTGATGTAATTAAATATCGTTGACAAAGGAGGATAGTTTCTAGTTGAATTGGCTTATATGTTTACTCTTTTTGATAATATTTATATTTTTATATGTTTCTAACATTATGTCTTAATAGAATAGATGTATTAAGGTTATAGAATAATCGACATGTCATACAACTTCTATCTTTTCTTTTGTTAAATTTTAAATATATCTTAATTTACTTAGGTAAATATAATTAGGATGTTGAGTTTACCTTTACTTAATTATATTTATACATAGAAGTTGATATTTTCTTTTGAATAGTTATAATTTGATTTATTTATTTATTTATATTTTGGTGATTGCATTTTTAAAGTGATTAGTATTTTTGTTTTAAATATATGAGTTCAATTTATTTTGTTGCATCATTATTTTTGGATATGTTATTTTTTTATTCAAGTGGATATGCTATTAGATTATTTATGTTTAATTAGTTCTTATCAAGGTAGGGAATTATAAGAATTGATTGAAGCAATTAATTTTAGTCAATAAACTAATTAAAAATAATAATTTTTCATCAACAATGAAATTTTAAATGACTATCTTCATGTATGAGAATTCTTGGGATAAAGAAAAAGGATTAAAAATAATTTATTTAACATCTTATTGGCTAAAAGAACTAATATAATGACTTTTTGATGTTCTCTTCATACATAATTTTTTTTATTTTTAAAACAAAAATTTCCCTCATAATATGTGTGCATAAAAATTCCCTTAATGACATGTGTGCAAGGAATTTAATAACTTACTCCATATTTATAAGACTAAAATGCTACATCACCTAATAAATTTAAGATGTGTAATTTATGGTCCTATATTTATTTATTTTAAACATTAAAACCTCTTTTTCACACCTTCACATTCGTAACATGTATCACTTTAGAGGTATTTGTATCTTCACTGCATCAAGTTACATATAATAATATGTTCAAGTTTTGGATTTTTCTATTTTTTAAAATATGAAATCTGCTTTTTAGTTTAATTCTTCTTTTTAACTATGATTTATACTTGTTAATTTTTTAATGGCTCTATCGATTAGAATGCATTGAATACAGGGCATGATTTGGGTCAATTTATCCCCTGTTATTGCACCTTCACTTTCTAGGAGAGTTACACATGGTCCACCAATATGATGCCAACAACATTGTAGTTATTAGCATCATCTATGAGATTGGAACTGCTAACCATTTTCTCACAATGATATTAAAATTGTATGCATTAGTACTAATATTAACATAAATACTATGGTCATCCAATTGACAGACTTGATGTTGTCTAATCTCCACAGGTTGAGGAAGTCATTGATGAAATTGAGAGTGAAGAAGAGGAGGACTTGGGTGTTGTAGATGCCAACAAAATTGAGGTGGGGTTCAACTCAACTTATTATTGATACACTAGATCCCTCACCACTCCTCCATACACAGACGGAGTCATCTAGACAATAATCAAATAAGTATCATACACGTTCTGTATACACATAATATTTTCACACTTTTATTGATTATTGACACCTCGTATCTTGTAGGAACCTATCGAGTCTCAATATCTCTGAGTGTATGCCTTAAGGGGTGCACCGAAAAAGGGGCGGGCAGACCTTTGGTGCTTCATAAGATTTTTGTTCCTTTTGCCACTTGCTATCTACACTCTTGCCTCTTAAAACCTTGAACCCTAAGCTTATTTCTTACTTTCCTATTTATTCCCACCATTTGTCATGTTTTATCCCTCATTTCTTACCTTGTTTCCCTTTTGACCTATTCAGTAAGCTAGGTTGACCTGGTAAACCTAGCTTATTCTGGGGATACTTTGTCTTTCCTTATTACCTTGCATCCCAGCTGACCTAGCATAAACTTCAAGCATTAGCCCGATAATGTGCTAGGTCAACACGATCGACCTAGCACAGTCGACAGATTTAAAAGTCTTTAAGGTGAGATACTACTATATATACAAGGTCATTCCTTACCATTTCATAAAAGAGTTGAATTAAGTGAAGAAGTGTGAATGAACATCTACTTATTGACCATTCTACTTGAGGAATAAAGCTTTAGGGTTCAATACTTTCTTTTGGAGCTTTGATCTTATCTTGTGGAGAAGTCTTTTGGATACTATGGTAAGTCATGTAGCCTAGAGCTGATTTATCTTTACAAGCCACAATAATCTCTTTTGAAGCACCATTAGCCAAGGGAGAGGTTGAGACTCAACAAGTTCATTTTCAAAGGTAAATATTCCTAACTTTATTTTTATTTTGTAAGAGTAGATAGATAGTGCAGTATGTATTCTTCTCTTCCATGTATTAGGATTTTGTATACATTGATGTGAGTATATGTCTCCTATATATGTGTTAGTTTAGTTGTTATTTACTTATTTTGCTCTAACCCCCACTTTGTACCATAAGCTTTGGTGAGCACTAGATCAATTTACTTTTCTTGTTATTAGATTAGTTTACTTTATTGTTTATTATCATAAGTGAGGATAGAAACCATAAGACTCTTTTAGGGTTATTGTGTGATTGTGTTAGACTTTAGCTTTTGAAACCCTGCCTAACATGATGTGTTGCGATAGATGATACAAGTGATCCCCTATTCGGGTATAACGGATTCTCATATTAGTCACGCTCCCGCTTAACAAGTGTGTACCCCAATCAAAAGTTTAGGTGTGATCTATCTTATTTGATCTAGGATTGATTCATGTGTACCATGCAATTCCAATTACATAAATTTTGGTGAAATCGATGTGAATCAAACCTTATAGGGTTTTTGTCACTTATTTTTATTCATTTTGTCATCTTTTCTATCATATGTTTTGACTTGTTGGCTCGATTTTGTCGACCCAACTATTTTTATCTATGTGTAGGAACATGCAATTGGATTGACCAACTTGACCCAACACAAGTTTCCAACACTTTACAGAATTTATGTTAAGCCTACTAGGTCGATCGGGTCAACCTAGCACAATTCCAACCACTTTGCAGCAGGTTCCTATTTAGGATTCATAGTGTAGGTTCTAGATTCCAGACTTCTAAATTTACAGTCCAGTCAACTAGGTCAACCATCTTGATTTAACACATTTCTAGACATCCAGTTTAGTCTATTAGGTCAACCAAGTTGACTTTGCACACTTTTTTAGCTTTTATAGCAAGTTCCTATCTCACTTGGTCGACCAACTCGACCCAGTTCTATAGATTGGGCTGATTCTCTCCAAGGTTACATGTCAATTACCTATTCTATTTTCATCTCCAAAATACCAAGGTTAGTTTCTATTTCTCTATTTCTACTCTACTCTGTACTTTTCTTTCAAAATTGTAATTTGTTTATGTATACGAATTGGATTGACCAGTGTTAGTTTAATTAATTGCATATTTCATTTCAGTACCTACTTTTTTAGATTATCTATAGGCATATCTCATTTCATTTTTAATATTTTTATCAATCCTTTCTCTTTTCATGTTTGATGTGCTATGTCGACCAGCTCGACTCTGCACTGTCCCAGACTCTACTTTCTACCTCTATCCACTACACTAGGTTGACCTAGTCAACCTAGCAATTTTTACAGCTCCTGTGCATTTAAATAGGTCGACCAAGTCAATGTAGCATAATTTTTAGGACTTTTTCCCTTTTTTGTCAATTTTTTCTCTTTGTACTGGGTCAGTTCTATGGACCCTATCTAGCTTTATTGTCCCTATTTTGCACTAGGTCAACTAGGTCAACCTAGCTTTATTTCTATCACTTTTTGAATCCTTTATTTTCTCATCTTGTTTTCCTTCCTCTTTCATCATGTATTTTTTGTTGGGTGACAACACTGAATCTCAAACATTAAGCATGATGGAATTTACCAATCCTCATAGGGTTTCCCATAGACAAAGTAGAGTTCTTTTTTCAAATGCTAGTAATATCCATATTACGACACACAATGGACTATGGGTTCCCTCATGATACTTTTTCTCAACATAATCCTTCTTTTCTCCTAGAAAGACAACTTGAGTTAGATATACTCTCAAAATGCTTTTCTTTATCAACCAATTTCCCCAACATAAAGGGAAAGATCCATCTACCATTTACAATCTCATGATTAGCGGTCAAGACAATGAACCTCATTCATCACATTCTACATTCTCAAATAGATTTGGTAGTATTTATTTCTTTGTTTCACAACCTCTCCCTTTGATCATGACCTCTTCTCATGCTTCTTCTTCTTCTTCTTTCCTTTCTTCTACCTCCATGCCTAGTATCTCAACTACCATGGTTGGTTTTACATCTAGTGGACCTCCCTTAAGATCCACTATCCTTAATCCTTCCACTAATTCATTGTTTGCTACCCAAGGCATTCATGCTTCTAGTGATTCTTCCTCTCTTCCATTCACTAGTCCATTTTTTGGTACACAATTAAGCTTTGCCACTAGTGCCTCTCATTCTCATCATTCATCTCAAACTCTTAACAACACCAACAGTGGTACCCAAGCCACTAATACCAACACCAACTCTTCTAATAATGTTAGTCAAACTCACCAACTTCTATTGCAAATTCTCAATCAAAATGAATGCTTTCCAAGCCCATAACACAAATCAAATAATGAGAATGCAAAGTCACCTTCTTCATCTTCAAACGCAATCACAACTAATGGCTTGGGGTACACATAACCAAAGTGTTCCTCCCCCTCTTATTCGATATTCTCAAGGCAATCTTATTCCTCAACCTCCTTTAATCAATAAAACTATCAAGCATCCATAGAATGAACCTCTCACTACTCAAATTGCTAACATTGATATATGAGGTATAACACCTACAATCTCTTAGAATGGATCAACTAATCCTTCTCTTCATCTTAAAACATTTGGGAATCTTTATAAATATTGGGTTAAATTAAACACATTTTATGCTACCAAGCTCCTTGATAAGACCCTCACAGGCGATGCCTTAGATTGGTACAATCAACTTAGACCAATTCTATTACTAGTTTGGAAGATTTAGTGAATGCTTTACTTCAAGAATTCCAAACTAGTGATCTTCCTGAAAACACTTTGGCCCATTTCTTCAATTGCAAGAAAAGCGAAAATGAAACCACCCAAGCATTTGTTAAATGATGGAAGACTATCAAACAAATGTGAGCACAACATGGCCAATGATAATCTTTTTCATCTCTTTACAAATGCTCTTTATCCCAAATTACAATATCGAGTCTACAACCTTTCTCCATGCACTTTAGAAGAAGCTATTGATCAAGCTAAATGACAAGATTTCCTTATGAATAAATTCAAACCATCCCAACCTTCAATGAGTTATCATATATTACTTAAAAAAACCTCAATGTTACCGATGATGGTGTTTCTAATTCATATGATACCATTCACCATATTCAAGTTGTTGTTCCTACCCCTTCTGCGGAACCAACTTTCTCTTCTCACCAATTTACTAATCCTCATTTATCAACAAATAACATTAATGTTCATAAACCTCTTTCCTTATCTAAATTTCTTAAACATCTACCTAGGCCTCTTCCTCGTGAAATTGACCCTACTTGTCATATGAAAACCTGGTACGATCCTGGCAAGTTTTGTTAGTTTCATGTTAGTTGGGGTCATTCTCATGAGACCTATAGACAACTTCATAATTTAGATATGGAATTTCTTCTTGGACCTAATTTTGACTATGATTCTATCATGCACCAACATCAACAAGCTTATGAGCATGCATTCAAATAATATAAAACTCATGATAAAGCTCAAGCCTTGAAACAAGTAAATGCTCATTTAGCTTTTTAGAAGGATCCTTTACCTAATTATCAACCAATTCAAAAAAACCAAGGCAAGCCCATATCTTCCACCAATAATGTAGAAAGTCTTGTGAAACTAATTTCCAAAGAAAATGTGGTTAGCATGACTAATATACGAAGAGTAGTGGATTTCATCGATTCTCAGCCTATCTAAACCCCATCTCTTTCACAAGCATACTATGTTATCAAAGATTCTTCTCCAACTCATTTAAATGAGTTGGGGCAAGAATATCTTATGACCTTTGATGAAGATCCAACTTCTGATTCTCCTTTGGATAACATTTCCCATGTTATTTCCACCACGCTTCCATCATCTTCTCCTTCCAATGTTAATTAACCTTTTTTTAACACCTCTTCTACTCCTCAAGATCAAGTTGAATCTATTAGTTCATCATCTCAACATGATTTATAACCTTATTCTAAACCTTCTCATTCTTATCAACAAAAATTTCAATGCGCTTCAATTCTTCCCTCCAAAGACCTCCTTAACAATTACGTGCCTATATCTAACAATCTTCTCATGGGTTATGATGAGTGGGATCCCATTGCAGAGCTCACTAATCTCCATTCTCAAATTCCATTTTTTTAACTCATGAGAACATCTCCCCATCATTGAAACCATCTTATACAACTATTATTTGAGATGACTGTCCCTCATCCTCCCTTAGAAGGATGAGAGGCAGCCTTATCTAGTTTTGAGGATAGTATCATAGCAATGTCAAGAGATGTCCATCAATGTTGAAAAAACTATCAACACTTCACTTTCATTAAAATTTCCCATCACATCTATGATTCTCAATGAGATTCTACTTCATGAAAATGATCCTCCCCTATTTATTAGCATCCAAATCAGTGATATCCAAGTGAAGCATGCTTTGATTAACAAGGGTTCTAGTTCTTGTGTTGCTTCTCTTGATTTCATTAAAACCCTTAGATGTTTCAAATGCAATATTAAGTCCACACGTAACACCTACCAAAGATATGATAGAAGGCAAATGCCTCCTCTTGGGTATGTATGGCTTCCCATTACTATACCACCTGTCACCGTTCATGTGAAGGTGATGATATTTAACTTTCCTCTTTCTTATAACATCTTCCTTGGTAGGCCATGGACTCATCATATGCTAGTTATCACCTCTTTTGCCTACCAATGCATTAAATTCCCTCATAATGGAGTCATTTATAGGATTCAAGGAGATACTAACCCTTAGAATTTTGAACAATTCAAAGATTGTGGTGTCTTTAAGATTCTTACTCTTGAGCCTTTACCCAGCGTTCCATTTTGTAAGTAACAATGTCTAAATTTTCCTATCAACTCAAGCAAAAGATATAATGGGCATCCTGAGCTTATTGGTAATATTCCTCTCAAACTTTTAGTCTTTGATGACGATGGGCATGATGAGATTAATCTTAAAATCAAAACTTATGATCTCACGCCTCATCTCATCTCGTAATTTCTTGCTTCTTTGCAACCTCATTCTCACAAACCTCCTTGTGATGAAATTCCTATAGTCTTATCCAAGACTTGTCATTCTATTCACCATGCTTGTTTTGATGACAAATTTATTCCAACTTGTGTCACTGATCTTCATTTCCCTGATTATGATGATGGTTATTCCTTAGATGATCCTTTATTAGGTGGTCTTGTCTAAGCCCATGATGTTGAGATTGTATGTTATCATTCTTATTTACTTGAGTATTTTCATGCATCCTCTCATGTTCTGACTTTTGTAGTTCTTGATTCTTGTATTTTTCCTCTTTATCATAGAGTGGAGATGGCACCGACACCTCCACTTTTTAAGGATCCCTGTAGGACTATGCTCATGGATCATGCTATTACCAACCCTTACCATTTTTTTAGTCTCCCTGATTCCCATCATTGGTTTACACCTAAGGTTAGTGCTTCCCTTCTTAGATCATATATTGATCTTGATCCTCCCATAGTGGAAGTTGTATTAGAACTAGTTATTATTGCTTCTTCCACTGTTGGTGAGCCTACTCTTGTTTCTTTCACTAGTTCTCTTCCTATTATGACTACTTCTATTCCTTCTCCATCATCACCTCCTCTTGGTGATGGTCTTCTTCCTTTTCCTAAGATGGATCCTTTGCTACCAAATGGGGTGATGAGTCATATCCCTCTTCTTCTACATTTGTTACACCTTTGCCTACGAGTGTTCCTCTTAAACACACTCACAAGCGTATTTGTTGCTTTCATGGGATAGATACTCATTCTTATACCCATTGTCGTAAGTTGTGATAATATATTGATACCTTGTTGCCTTCTTCCCCATCCATAAACACTACCATACCTCCTCCCAAGCTTATTCTTGACTATATACCTAAGTATGGTGAGAGGTATTGTATATGGCACTAATACGGCACACATCATATTCATTATTGTTATATCTTTCAACAACATCTTATATTTATCCCTGGAACAACTACTATTCCTCCCATAGGTCATTCTTCCAAGAAGGTTCCCCCTTCTTCTCCCATAGTTGCACCTCTTGTGGTTCCTTTTGTGCCTCCACCTATGGTTCCTTCTCCACCCATGGACACTCTATCACCTGTGGATCCTTCTTCACTGGTGATTCCTCCTTCTCCCATAAATCCCGTTCCCACACATTCTTCAAATCATCCTTTTCCTGATTTCCTTCCTCAACACGATCTAATGAGTATTCCTACTTTTTCAATTAAGGATATTACAAGAGAAGTATTTTCCCAGTATTCAACAAAGATCGATGACACATTAGTAGCAGTTCGTATCCATCTTCATATAGATTTATTTGATGTCTTAGATAATGTGTGTGGATAGACTGCATGGTACTTTTATATTCATATTTAGATTGGACATGTGCTCCATCTTTATTTCTTTTTCTATATATGATTATATCATTTGACACTGTGTCAAATTCTTGCTTATCTTATATCATTATCTTCTTTGTTGTACTATATTTTTTGTTAATTTTATATTCTATCTTTTGTGCATATGTTTTTTCTTCCTTATCATTGCTTTATATTTCTCTTTTCTTCTTGTTACATCCCTTGGATATTTATTTTGTGAGTTGCTTTGTAAGACCACGAAAAAGACCCGACAAATCCTCACAAAATCACCATATTTAGCTTGTTATTACCTTGTTGCTTTGTATCTTCATGATTGTTTGTTTTCTTATCCTTGCTTTCACAGATAATTGTCATGGTGACTTAGTTGTATTTACCATGTTCCCTTCGGTTATTATCTCCCCTTACCATGTGATCAATTAGCAAACAATATTTCTCATTACTATTTCCTTTTACCAATCCACCTATGGATCTCCCTTTTCCTTTCTTCCTTTTTTCATAAACTAAGCATATGCACGATTGAGATTTGAGATCACATATTTGTTCATTATCAAGCCTAAGTGTCTTATTTAGTCTTTTATCTTTGGTTACTTAGCTTATTTTATCTTTAGTCTATAGCTCATTCGTGTGTATCACTATCTCACTCATGCTTGGTCATTTCAAATCCGTATGGAGGAGGAATCTAAAAAAAAAGCCTTAAAAAGAAAGTTAAAAGACAAATCATTTAAACAAGAGGCAATGATATCAAAAGGCAAAAATATATAATATTCTTAAAAGTCAAATGACACTAAAAGACATGATTCAAGCACATCCCCTATCTCTAATCGAAGCTCAAACTCCACAGTCGACTTCATATAGAGCTGAAGTCCTTTGGGGTACGGTAGGCCAGTAGATTGGAATAGGGGAATTCAAAAAACCTCTTCTATTGCTACCTACTTTCTCATGTAATTACCCAATATTCATAGTAGACCGATGGCTCTGTAAGGGGTCCTGAGGAGCAGGAAACACGTCATGGGGAGGTAGGTCCAGTTTACTTTTTCATTATACCTGTTGTCCCCCAAAAATATCACTCTTTTTGGGAACAACCTATGAACTATTTTGGTTCTACAGACCAAAATCCTCTCTCCCCTTTTCAAAAATTATTCTGAGCATTTGAGTTCTTCATTTTTCAAAGCTTTTCCAAAAATATACGAACTCTGCAGGCTTAAAACTATGGACTCCGTAGGCTTGAATCTACGGACTCTACAGGCTTGAATCTATAGATTCTGCATGAAGAAAATCTATAGACTCTGCAAGCCAAGTTCTATGGGCTTCGTAGGTTGATTTCTACAGACTCTGCAGGAAAGAAGCAAGCTCTCAACACTTAGGCGATTTCAAGGTTGGTTCAACGACAAGGTTCAACCAAAATGTCCATCTGCAAGCTTCTAAGCAAGGATTGACCCATTAAACCGTTGAACCTCGAACCATTTTGGTTCAACGGGTTCAATGGGTTCAAAGGTTCAACGTCATCAGCAAGAGTTAAGCGCATTTGTCAACGTTCAAAGTTCAACTACTTCAAGGTTTAATGGCTTCAAAACACTTATCAAAGAGAAGAAGGCTTGAACCATTGAACCACTTTGGTTCAAAGGTTCAACTTGTTCAATGGATCAATAGGTTCGATGACCAAATGGTTCAACGCATTTGGTTCAAAAAGATCAAAAGGACTTAGCCAAATAAAAAGAATGAACTGATTGAACCGTTGAACCTTGAACCAAAAGGTTTAACGAGTTCACTGGTTCAAAGGTTCAACTAGTGCAATGAAGATCAAAGAGCTTAGAAAGAACAAGGAAGTGACGGACAAAGGATGAACCAATGAACCGATTGAACCTTGAACTGAAAGAGTTCAAAGTTCAATGGTTCATGGGTTCAAAGGTTCAAAGGCGGCCTCAATCAAGGAAAGAAGCAACAAAAAATTGGTTCAATCGATAGGTTCAAGGGGCTGCCCCAAAGCCAAGGGAACAAGTGCCCTTGCGGAAGGCGATGAACCAAGGCCAAGAACCCTTGCAGAGGGCAGCGAGCAAAAATAGACAAAGTGAACTCCTTCAGAAAAATGAACAAGGCAAAAGGCAAAGTAGAGTCCTTCGAACAAATTGTCTGAAGGAATTCACCTGGGAAGAAAGCCCAACCAAAAGCGAAGGAAAAGCCTGACCGAAAAGACAAAGTGCAGCAGAAGCCGCCACTTGTCCATTATAAAGCAGAGCGGATGCCGCCACGTGTCATCTTCCATAGGACTCTCAGAAGGTTTATAAAGCTTTTATAAGTTAAGTGGAATATGTCACGTGTCCTGTTATGACTTAGTGGAATGTGACAAGTTTTTTCATCTACGTTCCCCTTTTAAAGTTACGAGAAAGATTCCTGTTGTTTGCAAGAACAAGCACTTCTGAAAGAAGAGAAGTGCCTTCTATCATTTCACCAGGATTTCTACTATCTAGGAAGGGATCTGGCTCTTGGCTGAATGTTACTTTTAAAAGAAGAGAAGTACCTTCACCAATCACCCAGCATTTCTACTTTGATCTATGAGCATCATCTCTAAAAAAAGAGAGATGGATGGTTTATCCTACCCTCGAGTGTTATTTTCAGCTTATATTTATAGTATATAGCGCTGCATATTTAATAGGGAACCTCCCCTTGATGAGAGGAGAGATTAGTCCCCTTTGGATGTGGTAAACCTGAAACTTTGGATGACCAATCTCCCTATGTTGTGGTTGAAGTGACCTATTTTGCTCACCAGTTAGCTAGTTGACATAATATTCACCCAATAATTTTTGGCGACTCCGCTGGGGATGAACGTGTAGTTTGAAGCCTCAAGTTTTAGATTGAAGTAGTCCCTATCCTTATCCATTACAATTTTTGGCGACTCCATTCTGTGTCTTACCCACTATCATTATAGCCTTACCATCTTCCTCCATCATTATAGAAAAACCAAAGCCACTGAGATAGAATGCGCAGTTTGAAGCCTCAAGCTTCAGCTAAAGTAGGGCCAATTCTTTCCCATTTTTGTTCTACAATCTAGCAACTCCACGCTATACAAGAAGCCAGAGAGCCCAAGGTAGAGCTAATTTTTCTACTGTTAGTAGAGCTTTGCCTATCCATATGCCTTCCAGATTTTTTATCCTCTTTTTCATAATCCCATCATGGTAGTTCAAGGCCCCTGGGGTAACTCATTTGGTCCACTAAATCTTACTCCACCTCTGCATGAACTTCCACGTAGATTAAGAAAGAACTTCCCCAAATTATTTGGTGATGGGAGAGTTCACCCTGATGAACACATTATAACCTTCAGCATAGCCTATGGTGTAATAGGGGTGGAATTTGAAGATATGGCAGTCAGGCTCTTCATGGAAACAATACAAGGTGCTGTTACAGACTAGTTCTACCATCTGCAAGCTAGATCAATAACTGACTAGGACACACTTAAAGCCAAGTTCAAAGCAAGGTTCAAGCTTGCAAAAGATGCACATACCTTGTTGACCCAGCTCACACAGATGAAGAAGGAACCCCATGAACTTATGAGGGACTTCATTTCCAGGTTCGACAAGCTAAGGCACAGGATTCCCATGATCGCCCAGCCGACACCTTAGAATCTCAAGTGTTTTTTCATCAACTCACAGTTGCCTGAAGTGAGTTTCTTGCTGAGATGGGCTAGACACATAGACCTTGCTACTGCTCAAGACTTGGCTACTGAGGTAGAAGATGACCTTATCTTGGTAGGAAAGATAAGGAGAGATCCTAATAAAGGTAAATCCTCTTCATCTTCTGAATACTCACCTACAGCCACCACTGATCCAATGGTGCAAAAACTAGCAAATGAATTGATAGTCCTCAGAAGACAAATGGCCCAAGTTATGTCTGATCCTCCTAATTGGGATATGCCAAGGAGGACATTTCAAAATTAGGCATACCAAGGCAATTCTACTAGGAATCAAGGGCAGCCAAATCATATTCCTCCTCCACAAAGGAACCTCACCCTTGAAGCACCTCCAATCAACTCAACAGTAGGATATCTAGAAACTGAACATGATTTCTTTTTCAAACCTGAGTTTGATCAAGAAAATGATGTTGATCTCTTCACAGAGGGTCAAGAAGAGTCAACTGGCAACTCCCACATTGGTTTCCTAAATTACCAAGCTGAACTCAGAAGTAAAGGTGAAGCAATTGAGGGATCATATGCAGTATTCACCTGGTCCAAGAATCAGTTAGCCCAGCAAGCTGATAAAGAAAGGATAGAGGAGCAACCTCAACCAACACTTTCAATTGCTAAATGGGGGACCACTCTACCTTTTTAGCCAAAGGACCTGATGATTGATAAGAAGGTAAGTACATCAAACATCCCTATACCTTTTACTTCAAATTTGCATATCAATCCTCCCCCCTACAAACCAAAAGGACGAACTCCCATCCTCTCTTCATAGTCCATTTCAGTCATTTGACATAATTGACCATGTCAAGAAAACCAAAATTCAAATGATGGAATTTGAATTCCTACAAGCCAACCATGAGCAGTTGGACAGGTTGGTGGAGTGTGTGAAGAATACAGCCATCCCTACAGGATAAGAGATTAGAAAGGTGACTCATGATACCCAAAGGAACATGCCCATCCCAAACAATCTTGTTATTACTACCCCTACTGCCCCTAGGAAAGTAGATCCTTTCTATGTTTCCCTATTGATAAACGATCACAAGCTAAGCAACTGCATCATTGACTCCGGTGCTTCAGACAATGTCATGCCTACCAAAGTGGTAGAATCTCTTGGTCTCACACTTACCAAAACATTTGGTAGATGCTTCTCCATGGAGAAAAATCAAGTGCCACTATTGGGATAGATCAAGGATGCCCAATTTGCATTTGCAACATTTTCAAAAAAGAGAATCAAGATGACAGTTCTAGTGGCTGATGTCCCAACATCCTATGGAATTCTGTTTGGATGAATTTTTTGCAAGGATGTGGGAGGAGAACTAAGAATGGACCTGTCTGAGGCAAGGATCCATGTCAAAGGTGTAATGAAGAGATTGCTCCCTAAAAAGGAGGCAAAATACGTGGTCACCCAAACGTCAGCCCCAACAGCTCAAATTCTATTTGAGTCTTCAGGCAAGGGTAATTACTTCTTGACCACAGAGGGTGTTAATGTTTCTATAGATGAAAGTCCTGTAGGTGGAAATCTAAAAATTGATTCAAACAAGACATCAAAAGAATTGGTAAGGCACAGTACAGATGAAAAAGCATCTTCCACTTCCAATAAAGAGAAATCTGATAGAATTTAAATTTTTGATGATGTTTAGATCTGGGAATTCGATGGCAGCAATTCCTCTATCGGTGCTGGAGCTAGGATGGTGTTGATATCTCCTCAAGGAGATATTCTTCCTCCTTCACACAAGTTGTAGTTCAACAACACCAACAACACTGCCAAGTATGAATCCCTGTTACTCAGATTGAAGGCTGCTCAAGATGAAGATGTCAAACTTCTTCACACCAAAGGAGATGCTGAGCTGATGGTTTGTCAGGAATTTGATGTTGAAAATCAAAACATGTGCTAGACTAAACCAACAAAACAACAAGCTATGGTAGTGGACCATACCGCTATACTCTAAATTCAGCAAAAGGAACTATTTGCCAAGAGAGCAAGGAGTTATAGTTTTCAGATTGAAGACCACGTCTTGCCATGGAGCAAGAAGAGAGAGCCAACAAGAGTGCATAGAAAATGTGATTCCTGGTGGAGAGTTCCATTCACCCGTCACTGATTTTAGGGACAAAATGGTTTCCTGCTAGTTTATTAGGATAGAATGCCATTTTTATTATTTCACAATGGGCAGCATCTGAATCACTTGTGTTAGATAAGTTCACTTGTATATATGTATATCTTTATAGTCTTTGTTTTCTACTTTGTGTTGTTTATTTTCATTTTTTGGAGCCTTTCTTTTTGGGTAGCATGACTCCATAGCCCAATGGCATACTTTAAGGCACCAGAGATTCTAGTTTCTACTCCCCTCAGTTGTTTCAAAATTTTAACTAAGGGAAGTTTCCCAACTGGAGCCAGCTGTTACCCCCCAAAAATATCACTCTTTTTAGGAACAACCTATGAACTATTTTGGTTCAACAGACCAAAATCCTCTCTCCCCTTTTCAAAAATTGTTCTGAGCATTCGAGTTCTTCATTTTTCAAATCTTTTCCAAAAATCTACGGACTCTACAGGCTTAAAACTATGGACTTCGCAGGATTAAATCTATAGACTCTGCAGGAAGAAAATCTATGGACTCTGCAGGCCAAGTTCTATGGGCTTCGCAGGTTGATTTCTATGGACTCTATAGGAAAGAAGCAAGCTCTCAACACTTAGGTGATTTCAAGGTTGGTTCAACGACAAGGTTCAACCAAAATGTCCATTGGCAAGCTTCTAGGCAAGGATTGAACCATTAAACCGTTGAACCTTGAACCATTTTGGTTCAATGGGTTCAATGGGTTTAAAGGTTCAACATCATCAGCAAGAGTTAAGCACATTTGTCAAGGTTCAAAGTTCAACCACTTCAAGGTTCAATGGCTTCAAAACACTTATCAAAGAGAAGAAGTCTTGAACCATTGAACCATTGAACCACTTTGGTTCAAAGATTCAACGGGTTCAATGGATCAACAGGTTCAATGACCAAACGGTTCAATGCATTTGGTTCAAAAAGATCAAAAGGACTTAGCCAAATAAAAAGAATGAACCGATCGAACCATTGAACCTTGAGCCAAAAGGTTCAATGAGTTCACCGGTTTAAAGGTTCAACTAGTGCGATGAAGATCAAAGAGCTTAGAAAGAACAAGGAAGTGACAGACAAAGGATGAACTAATGAACCAATTGAACCTTGAACCGAAAGAGTTCAAAGTTTAACGGTTCATGGGTTCAAAGGTTCAAAGGCAGCCTCAGTCAAGGAAAGAAGCAGCAAAAAGTTGGTTCAATCGATAGGTTCAAGGGGCTGCCCCAAAGCCAAGGGAACAAGTGCCCTTGCAGAACGCGGTGAACCAAGGCCAAGAACCCTTGCAGAGGGCAGTGAGCAAAAACAAACAAAGTGAACTCCTTCAGAAAAATGAACAAGGCAAAAGGCAAAGTAGAGTCCTTCGAACAAATTGTCCGAAGGAATTCCTTCAGACATTTTGTCCAAAGGAATTCACTTGGGAAGAAAGCCCAACCAAAAGTGAAGGAAAAGCCTGACGAAAAAGACAAAGTGCAACAGAAGCCATCACCTATCCATTATAAAGCAGAGCAGATGCCGCCACGTGTCATCTTCCATAAGACTCTCAGGAGGTTTCTAAAGCTTTTATAAGTTAAGTGGAATATGTCATGTGTCTTGTTATGACTCAACAAAATGTGACAAGTGTTTGCATCCGCATTCCCCTTTTGAAGTTGCTCGGGCAAGACGTGTCGTGGATCCCATTTTTTGTAAGTTTCTAATGACCTTCATAACAATAGAACTTGCCACTTGTCAAAGACATAGAAAGGACCCCCCAAAGACTTAGACAAGAAGGGCAAATTAAGGACAAAGAAGTAACATGGATGACTCCAAAGGCAAGTTCAATTAAAGTGATGGTTCAACCAGAGAGCAAAGAAGTGCTTAAGCAGGGAAGCGATGGACCAAAAGAGACAAAATTCAACACGGTTCAAGCAGCTAGTGACCATTGACGGTCTTACAGATGTCAAATTTAAAGTGAGGGAATATCCATGGAAATTCAACTAGGGCACATAAATTGAAGGGAAAACCAAGCGACTGGTTGAAAAGAGAGCCCAAAGACTCAAATTTCTATAGGGGAGAGAGGAGTGAGACCAAAGGACCAAAAATATCTTCAAAAGAGTTATTTCTAGTAGGTGAAATAGTGGATCAAGTAGACTTCTGAGCGCACCAAATCAAAGATGCAAGCCTATTTTTTCTTCCATGAAGTAATGGTGAATTGGACAACTGCGCAGACATCAAGAAAAGGACAAGAGAGTCCATACTAAGGAAGAGACATGTTATAGGAATGGACATGCCATAGTTATGGCAATGAACTGTTTTCAGCATGGTCCCTCCAGACAGAACGGAAGGCACATTGAAGGCATTCATTTCAGAATGGGCCTTTTTCATGAAAACAAGTGCCCTAGTCTTTCTTAGAGTGCTATATATTTTAATCTCTCATTTGTTAGAAGAGGGATCTTCCTATTGTACAGAAGCAAAACTTTGAGCAAATTGAAAGGTGAATACTGAGACTTTGAGCTCAGATTGTTGTTCATATCATTTTATCTGAATGAGAAAGCAAGTTGTTTGCAAACTTTGTGTTGTTATAGCTTGTATCATTTGAGGAGATTGTTCTTATGTCTGTCTTCTAAATGTGCTTTTGTTTATTTATTTTGGCAAGCAAAACTAGTGAAAGCAATCAAGAAGGTGTCCTGAAGCCAACTGTGGAGAGACTTTGTGCCCCCACAATTGTCGTTAGTGTGTTTTCTTTTTGTTCCTATGTAAAGGACCTTGGGACAACTTTGTACCCCCATTTTCCTTCGTATTTCACTCATGGGAAGTTGATGGGGAGACTTTGTGCTACATCTCAGGCTGCTAGTTACTCTACATCTTTGGTTACCAGTTACTTACGAGAAAGATTCCTGTTGTTTGCAAGAACAAGCACTTCTGAAAGAAGAGAAGTGCCTTCTATCATTTCACCAAGATTTCTACTATCTAGGAAGGGATCTGGCTCTTGGCTGAATGTTACTTTTATAAGAAGATAAGTACCTTCACCAATCACTCAATATTTCTCCTTTGATTTGTGAGCATCATCTCTAAAAAAAGAGAGATGGATGGTTTATCCTACCCCTAAGTGTTATTTTCAGCTTATATTTATAGTATATAGCGTTGCATATTTAATAGGGAATCTCCCCTTGATGAGAGGAGAGATTATTCCCCTTTGGATGTGGTAAACCTATAACTTTGGATGACCAATGTCCCTATGTTGTGGTTGAAGAGACCTATTTTGCTCACCAATTAGCTGGTTGACAAAAATTCACCCAACAGTACCAATCTACCTTCATGAGCTGATATTAGTAGCACACTTATCTACCTACAAAGCTTTGTGTCTATAGGAGATAGGTTTCCTTTGTATATAGACAACCACTAATCACTTAATATCTTCTCATGTTCTTAGTATGCCTTTTATCTCCTAAGGTCTTCTCTTAAGATGCCTAACTATTTGATTTTTACACTCCCTTTTTCATTCCCTTTCCTCATATTTTTACTTGAGAAATATTGTCTTGCTTTCTGATCACACTCCTTGGGTTTTTCTTTTGTGAGTTGCAATATAAGACCATGGATATGACCCGACAATTCCTCACAAAATTACCATCCCTTTTGTATTTCAATCCAATATTATTATTTTGCTTGGCAATACTATTTTGGCATCCTTTTGAGTCTTTTATTTATGAGTGTTTTATCCTATTACCCTTATTCCTTGTGTACTTGGTTGTTCATGCATATTCCACCCCATGTGGTGTTCCCTTTATTGAGTTGCAGTGTAAAACCACAGATAGGACCCAACCCTCCTCACAAAGTTCTCCGACAATCAAGTCACCATAAAATTACATGTTATAAGTTTGAGATATGATTTGATTGATTATGAAGTTACACGTTATTTGACATGCTTCCCAGCTTAAACTAGTATGTTTTATGCTTACTTCATTTTTATTTTGCCTCTTATTTTCTGAGTGCATGTAAGATTTCAACAATTTCTTGAATTTTGTCATACTTCCTAGCTTGAATTAGCATGATAAATTTAAGACCAAATTTTCATTGACTTTTCATTTGTTTTTCTTAGCTTGTGTGACCTTCTGCATACATTCCATTTTATTACTTTGTTTTTCATACTTCCCAACATGATATAGTATGATTTTACTTATTTTAATTGGGTGCAAAAATATTTCATCTTTGGTTTGAAAACAAATCGCCTTTTTATAATCTTGTTTGCCATTTCTTGGTTCTTTATACTTAGTTATTTTTCATGTTATCATGCATTTCTCAGCTTTAATTAGTGTGTTGTGCATTTTTGATTGATTATATTTTTTCCCTATTTCTTTTTAACCATGCATGTGTTTTTCATAATGCTAGAAAGGAAACCACATCACATATATTTCCTATAGCATATACAACAAAGCTAAATACATGCACTAGAAATAAATATATCTAGATCATCCATATACACAACCAACAAAATGATAACAATACAACCATATTAACCACATACACAATCACATCAATAAGTCAAAATCATATATATATCTCAAGAGTTTGATACAATATATACAATGATATAGAGGTTAATTTCAAGAGGTCTTCAAATATTTATAGAGATATCTTCAGTGCGTAGATATTGTTGATACCTTTCCAATGATATGTGGAACACGAAAAATGAAGTTTGTATGCTCCTTATGCAACTAGTCAAAGTTCTAGTCAAATTGGTCAAATCAAGTCAAAGTTGGTAAAACTATAGAAAATGACCATTATGGAATGATTTGAGAATATTTCCATGGAAAAATCTAGTTTTAAGCTTTTTGACACAATTTAAGGTTCGTGAAACGGAGTTTGTATGTAAAAGATATGGCCGGTCAAAGTTATGGTCAAACCTAGTCAACAAGATGACATGGCAAATCTGGACTAGTAAGAATGTGACACGTGGAAGTTAGTTCATATAGAAAAATATAGTGAGTTTTTATCTTTTGTCTTTGATAGGGGATCTTTGACAATCGGTAAAAAATTTGGGGTTCAAACGAAACATTTAGTTGGACGTCGACAAGTGGTGCAACGAGTGATTAAAAAATGTTATGATGAGTGGTCAAAAAGTGGCATGGTGAGAGATCGACAAGTGAGATGATGAGATTGGACCACATGGTGGGTCCTCAAGCCATGTGGTGGCTTGCCACCATCCAATTTTATTTTTCAAATGTTCCAAATAAACCATATTATATTTTTCCTGTAAATCCACATGCCACATAGTTTCCACATTCCATTCATGTTATATCCACGTGAAACCACATAACCCTATGTTTCATGCCTTAATTCTCATGTACATGCCTCAACATCCCACGTGATACCCATATGCTATGTCCAAACATCCACATACTACCACATACTCCACGAAATAAAAGCCAATGCCAATTACTTGGCATATCATGTTATAAACTTCATAGTAATTAACTACTATCAGTCCCCCCCTCCCCCCCCATTTTACAATGTAGGAATAAGAGATAAGCATAATCCAACGTAAAAGTGGAGGATGGGCTTTAATTACTATGCATTCCCCCCCACTTTCAAATGTGGGAATAAGAGATAAGCATAAGCCAATGTAAAAGTGGAGGATGGGCTTTGAACTCGTGACCTACGGGATAAAAAGATAAGTGCTTAGCCATTGCACCCAGGAATGCAAGCACCATATAATGTGCACAAATTTTTATTTGAATACACAAGTTCATTAGACTATCCATTGAGGTAGCATATACTAATTTACATTGTTTGATCATTTTGGAGCCCTTAGAAGCTGAACCAGAGCTCGAAGTAAACTACAAAGTTGTTTAGGATTCCAATACGCTTTACGTAGTAAAATCATTTTTCCTTTTTGGATACTTCTTGATGACATTTTGTGCTATGAAATTCATTAGAAGATGAAAAGGAGAAGCCTCTGCAAGTGATTCAGGAAGGTGAAGGATGTGTTGAGTCAACCAAGGTCTTTCAAAGGTCTGATACACTATTTTTGCAGAGATTAGATCTATTTTTTGATTGTATGTATTATTTGGGCTTGCATTTTTAGTAACATTAATGGATCAGTTCAATAAGAAACTGGGGACGTAGGAAATTTCGAACCCTGTAAACAATTTCTGTGTCTCTTTTGTTGATTCTGGTTTTGCATTCAGTTTTCAATTAATTTGTAGAAACATAATTATAGAATTTAAAGAGAATGAAAAATAAATCATTTGAATGTTTTTTTATGGGGAATTCGAGTAACTCAGATGTTTTAAGATTCACAAGGAATTTAATGGGTAATTGATGTCAACAATCAAATTCACTTTTATTTTGGTTTGGAAACCCATTTTTATTAGATTTTAAAAAATCTAAAATCTTAATATTCCACATCCAATTCTATTTCAATTAAGTAATTGAGAAAATATAAGATCTTAGTAAATGGTTTAACAAGTAGTGAAGTTCTTACTGGTGTTTACAGATCAGATTTGGTATCAGAGCAGTTGATAAACAGGATTTAACAGTTGGTTGTTGTTTTTGATTTTATTTTCAGCATTTGTTTTGATTTTTTATTGAACAGGTGTAATGGGCAAGCTATCAAATATATCCAAGCTTGATGAGCTTGAAGCCATTAACCGCTAGATCTAGGAAGAAAACTCTTTCCTTAGAGCCAAGTTTTACTCCTTGGAAGAGGAGATTGTGTGGTTAAAAACTAAGCCACAATCTTCAATAAAAGAAAAAAAAGGATTATGTCAATAAGATGCTTATATAGAGTAAGCAGTTGATGGCATTTGTTAAAGAGTTACAGGGTGAGATTCAAGCCAAATATAAGCTCTTAACTCAATTACAAAGTGAACAGAAAAAGGAAAAGCCTTCCACTTCAGATGCAAAGACCATGACAGATGATTGCACTGTAAGTTTTTCACCACAAGAATCTTCTTCTCTCTCCCATTCAGTTTCAAATTTAGGTAATGACGTCTTTGGTTCATTTGAAAATCATACTAGAGGCATTGGATCCAAATTATTATTTGAAATGGGATTTAATGGAATTAGCCTTGGAAAGGATAATCAAGGCATATCTAACCCCATATTGGTTGAAGACCAACCTCATTTTGTAGGATTGGGGTATGCTAATGTAGGGAAAAAGTAGATTGGACAAAGCTCCAAGACTACTGGAAGAAGACAAGCTTCTCATAGCAAAGAGGCTTCCCCATTGGCATCTGGTGACTCATCCTCTAAATAAGGATTTAGTAAGAGATCACCACGAAGAGGTAATGAGATTCCTCCACCTCTTGTTTACCATAATTATAAAATAAAAGGTAAACATTTTGATCCATTATCCACATTTACGAAGTTTGGCAATGATGTGCAAAATTTGTGGCATGTTTATCCTTGCAATTTTTGTGGATTGTCTAACCATTATGTAGATGAATGTAGGAAATGTAAATATTTGTTGGGAAAATTTTGAGAGAGATTACTCTCCTAAACGTAGTTCATTGAAAAAAAAGTTTAGGTAAGTTTCCTAAAAAAATGGATCATAAAAATGTGGACAAGAGATTTTGTGTTCACTATAAAAATAAAGGTCATATAGTTAAAAAGTGTTGGCAGCTTCAAGCTGAAAAAAAGATAAAAAATTTTAATAAGGAAAGCATTGTAAAACCAACATATTTGAAAATGACCCCTGCAGTGACTCAAGTATCCACTAAAGAAAACACACCAACTAAACATGGAAATCTAATTAAAAGGGTTGGTGTACAATTTTTGAATTTCATGATGTCATAATTAGTGGATTAACATTTCAAAGCATTTTTGGAAATTCCTGTTGAATATTGATAAAGGAAATTTACCATGCTTTGACATATGCATTCTAGAGCTAGTGAGAACACTTCGAGACAGGTTTATCATGCGAAGTTTTTCATTCTCACACTTATGTTTTGAAAAGCTCTAATTTTTAGAATCTCCTGATTAGCTTTATGAGTTTCGGTTAAGGAATGTAACTCATTTGATTAGCTTGGGGATTGGATAATAGTGTACAAGTTGTTTGGATAGGATTCAGTTTTCCTGTAGTACTTCTGACAGAATAACTGTTATTTTGAGATGC